>OW818030.2:15087109-16287109 GCA_942486065.2 Calliphora vomitoria | reverse complement strand
GTTTCTTTATGAAAGACACACGACTGCTGTTTAAATAAACCACGATTATCGTCTTAAACTTTCTTTATGAAAGACCCACGACTGCAGTTTAAATAACCCACGATTAACGTCTTAAACTTTCTTTATGAAATACCCACGATTTTAGTCTTAAACTTTCTTTATGAAAGACCCACGACTGCAGTTTAAATAAACCACGATTATCGTCTTAAACTTTCTTTATGAAAGACCCACGATTATCGTCTTAAACTTTCTTTATGAAATACCCACGATTATCGTCTTTAACTTTCTTTATGAAAGACCCACTTCTGCAGTTTAAATAACCCACGATTATCGTCTTAAACTTTCTTTATGAAATACCCACGATTATCGTCTTTAACTTTCTTTATGAAAGACCCACTTCTGCAGTTTAAATAACCCACGATTATCGTCTTAAACTTTCTTTATGAAATACCCACGATTTTAGTCTTAAACTTTCTTTATGAAAGACCCACGACTGCAGTTTAAATAAACCATGATTATCGTCTTTAACTTTCTTTATAAAAGACCCACGACTGCAGTTTAAATAAACCACGATTATCGTCTTAAACTTTCTTTATGAAAGACCCACGACTGCAGTTTAAATAAACCACGCTTATTGTCTTAAACTTTCTTTATGAAAGACCCACAATTATCGTCTTAAACTTTCTTTATGATAAACCCATGACTGCAGTTTAAATAACACACGATTATCATCTTAAACTTTCTTCATGATAAACCCACGACTGCAGTTTAAATAAGCCACGATTATCGTCTTAACCTTTATTTATAAAAGACCCACGACTGCAGTTCAAATAATCCACGATTATTGTTTTAAACTATCCTTAGAAAAGTCCCACTACTAAAGTTTAAATAACCCAAGATTATTATCTTAAACTTTCCTTATATGAAACCCACTATTGCTGTTAGACTAATCACCGATTATTGATTTAAATTTTGCTTATTACTTTGACTTTATTATTGATTAAATTATGCACGATTATTTAAAAAAAATTCTACAATATCTGTTTATATAATATTTTAGTATATCTTTTTAGCATTATAACCCATTACCTGGTAATGAATGTTGCTACAGTTATTATTTAATGAATTGGTTAAACATCATTTAAACTTATTAATAGTTTTTATTACTTAATCAGTCGCTCTTTGTTTTCCCTGTCTTTAGTTGTCAGTTCAGATAGTATATGATTCATTTTTAATTCCTGCTAAAAAACACATAAACTATTTATGTTTTCATAAAAATAAACAACAAAACGTTTAAATAATCTTTATACAGGGTTCTCCATTATACATATCATACATTAATATTAAATATAAAGCTATATGAATAGTAATTTCTGTCAACAAGATTTATATTTTAAAAAAATAATAAAACAATTCATATCAACACCCTCTTTTTAAAGAGATTGTTTTATATGTATTACAACATAAGTAATATTTTATTTTACTAAAACATTGTAAGTGTGCTGCATTGTTGTTTTTTAATATTATTAAATGTTTTTGTGATAATAGAATTTATTTGGTTGGTTGTGTGTGTAGTTTTCTCTTTCTTTTAAGTAAGATAAATTGAAACGGAAACCCGACTTAAAGAATCTGTATATTTACATACATTTATTGGTCATTGTATTTCAATACCCTCACATTTATTTGTTATTTAGTTTCATTTAATAATTCAATGATTTATATGAAGTTAGTTTTCATTTAATGTTGTTACAGTTAAGATCATAAAAAAAAATTCTAAAGAAATATAAAAAAATATAAAAAATATAAACAATTGTATTAAAATATTAATAAAAATAAATTGTTGAATAAAAAAAATTATAAAAAAATTTAAGGTGAGAAAAAAAAATGAACATTTACTAAAGAGTGTTTTTTACTTGGATCTTAAATGGAGTTTATCATAAATATTATTCTGAAAAAACTTCTTCTTCTTTAGAGAGACTTTACGTCATAAAAAACTAAATATTTTAATATTTCAATTCAACGCCAGAAGGCAGATACTTAAATATTTTTAAACTTAACCGTAATTTGTTGAATTTAATAATTACACGCAGAGAAAAAATATAGTTGTGCATGTTTACAGTAACCATTTCTTTAATTTGAAAGTTTTTTAACAATATTATAGTCGCAGTAACTATTTACATGATTGTGGTAACCATAAAATGGTTAACTTACGATTCACATGATTGTGTCAATTATATATATGGTTACAGTAAACAAGTATATGTTTGTGACAACCATTTTTATGTCTAAGGTTTTACCATATTATGTTGATCTCGACTAACTCATATCATAATCTGAGAACAAAATATTATGCTATAAAGATTCATCATAAGAATGGTTGTCACAAACATACACTTGTTTACTGTAACCATATATATAATTGACACAATCATGTGAATCGTAAGTTAACCATTTTATGGTTACCACAATCATGTAAATAGTTACTGCGACTATAATATTGTTAAAAAACTTTCAAATTAAAGAAATGGTTACTGTAAACATGCACAACTATATTTTTTCTCTACGTGTATAATTTCATATTGGTTAAAATCGTAAGTTTTTGCGGTTGCTGTTTTGTTGGTCTTTCTATGCAAAATTAATCTTCAATCGTAGGTCTTTCTATAGTCAGATTTGATCTTCAATCGTGGTTTTCTCTCTAGTCAGATTTCATAAACAATCGTGGTTTTCTCTCTAATCAGATTTCATAAACAATCGTGGTTTTCTTTCTAGTCAGATTTCGTAAACAATCATGGTTTTCTCTCTAATCAGATTTCATAAACAATCGTGGTTTTCTTTCTAGTCAGATTTCGTAAACAATCATGGTTTTCTCTCTAGTCAGATTTCATAAACAATCGTAGTTTTCTCTCTAGTCAGATTTGATAAACAATCGTGGGTTTCTCTCTAGTTAGCTTTTATAAACAATCGTGGTTTTCTCTCTAGTCAAATTTTGTAAACAATCGTGGTTTTCTCTCTATTCATATTTCACACACAATCGTGGTTTTCTCTCTAGCCAGATTTCATAAACAATCGTGGTTTTCTCTCTAGTTAGATTTCATAAACAATCGTGGTTTTCTCTCTAGTCAGATTTCATAAACAATCGTGGTTTTCTCTCTAGTCAGATTGAATAAAGAATCGTGGTTTTCTCTCTAGTCAGATTTCATAAACAATCGTGGTTTTCTCTCTAATCAGATTTCATAAACAATCGTGGTTTTCTCTCTAGTCAGATTTCATAAACAATCGTGGTTTGCTCTCTGGACAGATTTGAGAAACAATCGTGCTTTGCTCTCTGGACAGATTTGAGAAACAATCGTGGTTTTCTCTCTAGTCAGATTTCATAAGCAATCGTGGTTTTCTCTCTAGACAGATTTCATAAACAATCGTGGTTTGCTCTCTAGACAGGTTTGATAAACAATCATGGTTTTCTTTCTAGTCAGATTTCATAAACAGTCGTGGTTTTCTCTCTAGTCAGATTTCATAAACAATCATGGTTTTCTTTCTAGTCAGATTTCATAAACAGTCGTGGTTTTCTCTCTAGTCAGATTTCATAAACAATCGTGGTTTTCTCTCTAGTCAGATTTCATAAACAATCGTAGTTTTCTCTCTAATCAGATTTCATAAACAATCGTGGTTTTCTCTCTAGTCAGATTTCATAAACAATCGTGGTTTTCTCTCTAATCAGATTTCACAAAACAATCGTGGTTTTCTCTCTAGTCAGATTGAATAAACAATCGTGGGTTTCTCTCTAGTCAGATTGAATAAAC
Source organism: Calliphora vomitoria (assembly GCA_942486065.2). Classification (NCBI taxonomy): domain Eukaryota; kingdom Metazoa; phylum Arthropoda; class Insecta; order Diptera; family Calliphoridae; genus Calliphora; species Calliphora vomitoria. Next base: position 16,283,309 of record OW818030.2, on the reverse strand, counting down.
AATCGTGGTTTTCTCTCTAGTCAGATTTAATAAACAATCGTGGTTTTCTCTATAGTCTGATTTCGTAAACAATCGTGGTTTTCTTTCTAGTCAGATTTGATAAACAATCATGGTTTGCTCTCTAGTCAGATTTCATAAACAATCGTGGTTTTCTCTCTAGTCAGATTTCATAAACAATCGTGGTTTTCTCTCTAGTCAGATTTCATAAACAATCGTGGTTTCCTCTCTAGTCAGATTTCGTAAACAATCGTGGTTTTCTCTCTAGTTAGATTGAATAAACAATCGTAGTCAAGGCGAATTTATAGAAGGTGACGACAGAACTACAACAAATACAACATGTACAAAAACAACAGGTACTTTGTTTTTGTAAAAGGATAAGTGAACTGTCAAAGTTGCCTGTTGTTGTTTTTGCTTTTGGGTTTGTTGTATTTTTCGCCACAACAACCACAAGTGAATTGACAGTTCACTTGTCTAAACAACTGAATATAAAAAATAATCAGCTGTTCTTGTGAGGTCACCTTCTATAAATTCGCCTTGATCGTAGTTTTCTCTCTAGTCGTATTTGTGCTCTGTTTAGTGTCATATTAACTAAAATCATGGTCATATTTTAATTATAATTGCTAGCATTCCTATGGTCTCAATATTTCTTCAGACGTAAGTCTGATTTCACTCCAGTCGTGGGTATTGCTATAGTATTATTATAGCCTCATTCGTGGATCTATCTTTGGAAAAAGTTTAGCTTCATCGAGGGACTTTATATGCAAAAAGTTTAGCTTAAATCTTGTTTCTTTTGTAGTCATATTTAAGTTTTAATCGTGGATTTTTATTAAGTAGCATTTTAGCTCGATTGATTGGTTTTAAGTATTCATATATTAGCTTCAAGCTTGTATCTTTATTAAGTCACATTTCAGCTTCATTAATGGTTTAATTCTGGGTCTTTCTAGTAATCAAATTTTAGCATTTTGTAGTCGCATTATTTTAGCTACAATCGAGGATCTTTTATGGACAAATTTTAGCTTCAAACATGGGTCCTTCTAGTTATAATCGTAGGTTTTTATTAAGTCGCATTTCAGCTCCATTCATTGGTCTTAGTCAGTCATATATTATCTTCAAGTGTGGAAATTTATTAAGTCATATTTCAGTTTCATTCATGGTTTTATTGTGGGTCTTTATATAATTATATCTTAGCTTCAATTATGGGACTTTCTATATTTATATTTTGGCCTTAGTCGTTGGTCTAGCTACAGTCACATTTTTAACTTAATCGTGGGCGTTTTTATAGACAAATTTTAGCATAAACTGTGGATCGTTATTGATTTATATTTTAGCTTTAAGCATAGATCTGTATTCAGCCATATTTTAGATTCAAGCGTGGATCTTTATTAAGTCATATCTTTGTTTTATTCTTGGGTCTTATTCAGTCAGAATTTAACTTCAAGCGTGGATTTTTTCTCAGTCATATTTTAGTTTCAATCGTGGATCTTTATTGATTCATATTTTAGCTTCAAGCGTGGATGTTTATTCAGTCATATTTAGCTTCAAGCGTGGATCTTTTTTAATTTGTATCTTAGTTTTATTCTTTGGTCTTATTTAGTCATATTTAAGCTCCAAGTGTGGATTCTCTCTTCATTATCGTGGGCCATCATTTAGTCATATTTTAGCTTCAAACTTGGTTCGAAAATCTCTAAGATTATAATAATTTCTAAGATTTACCTAATTTATCAATTTCATTACATTCCAGTTACAAACCCCACACTTGTGCTGCCACCACAAAATGCAACCCCTTCTAAATTGGTCATTTCTACTACTACTACAACTAACCGCTATAACATGGGCCACCGCCGAAATAGCTTCTCCCTATTGTTACAAAAATATAACAGAAACGTCCTACAAAATGGTTACTAAAACGCGCATCAAAACCGTGGCGGCCAAGGGATTCTTTAAAAAGTTGGCCAATTGGTCAAAGTAGAGCGTTTCTGCTGCGAAGGCTACACATTAACAGAGTTGGATTTATGTGAGCCACAGTGTGTGGAAAACGGCTGTCCACAGCATTCCAAATGTGTGGAACCCGAGGTGTGTGAGTGTTTAAAGGGTTATTTCTCGACGCGTTCTCAGCACGATGGCAAGCACTATTGTGAGCCTATTTGTGAGAAACCATGTCCGGAGTACAGTGTTTGTGTGGCTCCCAATGAGTGTGCCTGCAAGAAGGGCTTTCATGTAGTGGAGGATCAGCAATGTACACCTTATTGTGCCTCAGGTTGTCCTCATGATGGCAAATGCGTGGCTCCCAATGTCTGTGATTGCCTGGAGGGTTATAAATCCGAAAAGGGTTCATGTTTGCCTATTTGTTCGCTAGGTGATCAGTGTCAAAATGGTAAATGTGTAGAGAAGGAGCAATGTATTTGCAACAATGGCTTTAACTGGAATAGTGAAACGTTTAATTGTGAACTTGACACGACACATGAAAATCATAATGACCACAATGACACCACTGCTATTTACCAAGCATTCACACAAGTCTATCGGCCAGAAGATTCATCTTTAGAAGTGGAAACTGATATAGATACCTCTAATGATGACATTGATCCCAATCAAGTTTTTGATGAAAATATTGAAACTTCGACATTTTCAGTGACAGATGAGTATGGCTCTTCCACCCAGTCCTCTGGGCAACTTAACCATAAATGTGCTGATGATTATGTTTTCCACAATGGTCAATGTCGTCCCCTAAAATTTGTTAGCAATGAAATTGATTGCTGGCTAAAACCCTGCCTGGATGTAAATGCTGTCTGCTTAGAAAATGGCACTTGTGCTTGCAATGAGGGGTTCACATGGTTCAAAACTCATGTTGTGGATAGTATCACTCTGAATCAAACCATTAAGGCGGTGTGTTTGTCATTTGCCGAGTACGAAAGCAGATCACAACAATTAAAGGAAGATTTAAAAACACACTCAGTTGCAGATACCACAAATTGGACTTCTATATTCTTTATTGTGTTGGGAGTTTTAATAATGGTTACGGCTTTGCTGGTTTTGGGTTTGAAGTTGGTTTACCGGCACAGAGGCGAAGTAGATGTAGATGGTAAGTTTAATAAGATTTTTTTTTTATGTTATGGTTTTAATTAATTATTTAATTGAATTTTTTTTATTAGGTAAAAATTTGGCTTGTGCTTATGACAATCGAGCCTGCAGTGAAACGGATAAATCGGTTATTTAAGAGTTGAGTTATTTTTTTTAGAAAAATTAGGTTTTATTTAATTTAAGATTTTTGTTATAATATTTTGTATAAAAAAAGAATTTTGTAAGTATTTTGAATTGTAAAATAAATGTTTTAAATGTGTTTAGTAGAATCTTCTAAGTTTTAGTGAATAATACAAATCTGCTATAAGTCATATTTAATTTTCAAAGATAAGACATACATATGTACTTAGTTTAGCTGACATCATGGCATTTTCAACAGCTTGAATCATGCATGTTTTTGCAGCCATATTTTAGATTAAATTTTATTAGTTTCTATTGTAATACACATATTAAACTCAAACACTGTACTTCTATGGTCTTTCAGTATTAAAATTCGAATTCATTGGTCTTTATAATGTTATATTTTAGTAAAACTTAAGCGAGTGTTTTTTGTAACCATATTCCTTCGATTAATATAATTGTCTGCAGTCCTATTTTATCTACGATCGTGGATTTTTTTGTAGTCATATTTTTGGTTCAATTGTGGTTGTTTTTATAATCATATATCAGCTTCAATCACAGGTCACTCTACACTCAGATTATTGCATCAATCATGGAAGTTTATTTAGTCATATTTTATTTTCAATCGTGGCTCTTTATATAGTCATAATATAGCTTCAATCGTGACTCTGTCTTTAGACCTATTTCAGCTTCAATCATGGTATTTTCTATAGTCATATTTTAGTTTAGATCGTCACTCTTTCTATAGTCATATTTTAGTTCAAATCGTCACTCTTTCTATAGTCATATTGCAGCTATAATCGTGGTTATTTCTATAGAAATATTGTAGCTTAAATCGTGGCTCCTTTTATAGTCATATTCGAGCTTCAATCGTGGATATTTCTGTAGTCAAATTTTAGCTTCAATCGTGGCTACTTCAATAGTCATATTCTAGCTTCAATCGTGGCTCCTTTTATAGTCATATACGAGCTTCAATCATGGCTTTTTCTGTAGTCAAATTTTAGCTTCAATCGTGGCTCCTTCTATAGTCATATTCTAGCTTCAATCGTGGCTATTTCTGTAGTCAAATTTGATCCTCTATCGTGGCTATTTCTGTAGTCAAATTGTAGCTTCAATTATGGCTCCTTCTATAGTCAATTCGAGCTTCAATCGTGGCTATTTTTGTAGTCAAATTTTGGCCTCTATCGTGGGTATTTCCGTGCTCAAATTTTAGCTTCAATCGTGACTCCTTTCAAAGTCATAATCGAGCTTCAATCGTGGCTATTTCTGTGGTAAAATTTTAGCTTCAATCGTGGCACTTTTTATAGTCATATTGGAACTTCAATCGTGGGTATTTCCATGCTCAAATTTTAGCTTCAATCGTGACTCCTTTCAGAGTCATATTCGAGCTTCAATCGTGGCTATTTCTGTGGTAAAATTTTAGCTTCAATCGTGGCACTTTTTATAGTCATATTGGAACTTCAATCGTGGGTATTTCCGTGCTCAAATTTTAGCTTCAATAGTGGCTCCTTTTATAGTCATATTCGAGCTTCAATCGTGGCTATTTCTGTGCTCAAATTTTAGCTTCAATTGTGGCTCCTTTCAGACTCATATTCGAGCTTCAATCGTGGCTATTTCTGTGGTAAAATTTTAGCTTCAATCGTGGCTCCTTTTATAGTCATATTAGAGCTTCAATCGTGGCTATTTCTGTGCTCAAATTTTAGTTTCAAACGCTGCTCCTTTTATAGTCATATTCGAGCACCAATCGTGGGTATTTCTGTGGTAAAATTTTAGCTCCAATCGTGGCTCTTTTTATAATCATATTCGAGCTTCAATCGTGGTTATTTCTGTGCTTAAATTTTAGTTTCAATCGTGGCTCCTTTTATAGTCATATTCGAGCTTCAAATCGTGGGTATTTCTGTAGTCGTATTCGAGCTTAAATCTTGCCTATTTCTGTAGTCAAATTTGATCTTCAATCGTGGCTCTTTCTATAGTCATATTCGAGGTTCAATCGTGGGTATTTCTGTAGTCAAATTTTAGCTTCAGCCGTGGCTCCTTTTATAGTCATATTCGAGCTTCAATCGTGGCCATTTCTGTAGCCAAATTTGAGCTTCAATCGTGGGCCTTTCTTAGTATGAATATATTTGAGGTTAAATCGCATTTCAGCTTCAATCGTGAGCCTTTCTTTGAACATATTTTAGCTTCAATCTTGGGCCTTTCTGTGAACATGTTTTAGCTTTATTATTATGCCTTTCTATGAACATAATTCAGTTTCAATCCTGGGCATTTCTATGAACATATTTTAGCTCCATTCGTGGTCCTTTCTATGAACGTATTTTAGCTTCAATCGTCGCCCTTTCTATGAACATATTTTAGCTTCATTCCTGGGCCTTTCCATGAACATTATTCAGCTTCCATCACTGGGCCTTTCGTTGAACATATTTTAGCTGGAATCCTGGGCCTTTCTAAGAACATATTTTAGCTTCAATTCTGGGCTTTTCGTTGAACATATTTTGGCTTCATTCTTATGCCTTTCTATGAACGTAATTCAGTTTCAATCTTGGGCCTTTCTATGAACGTATTTTAGCTTCAATCGTGGGCCTTCTATGAACATAATTCAGCTTCAGTCCTGGGCTTTTCTTTGAATATATTTCAGCTTCAATGTGGGCCTTTTTATGAACGTATTTTAGCTTAAATCGTGGTCCTTTCTATGAAGGTTTTTTATCTTCTGTCTTGGGCCTTTCTATGAACATAATTCAGCTTCAATCCTGGGCTTTTCTTTGAACATATTTTAGCTTCCTTTGAGGGCCTTTCTATGAGCGTATTTTAGCTTAAATCGTGGCCCTTTCTATAAATATAATTCAGCTTCAATCCTGGGCCTTTCTTTGAACATATTTTAGCTTCATTCGTGGGTCTTTCTATGAATATATTTTATAAAGGGTGTTGTTTAAGCCTGATTGAACTTATGAAAGGTTGACTGTCAAACAAAATGTCATACTGCGCTCACTTTTTGACATATATAATCAGTTTACTATTATCCAAAATTACTTTGATAATTAGTCCCCGAATTGCGCAACAGAGCCTACTGACTCCATTTCATCCAGAAAAATACATCCTTTGGTGCGATGGCTTCATCAATCCTTATTTCTTCAAAAATGTAGACGGAGCTCGCTTTACGGTCATTGGAGATCGTTGAAGCACCATCATCAATGATATTTTTGTTAGAAGGTTTGGATGACATGGTTTCAACAGGATGTCACTACGTGCCATACGGCGACCGCAAACATCGACTGCTTAATTGAAATTAATGTTTTGCTATAACTTTATTTCAAGAATTGTACCTGTCAATTGGCTTCCAAGGTTGTGCGTTTAGACGTCTCTCGATTATTTCCTGTGGGACGACGTGAAGTCACTGGTTCATGCTGACTGACAGCTTGGAAGCCAATATTGTTCCTGTTATTCTTGACATACGGCCAGTAATGCTCGAAAAAGTGGCCTAAAATTGGACGTCCAGATTGCGCTTCGTCAAGATCAGCAGCGGTGCAAATCATTTACAAATGCTCATGATCTTTCGATTAAAAAAAGGTTTTGATTAAAATTTATTATTTTATGTTATTTTTTTACAGTTTCAATTTCTATCAGGTTTAAAAAAACCCTTTACTAATGATTGGGCAACTAAATACGAAGAAAAGTGAACTTGGTATTAAAATAAAAACTATTTTATTTACAAGATTTCATGAAAATATTCTCATTTAATCATAACAATGGTTGTCACAAACATATACTTGTTTACTGTGACCATATATATGATTGACACAATCATGTGAATCGTCAGTTAACTATATTATGATTACCACAATCATGTAAATAGTTACTGTGACTATAATATTGTTAAAAAACACTTTTAAAAATGTTGTAATGGTTACTGTAAACATGCTCAACTATATTTTTTTTCTGCGTGCATATTTAGTTAGAAAGATGGAAATAGATAATAGCTAACAATACACATTTTTCAAAATAAAAGCTAAAAATGTTTAAAAATCCCGCATTTTTGTTACTTAACTTTAAAATAAAACAAGTAAGAGAGCTATATTCGGCTGTGCCGAATCTTATATACCCATCACCAAATTATACTTTAAAATAAAAATTTTAATTATTTTTAAGCAAACAAAATTAAAAATCATTTTTTTTTAAATATAAAAAAAAAATTATTTTTTTTTTCAAAATTGTTTTTCAAAAATTTTTTTTTTCGAAATTGTTTTTCAAAATTTTTTTTTAATTTTTTAAAAAATTTTGTTTTTAAATTATTAGAAAAAAAAATTTATGACAAAAAAATTTGTTTGGTAAAAACATTCGTTTAAAAAATATTTTTCCCGATTTTGACCCATTGTTAGTCCAAACTACTATGCCCTTAGATATCCATATTGTCTATATTCATGACTTAGTAATCCAGATATATATCAAAAATAGGACAAAAATCGAGGTTGTCCCGGTTTTATCCTTATACATATCTCAGCCATTTGTGGGCCGATTTTCTCGATTTTAAATAACGACCGAGCCGGAAGAATTCCATTTATATTGATGTATCAATTATGCTTGTAAGTTATTTTGAGGCTACGAAAAGATGATTTCAAAATACAGGCGGACATGGCTATATCGACTTCGCTATCTATAACGATCCAGAATATATATAATTTGTAGGATCGCAAATGAAGAAATTATAAACGGAATGACAAACTTATGCACACCCTTGCCACTCATGGTGAAGGGTATAAAAAAGAGCTAAAAACCATCGATACAAAGGGAATTCAGCAACCAATAGCTGAATTAGAGAATAATTTGCAAGGGCAAAGTTATGTTAATTCTGTTTATAACAAAAAAATAAATATTAAGATCAAAATTCAATGTTTACATATTTCTATTTTATATATAACGTTTTCCATCTTTGTTTGGAAATTTTTTAAAGATCTGAACACATTTATTTTCATAGAGCAAATGAAAAAAGTTTAAATTTAAAATACTTTTTTCAAATTAATCATTTTTGTGATAATAAAATTAAATTTTTTTTTTTTTTTTTTCTTCTCCACCCTTCCTATGAAGCAGGTTGTTATCCTTTTTCATTTGTCTTTATGTTTTGTTTGTACATACATATATATTATTTAGACTTTCATATCGCACCATCATTATACTCATCAACACAAACAACAGCGAAATAGTTGACGTCGAAATGTGAAATGAATGAATGAATAAAGGAAGTTTTACAGGATGCCCACAAAAAGAAAAAAAAAAAAAAAAGAACAAAAACAAAATGAACCATAAAACGGAAGTGGAAAGAGACGAGAGCACAGAGAGAAACAGCAACCCATTCACAATAAGACAAAACAAAAAAGAAAGACAGACGGACGCACAGACAGACAACTTTAGTTGTAAGTAATAATGTTATTTTAAGGCGAAAAATATAATGTTGTTGTTTTAGCAATAGTGTTTGTTGGTTGCTTCAAACAAATATTTTTTTTAGAGCAACAAAAATTTCTATGAAAATGTGTTTATTTATGTAGATATTTTTCATTTTGAACTACAGCTCTATAAGTATTTCAGAGTATGTATGTATTACGTTTACAAACATTTGTAGATTTTATGGTTAAACAAATTACCCAACAAGTTGGCAACATGATTATTCAATGTAATATTTCAAATAGAAATTATGTTAAAAAATATAGTTTTGTAACAATGAAAACAGTAAGACCTTTAACTACAGGGTAGAAGGGAATCAAAATATGCGTGTAAAAAATAACTATAAAAACTATATCTATATCTATCACTATATAAAGACCAACAATTGAAGCTAAAATATGATTATAAAAATAATTAAAATTAAAGCTAATTCATTAGTATTTAAATTTACATAATTGAAGCTATTGGGAGACCTTATATTTAAGTCAAATTATCCACTATTGAGGATTAATTATCAATTTATAATTTATTTAATATCTTTATATAGCTGCAATTGAATTTTCATTAATAATTTTCCATTTAGTATGATATTTTCTTGATTTAACCCTGCTTTAAAAGAGCCTCTTGTTTAGCTCTCTTTCACACAAAATCCATAAATATTTTTCATAATAAAAGCTGGAGGCAAGTGAGCATGAAACAATATACCAACAAATAAAAAAACAACAAGAAATAAACAAACAAATACATTAATTAAAAATTAGGTCAGCAATGAGTTATTAGTTCGTACAAGTCATAATTAGTTTTTGGCTCAATACGCTCACACACACACACAAACTTACACTCGACACTCATTTACAAATATGTATGTATGTTGAATATGATGATCCTAGAAATATAAACTTTAAAACTCACACACACGCACACTCTCTCTCACGTACACACTCAAATTCATTTACTCAACACACATTTTTTTGCCAAGGAACTTTTAAATTATGTGAAAATATTTGAAAAATTATTTTCATAAGTCTGAAAAATTTACGGCAGCAGCAGCAGCAGCTGGACGTACTGTGGTGGTAGAAATAGGAAAATATTTCAAAATCAATTGTTCCATTGGTTTGAGGCAAAAGAGGAAAAGTATTGGCAAAATACTAAAATAACTTAATCTTTTGCTCTCATATATTTGTAATTTATTGAGAGCTATTATTGAATATTAAGACACACGGCAGTTAAATGGATCCAGATGTTGCACAGTTTTTTTTTTTTTTACATATACATTTAGGGTAATGTATAAATTTAATTACTTTTAAGAAAACATTGCTGTAGCAGTAACGCGACTTGTTGGTTAATTACACCATTTCCAATTGTATTTCAGAAGTTTCTTTTTGTATTTCAGTAATTTTCAATTGAATTTCAGATATTTGAAAATGTTCCAATTGTATTTCAGAACTTTCCAATTGTATTTCTGAATTTGTAGTTTTTTCGTAAAAAGTTTCTAATCGTATTTCAGTATTTTCCAGTTGTTTTTTTGTATTTCAGAACTATCCATTGGTATTGCATCTACAATTTTCTGATATACAAATGAAATTTTCTGAAATATGTTGGAAAATTCTGAAATGAAATTCAAAAATTCTGAATTACAATTGAAGGTAAATATGACTAAAGAAAGATTGAAGCTAAAATATGACAAAAGAAATAGCCACGATTAAAGCTGAAATATGGCTACAGAAAAATTCACGACTGGGGCTAAAGTAGATTACAAAAAGAACCACAATTGAAGTTAAAATATGACTACGGAAAGATCCACTATTAGGACTAAAATATAACTTAATAAATATCCTTGATTGAAGCTAAAATATGACAAAAGAAAGAGCTATTGAAGCTGAAATATGACAATAGAAAGAACCATGACTGAGGCTATAGTACGATTACAAAAATAACCACGATTGAAGTTATAATCTGACTTCATAAACAGCCAGGATTGAAGCTAAAATCTGACTACGGAAAGAGCCACGATTGAAGCTTAAATATGACTACGGAAAGAGCAACGATTTAAACTAAGATATTACTAAATAAAAGTCTCGATTAACACTAAGGTCTGAATATAGAAAGCAGCACGATAAAAGCTAAAATATATCTAAAGAAAAATCCATTATTCAAGCTAAAACCCAACTCAAGAAAAGATCAAGATTAAAGCTGAATTCTGACTATAGAAAGAGCTACGATTTAACTAAAAATATGGCTATAAAACGAGCCACGATTGAAGCTAAAATATAACTATAGAATGGGGATTATTACAGAAAAAAACACGATTGAAGCTAAAATATGATTACGGAAAGAGCCACGATTGAAGCAAAAATATGACTAAAGAAAAGAAAATTTTAACTAAAGTCTGACTATAGAAAGCAGCACAATAAAAGCTAAAATATATCTAAAGAAAAATCCATGATTCAAGCTAAAACCCAACTCAAGAAAGAATCACAATTAAAGCTGAATTATAACTATAGAAAAAGCTGTGATTTAATTCAAAATATAGCTATAGAAAGAGCCATGCTCAAATCTAAAATATGAGTATAAAAACGACCGCGATTGAAGTTCAAATATGACTATAGAAAGAGAGATTATTATAGAATAAAACACGATTGAAGCTAAAATCTGACTACTTAAAGAGTAATGATTGAAGATAAAATATGACTATAGAAAGAGCCATGCATTAAAGGAGAATCTGAGTATAGAAAGAAGCAGGATATAAGTCATGATTGAAGCTAAAATCTGACTACATAAAGAGCCATGATTGAAGATAAAATATTACTATAGTAAGGGCCACGCATTAAACGAAAATCTGATTATAGAAAGAAGCAGGATAGAATCTAAAATATATCTAAAGAAAAAAATTTGTCCAAGGAAACAGCCATGATTGATGCTAAAATATGACTACAGAAATGGCCACGACTGAAGCTATAGTATGACTACAAAAAGAATCACGATTGAAGTTAAAATCTAACTATATAGAGCACCACATTTGAAGCTAAAATCTGACTACGAAAAGAAAGAATTGAGTAAGTTGGATCTACTAATAGCAGGTAACAAAGCAGAATTGCAGAAGAGGCTCATATATGAATTCAAACGGCGTGATATTAACATCGGAACTTATGAATTCAAGTATAAAGAAGAAGTGGAAGTTTCTACGCGTGCGACAACAAGCAGCTTGGACTTAAGCACAATGAAGGAATGAAAATGAAACTTCAAGAAACATTTAGAGTCAACAACGAGAAACTTCTAGCTAAAGTTCAAGACATGTTTAAAGTAAACAACGAGAAGCTGTTAGATGAAGTTAAAGAAACTTCCAGAGTAAACAATGATAAAATTCTAGTTGAAGTTCAAGGATCTTCTAGAGCCACAGATAAGAAAATTCAGAAAGGGTCTGATGTTATTGACAACAGACTGGATAGCTTTGATAAACAGGTGTCGGACTTAATTGTTACGTTTTTACCTTTTAAAAACGTGGATTTATTTCCTTTAAATAAACCGGATACTTTTGATTGCAAATAAAAGCCATTTAGTAGTTTAAAATTTGTAACAACTCTTGTTGTTGTACATTTTAAGTAAAATAAAGAGTTGTTACAAATTTTAAACTACTAAACGGCTTTTATTTACAATCAAAAGTATCCGGTTTATTTAAAGGAAATAAAAGGTAAAAACGAAATGACAATCTTATCAAAACCCTTCTTACGTAGGTGAAGGGTATAAAAACAACTACGCCAAACGAAACGATACACCAACAAAAAAATACGCAAAGCAATGAAACCAACACACATCCAAACATACGTTTTGTTGCTTTTTTGTCAAACCATGTAATAAATTGTCTTTTTTGATGAAATTTTCAGAAGTTGTCTTGGATTTTTGCCCATATCTCCGTTATTTATGAACGGATTTTGCTGATTTTAAATAGGAAACTTCTCGAAAGCATGTCTGACAGAATTGTTGAAGATTTGGATTTCGGAGATATCTGGGGTCTGCAGAAAATTGATTTCAACAGACAGACAAACGGACAGACGGACATGGCTTAATCGAGTATAATTTTCCGAACCTTTGGAAAATTATATTGTGGAAATTATAAACAGAATGACAAACTTATACCCTTGTCACGAAGGGTATAAAAATATACCATCTTTAATAAGGCAGCATAATACAATCAGTAAAATCTTACATATTTGAATAGGAAACTACGATTGAAGTTAAATATTACTATAGAAAGTATCACGATTAAAACCATAGTATGGCTATAGAAATAACCACGCTTGAAGCTAAAATGTTAATATCATTCAATATTTATACCCTACACCAGCATTCTGGGGAGGGTATATACGGTTAGTTCTGATATTTGTAACGTGCAAAAAATATTGTCCTAACACCCACCTTAAAGTATACCAATATGTTCAGGATCAATTTCTGAGTCTATTAAGCGATGTCCGTATGTCTGTCTGTCCACGTAAACCTTGTTATCAAACAACAGGTCGCAATTTCAAAACTAATCCAACAAAACTTGGTACAAGTTTTTTTATTGCCCCAAGAACGAAGCTTATTGAATTTAGTTAAAAGTGGTTTATTATTTCTCCTAGCCCCCATACGATTGCCCTATCAGAAAATAGTTAAGATCATAAATATCTTAGATATATAAATATATAGATATATAAACAAAATTTAGCACAAATAAGTTTTATATAAGCTGAACTCGCACCACCATGTTTTATGATGATCGGTTCATAATTAGTCATAGCTCCCATATAAGGTCAACTTTCTAAAATCACTTTAACTAGCAAAAATCTTTTTAAAATGTTGGTATTCCAATAAAATTTATCATAAATAAGTTATATATATATACAAAAGTCATTTCACCAAATTTTAAAACGATCGGTCCATAATTAATCATAGCTCCCATATGAGGTCCATTTCCGATAATCATTTTAACGAGTATAGATTTCTTAAAAATGTTGGTTTTCAAACAAAATTCAACACAAATAAGTTTCGTACACCCTGAGAAAAAACAACTTAAAATCAATAAAAAAACATATTGAATCAATAAGAAACATTAACGAAAGTCTAATAATGTTGAAAGTTTTTATTTCAATATGAAACAATATTAATTTAAAGTTGGAAATTATTGATTTATCGTATTCAATATCATTTTTCTATTATAATCTACTATAATGAACATTATTGAATTAATATGAAGCGTTCTTATTTTTAAGTTGCTACTACCACCTAATTTTATGGCAATTGGTCCATAAATAGTCATAGCTCCCATATACATTTTAAAAGTGAAATTTTTATAATCATCTTCTCGGTGTAGGGTATCATATGGTCGTGCTTGACCGACTATACTTTTTTAGTTGTTTTATTTTAGCTACAAGCGACTGAAGCCGTAATATGATTATAGAAAGAGCAACGATTACAGCCAAAATAAGGTTTTAAAAGTCCAACAAATTAAATATGGAAATAGAAAGAACCTTGATTGTAGCTAAAATATAGCTATAGAAATAATCACGATTGAAGATAAAATAGGGGTGAGGGAGATCAGAAATTTAAGCAAAAATATGGGAGTAAATTATGTAAATACTGTTCAAAGACCCTCTACTAAACCTAAAATTAAACTGTACAAGGACCCACGCAAAATAATGACATAAGCATGACCTGTGATTGAAACTAAAATAAGACTTTGAAAAAGGCATAACTACGATTGAACAGTAATTATGGCAATAACATGACTATCGATTTTAGCTAAAGTAGAACTTTAAAAAGGCATACGATTAAAGGCAAAATTATATTCTACAAAGACCCATATGATTACGGTCCCATAACACTGTGTGTAATACTTTGAGTCATGGAAAAAAACCATATACGTACACCACTACGTAATAAAAGACCAAAACAAAAAGAACTGTGTCTCCCAGTTTTTCCCAAAGTCATGCACTTTTCTTTTATGGGCCCCCAAAGATTTGGAGCCTTGGTGTCATTTTTGCAAAAAAGTGATAATTTTCTCAGGCTCATATCTTGCAAACAGTTTGGAATTTTGATTTACTCTCTGAGGCAAAATTGTAGCCTTTGGTATAAAAAACAAAAATTGTGAGCTTATAATCAAAAAAAACTTCATCTTCAAGATCAAAATCGCAAAAAACTTGAAAAAATTCGAAATAATTTTTTTAGCTGCCTAAAAGTATGCTTTAGTTTATAATAATTTAATAGATTTTTATTACTAACTTATATTGAATAGTTAAGAATGATTCCTAGGAAGTTCACATGTTCTAGAAAGTTATTTATTGAGATCTTAGGTACATTTTTGTAGTTGATTGTTTCCTTGAATTTTGAACGGTTTGCTAACTATGGGCCTGAACAGCGGGAAAAAGGTAAAAACTCGAATTTTATAAAGTTTTTATGCGATTTTGATACTGAAGGTAAAGTTTTTTTGATATTATATGTTGACAATTGTTATTCTTTATGATAAGGGCTACAACTTTGCCTCAGAGAGTAAATCAAAATTCTGAACTGTTTGCAAGTTATGAGCCTGAGAAAATGATCACTTTTTTGAAAAAATGACACCGAGGCCGCAAATCTTTGGGGGACCATTAAAAAAGTGCATGACTTTGAGGTGGAATACACGGGTCTTTTTTTTTTTTTTGGTTCTTTGTTACGTAGTGGTGTCCGTATATGGTTATTTTTTTGCACTGAGTAGTTGGGACTTTAGAAATCCCTTTTACTTCTACTTTTTATACCCACCTTCAAAAAAGATGTGAGGTTTTTGTCATTCCGTTTGTATCACATCGAAATATTCATTACAGACTCACAAAAGTATATACATTATGGACACTTATATCTGTCTGCCTGGAGCTCTCTGACTGATACAAATACTGTCTGTTGATAAGGTTTGTTTGGTATTGAAAACAGGTCCTTGATTTCACCTAGCCCCTATACAAATACTGTAAAGTATTGCAAAAAACGGACAACATTTGTCCCTAGCCCTCATAAAAGATCCCCTCAGAAATTGACTTGATAATTCATAACTGTCTTATAATACTTAATACCGGGATGGAATTGGCCACAAACAAATTTTGTATGAACCTATATCATTCCACCAACTTTTGTGAAGGTTGGTTCATTATTGACCCTACCCCCCATATAACTCCTATATCAGAAACATATTTTATTTGAACATATTGATGTACACGATTCGTTAGAGTCGATTATAACACTCTTATTTGTTTTTACTGCAAAGATTTGTGTCTTAGATTAAATAATACATACAAATAAATTTTATCGGGACTCACCTTTTAATAACTATTTCTATTTATGTTGTGTGTGTTTTTTTTTTTAAATTTATGATAACCATCCAATTGTATTATTTATTTATGACATCTATAAATGTTTTGCTTTCGGCTGCTATCGACGTTTAGTTTTAAATTTATTTGGTTTAACTATGTAATTATTATTATTTGAAATTGAAGACTACAATTTGTGGTGGTGTAAAAATGTCTTTCTTAAAAAAATGTCTATGTTTTGTATGGTTTTTAAACTATTACTATTGATTATTTAAATTGTAAAGAGCTAACAAATGTTTACTCTTGTTTTGGAATTTTTTAAATTTTCCAAATTTTGTATGAGAGTTTTTTAATGACGTTTTTATGATATTAGTTGGCAAAACTTGTTGCTTTTTTTTTTTGCTCTTGCTGCTGGTTGAAATATGTTTAATGAGTTTTTAATTAATTTAAAAATGCACTCTAATATGTTTTAAAGGTTTTTTTTTTTTTTTTTGTGTTGTTTTGCTATAGTTAAACTTATTTGCTGATGATTAATTTAGTTAATTTTATGTTTTAAGTTTTAATGATGTTAAGAATTTATTAATTATTTATTATAATATTGTTAAATGTATTTTTAAAATGTTTTCAATTATCTATGTATATTAGAAGTCTGAGTAGGAAGTGTAGTTTTTAAGTTTTAATAAAAATTTTAGTTACATTTTTAGGTTTTTGCCTTTAATTCATTATTAAGTTATTCTTTGTATGGCAGCAAAAAAAGAAACGTTAAATCGTTTTTGTTTTACACATGTATGAATTTTCCCTTTTTCCTTAATTTTCATCCATTATTTTAATGTTTATTTTTGTATTATTTCATATTTATGTTTATTTTTTAAATAACTTGTGTTATTTTTTTTGCTTGCTATTAATAATTTGTTTTACCAATTAATTAATAATTTATGTAAATTTGCTATTTATTTGTTTTTTTTTTTTTTTTTTTTATGATTTTTTTTTTTCAATTGAATGCTATTGTTTATACACGTACATTTAAGTCCGGGTTTGAGGAATGTTTAATTTTGTTTTCATTGTATTTATAGATTAATTTATTTATTATTAATTATTTTGTGCGTTTTTGTTAAATATGAGTTTTTGTTGGTTTTGTTATAATTATATACAAATGTATGTTTTAAATTTAATTTCTGTATTTAAATAATAATTTTTGTTTTTTTTTATAGGAAATTATTATCTTTTGTAATAATTTTCTGAATTTCAGTTTAAATTTGTTGCGTTTTCTATATAAATGGAAAGATTAAATGAATTATTGAACTGCAGTTTCAATTTAATTAAACATTTTATTTAAATGCAAAACTAAAAATTATATTATACCCTTCAACACAAGTTAAATATTGCTAATTGTGTTTGCATGATTAAAGCTAGAATATGACTATAGAGAGGGTCACAATTGAAGCTAAACTATGGCTATAGAAAGAGCGACAATTAAAGATAAATTTTTACTATAGAGAGAGTTGCTACCAAAGCAAAAATACGACTATGAAAGACCATCGATTATAGCTAAAATATGACTTAAAAAGAACCACGATTGATGTTAAAATATGGCTATAGAAGATGACAATAGAAAGAGCGATAATTTAAGAAAAAATATTGCCATAGAAAGAGTAACAATCGAAGCACACATATGACTATAGAAAGAGCCACGGTTAAATCTAAAATATGACCATATAAAGAGTCACAAACAAAGCCAATACGTGACTACAGGAAGTGCCACGATTAATCTAGTATGACTATAAAAAGGTTAAAGCTAAAATATGACTATAGAAGGTGATAAGAGAAAGAGCGTCAAATGAAGATAAATTATGACTATAGAAAGAGTTCTAACCAAAGCAAACATATGAATATAGAAAGAGCTACGATTGAAGCCAAAATATGACTTTAAAAAGGACCACGATTGATGTTATAATATTCCTATTGAAGATGACAATATAAAGAGCGACAATCGAAGAAAAAGTATTGCTATAGAATGAGTTACCATTGAAGCAAACATATGACTATAGAAATAGCCACAATTAAATCTAAAACAGCACCATAGAGCGACAACTGAAGATAAAACAACAAGAAGCGACAAGATTTATTCTAATATGACGATAATAAGGACCACGATTCAAGCTATATTATAACAGTAGACGAGTCTTCGATAAGGCCTTAAATATGACCATAGACATACACGCAAAATAAAAAATATAGTTGTGCATGTTTACTGTAAACATTTCAACATTTTTAAACGTCTTTTTAACAATATTATAGTCACAGTAACTATGTATATGATTGTGGTAACTATAATATGGTTAATTTACGATACACATGATTATATCAACCTTATATATTGTTACAGTAAACAAGTATATGTTTGTGACAACCATGAAAGACTTACCATATTATGTTGCTCTCGGCTTATGGATATCCTAATCAGAGAACAGCATATTATGATAAAATGGTTGTCACAAACACATACTTGTCTACTGTAACCATATATATAGTTGCATCACGTGCATCGTAAATTAGCCATATTATTGTTACCACAATCATATAAACAGTTACTGTGACTATAATATTGTTACAAAACTTATAAAAATGTTGAAATGGTTACAGTAAACATGCTCAACTATATTTTTTTTCTGCGTGAAGGCTATAATGTGACTAAAGAAAAAGCAGAATGAACAATGATTAGAAAGAGCCACGATTTAAGATGTAATGTTAATATATAAAGATGCCCAATTAAAGCTTAAATATGACAAATGATGGACACGAAATTTAGACTAAAACATAACTCTCTTAGAGCTAGAGCACGGCTATAGAAACTTACACAATTGAGGCAAAAATATGACCATAGAAAGAGTTACAAAGCTAGAAAATTACTAGAAAGGTCCATATAGACCCAGAAGGAGTTGCAATCAAAGCTAGAATACGACTACAGAAAGAGTCACAATCGAGGTTAAAATATGCCCTAAAAAAAGTTTCAAAATATGATATGTCAACAGAAAAAGCAACGTTTAAAGATAAATTATGTTTATGAAAATAATCACGATTGAAGCTTAAATATGACTATAGAAAAACCCATGATTGAAACAGAAATATCACAATAGTATAAGCCTCAATTGAAGCTAATATTTGACTATAGGAAGAGCTATGAATGTGGCTAAAATGATTCCATGTGAAAAAACAAAATTGAAGCTCAAATGTAAGAATGAACCATGATTGAAGCCAGGATATACCTATAGAAAGAGCCGCAATTGAAGCTTAAATACGACTGTAGAATGAATCAAGACTGAAGCTAAAATATGACTGTGAAGAGCCACGATTGAAGCTAAGACACGACTATAAAATAAACCACGATTGAAGACAGAATTTTTTTATAGAAAGAGCCACTATTGAAGACACAATTTGTCTATAAAAAGATTCACGATTGAAGCCAAAATGTAACTATAGCAAAAGCTACGCTTAAATCTAAAATATGACTACAGAAAGAGCCAAAATTGGGACAAAACAATGACTGTAGAGAGTTGCAGAAATATAGGTTTGGGAAGATTTACAATTGAGGCTAAATTATGATAACAGAATGAATCACGATTAAAACTTAAATACGATTATAGAAAAAGTTGTGATTAAAATATGATTAATATGGTCATATGTTAGCCTCAATTATGCCTTTTTTTCATATTTAAATATGACTATAGCCCAAGCTCTTGAAAGCACATCTACAGATTAGTGCACAAATTATCTTTCCCCTCATCACGGAATTCTGGGAAACTGAATCACCACCAAGTGAACTTTAAGAAGGATTTGTTATCAAAATCCCAAAAAAAGGCAACCTCAACAATCGAAACTGCTCAGGCTGATTAGTAAAATAATTGCTCATATTATCACCAAATGAATCTCTTATGTAGTAACACCAACACTCAGAAATAAACAAGCAGGCTTTAGGCCCCATAAATCTTCTTTTGATAATATCAATAGTCTGAGAATCACAACTAGAGTATCCAAAACCGAAAACCGGTCAATCGGTTTTTTCATCTTTGTAAACTCGACCGGTTTCGGTTTCTTTAATTTTTCGGTTTTTTGACAAACCGGTTTTTGTAAGACGGTTAACCGGTTTTAATGAAATATATTTTCTAAAGCTCATTTAAACAAAATTTTGAAAAACTTTGATACCATTTTTGAACATATTTCGTAAAATATATAAAATAATTGTATAAAGCTAGAGCCTTAAGAATTCCAAAATGTAAAATTTCCGAGGATTTAGTACACAATTCTTCCACAAAATTGAAATAGGATGGCAAAACAGTAAGGATATGCATAATAATTTAATATAAACCGGTTAACCGATACACGTTACCCAGTTTTTTTTTTTAAATCAAAAACCGAATCCGGTTTCTTCAAAAACATACTTTTTCGGTTAAACCGGAAACCGTTTTCTTTTGGACCCTCTAATCACAACGGAGCAGTCTGGTGAATGGCGATTGCCACTTTGTCTCTGTTTTGTAGACTTTGAAAAATCATTTCAAACACTATATCATAATGTCATAATGAGTACGCTAATATGTAAAGGTGATTTAGTGAAACTCATTTCTCTTATTAAGAGCCTGTATGATAATGCAACTTGATGTAGGATATTAAGCAAAACAATTTGTGAAGGTATTGGAAGGCACCAAGGTTTTGTCTTGTCACCACTTCTCTTCAACATTGTTCTCCATAACATTATGGCTAGGACAATGCAGAATGGCAATGGTATAAGATGGGATCTGAAGAGAAGTTTAAACGACATGATTACGCAGTTTCAACTATATGACAGCCAAGCTGCAAAATCTTACAAATATTACACAAGAATCAAGGCATGAAAAATGCTGAATTAAAAACCTTGAACTGGATGATGTTGACTCATTCAGCTACTTGGGTAGTATTATTGTAACAAACACTGGTGGCTCTAAGGAGGACATTAAAAACCGCGTAATAAATGCCAGGCAATCCTTTGGTATGTTCTTGGACTGGAGCTTAAAATATTTAACACAAACGTGAAGTCAATACTACTCTATGGCTGTGAAACATGGAATGCTGCACTGGGAGATATCCAAAAGCTGCAAGTTTTTGTGAACCAATGCCTCTGCAGAATCATACATATCTTCTGGCCAAATGTAATCACAATATAAGATTGTGGACCGAAACTAATTAACTGCCACACTTGCTACAAAAATGAAGAAACGCAAGTGGAACTATATTGTCCACATTCAACGTAGACGAGCTAACGACATCACAAGAAACGCCATCAACTGGAATCCTCAGGGTAAGCGTAGAATTGGAAGACCAGCACACACATGGAGGCGAATAATTGACATCGAAGTTGGGGAGAAAAAAAAAATGACTTGCCTGTGATTAATCACGTTGTAACGTCTTTGTTGAGGCCCTATGCTCCGTATAGGAATGACGAGAACGTATAAAAATAGATAGAGCCAAAATGATGGTAATATGTTAGCCTCAATCTAGTTATATGGGCTAAAATATGACTATAGAAAGAGCAACGATTATGATCGTATGTTAGATTCAATCGTGGGCTAGAGTATGACTAAAGAAAAAGTATGACTAAAGAAAAAGTGCAGCTTTCAGCAGTCATTGAAGCTGAAATAAAGTATGACAGTAGGCAGGTACAGAATCTAAAGTAAACAGATCCTTAGATCAAAATAAGACAATATTTTACGTCAACAATGAATTAGGTAGAGAAACATAAAGAACTTCGCTTGAAGACATAAAATGTTACCACTAAAATGGTCCCATATTGAGGCTGAACATGAACCTAGCAAGACGCACGAATATAAGAATGTCTCTTTAGATCCAAATATCATGTTAGAAGCTAGTTCCCATGTTATTAACTTTATGATGAAGCGTATGAAATACTGCATATTTCTTTATTTTTTTTGTTTTCTATTTTCACTTACCAAAGTAAAAATTATTTAAACTATTTTATTCTTTACAAAAAAATTTCACTATTTTTTAGTCGTTTTTTTTAAATATTTAAATTTTTGGTTCGTTTAGCACTTTTTTAAGTAACTTATTTAATTATTATTATTGTTTTTTATTTTTTTTTGTATTTAAATAATTTATTTTAATTTAGTCGTTATTTTTCTATTTGTTCGTTTAATTTTCTAATTCGTTTTAAACAATTCTATTATTTTATTTTTTTCAAATTATTTTTCACTTTTGTTGATATTTTTTATTTTTTTTTTTTTTTTGTTCAGTTGTTTATTCTTGTTGTATTCACTCTAAAACCATTGAGATATTTTTCCTTCATTGTGTTTGGTTGCCATTTCTCCCGGTTAAAGAAAGTCTGTAAAGAAGGAGAGATGAAATTAGAATAAATTGTTAATACATAATTTAAGTAAGAAGGGAAATACATAAATATTGTAACACAATAAATCTATTATTTATATATCTTTATAAACACCCATTATTGTTTGGTGATATTTTAGTTTTTCAAACTGGGATAAAAAAAGTCCCCAGAATATCTTAAGAAATTCTAATGCAAATAGAGTAGCTTTAATTTATATGAGTTTTTATCTGAGATGAATAACTGAGATATGTTCTAGGAGTATATCTGTTCAACTGCTTGTACTGAAAAGCTTCTCAGTTGCTTAACATTTAACTCATGACATATCTCTTGAACGCGATTTTTATTTTTAATAACTTATACGTAATTTTAAAGGGTACATATCTGTCATTTATTCTCAGTTAGTTATTGAACATTAAAGTGTAAACAACAATGTTCTTTTCTTCGTAAATGTCTAATTTGTGCCAACAAAGCGTCATATGCGGGAAGTTTAGCTTTACTTCTTTAATTTTAAAGAAAGTGTCGGTGAAGCATATCGAAATCTCACCACAGCTTATGGTGAATGTGTTACATTAGTTTCAACGTGCGAGAGATGGTTTGTGCAGTTCAGAAGTGCTGATTTTAATATGGAAGACAAAGATTACACAGGCCAGCCAAACAACATTGAAGATCACGGCATTACTACATGAAGATTGTTGTGAAACTCAACAAGTGCTTGCAAAATCATTGGGAGCTGCTTAAGCAGCAATTTCAAAATGTTTGCGAGGATTCATCCAACAGCAGGGAAATTGGATACCATATGAATTTGTGACAACCATTTATATGATGAATAATTTTATCATGATGTTCTCAGATTATGATATCCATAAGCCGAGAGCAACATAATATGGTAAGTCCTTCATCATATAAATGGTTGTCACAAACATACACATGTTTACTGTAACGATATATATGGTTGATACAATCATGTGAATCGCAAATTAATCATATTATTGTTACCACAATCATATATATATTTACTGTGATTATAATATTGTTAAAAATGTTGAAATGGTTACAGTAACAATGTACAACTATATTTTTTTTCTGCTTGTAGTCGAATCGACACCAAAGTCAAATATCCATGACGCTAAGGCAATTCTCTGTATTAGGTGCGAGTAATAGAGTTCTATCTATTATAAGATGCTGAACTCTGACCAGACCATCATAGGGAACATGTACCGAATGCAACTGATTCCTTTGAAGCGAGCATTGACATAAAAATGCTCAGAATATGCGGCCAGACAAGAAACCGTAATATTCCATCATGACAACTCTAGGCCACATGTTGCAATTCCTGCTTTAAAAGTATTTAGAATAAAGTGTATGAAAAGTTTTGTCCCACCCGCTTTACAGTCCAGACCGTGCCCTGTCCGACTAGTGTTTGTTTCGATCGCTGCAGAATGCTCTCTGGTTTACACATCACTTTGGAAAAGAGTTTCAAATATTGGCATGATTCATTCTCAGCCTCAAAAGTTGAGCAGTTCTTTTGGCACGAAATCCATATGTTGGCAGAAAGATGGAAAAAGGTCATAGCCAATACTTTAAATAAGTTTGTATTGTAGAACTGTTTAAAAAAAAAACCTAAAAATTTAAACAAAAAATCCCGCATTTTTAAGTCATATACCAATATATAAAATGTGAGCTTTGCAACTTCAATTTTGTAACAAGTTTTAACATAATTTGGAATCTGTAAATTTTTGTTTCTTCCCTAAAGGCAGCTTTAATTCCGGAGCGGAGATGGGGGGAGTTTTAAAATAAAAAAGGAAAAAAAGAAAAATGTAAAATAAATTTTACATTTTTCCCCCCCTTCCCGAAATGGTTGGCTAGGATCTGCGCCAGCTTTACTAATATATCAAAATTTTGTATAACTATGATGATATATCACCAAAAAACTAGTTGTTGTAACAGTTTCACTATTGTAGAAAGTACTTTGTTAAGGGGAAATTGATACTATTGTCGCTGAGTTAACAATCTTTGGCCAAGTGAGTCTCGAATTGCTTCGGAGCGAAGATCAAATGCTGGATCGTGGAAATCCTGAACGCATCCAGTTTCAAAGTTTAAACTTGCATTTTAAAAGAGTTCCTCAAATCAATGAATTTTTCATCGGAAATCCATTTTCTTTCAAAAATATCGCGATTTGAAAATTGAAAAATATGTTAAAATTGTCTAAAATTATATATACATAATTGCCCATAACTTTGAAACTACTTAAACACCAACAAATTTTGACTCTATTTTAAAGCCAAAGATATTGTCCTTAAAATTGTGTGAATAAAAATGTTTACTTCCAAAAGTTTAAAGGTCAATTTTTGGATTATATATTTCTATGTAAAGAATATCAAAGATCGCGTAGTTTCCATTGAAAAAGTCACTGATATGAGGAACATATTGCATATATTATGTATGTGGTAAATTTCATTAAAATTGGAGGTACTAAATGGAATCACATGGATTCTCCCAATATTACAATATTTTTAAGCAAACCAATATGTGATTAGATGGGTTAGTAAAATTCAAATTTACTTTTTCAACTTTTAGTCTAATATCTCACAATTTGTGTATATGTAGCTTCTCCATATCAAACTTCAATTTTAAACAAAACCAATTAAATGGTATTTAATAGTTTTTCTCATATGTATAATAACTTACTTTCAGTATAAAAATTTTAGATTTTTTTTTAAATTTTGAATTAGTTTTTTTGCATTTCTCTAAATTTATTAAGATTTGTCTCCTTTTATAAAATTTTTACAAATTTTTTTCCATACTTTCTTTATTCATACACAAAAATTAACTGGAAGAAAACACATGTAGATTCCTAAAAGTATACTATATAATTTTCGCTTTACGTCTTATATTTTTCCTAAAATTTTTTTTTCTTAATATACAAATTTCTTAACAACAAATACATGTTTAAACATACAACCAACACAGTTTTTCTTTTTATTAGTTAGTAGCAAACACACTTACAAAAACACTTTCATATACATATATTATTTTACACCAACACTTTGCCTAACACACACACACTCATACTTACAGACAAACACTTGTATGAGAAAAATATTACAGAAAGCAGAAATAGAAGAAGAGCTCATGAGATAAATACGGGCACCTGTTATACATGACCATAAAAAAGCACATTTGTCCTTGATACGTTTTGCGAACCAAAGAAAAAACAAAAAAAAAAAAAAACAGATGGCAAAAAAAGCAACAGCAAGTTATCTAAATAGTCCAAAGGCACCAAAAACACTTTAATAACTAATTGTTTTAAATATAAATTTGTTAATAATATTGAAGCACTTTTTTCAATAATTTTCTTAATTTTTTTTATAAATTTTCTTTAAAATTTTTCCATATTTTTGTTCGTTTTTTTTTCTATACTTTGTGCTAAGTATGATGAAAAACCAAAAAATGTGCTCAAGCTTCTATGATTGGAAGTTGTCTTCTTGTTGTATAGAAAAATATTTGAATTTCATATCAAAAAAAAAACACGCACACAGAATCCTCACCACTGTTCTACACACACACACTTTGAGTTGAGCACATGCACCTCCATGGAAAGTTGAGGATAAAACGGAATACAATTCACCACGCATACATACACAACATTTTGTCAAAACAACAAGAAGAAGCAGCAGCAAAAAGAACTTTTGAACATAAAAGAGAAACGAAAAATTACAACAAAACTAACGGATACAAACATTGTTTGTTACAACAACTGTTTTTCTTTGACAAAAACCTTCAACAACAACAAACCAGTCAACCAGTACACTTCAACAGCAACAGCAACAACAACATCGTAAACACACCGACTCACACAGAGAGTAAGAGCAAATTTTCTTCGTTTCGTTTTTTACCGTTAACTTTATCGACAACAGCTTGAAGAGTGTGTGCTTGATTTGGAATATTAATCCAAATTGAGCACCACTAGAGCGAATAATGTGTGTGTGTGTGTGTGTGAGACACAGAAAACTTTAGCTGCTATTGAAGTTGATAGATACAAATTTAAGGGATAATTTATTTTAATGTTTAGTGTTATGGTTTTGTGTAGCTATTTTCAAAAATTTTAACGGTTTTTTGGTTTTAAAAACAGTGTATTAATATTTTGTATTTAAGTAACATTAGTTTTAAAAATTACAACTAATTGAAATAAGCTAAACTGCAAACAATTGTTTCATAATAAGCAAACATTTTTTCAAATTAAAATTTTGTATGTATGAATTCCACCAAAATAAACATATAGGAAAAGCTTTCTATTGAATTTAAAGCAAACTTGTAACTTTCAATTTTTGGAATATGAAAGTATGTATGGAACACTAATTCATTTAAAAACAACATCCCAAAAACGCAAATATTTATTTAAAAATTAATCCTAATACTTGAATTTTGTAAATTTTTACCATATTGTGGTACTTTAGGGTCGCTGGTTATAAATTTCCAAAAAAAAAAAAATATAAAAAATAAATAAAGCGAATCCAATAAGACGGTCATAGTTTATAACTCCCATAAAATAAAGTTTGCAAAAAATATCTTCTACGAACATAAATTGTCGAAGGGTTGTCTATGTTAAATTCTTCTTCGAACAACATTGTCACAACATTTGCTTACACTACGATGTCTGACATCAAATGTAATTTTCATACAAAAAAAACGCCATTCCAAACAATTTCAAACAACATTATGAATATCGACAGAGGATTAATACTTAGTCGCAGAACATGAATGTGAAGCCAAGTTTTCAAAGATTAAATATTTCGTCCAATATTCCAAGAATTTGTAGTTCATGAAAAGCAGCCAATACTGTCGATATTACCATAGTTTCCTTGGAATCACTGAATGAATCACCGTAGAAAACCTTTTGGATACTCACTTTCCGAGCTCAATGTCAATTGTACATGATAACCCTTAATACTCAAACACTAATCTTAGTTTGGTGGCGATTATCTTCGGTACGTGGACGATTTTTAAATTTAGCTTATTTAAAATCTCTCCAGCAAATGGTATTTATCAATGCTTTTTGGAACCGGGTTGTTACATTAATGTTCAACACCTGTATAGAATTTAAATCTAGTCTCCTGATCTGTCATGTACTAAAGATTTTATGTGTGGTTAAAATCTAAAAAATCCCATAGACCAAATCAGTATCAGCTGTATTTCCGTGAAAATAATTGAGAATCTACTAAACAGTTACATTAGGGAAACCTATTTTTTATGAATCTAAGACATCCTTTTAGCTTGCTTTTTCGTTTATTACAAATCCATTGCTGGATATAAGTGATCACATGCATATATTACAATAAATTATTTATTAAACATAATTTTTAACTTAAATTATTAACAATATCACGATATTATAAATAATTTATGCACAATTCGCCAGAATATCGGGTAACTTATTTGAGCTCAGGTAGGCCAAGCTATGCATTACTCTGCCAAAAGTGAAATCCCAAATGTTGATATTGCCCGGAATGAACTATCTTACTATCCTTACGGAAATATTTAGAAATCAGTAATAGATTTTTCAATGTTAAAAATATGAACATCAACACATTGAATGCCAAGGCACTTTCAGCAACAAGATGCTAGGGGCCACAGTATTTTTTTGCGTAATGTCTTCGAAAACGTCAATATTGGAATTTGGGCTGCTGTCAGTAATGTTTACTGCTTAGAAACTGAGAGTTTCTTTTTATAAATAAGAGTGTCCTACGAAATGGCGAAAAGGAATATTTTATCGGATACTGAGTTAGAAAAAATACTCAATACAAGTACAGAAAGTGATGAAGAATGTGAAGATTAAAGTTTTGATGAGGAACTTGCAGACAACATAGAACATATTCTTGAAACTCTAGCATTATTGTGTGACATGGCTAGAGAAAACAAAGTAAAATAGTGGCAGTCAATGTGTTAAGAAACAGTAAATCAAAGTAATACCATAATTCACAGAACACCTACATGTTTAACATTAAAAATAAATTATTACTCCTGACTGAACTGCACTGTTACCAAAATCTTAAAATCCTGAAACAGATTTAGAACCTTACAATTTTGATTTTATCATTGCAATCGGCTTGTAATACATCAAAATATTTGTCACAGACCCACATTAATATATATATTCTGGGTCATAAGATTGTAAGACTGTCTGTTGAAAACAGGAGTTAACTGGCTGATATTTTCCACAAATACTTTCTGTTGATAAGTTTTTTTTGGGCAATATCGGTCCATACGAATGTCCCCCCGGAATATTGTTTGTGTAGTCATAAATGTGTTGATTATTAAGCAATCCTGATCAAATTTGGCACAAAGTATAGGTAGCATTTGAACATTCATAATTGTCTTATTGATTAATATCTCGATGATATTAAACAAAAAGCAGTTTCATATCAACCTAAATCTTTCTACCAACTTTTATGTGGATCGGTCCATAATAACCTCTATATCAGAAAAATATTTTATTGTCGCATATTGTTGCTGGGTATACAAGATTCGGCATAGCCGAACATAACCCTTACTGGATATATTTTAGCATATCAATAGCGTTTTGTGTGAATAAGAAGTAGTACTCCAGCGTATAAAATACGTTGTCGTGATTTACTTTGGCGAAGGGGTATAAAAATGATTGCGGCTTAAAAAAATACCAAAATTTTTTTTTATTTAATAGCATCACTTTTAAAAATTAAAATAAAAGTATCTAGTCTTCTATACTACTCACAATTTTAAAGGGTGGTCACACGGCATGTATTCCATTCGTATGAAATTCCATGTGCATGTCTAAATTCACGTTGTACATACGATTCATAATTTCCACGTTCACACGTACATATGTAATTGCGTGTGAAATAACCTCTATTAGTATATATAATTTTTGTTTTTAACTATATATCTATTTAATACATGATTAAAAAATTCACAATAAATATATTTAATTTAATTTTATTTCAAAATACAAATAGATAAACACACGAAAATGGAACATGCTCTAATAGCCAAAAATGTCACAAGACATACACATGTATTTTACATACACAAAATTTTAAAAGAAATTTCACATATATGCTTTTTTATACTACAAATTTTGTTTTTCCCATTTCGAATTCCAAATATTTTGGGAGACAATCTTAAACAAATCAAGGTTTAATATGAGGGAGTAACAAAATCACATTTTGCTTTTCATACGAAGTTAGTCGCTCTAATAAGTATTTCAAAAAAATCAACCAAATCAGTCCATAAATGAGACCTTTTTCACCAAAATCCGAGGTTTAAAATAAAACCAAAACCTATTTCTTATCAAAAAGCCGGTTTGCACCAACAAATTTTATTTATTTTTATTTTTTTTTTCATTAAAAAATTGTTTATTGTGTCAAATGAAAAAGCAAAATATATTAGTAATATTAATAAGCATTTTTGAGCTGAAAAAATAATCGCGACAAATAGTTTGTATTTGCGAAATTATTTAACCACTTGGAAATTTAACAACTTTGTATTTGCGAAATTATTTAACAACTTGGAACCGAAATTTAAATATATTTTGAATATTTTCGGCTCTTATTGACTTAGATTTAATTTTTGTATTTTTCTGATCACTGATCATGGGGCATAAAAAGTTATTAAAAAACAAGAGTGCCATATTTGGCTGTGCTGAATCTTATATACCGATCACCAAATTATACTTTAAAATACAAATTTTTAATATTTTTAGATAACAAAATTAAAAAAATTTCAAAATTTAAGTTTAAAAATTTTAGGCAAAAAAATTATTTTAAAATTTTTTTTTAAATTTATTAGCAGAAAAATTTTATGACAAAAAAATTTTAAATTTTATAGAAACAATTTTATACAATTTAATACAAAAAATTTTATTTTGGCGAAAAAAGATTCGGGTTGAAAAAAATTGTAGGTCCGACTTTGACCTTATATACGCCGTTGCAAAGTTCTTGGAAATATCTCTCATTGGATATCCATATTGTCTATATTAAAGACTTATCTAGATTTAGATCAAAAATTTATAAAAAATCGAGATTGTCCTGGTTTTTTCTTATAACTCAGCCATTTGTGGGCCGATTTTCTCAATTTTAAATAGCAACTAAAACGGGTCTATAGCGGATTTATTGATGTATGAGTCATGTATGTAAGTTACTTGTGGGCTATAGAAAGTTGATTTCAACATACAGAAGTACAGACGGACATGGCTTTATCGAATCCACTATCTACAACGACACAAATGAAAAAAAATATATACCCTTGCCACTCTTGGTGAAGGGTATAACAAGTAAGAGTGCTATATTTGCCGAATCTTAAATAACCTCACCAAAGTGTGCTTTAAGAAAAATATTGAAAACTAATTTTGGTGAAAAAAAATGTTTGATGAAAAAATCGAGAATTTTCGGTGAAAAAAAATTTTGGGTGAAAAAAAATTTGGTGCAAATTTTTTGGAAAAAAAATATGGGTGAACAAATTGAGGTAGTCACGGTTTTTTATATCCCAGCCATTTGTAGGCCGATTTTCTCAATTTCAAATATCAATGTAAGTTGGACTATATTGGATATGGGCATTTCCATTATGGCGTGACCTGATATATGTACGACAAAATATTTAAAAAAATAATGAAAACGTCAATTTATGTCTATATGAAACTTATTTCTGTTAAACTTTATGTGGATACCAACATTTTTAATAGATTTATGATCGTTAAAATAATTTTCAGAAGCGGGCCTTATATGGGAGCTATGACTAATTATGGACCGATCATCATAAAATTAAGTGCTATGATTACCGTATATATAAAACTTATTTTGAGCGAAATTAGATTTGAATTGATTAACTTTTAATTTTTCGCTGTAAATGATTGATTTATCAATAATGTATCAACATAGAGACGGATATAACTATATCGAATCCGCAATTTATAACGATCCAGAATATATATACTACATATGGACCCAAATGAAAAATGTTGAAATTACAAACGAAATGACTGTGTTGTACTTTTTGTACTTTTGGCTAAATATGTTAAGACTTAAAAGGCTAGTTTTCAATTCATTCGCCAGTGTATATTATTCCAAATTTTAAAAAGAATAAATGTTTACAGTTTGTGAGCCAGAAAATTTAAACACAAACATAAAATTTATATTCGCGAATTTTGTTTTTTAACTCGCGCAACTAAATTTAATAACTGAATAATGAAAATAGAATTCGGTAGTTAAAGGTATATAACTTTAAAAACGAAATAAAATTTAAAAACGAGTTTCCATACAAAAATCTTTTCTATAAAGAAACGGAATACTCTCAGTCGTACGTAAAGGAATTAAGTGACAAATAACCGTTTATTCGAACAAAAATACTGTAAAATCTTCAAAACCTTATAAAATCCAATGATTCATATTCGCGAATTTTATTTTTTAACTCGCGCAACTGAATTCAATAACGAAATAATGAAAATAAAATTTGTGACTTAAATATAATAAGTAAGACTACATATGCCATTCCGTTTATAACTCCTACGAAATAAAATCAAAAACGATTTTCCATAGAAATAACAAAAAATCTTTTTCATATGGAAACGAAAAACTCTCCGTCCTACCTAAAGGAATTAAGTAACAAATGATCGTTTATTGAGTTTAAACACTATAAAATCTTCAAACTTTATAAAAATTGTTTTTACCAATTGATCAAATAATTAAATTTAAAATGCCGATGAACTCGTTTTTGCTTCTAGATAATTCGCACTTTTAGAAAACCACTTACGTTTTGTAATACAAATATGTCGAAGGCTATTATTCAAAATTATCTATCTGCAGGTCTATCTATACTGCAGATAGACCTTATTAAATATAAGCCCTTGATATATTTCTCCTCTATGATCAGTATTTTCAATGAAAAAATATCAAAAATAAATGTATTAAGTCTCGGTTTTCTAATTTGGTTTATTTCCAGTTTGAATATTCAAGATAAATTTATTGAAATTTATTTAATATTTTTGTGTTTATAATATTAAGAAGGTAAAAGCTTTTAGAAAACATAAATTATAAAAAATTTGTTAAAAAAATGAATAAAATTTTATTTATTTTAATTTTGTATTCCTTAATTGTTAATAAAACAAATATTTATTAAAAATCACATCTGTATATATTTTCTTTTTTCAATATCACTTGAATAAAAATTCCACAAGTTTTTTTTAATTATTCCAATTTTTTTTTTTAATTTTTAACTTTTTTTTATAAAACCAATCATTTTAGATTTTATACAAACATATTTTCAAATTAAGTTATCAATTATTTATACCTTTTTTATTTATAAATTTTTTTTCTAAAACATTTCTCTACATTTTGTTTGGTTTTTTTGTTTAATATTTTTAAATTCACTACTAATTTTTTTATTACAAAAAATTCTTTAAAATTCTAAAATTTATTTTAAGTATTTATTAAACACCAGGTTTTGAAAAATTATTTTTGAATTTTGAAATTTTTTTCAATTAAAGCAGTTTTGTATTTTTTTTTTTTTTTTTTCTTGAAATTTTTGCTTGAAAAAGTTTTCACTCTTTTTTGTGTGTAGTAGTATTTTTTTTTTTTTCTTTTTTGACTGAAATGTGTATTTATTTCTATTTTCTTGTCTGTTTAAAACAAACCGTCCACGTTTCTTATTTTGAAGGAGGAAAAGGCAACAAACAGCACAACCCGAAACCGGAACACCAACTGAAAGTTAATTTAAATCCTCAAAAAGGAGCTACCACAACAGTATACAGAGGCTCAACTTGAATTATTGGAAGTCGACTGGAAAGTCAAAGAGATGCTGGAAGGTAAAGAAGGGAAGCTGTATCACCAAAAACTCAATGAAAAATGCATAAATGCAGTTTATGTAAGAGAAAATAAAAAGAGTAACTAAAGCTTTTGAAAATAGCTTTAACACATGAAATCTTACTCTTTTAACATAGCATCCCTTTAAGTTTTACAGCAAAAAAAGCTTCTTTTACAATTTTATCCCATTTTTTTTAATAATTTTAGTGTGCGTGTGTGTTTTTGCTTGCTTTAGACTCTTGTTACAGGATTTGCTTGGGTTATTGAGAAGTCTTTAGGATACAAAATATGTGACAATTGATATGTAATTATTAAGAGCAGGAATAAAACAAAGAAAAAGGGTTTTTTTCTTTGCTTCGATAACCTAGTTTTTCATATAATTTTTTTACTGCCATTTTTTTTATATATTTCAGCTTAATTTTTTTTTTAATTGTCTTTTTGCTGCTCAAACGCTTATTCTGTACTTAACATCTTTAAGTTCAAGTTTGTAATTGATAAAGAAATTATTAAAAGAAAAATGGTTTCTTTTAATCTTCCTGTAGACTTTTTTATTACATTTATAACATGCAGCACCTAATAGTTTGAGTGTATGTAATAAAGCAATATGGAAAAAAAAACGAAAAAGTTTAGCACAATACGGCATCAGAAATGCACGACTGTATAAATGAATAATGAAATATCCCTTAAGTTGAGTTGATTGAGTGTGTCATTAGAGTTCTGATGAATGTTCTAAATGCACATGGTACCAATGAGACTATTTCTATTGAATTTTAAAAGTAAATAAAAAATTCTTATTCTAAAACTGAACTAGAACTGAACTAGAACTGAACTAGAACTGAACTAGAACTGAACTAGAACTGAACTAGAACTGAACTAGAACTGAACTAGAACTGAACTAGAACTGAACTAGAACTGAACTAGAACTGAACTAGAACTGAACTAGAACTGAACTAGAACTGAACTAGAACTGAACTAGAACTGAACTAGAACTGAACTAGAACTGAACTAGAACTGAACTAGAACTGAACTAGAACTGAACTAGAACTGAACTAGAACTGAACTAGAACTGAACTAGAACTGAACTAGAACTGAACTAGAACTGAACTAGAACTGAACTAGAACTGAACTAGAACTGAACTAGAACTGAACTAGAACTGAACTAGAACTGAACTAGAACTGAACTAGAACTGAACTAGAACTGAACTAGAACTGAACTAGAACTGAACTAGAACTGAACTAGAACTGAACTAGAACTGAACTAGAACTGAACTAGAACTGAACTAGAACTGAACTAGAACTGAACTAGAACTGAACTAGAACTGAACTAGAACTGAACTAGAACTGAACTAGAACTGAACTAGAACTGAACTAGAACTGAACTAGAACTGAACTAGAACTGAACTAGAACTGAACTAGAACTGAACTAGAACTGAACTAGAACTGAACTAGAACTGAACTAGAACTGAACTAGAACTGAACTAGAACTGAACTAGAACTGAACTAGAACTGAACTAGAACTGAACTAGAACTGAACTAGAACTGAACTAGAACTGAACTAGAACTGAACTAGAACTGAACTAGAACTGAACTAGAACTGAACTAGAACTGAACTAGAACTGAACTAGAACTGAACTAGAACTGAACTAGAACTGAACTAGAACTGAACTAGAACTGAACTAGAACTGAACTAGAACTGAACTAGAACTGAACTAGAACTGAACTAGAACTGAACTAGAACTGAACTAGAACTGAACTAGAACTGAACTAGAACTGAACTAGAACTGAACTAGAACTGAACTAGAACTGAACTAGAACTGAACTAGAACTGAACTAGAACTGAACTAGAACTGAACTAGAACTGAACTAGAACTGAACTAGAACTGAACTAGAACTGAACTAGAACTGAACTAGAACTGAACTAGAACTGAACTAGAACTGAACTAGAACTAGAACTGAACTAGAACTAGAACTAGAACTGAACTAGAACTGAACTAGAACTGAACTAGAACTGAACTAGAACTGAACTAGAACTGAACTAGAACTGAACTAGAACTGAACTAGAACTGAACTAGAACTGAACTAGAACTGAACTAGAACTGAACTAGAACTGAACTAGAACTGAACTAGAACTGAACTAGAACTGAACTAGAACTGAACTAGAACTGAACTAGAACTGAACTAGAACTGAACTAGAACTGAACTAGAACTGAACTAGAACTGAACTAGAACTGAACTAGAACTAGAACTGAACTAGAACTAGAACTAGAACTGAACTAGAACTAGAACTGAACTAGAACTGAACTAGAACTGAACTAGAACTGAACTAGAACTGAACTAGAACTGAACTAGAACTGAACTAGAACTGAACTGAACTAGAACTGAACTAGAACTGAACTAGAACTGAACTAGAACTGAACTAGAACTGAACTAGAACTGAACTAGAACTGAACTAGAACTGAACTAGAACTGAACTAGAACTGAACTAGAACTGAACTAGAACTGAACTAGAACTGAACTAGAACTGAACTAGAACTGAACTAGAACTGAACTAGAACTGAACTAGAACTGAACTAGAACTGAACTAGAACTGAACTAGAACTGAACTAGAACTGAACTAGAACTGAACTAGAACTGAACTAGAACTGAACTAGAACTGAACTAGAACTGAACTAGAACTGAACTAGAACTGAACTAGAACTGAACTAGAACTGAACTAGAACTGAACTAGAACTGAACTAGAACTGAACTAGAACTGAACTAGAACTGAACTAGAACTGAACTAGAACTGAACTAGAACTGAACTAGAACTGAACTAGAACTGAACTAGAACTGAACTAGAACTGAACTAGAACTGAACTAGAACTGAACTAGAACTGAACTAGAACTGAACTAGAACTGAACTAGAACTGAACTAGAACTGAACTAGAACTGAACTAGAACTGAACTAGAACTGAACTAGAACTGAACTAGAACTGAACTAGAACTGAACTAGAACTGAACTAGAACTGAACTAGAACTGAACTAGAACTGAACTAGAACTGAACTAGAACTGAACTAGAACTGAACTAGAACTGAACTAGAACTGAACTAGAACTTAACTAGAACTGATTAATACCATGAATATGAACTACCATTGATTAATTTAAATCACATTTAAATACTAAAGCATCAAACCAAAAAGTCTGTTAATACATTTAATCCCCAGCAAGTTGCAGTAACTGATAACAAACTTAAATTTCTGACAACTGGCGTTTGTCTCCATACATTTAACCTCTGGATATATCATAATTTTCTCAAACTTGTTTCATTTGTCAAAACATGTACGTACTTATTTACTACTTAATCTGGCTTCAGTTCTTTTATTCTTTCTTATTTTTTAATTAAACCTGACCTCTGGTTTATTGTTTCTCTATCTTTTTCAATTAATCTGTAATTTTATCATTAATCCTCCCATAAGTATGCTACATGAAATAATAACAAAAATAAATACAATATTTTTGTTTCGTTATTAAATTAAAAATAATAATAACTCGCTCTCTATCTCTCTCACACACACTTACTCATACTCCTGGTACTCTCCAACTCCCTAAAGCGAAAAAATTTGAACATCCTTTATCATCTTGTTTACAGCTCTCAATTTTGCAACAATTTTCTACTCTCATAACTAGAGGCAAATGATTTATTGTCCTACAAAATTAATTTTGAAAATAACAACACCAACAAGAACCAAATAAAAATAACGGCAGTTCAAGCAAAAAATAACAGTAATAAAAATAAAACCAAAAATAACAACAACCTACACAAAGACAAAAATACTTACGAAAAAAAAGCATCATTCGCATGAATGAAATATGACCGACCACTCTTATTCTCTACTTTGCCTCATCCACTTTTGTGTCTATTTTTGCACTGTTCCTCTTTATTTGACATTTTTCCCATCCAAAACTGAAGTGCCAGAAAGAAGTGGATACAAACAAAACAGAAAACAGTATATAGAGTACAACAACATCGATGGCATATATAAAAACTGTTTAACACACAGACCTATATTTTGAATTTCTGCAGTTACTTAGTAAACTTGTTTACTCCCAAAAAATTTTAACAAGTGTATACAAAACTCTATGGCTCTTTAAGGGCTTTCAACCCTAATTTATGGTATTGCCACATTAAATGCAACTATAACAACAAACACTCTAAAAACCATAATGGCCA
Source organism: Calliphora vomitoria (assembly GCA_942486065.2). Lineage (NCBI taxonomy): Eukaryota > Metazoa > Arthropoda > Insecta > Diptera > Calliphoridae > Calliphora > Calliphora vomitoria. Next base: position 16,245,945 of record OW818030.2, on the reverse strand, counting down.
GAAAAAGCTTTTACTCTCATATTCCAGGGTGTTTTACCAGACAAGATTTACTTAACTTACTCTCTTTTTCGCAAGTTGTTCCAGTTTTATCCCAGTTTTCCTAGTTAAACAATTTTACGGAATCCTAATTAAAAAGAACTGGCAAAAAATAGTTACTGTTGTTGTTGTTGCATGTATTGTTTTTTCACTTTACTTTCATGCAAGTTTAAACATGTTAAGGTGTAGGTTGTAAATATCGCTCTCTATCTCTCTTTCTGTGTGTGTGCAAGTATTTCTTGCTTTTTTTTTTTTTTGAGTGGTGTATTTTTTGTTTGGAGCATGGTGAATTTGTTGAAAATGCAAGGCACACGAATACCTTTTTATGAATTAAAAATTCTAGCTGCAATAAAGCAAAAAAAAAGTTCAACTGTTTTTTCTTGTTTGGGCGAACACTTGAAACAACAATGAATTGAAGCATACTTAAGGGGTGGGCGGATAGCATGTAGAAGTGTGTGTGTGTGTGTGGCTGTGTGTTGGTTGGTGTGCGTGGTATTTATTTGATAATGTTGGTGGAGTGTTAAATGTTAAATAAGTTAAAGGAAATTAATCTTAACAAGAATAAATTAAGAAATTAAGCAGACTTTTAGAGGTTTATTTCTAAACACACACTGTGTACACAGTAAAGGTAAAGCACATGTTGCGGAGCATCGGGTAAAGTATGTTAGAGCATAGTTTAAAGGGTTAATAAGCTGTACAAAAAGATAAAGTTAAGAATTTAGTTTAAAAAAATGAAGTTGTTTACACAATAGGATAGAAACATTAAGATATCTTTATTTTGTTTTATAGAAAAATTAAGCTTCAGTTTATTTCTCTATTGGAAAACTAAGGATTATACTTCAATCGTTTTATACTTTAATTTTTCTTCAATCGTACCTCTTTCTTTACTTCAACTTTTACTTCAATCGTGGATCTTTCTATACTTCAACTTTTACTCCTATCGTGGCTCTTTCTATACTTCAGTCGTGGCTCTTTCTATACTTTAATCGTGGCTCTTCCTATACTTCAATCGTGGCTCTTTTGTACGTCAATAGTAGCTCTTCCTATACTTCAATCATGGCTCTATCTATATTTCAATCGTAGCTCTTTCTATACTTCAATCATGGCTCTCTCTATACTTCGATCGTTGCATAGTGACTCTTTCTATACTTCAATCGCGGCTCTCTCTATACTTCAATCGCGGCTATTTCTATACTTCAATCGTGGCTCTCTCTATACTTCAATCGTGGGTCTTTCTATACTTCAATCGTGACTCTTTCTATACTTCAATCGTGGCTCTCTCTATACTTCCATCGTGGCTCTTTCTATAGTCCAATCGTGGCTCTTTCTATACTTCAATCGTGGCTATTTCCATACTTTAATCGTGCCTCTCTCCATACCTCAATCATGGCTCTATCTATACTTCAATCGCAGCTCTACCTATACTTCAATCGTGGCTCTCTCTGTACTTCAATCGTGGCTCTCTCTATACACCAATCGTGGCTCTTTCTATACTTCAATCGTGGCTCTCTATATACATCAATCTTGGCTCTTCCTATACTTGAATCGTGACTCTTTCTATACTTCAATCGTGGCTCTCTCTATACTTCAGTCGTGGCTCTTTCTATACTTCAATCGTGACTCTTTCTATACTTCAATAGTGGCTCTCTCTGTACTTCCATCGTGGCTCTTTCTATAGTCCAATCGTGGCTCTTTCTATACTTCAATCGTGGCTATTTCCATACTTTAATCGTGCCTCTCTCCATACATCAATCATGGCTCTATCTATACTTCAATCGCAGCTCTACCTATACTTCAATCGTGGCTCTCTCTATATTTCAACCGTGGCTCTTTCTGCAGTTCAATCGTGGCTCTTTCTATACTTTAATCGTGGCTCTTTCCATAGTTCAATCGTGGCTGTGTCCATACTTAAATCGTGCCGCTTTCTATGCATCAATCGTTGCTCTATCTATACTGCAATGGTGGCTCTTTCTATGCATCAATCGTGACTTTTTCTATACATCAATCGTGACTCTTTCTATACTTCAATCGTGGCTATTTCCATACTTCAATCGTGGCTATTTCCATACTTCAATCATGGATCTTTCTATATTTTAATCGTGGCTATTTCTTTACATCAATCGTGGTTCTTTCTATACTTCAGTCGTGGCTCTTTCTATACTTCAATCGTGGATCTTTCTATACTTCAATCGTGGCTTTTTCTAAACTTCAATCGTGGCTCTTTCTTTGCAACAATCGTAGCCCTTTCTATACTTCAATCGTAGCTCTTTCCAAACATCAATCATGGCTCTTTCTATACTTCAATCATGGCTCTTTCTACACTTCAATCGTGGCTCTTTCTATACTTAAATCGTGGCTCTTTCTATACTTCAGTCGTGGCTCTTTCTATACTTGAATCGTGGCTCTTTCCATACTTCAATCTTGGCTCTTTCTATACTTCAATCGTGGCTCTTTCTTTGCAACAATCGTAGCCCTTTCTATACTTCAATCGTAGCTCTTTCCAAACATCAATCATGGCTCTTTCTATACTTCAATCATGGCTCTTTCTACACTTCAATCGTGGCTCTTTCTATATTAAAATCGTGGCTCTTTCTATACTTCAATCGTGGCTCTTTCTATACTTCAATCGTGGCTCTCTCTATACTTCAATCGTGGCTATTTCCATACTTCAATCATGGCTATTTCCATACTTCAATCGTAGCTCTTTCTATACTTCAATCATGGCTCTTTCTATACTTGAATCGGGGCTCTTTCCATACTTCAATCTTGGCTCTTTCTATACTTCAGTCGTGGCTCTTTCTATACTTCAATCGTGGATCTTTCTATACTTCAATCGTGGCTTTTTCTAAACTTCAATCGTGACTCTTTCTATACTTGAATCGTGGCTCTTTCTATACTTCAATCGTGGCTCTCTCTATACTTCAATCGTGGCTATTTCCATACTTCAATCATGGCTATTTCCATACTTCAATCTAAAAGCTTCAATCTTGGCTCTTTCTATACTTCAATCGTGGCTCTTTCTTTGCAACAATCGTGCCTCTTTCTTTCATCAATCGTGGCTCTTTCTATACTTCAATCGTGGTTCTTTCTGTACTTCAATCGTGGCTCTTTCCATACTTCAATCGTGGCTCTTTCTATACTTCAATCGTGGCTCTTTCCAAACGTCAATCGTGGCTCTTTCTATACTTCAATCATGGCTCTTTCTACACTTCAATCGTGGCTCTTTCTATACTTAAATCGTGGCTCTTTCTATACATCAATCGTGGCTCTTTCTATACTTCAATCGTGGCTCTCTCTATTCTTCAATCGTGGCTATTTCCATACTTCAATCATGGCTATTTCCATACTTCAATCGTAGCTCTTTCAATCGTAGCTCTTTCTATACTTCAATCGCGGCTCTTTCTGTGCTTCAATCGTGGCTCTCTCTATACTTCAATCGTGGCTATTTCCATACTTCAATCATTGCTATTTCCATACTTCAATCGTAGCTCTTTTAATCGTAGCTCTTTCTATACTTCAATCGTGGCTCTTTCTGTGCTTCAATCGTGGCTCTTTCTACACTTCAATCGTGGCTCTTTCTACACTTCAATCATGGCTCTTTCTATACTTGAAACGTGGCTCTTTCTATACTTCAATCGTGGCTCTTTCTACACTTCAATCATGGCTCTTTCTATACTTGAAACGTGGCTCTTTCTATACTTCAATCGTGGCTCTTTCTGTACTTCAATCGTGGCTTTTGCTATACTTGAATCGTGGCTCTTTCTTTACTTGAATTGTAGCTCTTTCTGTACTTTAATCGTGGCTCTTTCTGTACTTCAATCGTACTATTTCTATACTTCAATCGTGGCTCTTTCTATACTTCGATCGTGCCTCTTTCTGTACTTCAATTTTTACTTTCTATACTTCAATCGTGGCTCTTCCTATACTTCAATCGTGGCTCTTTCTACACCTCAATTGTGGCTCTTTCTATACTTGGGTCATGGCTCTTTCTGTACTTCAATCGTAGCTCTTTCTATACTTCAATCGTGGCTCTTTCTATACTTCAATCTTTTGTATGTTTAAATTTTTACTTAAATTAATGCTTTTCCAATATTTCAATCGTGGCTGTTCGTATGTCGTGGCAGTCGTAAAAGCTTTGAGAGCTGATGTCAAATTTGTTATATTTTCATTTATGTGTTCATATCTGTAATTACTAAGCAGATGGGGACCTCATACATACATTCAAACAGTCAAGATTATTGTCTAGAAATACTGTTTATATAAATTAAGTTTAAGAAATGTATAAATATTAGTTAATTCAAAATTAACTACAAGAAAACATATGTAGTGTTTTTGAAGCCTTTTATATTTATTTCCACATCTCTTATTCATTTAACATTTTCAGATTATACTCAAAATCTACTTTGTATAACCCACAACTTAAAAATGTTTAGTTGAAAATAGTTAAGAATTATTTTCGTAAATGTTGTATGCAGCAAAATGAGCCATCATACGGCTGGACGGACAGATAAAGAGTCATGTTATATACTATAAATACATCTACACTTATAAATAGAAATGCAATCAAAATGCAAATTAAATTATAAACAAACTCAGCGCAAACAAAAATATGAAAAAAAAAGAATACAACAGCAAGAAAAAGAAAGCGATGTTCTTCAAGAAGCTTTGTAGCAAAAAGGACACTCAAAAGTACTACAAAATATGAACAAACAGAAAAAAAAGAAAAAAGATTACCAAGAAGAAGAAAAATTGTAAATATGTACAACAAACTAACGAATGGCAGATGAACTACAGTTGGTACTTTAATACTAAGGTAAATGAAATTAATAGTATTTTATCATAATGCAGATGGCTACATTCTGTTACTTCCAATTACATGAAAGCTTCACGAAAAATATAATAATTAAATTATTTGCCTAAAAGTATACTTCAACTATTAATAAACTCACCATAACTTCCTTTATTTCCATTTGAAACCATTTTTCTGATGTTCACTACCAGAGGGACAACTGTGCTTATAAACAATTTTAAAAAACCATAAACATTTAAAAAACGAATAAATATATGCAAAAGAATTATTTGTACAACGACGACAAAGAAATGAATACACAAAAACAAAACCCCAATACAAACATAGAAATTTAAACACATAGACTTAGCTATTTACATATCCACACATACTTACACCCACACATTTAAATAAACAAACCAACACATGTAAAAGAAAGTTAAGCTAAATAGAGAGGAATAAAAAATAAAAAAACAACAAACTACTAAAAAGACAATAGTAGCACGTTTTCTTATTGTTATCATACCAAGTCATGAAACACAGAGACGAAAAGGCATGGTGGAGGAGTAGCTGGGAAGAGAAAAGAAAAACAAAAAATACTAATATAACAAAATTTATTTAGAGACTCATCTAAAATGTTGTCACAATTTGTATATTTTTGGTACAATAGAAAAAAAAAAGTACTAAATTTGTAGCACCATGACTAGACTATGTACAAACTGTGGCCAGATTGTGACTAAGCTAAGACTAGGGAAGAGATTAGGCTGGACATTTATTCGACAAAGAAAGTGATTCTGAGCAGATTGGTATAGTTTAAAGTGAATACCAAACAAACTTTATCCACATTTTTTTGAAAATTTCTCCAGTTCCCTCGCTTCGTTTGGGCCCTAATTTTGTCCCCATTATTTTTTTATGTTTCTTAGAAAATAGTACTACATTGGCCCGAAACTCAGAACTTCAACTAAAATCTGCAGCCTCTAAAGGTTTTAGTTAACGGAGAACAATTATCGAAAATCCACCCTAGTATACAAATACTTAGATATTAAAATATTTTTCATAAAATAAAAATCCAAACCAAGACACAAAAAGTACAATTTCACATCTCCATTTTTTTACCAACCCTGATAGTCAATAAAATACAAGTACTAAATGCAAATGTAGCTGTAATACGAAATTTAAAAAGGAGCATGTATGTATTTGTATGTAGAAGTATTAGCTGAGTTTTGAGCCGGATATAGAACACATATCAATGTAAAGCCGTTAAAATAACAACAACAGAATCTGCTTATGGGGAATCTTATTGGGATGTTTTTATACAATCACAGGCACTCACACACACATTGAATATATAAAAAAATACCCAAAATAAGAAGAAATCACGCAACAAACGAAGCAGAATATAAATTACAAGTCAAAAGCATACAAACAACACAATAAAAAGGAATACGAAACAAAAATCAAAAAATCTTTCTTTAAATCCCAGCCTTTTTGGTAAATTTCAAAAATATTGCCAAGAAGAAGATAACAAAAACTGCCTTAAAAACTGCAACCACAAAAAAACCAATGAAATTTAAAACCTATATTTAATAATCAGGCCTATAATCATAGAGAATAATACATAGAGCCGAGATACTCTGATTTCTCAAACAAAAAAAACAACAATCATATGTCAAATACAACAACAAAATACATTGACTATCATGTATTTTGTTGTTGCAAGAGTTAGGTTTTTGACAATTATGTCTCGCCTGTATACTACCTTATGCTTATAATACTAAGACGACAGAGAAATTAAATCAGATTTAGTAAATTTTACATGTAAATCCGTGACTGTTTGAAATTGTCCTCCTCTTAACTGAAATTGCAAACTTTTCACAGGAATCTGTCTGTTGACTCCTGTCAAATTTTGAACAAGCTGCATCATTTAAATTGTGTTTCACAGCCATTGATAGCAGACTACCGAGTTACTTGAGGAGAAACTGGAAATTAATTTCGTGTGCTCCGTAAGCATTTCTTTTTTGCGGAAAGATTAAGAAAATGGTTTACTAAATTTCGGACGGAAAATGCCAAACGTTTTGAATTCCCAGTGTAGGTCTTTACTTTCGATCTCAACATAACTAACATAAATAGATCTCCTGGGACTGATGGTATACCAGCACTGGTCTGGAAACAGTATTCTTCGACGCTAGCTCGTCCATTAGCTAACGTTTTCAGCACTTTATACCGTGCCGGCAAAGTTCCTGTATGTTGGAAGGTTGCTAATGTAACGACAATTCCTAAAAAGCTATTTGTTCTGCACTTTCCAAAATTATGGAGAGTATGGTTAACTACCATCTTGTGAAATATTTAGAGTCCAACAATTTACTCAGCTACCGGCAGTATGGCTTTCGTAAAGGACGCTCTACGGGAGACTTGCTAGCCTTCCTATCTGAAAATCGGTGTCGTTCCATACACCGTTTTGGCGAAAGTAAAGTGGTGGCTCTAGATATTTCTAAAGCGTTTGATAGAGTATGGCATGGTGCGCTTTTAGCAAAACTAACTTCTCTCCATTTATATCGAGCTTTCTCTGAGATCTTACTATACGAGTTGTTATAGATGAAATCTCATCAAACGAGCTCAAGATCAATTCAGGGGTACCGCAAGGCTCCGTTCATTCTCTTACTCTATGTCTTATCTTTAAAAACGACCTTCTAACTTCCTACCCTATCTACTATTTTGCAGATGACAGCAACATTTGCCATTCATATGCATTCAATTATAGACCAAGCCTGTCGGAGATTGGGGCAATGAGGCAAAACATGGATGATACACTTAACCAAGATCTTGTGACAATCTCTGAATGGGATTGTGCGAATAGAGTCGATTTCAATGCACGCAAGACTCAATGTTGTATGTTAACACACAAACGCACAACAGATCATGTTGCTCCATCTGTTTTCATATGTGGTGTAAATATTAAGCTCTTGATGTTCTAGACATGAGTATTCAGTGCGTGTCCGCTGGACAAAACATTTTTTGAGTGTCGAAAGAAGCATTCAAGTGCCTTGGTTTTCTAAAACAGTGTAAGACATACTTACTGCATTCCATCTGATCTCCACTTGCATCCGACCTAAAATGGAATACAACTCTCATGTGTGGGCCGGTGCTTCAAAGTCTATTTTGGAGTTACTCGACCGCGTACAGCAGAGGGCGAAGGTGCATATCAGTAGGGTATCCAGCTCTATTGACTCACTGGAACATCGTCGCAATGTGGGTTGTGTTTCACGGTTCTACCTATACTACAGTGGTATGTGCTCTGCTGAAATTAGGGAATTTGTTCCCGAAACCCTTAGTTTTTTACGCAACACACGTTCTTGGGCAAGGGCTCATCAATTCGTTGTCGACTGGATCGCACAACACATTACAGGGAAAATTCGTACTTTAGCCGTATTGTCAGTATGTGGAATAAGCTTCCTCCTGAAGTCCTGTCACTTTCAATATAGGAAAATTCAAATCAAATGTCCACAAACACTACAACCTCTATCCACCCTCCCATAACCTATTTTCCTAGTTTTAACACAATGCTTTGCATGAGTAGGGCTCATCCCCTGAGTGCTGGTACAAGAAAAAAAAAGCTTTCCGACAGATGGGTGCCGCTTTTGCTCACAATCGACAACAAACGCAATCGTGTGACAACTTCGCAAGAGGGTTTGGCGTTGTTCAAACGCAATATGGATGAGTTTTGCGCCGTTTCGTAACCATGGATTATATACCAGAGACCAAACAGCAGTAAAAAAACTTGATTTCTTGGGGTGACTCATTGCCAAAGAAGGCCAAGGTGGGTTTGTCAGCTAATAAAGTTAGGGCGACCGTCTTTTGATTTCCAAAGGGTAAAACAATCAATGGTAAACAAATATGCCAACTTATTGGGTCGATGTAATGAGGATTTGAAAAAAACGACCGCATTTGGCCAAAAAAAAAATTATTTTCACCTACACATTGCAATACACTAGGGTGGCCCTTAGCTATATGACGGATTTTTTTTTTTGCAGATTCTTTTCACTCTAACTCCCCAGTTTGGTGAATTGTGGTAAAAAATCATCCTAAAAAATTTTGGGTGAATCGGTTGGGGTTGGGCAAGCCCGCTAAAATTTGGGGAAAACCAAAAAATTTAAATTTCTTGGCTCATAACTTCAAAACTATTGATTTCACAAAGAAATTGTGTGAAAGAAAATTGTTACTTATAAAGCTTACAACATTTCGTACTTTTACAATTATTTTCTAAATCTAATAGTTTACAAAATAAACACAATACTGTACAAACATATATGTACAAACATATATGTACAACGTAAACCTACTATAAGATTGTACATCAAGCTACAGGCCGTCTCCCAAAGCAGAATTGTTCTATGTATTGTAAAAATAGGATGTGTTAAATATTAGGATGATAGGATATCGTAAACTGGTGAAGCAACGATACTAAAGTATTGAGGTGCATTTACAAGGGCAAAAAATTTTCCATTTAAAAATTAATTTTGCTATTTAATTTAAAATAATAGCAATGTGTACATAATTGTCGTTCTAAAGAGATACAAAAGACAAAAATTGGTTAAAAAATGTTAAAGTTATTGAAAATTCCCCAGAACATTAACGTGTCCCAGGCTACTAGAACAAGAAATGTAGGAACAAAATTAACATATTTTAAGAAATATTAAAATAACGGCTTATTTTTACCTAAAACATATCCATATTTACTTGTATATGAGTTTTTGTCTACTTAGAATACTGTTAACCTATTCCCTGGTATGACCCAAAAAATTGATTTTTTTACGGCAGTTTCAAAATTCCATTTTTAAAATTTTAAAAATTTTGTTAAACAAATTTCACAATTTTTTTATCATCCCATTGCGATTTATTGAGAATATACTAGGGAATGAAAATATGAAAAAGTATGACAATACCTCTTATAGTTTTTCCGTACCTGCCATTTAAATTTTACGGTTTTCGATAAAAATTAATTATTTGGCCATATTTTGGCGAATAAGCTCAATTTCCTTAGTGTTATGAATTTCAATTAAAACCTATTCTGAATATTATTATCTAGGTAATTTTAAATATACTCTAAAAATTTTTTAAAATCGACTAATGGAAATCCTTAAATCGAGAAGGTCAAAGTTCAAATTTTTCAATATTTGGAATTTCTCATCGAATGATTGCGAAATGTTGTATTTTTTTGGACGTATTTTAATGAAAAATATAACATGGAGTCTAGTATGTATAATAACAGAACAAAAATTGATATTAACCCTTAATAGCACTTGGGGTTAAAATGACACTCAACTTTTTTTGTTAAGGGCCACCCTAGTGTATACATGTGCAGCTTCCGTGGCAAAACTCCATGAATTAAACTACGAATTGCTCCCTCATCAGCCCTATTCACCGGATTTAGCCAAGAGGGACTATTTTTTGTTTCCAACTCCTAAGAAATGACTCGGCGGAAATAGATTTGACTACAAGTTGGAGAAACATTGGATAAAGAGTATAGAGCTCAAAGGAGACTAGGTTGGAAAACAAAACAATTTTTTTAGCCAAAATCCTGTGTTTCATTCAAAAAGTCACGCACATAAAACGGAAAATCTCCTGTCACAGACCTAACTCAGTTGTCAAAAACCTAAGTGTTGAGAATGTATTAGTCAAAAAACTATGTGAAAACAAAAACAACACTAGAATGCGTGATTATTTTGAGTATTTTTTGGTTTGAGTTTTTTCTAGTCACCTCTCTTTGTGAATTTCTCTATGATTGAAAGTAATAACGAAAACAAACAGAAAATATTCAAATTCTTCAACATAAGAAAATGTGGCAATGTAAATTTGTTAATCAAAAATGGTAATTTTAAAACAGAAAAATATCTAAGATAAAAATTAAAAGCAAAAAGCCAAACAAAATTTAAAGACATTTTTCTAACAAGCAACAAGATGCTATTTAGTTTAAATCGTTGTCCTCAGAGTCAGACCCAAACCCGTATTAATCCGGATAATGGCAACTGAACCAAAACAAGCAAGTTATAGGCGCACGGTGGCTCAGTACATAATTTCATCGGCCAAAAGTTAATTTTTTTGTTAACACCGATTTCCAAAATTTTAATGTCATTTAATAGCAAACATATTAAAACTAAGGTAGCCAAAAAATTAGATAAAAAATATTGGAGTCTGTGGGCGTGGCCTGCTGTTAAAGAAAAATATTTGATGTTACTTTATAAAAATGTGATTTTTGTAAATTTGATCAGAAGCAAATTATCATTACTCGCAAACTATTATCGATAATTAGCTGAATTTGTTTTGTTGTTATGTTGGTAGGATAGTAGTCTTTAAGAACTTAATGGGTCACTGTACCGTTTATACCTGCTGTGTTATTAACTTTTTTCTCAGGTACTATATTTTAGTCAAATTTTTATTTTAGTGGAATAGAAATCCTTGGAGTCAAAAGGGGTTTAACAAACTTTACTACCAGAAGAAAGGCCAAAGTATCCTCTTTAATTCCATATATACTTGTTGACCTGTTTTGATCTGTTTGAAGAACACTTTTTTCATTTGAATGATTTTACTCCCAACATTTTTTTTATTTTTATTTTACCAGTTCATATGGTTGTCCATGTAAACCTTATACAATTCAATAGAAATAAGTTTTATACAGACTTACATAACACGATCTAATTTCATGACGATCGGTCCATAATTAGTCATAGGTCCCATAAAAAGCTCTCTTCCGAAAATCATTCGGGCTTGACCGATCATACTTTCTTACTTGTTTTTATCTGGTTGTTACCTTTTTATATTTTTGATTCAAAAAACAAAAGCATCCGCATTTGCATACCAAATGATGTAAAAAAAAATTAAAAGTTAAACCGATTTGTATGACATTAAAACTGGAGAAAAATTTCTAAAATATCTCTATCGGTTCAAAAGTTACAGAGTTTTGGCCGATGAAAAACGGTCCTGAGCCACTCTGCGGCGTCGAAACTGAGAGGGTGCCTCTAGGATTTGAGCGGGATGGAGGCAGCTGCAGTATTGGCCCAGAATTCATTTCTACTGGGTTTCATTCCAACATACTAGAATTCCGGAATACTGCAGTCGTCAGGACAATGGTTCATCATATCCATAAGCTCCAAAACGCCATAACCAAGATTCTACTGGTCTCGATCTTAATGCCGATCAATCAGCTCTCTTGAGAGCAGACGTACAATATGAGTCAGATGTTTCATAGTTAAGGGTTTTCAGAATATATGTATAACTTGGTCAGCACAAAATATTTGATTGTTTATTTCCATAAACTTATATAAGATTTATTAAAATTTAAAATTATTTCTTAATTTATCATTTCAACAGTATTTCTAAATGACAATTATCTTGCCAGTAGGTACTTTGAGCACAATACAACAATGCACCATTTAACATATTAAACTTATGCACCTAAACATAAGACTGCCTACTTCACCTAAGCCGTAGACATTTAATTCCACACTGGCACTCCAGCGCTGACAACTAACAACTATACAAAGACAATGGCCAAAGTGTTAAGATTAACATCCAATGTACCAGAAGCATCCTTTTGTATAAACACTAGAGTACACAATACGACAAAAAAAAAAAAAAAAAAGAAAAACAGAAAGCATAACACTAAACAATGACTTCCTACTTTAACACACTGAGGAGGATTCTTCATAAACAATAGACAACAAAAATGTGGACAAAGAAAAAAAAAAGACAATGTGCTAAAGAACACACGAGTACCTGAAATGGTGTACAAGTAAGTAGGGGGAACGGCAACAAGGAGTCAAATAGGAAGATTCTGCGAAAATAGGGGTCATTTGTTTTAAAGTAAGATATTTTTGGAGCTGAATGTTGAATCTCCAGTAAAATTTTTTACTTCAAGTGAAATGTAATTGAGATTTTTTTAAATATCCAAATTATAAAATTTATCACTTTCAAAGCTGTATTGTGTATACACTCATACCTTCGAGTTCCCCTTTCACTTACCTACACCCCATACAACCATCTTCCCTTAATAATTAAAGTTCATATTTTTATGTCTTCTTCATTTAAGGGGGTGGCCCTAAAATTGGGCAGTCCCACAGTTGAACTTACAAAACCGTGTTATGGGGTTCAGGTTGTGCATGTCTGTGAGCCCATGACACCATGTGTGTTTATGTCTACAAGTACGAGTATTTCAATGAACATTTTAGTAATTTTGTAACATTTAGTACGAATACAAACTCCTATTATATTGCTGGTCGCTTTGTTGAGTGCCAAGTATTTTATGCAGATTCAATTTGGTTGGTTTATTTGTAGCAGTGAATGTATGTGTTTGTACATGTGTGTTCATTGAAGTTATGCTTATCTTTGCAATGCATGTTGTTTCGATTCCTGCTGCTGTATTTAATATACTCCTGTTTACACTTAAAAGCTATTTGGTTTTAATTTTTGTGCAATTCCAATTGTTATTTATTTGGAAATGGAGTGTATTTGAGTTTGAAAAATAATGAACTGTTATGTGGTGAAATAAATACTACGTTAGGAGTTTTAAATATGAAAGTTTATTAAAGTTTACGAAAGTATAGAGATCATTTATGTAAATGCCTTCTAGTTTAACTTTACTATAGCATAAATACATTAATTTCATAGCATACTTTTCGGCTTGGCACTAAACGTGGGCGTACATATACGTATACTTAATACGTATTTCCTGTTATGTTAAATACTAGTAAACTAGGGTTCTATAGTTGAAATAAAACATCGACTTTTCGAACTTTCTAACTAAGTAATCGATTGTTCGACTTTTTTTCGACCAAAAGCCAGTCAAGCAACCAAAAATCCAAAATTGAGTTATTGGGCGATTTCTCTTTTGTAAATGTAAATACATCGTTTAAAGAAAACAAATATACTGCCCCTCTAATATGGTGAAGCAAAGCCGAGAAATTCGTGTTTAGTGCAGAAAGAAGTCAAGTGACGGCGCTTGACTGGTTTCAACTAATTTATTACTAGGCCTTAATGTTTATTGCAGGTCTCAATAAATGTGAAAAAATAAAAGAATTACCCGCTCTAAAACCCTACTTGGTTGGATATGAAGAGTTTTATGGGAATATTCTTCAATGGCCAACAATGCTGTAGAACGCGTTTATGATGACGTATAGTTATTTCAGAAAAAATATGAATATGATGTTAGGTTCTTTAAAAAGTTCATTGTTATTGTAACAAAAACAAAACACATGCTTATATACGCTTGTAAGTACAAACAGTTTTGTGAAAATGAGTGAATTCACTTAATTGTGAAGAAATTCCAAAAGAATCCATCGATTTCTCATTCCTATTAAAAAAATCTAAACAATTTCTGCCGCTTTCGATTTGTCATGTTTTTTTTTATAAAAAACAAATAAGAGTGCTATATTCGGTTATGCCGAATCTTATATACCCTTCACCTTTGTTGTGGACGCATTAATTGCCCATCAGCTTATAGCATCCTACTTTACATTTAATTGCTGACGAACAGATTATATTGTATAAGTTACAAACAAAATGACATCTTATATATACCCTTCTCACGAACAACTCCAAACGAAACGAAAAACCAAAAATAAAAAACAAAATACGCAAAGCAATGAAGTCACCACACATTCATACATACGTTTTTTTGCTTTTTGCCAAAGCATGCAATAACTTGTCTTTTTTTGATGAAATTTTCAGAGGTTTCCTCGGATTTTTGCTCATATCTCCATTACTTTTGGAAGGATTTTGCTGATTTTAAATAGGAAACTTCTCGAAAGCATTTCTGACAGAATTATTATAGATTTGGATCCCGAAGATATCTGGGGTCTTCAGAAAATTGATTTCAATAGACAGACGGACAGACAGACGGACATGGCTATCTATAAGGATCCAGAATATATATACTTTATAGAGTCGGAAAATTATATTGTGGAAATTACAAATGGAATAACAAACGTCTCACAAAGGTGAAGGGTATACAAATATTTTCTGCTATTTCCACGTAAAAAATATATTTTTTGCTTCAATATGTTATTATAACTCCTAGTGGAAAATTTTGGTAATTTTCGGATCAAAAATCTGTAACTTTTGAATGGATTGGGATTTTTCTAAGATTATTTTTGTTGAATAGGTGGGACTTTAAGCTTTAATTTGTTTTTTTAATCATAAAAATCGAATCATAATAAAAAAAGTAATGAGCGCTTAAATATTAATTTTTGATTTTTTTAAAGTTTTTGTATAAAAGTGATATATTAAGACAAGTAAAAGAGGTATTTTTATGTACTTTTCATTAGTTTTAATAATATTAACAACTGATATTTGTTAGCAGCTATTTAGCTTAGATTTGTTTTAGAAAATTACAACCTTCGGCCCGTAGACTTTTAAGCCCCAATATTTACAAGGGCCAAAGGTAGCATTCTTTTTAAATATGTTCAGCTGCAGTAGAGTTAAAATACAATTTCATTGGTAGCAAATGTATGATACTTAAATAAATGCTTACGAAGTTTAAAATTTAAAACCGTTTTCAAAGATCTTGAAGTACCCTCAACATTTTGATTTTTTTTTTTTAAGAAAAAACTGTTTTAGGGTAAGACGCAGTACTTTAAAAAAAAAAAAAAAAAAAAAAAAATTTAAACAGTTATGAATCTTTCATAAAATGTATTTTTCATGAAATTATTTAAGTGTTCACAAAAAGTCTAGCATTTTTTTTTTTTTTTTTTTTTTTTTGTAATTTTTCAATTTCAACAATAGTTAATTTATTTTTTGCTATGAAAACATATTTTTTGTGCACACTGTTTTAAAGGCAATTTTATAGAAAAAAATGAGTTATTACTTGTTAAAATCGGTTTATATTTGCAAAAGTTATTAAACTTTTTCGAAAAAAGTTCGAATGAATTTAACTTGTAAATTAAAAACAGACTAAATTTTTATTTTATAATTTTTTCATATGCGCTGGGGGAAAAAATACTATACATCCGATTAGAAAAATCAGAACAGTGTTTTGTGAAAAACTAAATTTCCTTTATATATTGTTATACATTTTTAAGCTTTCATATGAAAATAAGCAATGAAAAGCTACTTAAATCAAAGATTTTAATTTTTATTTTTATTTGTTTAAATTTCTGAGTTGCTCAACATTTTTGCATGCCATTTATTTATAGGCACGAAAAGGCAGCTAGTTTTGATATATCTTTTAAAATAATAAGTTAGACTTTAATTCTATGTTAAAACTAGATCGGCGGCAAACGGCTCAAACAGTTAAAATCCTAGTCAAAGTTGCGTAGGTAAGCCAAAAAACTTTATATATTTTAAATAAATAAATTTCAAATCGGCTAACAATATATACAAAACTCATAACGAAAATAGAATCTGGACAAGATACCCTTTCCAACAAGGTAAAACAATCCTAAAACAAATAATTATAAATACTAAAAATACGCTCTTGAATATGGTATAATTTTAACTCTCCAAATCTTTAAAGTCGAAATAGTGTGTTCTGTCGCCATTTTCGAATACTTCTGTTGACATAACAATTATAGTTTCTACAAATAATTATTGCTTGACATCTTAGCTTTACGATAGAACTTCTTTAATGGTTAATTTCAAACATTTGAAAAAATCAATTATGAGATGCATACACCTTATATTATGCACTGTGCACTGGGCCAATTAAAACGCGATGTAAAAATGGCTATGTAAATTAAAATTTTTTTAAGTTTATTTTAATAAAATCGGATTAACCGTTTTTGAGTTATAAGCGTCTAAAAAAATTGACAATTTTACTTTATTTAAAAAAAAAATTTGGACCATTTTTGTACTTGATGCCATGATGCAGCAAATCTATATAGTGGTTATTAAAGCCTTTTTTCTGTTGACCTGTGTAATCTTCTATATAAATAAAAATCAATTGTCGTTCGTTGGTAATTGCATCAGTTGAGAACGGCTAGACCGATTTGGATAATTTTTTTACTGAAATGTTCGTCATAGTCCAACTTAGGTTTTTACGGAAAGAAAAATTTACCACGCCCACTTTTACGCCCACTTTTTTCCATTTATCTAAAATCGGAAAACGGCTGCACCGATATGGCTAATCTTTTATTTAAATGATCGTAGTAATCTAATTTAAGTTTTTACTGAAAGAAAAATTTACCACGCCCACTTTTACGCCCACTTTTTTCGATTTATCTAAAATCGGAAAACGGCTGCACCGATTTGTCAAATTCTCCTTATTTTTCGGCTTATTTGTAAGTAACTCATTTGTTATTACTTTTGTATTGTTTCGCGATTTGTCCGAAAATACCGTTACTTTTTTATTTACATTCCAATTTATTTGTGCAAATGTTGATTGACTGCTTATTGTCAAATTGTTGATCAAATTAATCGGTGGACGAAAAATAAAATAAGTGCAATTGTTAATTGTGAATTAAAAAAAGTTTAAAGTGTTTCTAAAAAAGTTAACTAACGGTGATAAGTTTTTTTTTGAATTAAGATTCCATTGTAAGTACATTGCAATCAATTCATTAATTGAAATAAGTTAAATCGTGTTACCTCAAACAAATTTATAGATTAACCTACTATAGACTGTGGGTTTTGAAGTTATAAACGGTTAAAAGGTAAGAGCAAAGTCAATAAATTCTATCGCATTGTAATGCCGCCAATAAGAAGGAGCAATTTAGGTCGCAGAACTCGCAATGCTTCAAATCAAGCGTATTTTCGATCTAATCAAACTGCGGAACAACTCGAAGAGCGAAATGAAATTGAACGAAATCGATTATCACAAACACGTTCTGCACGTACACAAGAAGAAAGAGAATATGCAAACGAAGTAGATATGCATCGAATGAGACACAATCGTTCTATAGAATCCAACCGAGTGATAATTAATTCAAATGTACGTGCAAGAAGAGAAACAAATGTTGCGTTAAATACTCATCGAGCTGCATTTCATTACAACAGGACAGTCGATTACAGTGCAGACCATTCCGTTGCTATTGGTTCGATGAGCGTTGTGTGCCCACATTGTAAGGCATTGAAATATAAAAATGAAACTCCTGGATTGTGTTGCGCAAGTGGCAAAGTGAAATTGACACCGTTGATTCCACCACCAGAGCCATTGCTCTCATTGGTTTCTGGAACAGGAGCTCATTCCAAGCATTTCCTAACACAAATCCAGAACTACAACAATTGTTTCCAAATGACTTCATTTGGCGCAACAAATGTGATTCGGGATAATTTCATGCCTACTTTCAAGGTAATTTCACCACTTACAGCATTTTATTTTGTTTTCTTATGTAAATTAAACATTACAGATTCAAGGTCAAATATATCATCGAGCAGGTTCGCTTTTGCCAGTTCCGGGTGCTGACTATAAATTTCTGCAGATTTACTTCATGGGCAATGCTCCACAAGAAGTAGAACAGCGTTGTGCATACAACAGTTCGGTAAAAAGACCAATTGTTGAGCAACTGCAAACTTTTTTCCATCAACACAATCAATTGATTGCATTGTTCAAAACCGCACTAGACCGCATGCCCTCTGATAATCACAAAATTGTTATCAGAGCCGATAAGACTCCTACGGGAGAACACGCAAGACGTTTCAATGCACCAACAATTGATGATGTCGCCATTGTCGTCGTTGGTGAAAATTTGGAATCACGTGATATCGTTCTACATCGACGAAATAATCAGCAGCAGCGTGTGTACGAAACTCACCGATCATATGATGCGTTACAATATCCAATCATATTTTGGCAAGGTGAAGACGGTTATCATTTCTCGATCAAAATGATAAATCCGCTTACAGGTGAATATCAAATCTATATTTTTTCTATTATAAGATCAATTAATTTTATTGACGCGAAAATTAATGTACAGGCGCTGAAACAAACAAAAAAGTAAGTTCAATGAACTATTATGCACTAGCTGACCCGACAGACGTTGTCCTGTCCATATATTAGAAAAAATGTTTGTGTTCGATTTGTGAGAAGCTGTTTGAATTATGAAAAAATAGTAAAAAGAGACAAACAACGTACTTTTAAATGATAATTTTTATTTATGTAGGTTTGAGGTGTGTTTAAATTACATTTGATTTGAAAATATGTACAATATATGGTGTTATATTTACATTTTGATTGAAAGATCGATGTTCAGGAACCAATTAAAATAAAGAAATACTTTTTTCTGTTGCTTTGCAGTGATATCGTAGTTTCCTTCATTGCAATGCTTTATGATACACGACATTTTTAGTTTTGTTGCCTGGCGCGTAAATAAATAATGCTGATGGTGTTCCGACACGGGAACAGGCGACATACAATTGACCATGCGAGAAGCATGGATTTTCAAGGTTAATGCCGCAAACACGCAATGACTGCCCTTGAGATTTATTAATTGTCATAGCGAATGCAAGCCGTACCTGAAACTGCAATCGTTTAAAATCGAATGGCATGTCGGTCAGAGCCATTGGGATCCGTGGTATCAAAACGTCTTCTCCTTTGTACTTTCCTTTAAGTATTGTTGCTTCGATGACGTTGTTCATCAGGTTTTTTACCGCAAGTCGGGTGCCATTACAAAGACGTGGTTGGTTTATGTTTCGTAACATTATGATTACCGATCCGACTTTCAGTTGGAGATTGTGAGGCGGTAATCCGGGTAATTCCAGCGAGTTTAAAAACTCGGTTGGATAGTTGACAACATCATTTTGGGAAGTAACGGAATCCACCGATTTGTACGTCATCAATTCGACAGCAATTTCACCTTGAATCTTAAAATTCAATTCGTCGACATCAATGTTTTTCGCAGCCAATATAGCACGTTCGCTCAACCAATCATGATTTTTGTAATTTTGTGCAATGTTTGGAAATACCTTTCGGATTAGCTCGGATTTTGATTCGGTGAACTGACAGAAACCAGGGGGAAATTGAATGCAACCGGTCGAAATGTCAACCGGGATTTTGCCGTTGCCAATGTCCAGCAATTGTTTGGAAAATGCTTCTCCAGATTGATCGTTCTGCAGCTCGACACGCATGTTCACAGTCAATTTGAGTTTCTTGAAGTGTTTCCACAAAACGGACGACTTCAAACATGCATTAAGTTCATCGGCTGGCGTTGACCGTGGAATCACTGGCAATGTTTGCCGAAAATCCCCTGCCAACAGAATCATTGCACCACCAAAACGGCTTTGATTGTTTCGTAAATCTTGCAAAGTTTTATCTAATGCCTCCAAAGACTTTTTATGCGCCATTGTACACTCATCCCAAACGATTAGTTTGCTTTGCTGCAAAACTTTGGCCATTGCACTGTTCTTGGAAATGTTGCATGTTGGATTTTCATTGATGTGCAACTTCAATGGCAACTTGAGTGCTGAATGGGCAGTACGACCGCCTTCCAACAACGTAGCTGCAATTCCTGATGAAGCAAGTGCAAGTGCAATATCATTCTGCGAGCGTATCGTGGCCAAAATCAACGCAATCAAAAAAGTTTTTCCAGTTCCACCGGGAGCATCCAAAAAAAAAATTCCTCCAGTTCCATCTTTCACAACTTTCATAAGAGTGTCGTATGCATATTTTTGTTGTCGATTCAACAGTGGAACGTTTGTTCGTACTAATTCCTTCAAGGCATCGCAATCATATTGTATTTCGCGTCGCAACTCTTGATTAAATACGTCGTGCATCGGTCGATTGGTAGCTGCCATGCCTAACTCAGACAATACCTTGTTCGCCATCATCAAGCACATGTCCTCAATTAAAATCAAAGCCTCGTTGTAAATTTCCTCATTCAGTTGCAAATTTGGATTTGATGTTCTAATACGCACCTGATGCAAAATATCATCACACATGGCATCTTTGTATTTGCTCCATAAATCAGTCGGTTTGGATGGGCAGCATGTTGATACAATTATCGAAAACAGTGTTCGTATTTGATGAGCATTTGATGAAAGCACAGCATCTTCGAGGGTGCATTCCCAATGAGCGTCATTCTCCAACAATCGCAAACGTTGACATGCTTCTCTATACGTGTCACACAATTCACCATTTATAGTTCTCAAATCTTGGAATGATGTTGGGCCACGAACGTTGACTAATAGCAAACGCAAATAGAAACACTCATCG
Source organism: Calliphora vomitoria (assembly GCA_942486065.2). Taxonomy (NCBI): domain Eukaryota; kingdom Metazoa; phylum Arthropoda; class Insecta; order Diptera; family Calliphoridae; genus Calliphora; species Calliphora vomitoria. Next base: position 16,224,985 of record OW818030.2, on the reverse strand, counting down.
TTTCTTGGATGAACTGTGTAAATACGACCTAATGTGTTGGTGGAAAATAAATTGGGGAAACCTGGAACAGGATTTCCTTGTTTCCGTCGTTGAAATTTCTTTGTCGATTGATTCCAAGTATAATATCTTGGCATTTCGGAGTATAGTAACGTTCGGGCAAATTCATCGTTCCTGCACATTTCAAAAAATCTGGTCAATGTTGTAGGTGGCGGTCGATCAACTCGTTGTAATACATTCTCCTCAGTAAAGTACACTCTTTGACCATTTTCCAAATGTACGGCTAAATGAATAACAGAAGGATGTCTTTCATGAATGCTAAATGAAAAAATGCGCCAAATTGCTTCGTTACTACTAACATAGCGGCCCATTTGAAATTGAGTGACTTCATCGATGGAATTCTCCGCACTAACTCCAATCACAGCCATGTCACTACCTTTGGTCACATATTTGCAGATGTATTTGATGGATTTCACGGAATGGCAAGATTCGACGTTGATATGTGCTTTGAATGTTTTGGAGAGTAGTGGCGAATACGGAACAATCCAACGGTTATCAATTTGAATGTCCTGCTGATTCACTTTCACCATTGTTGATCTTCCATTGTCAGCAATTGAACGGCGACGATACAGTGGGTAACCATCATTTCCGGTAATTGTTTCAGCTACTAATGGCCTTGGATAACGCTTCGAACATTTGCCGTCGACCATACACGGAGAAAGGATATTTAATGATCCACAGGGACCATGAATCATGTTTTTAGTAACAACCTCGTGCAAGCCTGGATCTTCTACTTCATCAGGAATTTCAGCTGATATCACATCATCGATTTCATTCGGTCTTATCTTCTCAATCAACCAAATGAGGATATGCGCGTGTGGTAGTCCGCGTTTTTGCCACTCTACTGAATACATCCAGCAGCGCGTCTCGCCGAACACGCGATACTTCACAATGAAATCCATCAGTGATTTTAATTTTTGTTTGAAGACTCTCGCGGTGACGTCATGGCGATCGATGGGTGATTGGCCAGGGAATAATTCTTGCCGAATTTCTATCCACTGTGGATTGCAAGTGAAAGTTATGAATAAATCTGCTGTACCGTAGTGTCGAACGTAGGTTATAGCATCCTGAGCATATTCATGCATATGGCGAGGACTTCCGACGTACGTTGCTGGGAGAATCGTCATCCGGCCGATATTGTGTGCGTTCCCGTCCACATTTATGGCATCTCGAAGGTGTATGTACTCTTCGGAACGCAGTTTTTTCTGGTTCAATCTAATGAATGTCAATCTTTCTGTTTCTATTTTTACATACATATCGACAGCATATTGGTGGAAAAGACGACGACATTTCAATATGTGATTGTCCTCATTTTCACGAACCATCAGTCGGAATGCATAATAGTTCATTGAACTTACTTTTTTGTTTGTTTCAGCGCCTGTACATTAATTTTCGCGTCAATAAAATTAATTGATCTTATAATAGAAAAAATATAGATTTGATATTCACCTGTAAGCGGATTTATCATTTTGATCGAGAAATGATAACCGTCTTCACCTTGCCAAAATATGATTGGATATTGTAACGCATCATATGATCGGTGAGTTTCGTACACACGCTGCTGCTGATTATTTCGTCGATGTAGAACGATATCACGTGATTCCAAATTTTCACCAACGACGACAATGGCGACATCATCAATTGTTGGTGCATTGAAACGTCTTGCGTGTTCTCCCGTAGGAGTCTTATCGGCTCTGATAACAATTTTGTGATTATCAGAGGGCATGCGGTCTAGTGCGGTTTTGAACAATGCAATCAATTGATTGTGTTGATGGAAAAAAGTTTGCAGTTGCTCAACAATTGGTCTTTTTACCGAACTGTTGTATGCACAACGCTGTTCTACTTCTTGTGGAGCATTGCCCATGAAGTAAATCTGCAGAAATTTATAGTCAGCACCCGGAACTGGCAAAAGCGAACCTGCTCGATGATATATTTGACCTTGAATCTGTAATGTTTAATTTACATAAGAAAACAAAATAAAATGCTGTAAGTGGTGAAATTACCTTGAAAGTAGGCATGAAATTATCCCGAATCACATTTGTTGCGCCAAATGAAGTCATTTGGAAACAATTGTTGTAGTTCTGGATTTGTGTTAGGAAATGCTTGGAATGAGCTCCTGTTCCAGAAACCAATGAGAGCAATGGCTCTGGTGGTGGAATCAACGGTGTCAATTTCACTTTGCCACTTGCGCAACACAATCCAGGAGTTTCATTTTTATATTTCAATGCCTTACAATGTGGGCACACAACGCTCATCGAACCAATAGCAACGGAATGGTCTGCACTGTAATCGACTGTCCTGTTGTAATGAAATGCAGCTCGATGAGTATTTAACGCAACATTTGTTTCTCTTCTTGCACGTACATTTGAATTAATTATCACTCGGTTGGATTCTATAGAACGATTGTGTCTCATTCGATGCATATCTACTTCGTTTGCATATTCTCTTTCTTCTTGTGTACGTGCAGAACGTGTTTGTGATAATCGATTTCGTTCAATTTCATTTCGCTCTTCGAGTTGTTCCGCAGTTTGATTAGATCGAAAATACGCTTGATTTGAAGCATTGCGAGTTCTGCGACCTAAATTGCTCCTTCTTATTGGCGGCATTACAATGCGATAGAATTTATTGACTTTGCTCTTACCTTTTAACCGTTTATAACTTCAAAACCCACAGTCTATAGTAGGTTAATCTATAAATTTGTTTGAGGTAACACGATTTAACTTATTTCAATTAATGAATTGATTGCAATGTACTTACAATGGAATCTTAATTCAAAAAAAAACTTATCACCGTTAGTTAACTTTTTTAGAAACACTTTAAACTTTTTTTAATTCACAATTAACAATTGCACTTATTTTATTTTTCGTCCACCGATTAATTTGATCAACAATTTGACAATAAGCAGTCAATCAACATTTGCACAAATAAATTGGAATGTAAATAAAAAAGTAACGGTATTTTCGGACAAATCGCGAAACAATACAAAAGTAATAACAAATGAGTTATTTACAACATAAGAATATCCCAGCAAAAACTTTACTTACAAATAAGCCGAAAAATAAGGAGAATTTGACAAATCGGTGCAGCCGTTTTCCGATTTTAGATAAATCGAAAAAAGTGGGCGTAAAAGTGGGCGTGGTAAATTTTTCTTTCAGTAAAAACTTAAATTAGATTACTACGATCATTTAAATAAAAGATTAGCCATATCGGTGCAGCCGTTTTCCGATTTTAGATAAATGGAAAAAAGTGGGCGTAAAAGTGGGCGTGGTAAATTTTTCTTTCCGTAAAAACCTAAGTTGGACTATGACGAACATTTCAGTAAAAAAATTATCCAAATCGGTCTAGCCGTTCTCAACTGATGCAATTACCAACGAACGACAATTGATTTTTATTTATATAGATTTCGACTGATGGTTCGTGAAAATGAGGACAATCACATATTGAAATGTCGTCGTCTTTTCCACCAATATGCTGTCGATATGTATGTAAAAATAGAAACAGAAAGATTGACATTCATTAGATTGAACCAGAAAAAACTGCGTTCCGAAGAGTACATACACCTTCGAGATGCCATAAATGTGGACGGGAACGCACACAATATCGGCCGGATGACGATTCTCCCAGCAACGTACGTCGGAAGTCCTCGCCATATGCATGAATATGCTCAGGATGCTATAACCTACGTTCGACACTACGGTACAGCAGATTTATTCATAACTTTCACTTGCAATCCACAGTGGATAGAAATTCGGCAAGAATTATTCCCTGGCCAATCACCCATCGATCGCCATGACGTCACCGCGAGAGTCTTCAAACAAAAATTAAAATCACTGATGGATTTCATTGTGAAGTATCGCGTGTTCGGCGAGACGCGCTGCTGGATGTATTCAGTAGAGTGGCAAAAACGCGGACTACCACACGCGCATATCCTCATTTGGTTGATTGAGAAGATAAGACCGAATGAAATCGATGATGTGATATCAGCTGAAATTCCTGATGAAGTAGAAGATCCAGGCTTGCACGAGGTTGTTACTAAAAACATGATTCATGGTCCCTGTGGATCATTAAATATCCTTTCTCCGTGTATGGTCGACGGCAAATGTTCGAAGCGTTATCCAAGGCCATTAGTAGCTGAAACAATTACCGGAAATGATGGTTACCCACTGTATCGTCGCCGTTCAATTGCTGACAATGGAAGATCAACAATGGTGAAAGTGAATCAGCAGGACATTCAAATTGATAACCGTTGGATTGTTCCGTATTCGCCACTACTCTCCAAAACATTCAAAGCACATATCAACGTCGAATCTTGCCATTCCGTGAAATCCATCAAATACATCTGCAAATATGTGACCAAAGGTAGTGACATGGCTGTGATTGGAGTTAGTGCGGAGAATTCCATCGATGAAGTCACTCAATTTCAAATGGGCCGCTATGTTAGTAGTAACGAAGCAATTTGGCGCATTTTTTCATTTAGCATTCATGAAAGACATCCTTCTGTTATTCATTTAGCCGTACATTTGGAAAATGGTCAAAGAGTGTACTTTACTGAGGAGAATGTATTACAACGAGTTGATCGACCGCCACCTACAACATTGACCAGATTTTTTGAAATGTGCAGGAACGATGAATTTGCCCGAACGTTACTATACTCCGAAATGCCAAGATATTATACTTGGAATCAATCGACAAAGAAATTTCAACGACGGAAACAAGGAAATCCTGTTCCAGGTTTCCCCAATTTATTTTCCACCAACACATTAGGTCGTATTTACACAGTTCATCCAAGAAACGATGAGTGTTTCTATTTGCGTTTGCTATTAGTCAACGTTCGTGGCCCAACATCATTCCAAGATTTGAGAACTATAAATGGTGAATTGTGTGACACGTATAGAGAAGCATGTCAACGCTTGCGATTGTTGGAGAATGACGCTCATTGGGAATGCACCCTCGAAGATGCTGTGCTTTCATCAAATGCTCATCAAATACGAACACTGTTTTCGATAATTGTATCAACATGCTGCCCATCCAAACCGACTGATTTATGGAGCAAATACAAAGATGCCATGTGTGATGATATTTTGCATCAGGTGCGTATTAGAACATCAAATCCAAATTTGCAACTGAATGAGGAAATTTACAACGAGGCTTTGATTTTAATTGAGGACATGTGCTTGATGATGGCGAACAAGGTATTGTCTGAGTTAGGCATGGCAGCTACCAATCGACCGATGCACGACGTATTTAATCAAGAGTTGCGACGCGAAATACAATATGATTGCGATGCCTTGAAGGAATTAGTACGAACAAACGTTCCACTGTTGAATCGACAACAAAAATATGCATACGACACTCTTATGAAAGTTGTGAAAGATGGAACTGGAGGAATTTTTTTTTTGGATGCTCCCGGTGGAACTGGAAAAACTTTTTTGATTGCGTTGATTTTGGCCACGATACGCTCGCAGAATGATATTGCACTTGCACTTGCTTCATCAGGAATTGCAGCTACGTTGTTGGAAGGCGGTCGTACTGCCCATTCAGCACTCAAGTTGCCATTGAAGTTGCACATCAATGAAAATCCAACATGCAACATTTCCAAGAACAGTGCAATGGCCAAAGTTTTGCAGCAAAGCAAACTAATCGTTTGGGATGAGTGTACAATGGCGCATAAAAAGTCTTTGGAGGCATTAGATAAAACTTTGCAAGATTTACGAAACAATCAAAGCCGTTTTGGTGGTGCAATGATTCTGTTGGCAGGGGATTTTCGGCAAACATTGCCAGTGATTCCACGGTCAACGCCAGCCGATGAACTTAATGCATGTTTGAAGTCGTCCGTTTTGTGGAAACACTTCAAGAAACTCAAATTGACTGTGAACATGCGTGTCGAGCTGCAGAACGATCAATCTGGAGAAGCATTTTCCAAACAATTGCTGGACATTGGCAACGGCAAAATCCCGGTTGACATTTCGACCGGTTGCATTCAATTTCCCCCTGGTTTCTGTCAGTTCACCGAATCAAAATCCGAGCTAATCCGAAAGGTATTTCCAAACATTGCACAAAATTACAAAAATCATGATTGGTTGAGCGAACGTGCTATATTGGCTGCGAAAAACATTGATGTCGACGAATTGAATTTTAAGATTCAAGGTGAAATTGCTGTCGAATTGATGACGTACAAATCGGTGGATTCCGTTACTTCCCAAAATGATGTTGTCAACTATCCAACCGAGTTTTTAAACTCGCTGGAATTACCCGGATTACCGCCTCACAATCTCCAACTGAAAGTCGGATCGGTAATCATAATGTTACGAAACATAAACCAACCACGTCTTTGTAATGGCACCCGACTTGCGGTAAAAAACCTGATGAACAACGTCATCGAAGCAACAATACTTAAAGGAAAGTACAAAGGAGAAGACGTTTTGATACCACGGATCCCAATGGCTCTGACCGACATGCCATTCGATTTTAAACGATTGCAGTTTCAGGTACGGCTTGCATTCGCTATGACAATTAATAAATCTCAAGGGCAGTCATTGCGTGTTTGCGGCATTAACCTTGAAAATCCATGCTTCTCGCATGGTCAATTGTATGTCGCCTGTTCCCGTGTCGGAACACCATCAGCATTATTTATTTACGCGCCAGGCAACAAAACTAAAAATGTCGTGTATCATAAAGCATTGCAATGAAGGAAACTACGATATCACTGCAAAGCAACAGAAAAAAGTATTTCTTTATTTTAATTGGTTCCTGAACATCGATCTTTCAATCAAAATGTAAATATAACACCATATATTGTACATATTTTCAAATCAAATGTAATTTAAACACACCTCAAACCTACATAAATAAAAATTATCATTTAAAAGTACGTTGTTTGTCTCTTTTTACTATTTTTTCATAATTCAAACAGCTTCTCACAAATCGAACACAAACATTTTTTCTAATATATGGACAGGACAACGTCTGTCGGGTCAGCTAGTTTATAATATTAAAAAGTACCAATTTTCTTTTTCACTCCTGGACACCATTTTTGTGATGCAGATATGTCTCAAATGATTCATATTAAAAAGTATCAAACTGTTTATTAGGATATGTCTACAAAATATTTTAGATTTTTATACTAAAAACCGACTTTTGATATAAAATATGAGTGATCATAGATTGAGCTAATTAAAAATCGCAGTACTTACGAAGTTATTAACGATTTAAAATATTTGAGTTTTTTACACAAAAAAAAAAGATTTTTTTAATAAAACAATTGATCTCAGTCGCAGTATTTACAAAGTTAAGATATATGAGATTTTTTACGCTTAGAACTCAATTTTTGGTATAAAATATGAGTGATCACAGATTGAGCTTATTTGCCTTAAAATCGTACTTATGAACTTATTAACAATTTAATATATTTGAGTTTTTTATACTAAAAATCTGTTTTTGTTATAAAATATGAGTGATCACAGATTGAGCCTATTTTCCTTAAAATCGCAGTATTTCCGAAGTTATTAAAGATTTGAGATATTTGTATTTTCTATACTAAAAATCGGTTTTTAATATAAAATATGAGAATAAAATCGCATTATTTACAAAGTTATTAACGATTTAAAATATTAATGCTTTAAGATATATGAGTTTTTAATGTTAAAAGTTGATCACAGATTGAGCTCATTTTCTTAATAAAGTTAACTAACTATGAGTGGTCACAGATTGAGCTAATTATACCTTTCACCATGAGTGGCAGCGGTATATATAAGTTTGCATTCCGTCTGTATGCTGAAATCAACTTTCCGTAGCCACCAAATAACTTACATCAATATATAGGGAATTCTTTCCACAGGAAAACCTCGATGGTTGACTTAATATAGACAAAATTGACATCAAATATTAGATATTTCAAAGGCTTTGCAACGGCGTATATAAGGCCAAAGTAAGTCAGACCTACAAGTGGTCAAAACCAGGAAACATATTTTTTACCCCGTAATTTTCTTTTTCACCAAAAAAATTTTTTTGTTATATATTTTTTTTTCACAAATAAATAAAAAAAAAATTTAATTAATAAAAAAATTTTTTTCCAAAAAAATTTAAAAAAAAAATTTGAAAATTAAAAATTTTTTTTTTTTTTAAATTTAGTTAACCTAAAAATATTTAAAATGTTTATTTTAAAGTATAATTTGGTGAAGGTTATATAAGATTCGGGTCAGCCGAATATAGCTCTCTTACTTGTTTTCTCTAAAATCACAGAATTTAAGCAGATATTAAGGATTTCAAATATTTTTTTTTTCTTTTTTTTGTGCTAAATATCGATTTTTGGTATAAAATATGAGTGATCACAGATTTTCCCTAAAATCGCAATATTTTTTATACTAAAAATCGAATTTTGGTATGAAGTCAAGATAATTCCATGAAAGATTTTATTGTGTAGCATAGTTTTAGGCATCAAATTATAGGATAAGTTACGCGTATGATTAATATTTTAATTAAATACTAATCATACGGTGTTTTTTGCATAAAAGCTTACAAAACAGAATTTTATTAAATTAAAATAAATAAAAGAAAACAAAATAAATTATTGAAAAATAATAATAATGAAATTAGTGAAAAATCACCAACAAAAATATTGATTTATTAAAAAACTTTAAATTGCATTTTAAAGAATCTTAATATGCAATCTTCTTTAAAATGCAATTTAAAGTACAGAAAATTACTAGACTATTTAATTTCTTGTTAATAACGTCATTTTAAAATTAATTTTTTTTTTTTTTTTTTGCAAATTATCTGAATCTACAATACATTAAACCATTTTCAATTCATTTCAACATGTTTTTCCTTAAACCAAATTAAATCTAGTTCACACTTTTCGGTGTGTTTCTTAATCAGCTCCCAGAAATCACTCATGATTTCATGTCTATGAAACCCCCGAAAAAAAAAAACAAGAAAATTTGAGGAAAAGTGTTTTCTTTTCAAAAGCAAAAAAAAAAAAACAGTAGATTTCAAATGAAACGTTTAATAAGAATTCAATTTTTAGCGACATGAATGGCATGACACGAACTCAATTGACTTTTAGTTCTTTAACAGATTATTTTTTCATTTTAGCACACAAAAAAAGGGAAGAAAATAAAATTGAAAAGCAAAAAAAGAGAACGGCAACTAAAAAAAGACATCATCATCATCGCTGTACTCATGACAATGTATGAGAAATTAACTACCAATACTTGAATGCAGGAATACTAGCAAAATATACACTCTCTCGCAAACACACTCTTAAACATAGAAACATGCACTACACATACTAAGTCTTATGCTAGTATACACTTACATGACTACTGTGCACAAAAGACTTATTTAAGATGACAAACAGTGGTTCGTTTTGGGTATAAGGACGGTTTTTTTATATTTCATTTAGGCTGAGGCCCAAAATATCAATTGATTTCAATTTTATTTGTGTTAACTTTGCATGTATATGACATTTCAATGTAAGACGACGATCCAGATATACACGATGGTAGTTAATTTCCGATTGTTGAGTCATTGAATATCATAATGTAAAAAACAACTCTTTTTTTTGCTTCGAAAATGTCGAATTTTGTTCCAACCAAGCGTCATATGCGGGAAGTTTTGCTTAACTTCTTTAATTTGTAAAAAGTGTTGACCGCTGTATCCAACCTTCAACAATATGGTCGCTATTAACTGTCAAACTTCGGAAGCCCCTTTATTAGACAATAGGCTGATGAGTCTGTATGATTCTAATTTTTGTGATATTTTCCCGTCATAGATATCATAGCAATCAGTGAAATCCTCCAATCTGGAGGGTCATCAAACAAGAATTTTATATGTTTGTAGTCTTTACACTTTAAGAGGTTTACTTTAAGAATTCCCTACCAAATTGTAGCTTTTAATACTAAATGTTCTATAGCAACTATGTAATAAGAATATTTTAGCATTTTTCTTTTAAGTCAAGCCACTGTGCTAACGCCACTTCTACTCTTACAATCTATGCAACAATACTGATGTTAGTGATACTTAGTACTTGTAAGTATGTTAGTGGCTGCACTGTATATGAGCTCAGTGGAAGTAGTGGATGTACTATTTATTGTACTACTAACACCAAAAAAACATGAAACGTTAATACTTAACGAGTGTAAAGATATCTTTTTCTCTGATTTATTGGCATGCTATAAGTAATTCTTTAAACTATTTCTATAAACTCTATTTAGTATGTGTGTGTGTGTATATATTTAAATCAAGCATTATACGGGTATAAGTGTAGCCTGATTCTAACATTTCAACAAATATTAATTTTTTTTTTTCACTTCCTTCCTTCCTTTTTCGAATTTTTTTTTTTTTTTTTTTTTGAGAACTTTCTCATGTATGAACAATTTCTATTCATTTGTTATTCAGAATTTTTAAGCAAACTTGAATTTTTATTTGTACATTTCTGTTCTCCTTAAAGGCTGCTTCTTATATATACTTCATCATTATTATCATCTTTATATAAAGATTTATGCTGGTGTGAGTTTGTGTAATTGTACGAGTGAGTGTATGTATGTATACGTGCATCATTGTTACTTTTGTTATATGTATTTGAACTGTAGTTTAAAGCAAATAACACGTTTGGTTTGGCAAATTAAAACTACAGCAACAACAACAGTAGTAAAAGAAAAATATTAAAAAAAAATTTTGAAAAACACAAATGAAAGAAAACTAAGTAGAACTGAAAATGACACTCGTTCTATTTAAAATTTTGAAAAATAGAGTTGTCATAGAGGTAGAAAAATTAGGAAATTAAAAGATTTTTCTATAAAAATATTGGATTAATGACATAGAGAAGAGACGCTACGGTTTAGCAAACAAAAATAACGCAAATCATATGTCTAATACAACAACAAAATACATTGACTTACATGAATTTTGTTGTTGCGAGAGTCAGGTTTTTGACAATTACGTCTTTTGAGGCCAAAAAAGAATCAAGCCATTTTCGGATACTCTGTTTTAAAGTGAAGCGTAGCCCAGAGAGAGCGTTCAGCATCAATCGAAATAAATAATAGTCGGACGGGCAAGGTTTTTATCCAGATTTCAGCAGATCATAATAGATAGAACCCTTTTGGTCCCACCCAATACAGAGAACTACCTAAGCGCCATGGATATTTGGCTTTGGTGACGATTCGGCTGGTTGGCCGTGCTTCACATACGATCTCTAATGTTTCGGGTTATAGCAATGGATACATTTTACATCACAAATACTGATTCGGTGCAAAAATTATTTTTTTGTATAGTGTTCAAGCAGCATGTTAGACATACGAAATCTTCTTTCAAGGTCTCTCAGCTTCAATTCGTATCGTACCCAATTTTTTCCCTGCTTTTTGATGAATCCTGCAGCTCGCAAATGTTTTAAAATTACTGCTTAAATAAATTACGGTTATGTACCCTTCAAAAATACGTCTAATTCTAATTTTCCATGACATTGCACAGTGGGGCAGAATCAAACTTTTTTTGAAATAAATTTGGCATTTCTAAGCGGCTGGTCCGATCGGGCGTAGCCATGGAGTATTCGAGTTCAAATTATTGAAATGGACCCTATCAATGCTCGAGGCGCGGTGTTATGGGGGCTCAAAGTAGGGCACCTTCGACAAATAATTTTTTTTTTTTTTTCTTCTCATCCGATTTCAAAGATTCTTTATTTTTTTTGTAATAAAATCATTATTTATTAACAAAATTCAATAAAATTTTCAACGTTTTTTAAATCTTTCGTTCTGAATGACAAAGTGCCCAAAAAAATTGTCAAAAGTTTAAAGGAAATCCCGCAATTCCTAAAAATTTTAAAATCCCAAAAATGGTATTTTTTTATAATTTTGCCCATAGGATCAACATTTTCTTCGGGGCTGGGTAAATACTTTGGAAATAAATAGAGATCACATCAAGGTTTCCAAAAATGCTTTCTGTTTTCTGATTCCAGCTTTGTGATTCTAGAACATGTGGCCCAAATTTGAAATATTTATAAAAAATAGGTCAAATTCCGAAGGACGTAGGGACGACATATTCGAAAACTATGACATGTTTTTTATATCAAAGTGTTCTCCGTAAAGATATCTTACAGAAAAACATAAAACTGTTATATGTCCTTAAAGTAAGTTTTTTTTTGAATAAAAAAAAATTAAGTCACCTTTTCGCCCAAAAAACAGCTTAAATCTACTATTTTTTGAATTTTTAAATTGAAAATCATTTATTTTCGAGTCTGTAATTGATATTGCTCTGAAATGTTTTGCATATTATTGGTAATTTAGTTGTCTAACCAACAACAACAATTTCAGTTCATTCGGTTCAAAAAAAGCCCTATATTTTTAAAAATGCGGACCAAAATATGGCAAAATTTTTAAATTTCAATTTTGCACACGCAAGCATGTTTTTTCAAATATATAAAAAATATAAAAATCTTTGAAATCAAATGAGAAACAAAAAAATGCCACGTGTTTAAAAATTGTACATGTACTTTGAGCCCGCGCCTGTATCATTGATAGCATCCATTTTAATAACTTAAACTCAAATAATTCTTGGCTACCTCCACGTCAAATTGTATCCCGACAATTTTATTCTGCCTCACTGTGCATTGGTGCATAAATCAGGCTAAATTACACAGATGACATGAGTTATGCCACTGAGATGATCAACCCCTCAGATCACTTATGCAGAAGGTCCAATATCATAAATTGTACGGTACGTAGCTACATCCTGTTGAAACCACATGATGTTGGTGTCCATATCATCCATTTCTGGCCAAAAAATGTTGGTAATCACCGACCTCTTGACGCTCTTGGATGTCATGTAGATTGGTATAGTCCCAAATTCGGCAATTTTGTTGCTAAGCGCGTGGAGTGCAGTTTCAACAATATGGCCGTTATCAACTGTCAAAGTTCGGAAATGAGAATTATCGTAGATTTTAACACTATAAACAGTTTCAATTAACTTCAACGTTCTTAAGATAAAATGGAAAAAGAAACACGATTGTGGTGAAAACCTAAGAGTGGAAATATCTTAAAAACTGCCGTATTAATATAACAAAAAAATATGTTTTGCACGAGCAGTCATTGGGTGTCTATTAGTGCTTTTTTATACCCAAAGATGAGGGTATTTTGATTTTGTAATTTCCTTTGTAATACATCAACATGTTTGCAGCAGAATATATATATTCTGGGTCCTCATAAGATTCAAAGATGGTCTTGCTATGTCCATCCGTCTGTCTGTCGGTTGACAACACGATAGGGCCCAAACAGTTTGTTTGTAAGAATCGGTCCTTAATTGACCCATATATTTTATTGTCACATGTTGATGGTGGATATATGGAAGATTCGCCATAGCCGAATGTAAAACCCTTTCTTGTTGCAAGATAAAATATTGCCCGTAACTAAGTATTTTTGTAGAAAGTTTATAAAAAATCTCTTGAGGAACATGCTAATTCTTCCAAAAATATATAACATGGCAACTCGTTTCTCTCAATACCCATAACTTAGTTACCTCTACAAAGTTCATAAATTTTGATCCCCCTTTCTACTAACACTTTTGTCTACCATCTACACACATACTCATCACTATCATCCCTATAAGTATACTTTACTTTTGCTGCATAACAAGCAAATGAAAGCAGGCAAAAAAAACTAACTAAAAATGCATTTCAAATACAAACGTTATTGACATACAAAAAGTGGTTAAATATACTTTAAAAAATACCAAAGCTTGCAATTTACCTTTCTAGGTAGATTTCTTGTCGTTTTTAAATACATTTTGACTGCTCCAGTTTAAAGAAAAGAACATAAATATGTCCTAAATCTAAGAATAAAAGTTTGAACCTTAAAAATTCACTTTTTTCCACAAGTCTATAGTTTGTTTTCTTTTTTTTTTTGTTGCTAGTAAATATGAAGTCAGCATTTTATTTTTTTCTATATTTACAAGATTTCCAGCTATTGTTTTTTAGTATGTTATCAATAGTGGAAAATGAACTCTTTCGTTATCTTTATCCATGAGCAGACAATAAGGAAATGTGTTTTTTTTTTTTTTGGTTTTGTTTTGTTTTTTTCTTTTATCATTTTACAAAAGGAGACAAGTGATGACAGTGTCTGTTTGGGAAAAAATAAAGTAGACAAGAAGCTTCATCGTTTGTTAGGAATCTGAGAAAAAGGTTCAAACATTTAAAATAAATACTTATAAAAACTAGATGAATGTCGATTCCAAAATTTATTTTACAAATTTAAAATCGAGATTGAAATGACCTCTATAGCAAATTTAATTTACCAGCGCTATTTGTCATTCTCCACTTTTATTAGCTGGAAAACTGATTAGTTTTTGATTTTATTTAAATGCCCTAAAATTTGTCATTTAATTCGTTTGGAATTTATTTACTACTTACCTCAAAACTAATGCAGTTTTAGGTTTATAGGCTATAGAAGCAAAAGAAAGAAACAGCCAAATCAAATACGTTAAAATATAAATATACTTACCAGTTTTTTTTTAAACTATAAACAAGGCCACAAATTTTCAAATGATTTCTAATAAAATAAAGGAAGTTAACGAAGGAAACTGCACAAAATATATCGCTATCTTAGAAGCACAAAACAGGATACAAATCAACTTCATTTGTTACAATTTCTTCGTGTTCCTTCTTTAGATATTTCGTACCAAAGAAAAACTCTCACATACACCAAACATTTGTTTGCGGCCACAAAACAGAATAAACAAAATCTTAAACAGATCTAGGTCAATATAAAATCTTAAACGGAATAACAACCGTAAGAACCAAAACTACAAACTAACACCCAACCAACAAAAAAAAATACAAAACTCTAAAAAAGAAACGCTTAAACTTTTCCACTATTGACAATTGGATCGAAATAGATGGCAGCAACAAATATCTAAATGGATGCATACAATTTTTGTATTTTTATTGGATGGTTGGCAGTATATTTTTTTTCTTTGTAGCTTGTTTTAACTTTTGTATGCAGCGGTGTAAATGTGTATTTGTGTACTTTGTGTATCTGTGTTAAATTAAGGAGTTGCATAAAAAATGAACTTCATTCGCAATGGCTGACATCACATGAAAAATATACCCCCCCCCCAAAAAAAAAAAAAAAAAAAAACCGATACTAAAATGGAATACAAAAAATTGATGCCATTGAATTTTTGTGGTGAAAGTTTAATTTGAAAGCAATTCACTTTTTCTAATGCCGCATTCAGCTGCTGCATAAAACTGAAAATTGTTTCTTTCTGTCTTTTTTTTTGTCGATGATTTTATTACAAAATTGCTGAAGATTTAATAAAAAGTGTTGAGATTTTTTCTCTTTCTTTGGTTTTATTATCAACATGCAAATGAAATCAATTGAGGAAAAAAGATATAAATAAAACAGGTCAAATTTCTAGCGAAAAATTGTCAATTGACTTAAAGTTAACGATAACTTTACTTTTCTATAGAAAAGTTATCGATAACTTTACTTTTCTATAGAAAAGTTAACGATAACTTTACTTTTCTATAGAAAAGTTATCGATAACTTTACTGTTCTATAGAAAAATCAACGATAACTTTACTTTTCTGTACAAAAGTTATCTAAAACTTTACTGTTCTATAGAAAAGTCAACGATAACTTTACTTTTCTATAAAAAAGTTATCGATAACTTTACTTTTCTATAGAAAAGTTAACAATAACCTTACTTCTCTATAGAAAAGTTATCGATAACTTTACTTTTCTACAGAAAAGTTATCTATAACTTTACTTTTCTATAGATAAGTAACAGACAACTTTACTTTTCTGTAGAAACTTTTCTATAGAAAAGTAAAGTTATCGATAACTTTTCTATAGAAAAGTAAAGTTATCTTTAACTTTTCTATAGAAAAGTTATCGATAACTTCAGTTTTCTATAGAAAAGTCAACGTTAACTTTACTTTTCTATAGAAAAGTTATCGATAACTTTACTTTTCTATAGAAAAGTTATCGATAACTTTACTTTTCTATAGAAAAGTTATCGATAACTTTACTTTTCTATAGGAAATTTATCAAAAGATGCAGCATGTTTTGCGCAAACATTTGTTTATGAAAACTTTAAAAAGTTATCGATAACTTTACTTTTCTATAGAAAAGTTATCGATAACTTTACTTTTCTATAGAAAAGTTATCGATAACTTTACTTTTCTATAGAAAAGTTATCGATAACTTTACTTTTCTATAGAAAAGTTATCGATAACTTTACTTTTCAAAAGAAAAGTTATCGATAACTTTACTTTTCTATAGAAAAGTTATCGATAACTTTACTTTTCTATAGAAAAGTTATCGATAACTTTACTTTTCTATAGAAAAGTTATCGATAACTTTACTTTTCTATAGAAAAGTTATCGATAACTTTACTTTTCTAAAGAAAAGTTATCGATAACTTTACTTTTCTATAGAAAAGTTATCGATAACTTTACTTTTCTATAGAAAAGTTATCGATAACTTTACTTTTCTATGGAAATGTTGTCGATAACTTTACTTTTCTATGGAAATGTTGTCGATAACTTTACTTTTCTATAAAAAAGTCAACGATAACTTTACTTTTCTATAGAAAAGTTATCGATAACTTTACTTTTCTATAGGAAAGTTATCGATAACTTTACTTTTCTGTAGGAAAGTTATCAAAACATGCAGCATGTTTTGCGCAAACATTTGTTTATGAAAACTTGCAGTCTTCTCGCTATGGTATTCCTTACAGCAGTGTGGATTTCACACAGGCATTGGAAATAGGGATCTTTGTATTATTCGAGATTTGGGGGATCTCTACGTTTTATTTAAATGACCAAAATCTGACCTTGTCTTATTTAGCCTATGTGACACGTCTTCTTCCACTCCCCATTTATCGACATAATGCATCCTAGATAACAGATGGATTAAACATATTTTATGCTTTGGTCTTGTACTAGAAAGTGGTTGTCATTAGTGTTATTTAAACACACTCTTACAAAAGTACACATACGTTTGAAATTTTTCTACTAATTTTTTGGTAATATATATTTTTTTATTAGGAGTTGTAACTACATATTTGTTTAATGCACTTAAACAATATATTTCCATCATATTTTCTTGTATTTTAAATAAATAACAATAAAACACGAGTAATTGGTATCCTTTTAATGTTACATAAGTTTACATACTCTGCAAAAAAAAATGTTTATGTAAAATCATTGGTAGAAAGTTTACATTCACTAAAAGTGATCACACTGGCAAAATAAAATCAAAAAGAATTTTTAGTGGAAGAAACTGGGCAAAGGCAAAGAAATTTTTGAACCATTTCGAAAAATCGTCATTAAGTTGAGAAATGATGGCATATCTTTTAACGAAATTGGAATTTTATTAAATCTAAGTAAAACCACAGTCCAAACAATAATAAAAAATTTCAAAGAAAATGGAAAGAAATGAAAGCAAAGCTCGTAGTGGGCCTCCCCGCATTCTCGACAAACGAACAGAACGGTCTATTATACGTTCCATTCAAGAAAATCCTAAGCTAAGTGGAAAATGAGAACAAATCTAGAAATTACCGTTTCTGATCAGACTATTCGCCGATGTATCAAGAGAAATGGGTACAATAGCAGAGTTGGCAGAAAAAAAAAACCATTACTTAGATCTGTACGAAAATGTTCATGTAAATGACCCTACATTTTGGGAGAGGGTAATATTGACAGATGAATGTAAATTTATGGTTTTTGTAGGTGATGGACGAACAAAAGTTTGGGGAAAGCCTAAAGCAGAGTTATTACCACATAATGTTAATTGCACCGTAAAACATGGAGGCGGGTCAGTCATGGTCTGGGGATGTATGGCGGTAAATGGTGTCGGTAAGCTCAGGTTCATCGATGGTACTATGGATAAGGCCATGTATATCGATATTTTAAAGGATAGCTACCTTCCCAGCATCCAACTTCTAGATCTGGAGGACAACGCAATATTTCTCCAGAACAACGATCCGAAGCATTCATAAAAGTTAGTTAAGGAATGGCTTCTATATAACGTTAAAAACAAATTGGAACATCCCCGATCTTAATGTTATTGAACATTTATGGGCTATTTTAAAACGAGGTCTAAAAAATCGACAAGTAACATCAGTTGCAGGACTCAAAGAAGCGTTGATGGAAGAATGGGGCAAAATTGCTCCAGAAATAACTAAAAAATTGGCTTTGTCCATGCCAAATAGATTATCTGCTGTAATTAAAGCCAAAATATTAATTTAATTTTTTTAAAGTTTATTTTTATCCCGTATGTAAACTTATGAAAATTAGTTTTATGCCAAAAAAGTAATTATTTTATGTTTTTTAGTAGAATTTAATGAAAATAAATTAGTTTTGTGTTTATTTTATCTAAATAAATCCGAAATAGCATAAAAAAAGAATTTAAAGAATTTTTCACTAAATATTTATTAATAAAGATGACATATATTAGGGGTATGTAAACTTTTGTAAGACTGTGTAGGTATTGCACGTATTCTGGCAATATTTACTTTCAGCTCAATTCAATTTGCCAACGCAACCAAATTATTTACTTTGCTCTACATATCGTGCGATATTGTGCGATATGAAACAAATATCGTCAGCAGAATTAAAATCTTCTAGAAGGACAATGCTCCTTCTTAGCTGCATACTTGTATCATAACCTCGTCCAAAACAACGGCGAACGATAATGGAGATGTGTTTAACTCCAGCTTTTGTCATGGTCATGTCATTGTAACGAACTTGGAGTATGATATTGTTGTACATAGCTTTAATAAAATTTATCAATTTTGTTGTTACACTTTATGCTGTTAATGCATCCCATAGTGCACTACGTTATATATTTATAAATACTAAATAAAGCAGTGTTCGCCATTCGACTAATTGCTCTATTATTACACGGATCGTATTGGCTTGATCTGTTGCTCATTACATAGTGATTTTTTGATGCTGGGTAATCTGTTATTTATTATGGTAGCAATAACCTTGTATACAGTGTTGAGTAAAATAATACCTCTCCAATTATCACACTTAGTGAGATTATTTGTAAACCCTACACCACCATAGTGGGGAGGGTATATTGGATTTGTGTAGATGTTTTTAACTCCCAAAAGTATTACTCTAACACCTTAAGGTATACCGATCGACTCAGAATCACTTTCTGAGTCGATTAAACCATGTCCTTCCGTCCGTCCGTCTGGCTAGATGGCTCGCTGGTTGGCTGGCTGTCCATGTAAACCTTGTGCGCAAAGTACAGGTCGCAATTTTGAAGATATTTCGATAAAATTTGGTACATATGTATAATTTTTTCGGCCCAAGGACCAAGCTTATTGAAACAAGTACCAAGCTTATTTTACCTAGCCCCCATACAAATGTTCTCCCGAAATTGTACTTTATCAGTCATGTTTAATTTATTTAGGTATCTACACAAGTTTTTCTCCAAATAAGTTTTATATATACGAAATTCATGTCATCAAATTTTGTTATGATCGGTCCATAATCAGTCATAGCTCCCATATAAGGCCTGCTTCCGATAATCACTTTTTGTACAGCGCATATAATATCCTTATTACTAGGGGAGTCTGTAGATATTGTGTCGTTGGTTCCTGTAGACGCATCAGTATGTGAGGAACTTTCTGTGTTACCATCGACAATGTTGCAGATTTCTTTGAAATGCTGCCTCCATTTAACCTATGAGGAATAAAATTGCAACAAAGCAGAAAACGCTATATTTGTTTCCTACGTTAAAACAAATAATATATAAAACCTCTATATAATAGCCCATTGTATTGATTTAATGTAAGCAAAAAATTTGTTATATTCATGTACTTTTGTGGCAGTTATGAAGAAATTTATATACAGGTGTTGAAAATACCGATGTTTGAAATTTTCTGAGCTCCCTTTTGAGTTTCATTGTCTTATTTTTTTTGATTTTTATATTAAATAATCTACAAGAACTCTTCTATTTAAAAAGGTCTAAAAACTCTCAAATTATTTTTAATTCAATAAAATTGGGACATTTTTTCACTTTAGAAAGTCTGGAATTTGAAGTGTGTTGGAAAACACTATAATCATCAGGCCGTGATAGTTAGATGATGGAACAGTTAAGAAGAACTTTCTTTTTAAAAAAATAATCTCTGATGTATGTTTTTATGAAATAATTAATTTTGTGTACACAGTTCATAATATATTAATTAGAATTGATGGTCAAATCAAATTTCAAAAAAGTCAAAATTTACATTTTACA
The DNA here is from genome assembly GCA_942486065.2 of Calliphora vomitoria. Lineage (NCBI taxonomy): Eukaryota > Metazoa > Arthropoda > Insecta > Diptera > Calliphoridae > Calliphora > Calliphora vomitoria. Next base: position 16,204,685 of record OW818030.2, on the reverse strand, counting down.
TCTGATTGATTAAGATCCGTATATATTTTTTTAGAAAAAAGATTATGTTCTATTTTCCACATCTTATCAATAATAGGTTTATTTACTTCCAAAAAAGTCTACTGCGACTTGATGTAAAGTATAATAAATTGTTCCCGTTGAAAATAGATAAAATATGGAAAAAATTACAAATGCTTTTTCAAGGTAGTTCTTTTTTTGTTAACATTTTGAAATAACTAAAAGCCGGATTTTCAAATGGGGTTTTAAAGTATTAAGGCAAAATATAACGTGTTTCAAAATAAGTCCAAAAACACTAATAGCAAATTTTTGTTGCAATTTCATTCCGCATACGTTATGTGTTTCTTCTTCTACGTTCGTTGACTATTTACATATTTTACTACATGATTTCGATTCATATTTTGGTTTGAGAGACGACCTACTATTTTATTGGTAGCGCTTGCTGCTGTTTCCGCTTCGCTGGCCATAGTTTCAATATATTTGCTTTAATCGTTTCGGGCTAATTTCTTTACGGCTTTCGCAGCGGTGGTTGTATATTGTGGATTAAAGTTTTTAGGTTATCAATCCTTCGTTGTTTCAAATTGTTCCTTTCCTGAATTAATTTCCAGGTTTTAGCACTGGTTTTTAATTTTTTTTCTATCGGTTTATTTGTTTGTAACCTATTTCTCTTCTGCAATGACATGTGAGTTGCATGTTTCTTCACATGTTGTGTTAATTGTAAATTCTCCAATTTCATTATTTTTCTCCTTGTCCCGTAGTTTTCCAACATCAAGACGTTTTCGTATCTGATATGTATATTTGCTCGTTGTCACACTTTTAGTGAGCACATCTATTAATGATCCTCTCCATTTATGACGAATGAAAATGTAGTCTATTTGAGTATTACCGTTTGGAGATGTCCTCGTATATTTATGTACGTTTTTGTGGAGGAAGATTAAACCACCAACAACTAATTGAAAGGTCTGACAGAATTCGGTCCATTGAATCACCATTTTTGTTTCTAATTCCCTTGCCATGTGTTCCCACGATTTGGGATATACCATGGTTGTCGTTTCCAATCTTAGCATAGCATAGTATACTTTGGTGAAGGGTATATTAGATTCCGCATAGCACTCTTACTTGTTTTTCTCTAGAAAAGTTATCAATGACTTTAGTATTCTATAGAAGAGAAAAGTTATCGATTACTTTACTTTGCTGTAAAAAATCTATATTTTTCTTTACACAAATTATCGAGAACTAATTTTTGCCAATGTAGTTTATTACTTAATTCAATTTATATTCATTTAGCATTTAATTTATTAAATTTTCCTTTTTTTTTAAAAAAAACCTTGCCATCATATTTCAACCTACTTTCAATACAATACAAATATAAATGATGAACTATTTTTTTTTTTTTTTTGTTAGTTTTCCAAAATATAACTCATAATCAAATTTTAAATTAACTCTTTTATTTGCTTGCTGCAGTCAGCACCAACAATCATCATGCATACATGAAACCCTTAAGTACTAGTTTTTTTTAAACCTTGTTATTAAAAAAATATGAGTGAGTTTTCTTGAGCAAATACAATAAAACCATGTATTTTTTAATTTGTTGAAAATGCAGGGAAATTTAACTGGTATTTTTCTTTCAAATTGTGCAATTTTATATGATGTTTAGTAAGTGAAATTTGTTAACATGTTCTTTTACATATTTACTTACATACAGTTCTTTCACTTATTCAGTCATTCATTTATTCCATTTTATACAGCCAATGTTGCAGTACACCAACAACATAGGCCTGCAGTTGGCAATATGCCCAATTTTCTTAATGTTGCAACAATTGCTGCTGCAGGGTTGAAATGTTGTAAGAAAACTCTACACAAAAATTGAAAAGAAAAGTTGCCTGTTTGTTTCCGTTTCTTTTTTATTTTTAACTATTTAACAATGGACTGAGATTTTAGTTTTTGCTACTCCTCACGCCCTCTATCGTCCCGGCATTAAACATGCATACTTACACTCTTACTTACTTTGCAATACTTGAGTAAATAAAGTTGTTGAAAGATTTTCTTTAACATTTTCTTAGCTCCAAAAAAAGTTTTATCCTACAATTTTCTTCTTTTTTTTTTTTGGAAATTGTTTGTTTTGCTTGGATTTTTTATGGCAGTGTTACTTTATTCTGTTTAAAGTAAACAGTGGTTCGGATAAATTAAATTTATCTTGTATATAAGAACATTATTTTTTTAACAAACTTAAACTGCAAAGCTTGGCTGCAGAAACACCCAAGGTCTTTGGCTGGAATCGAACCCGCAAGCCTCAGACTGATAGTCCATCTCACTATCATCTAGCCCATTGGGGCATCCAAAATGTGAAATTTTACCCTCTTCAACCACACTGTTCCTCAATTGCTGAAAGTAAAAATCTAGTATTTTTTCTTTCAATCACAAAGAAGTATACTATAAAGATTACAAGTTTGTTGGGGGATTTCTATTTCATTCTTTGTGAAAAAATTTTGTTTCCTGGCAAATTGTTAAAAAATTAAGTTTAATTTGTACAAAACTATTACAAAAGTCAGCAAGAAGCAGACCAAGGAAGCATACAAATACACGAAAAACAAAAAAAGAAAAACAATTGGCAATTAAAAACTCATTTGTAATTTAAACCATAATTAAATCAAAACGGTAATAGAGGTATAATAAATCTTTTAATAATCGCAAATAAATACATAACCAAGACATAGCAAAAAGAGCAATTAAAAACTTGGGTTTAAATAAAGTTCCTTTATTTTGAACACCTTATAAATTACACATAGAACCATAAATCTAAATATTTAGTTCTCGTACATTTTCTCTATAATTCTGTTATATTTCTTGCGAACAACATTTCTTTTAATCTTCAAAGTGGGACCTGAAACAATGAAATACAATTCAAAAAACTTTTCAATGTATTCCCCGAAAAAATCCACTTACCTAATTCATTCGTGGGTATGGAGAAATCATGTGGCAAAATTGTAAAATATCGTATCTTTTGGGCATTTGAAATGGCCTGCTTATTGTAACGTTTAATTCCTTCCTCCAAAGCCTGCCACACTTTGACATCACAATTGATTTCCACTGAACAGGGATCAAAATTTTCCAGATTTTCAGGCATTTTGACATTGAGTACTTCTGACAGATTGGTATAATGCACATCTAAAGATTGTAGCCATTGCATTGCCTCAGGTCTTAAAGTGTCCATGGGATAACCAGATTCGGGATTGATTTCAGTCTGGAACATATACAAATAATTTTTATGTAAAACTTTTAAAAAAATTTAGTAATTTGTGAAATTACAATCAACTAGAACTGAACTAGAACTAGAACTAGAACTTGAACTAGAACTAGAACTAGAACTGAACTAGAACTGAACTAGAACTAAACTAGAACTGAACTAGAACTGAACTAGAACTGAACTAGAACTGAACTAGAACTGAACTAGAACTGAACTAGAACTGAACTAGAACTGAACTAGAACTGAACTAGAACTGAACTAGAACTGAACTAGAACTGAACTAGAACTGAACTAGAACTGAACTAGAACTGAACTAGAACTGAACTAGAACTGAACTAGAACTGAACTAGAACTGAACTAGAACTGAACTAGAACTGAACTAGAACTGAACTAGAACTGAACTAGAACTGAACTAGAACTGAACTAGAACTGAACTAGAACTGAACTAGAACTGAACTAGAACTGAACTAGAACTGAACTAGAACTGAACTAGAACTGAACTAGAACTGAACTAGAACTGAACTAGAACTGAACTAGAACTGAACTAGAACTGAACTAGAACTGAACTAGAACTGAACTAGAACTGAACTAGAACTGAACTAGAACTGAACTAGAACTGAACTAGAACTGAACTAGAACTGAACTAGAACTGAACTAGAACTGAACTAGAACTGAACTAGAACTGAACTAGAACTGAACTAGAACTGAACTAGAACTGAACTAGAACTGAACTAGAACTGAACTAGAACTGAACTAGAACTGAACTAGAACTGAACTAGAACTGAACTAGAACTAGAACTGAACTAGAACTGAACTAGAACTGAACTAGAACTGAACTAGAACTGAACTAGAACTGAACTAGAACTGAACTAGAACTGAACTAGAACTGAACTAGAACTGAACTAGAACTGAACTAGAACTGAACTAGAACTGAACTAGAACTGAACTAGAACTGAACTAGAACTGAACTAGAACTGAACTAGAACTGAACTAGAACTGAACTAGAACTGAACTAGAACTGAACTAGAACTGAACTAGAACTGAACTAGAACTGAACTAGAACTGAACTAGAACTGAACTAGAACTGAACTAGAACTGAACTAGAACTGAACTAGAACTGAACTAGAACTGAACTAGAACTGAACTAGAACTGAACTAGAACTGAACTAGAACTGAACTAGAACTGAACTAGAACTGAACTAGAACTGAACTAGAACTGAACTAGAACTGAACTAGAACTGAACTAGAACTGAACTAGAACTGAACTAGAACTGAACTAGAACTGAACTAGAACTGAACTAGAACTGAACTAGAACTGAACTAGAACTGAACTAGAACTGAACTAGAACTGAACTAGAACTGAACTAGAACTGAACTAGAACTGAACTAGAACTGAACTAGAACTGAACTAGAACTGAACTAGAACTGAACTAGAACTGAACTAGAACTGAACTAGAACTGAACTAGAACTGAACTAGAACTGAACTAGAACTGAACTAGAACTGAACTAGAACTGAACTAGAACTGAACTAGAACTGAACTAGAACTGAACTAGAACTGAACTAGAACTGAACTAGAACTGAACTAGAACTGAACTAGAACTGAACTAGAAATGAACTAGAACTGAACTAGAACTGAACTAGAACTGAACTAGAACTGAACTAGAACTGAACTAGAACTGAACTAGAACTGAACTAGAACTGAACTAGAACTGAACTAGAACTGAACTAGAACTGAATTAGAACTGAATTAGAACTGAATTAGAACTGAACTAGAACTGAACTAGAACTGAACTGAACTAGAACTGAACTAGAACTGAACTAGAACTGAACTAGAACTGAACTAGAACTGAACTAGAACTGAACTAGAACTGAACTAGAACTGAACTAGAACTGAACTAGAACTGAACTAGAACTGAACTAGAACTGAACTAGAACTGAACTAGAACTGAACTAGAACTGAACTAGAACTGAACTAGAACTGAACTAGAACTGAACTAGAACTGAACTAGAACTGAACTAGAACTGAACTAGAACTGAACTAGAACTGAACTAGAACTGAACTAGAACTGAACTAGAACTGAACTAGAACTGAACTAGAACTGAACTAGAACTGAACTAGAACTGAACTAGAACTGAACTAGAACTGAACTAGAACTGAACTAGAACTGAACTAGAACTGAACTAGAACTGAACTAGAACTGAACTAGAACTGAACTAGAACTGAACTAGAACTGAACTAGAACTGAACTAGAACTGAACTAGAACTGAACTAGAACTGAACTAGAACTGAACTAGAACTGAACTAGAACTGAACTAGAACTGAACTAGAACTGAACTAGAACTGAACTAGAACTGAACTAGAACTGAACTAGAACTGAACTAGAACTGAACTAGAACTGAACTAGAACTGAACTAGAACTGAACTAGAACTGAACTAGAACTGAACTAGAACTGAACTAGAACTGAACTAGAACTGAACTAGAACTGAACTAGAACTGAACTAGAACTGAACTAGAACTGAACTAGAACTGAACTAGAACTGAACTAGAACTGAACTAGAACTGAACTAGAACTGAACTAGAACTGAACTAGAACTGAACTAGAACTGAACTAGAACTGAACTAGAACTGAACTAGAACTGAACTAGAACTGAACTAGAACTGAACTAGAACTGAACTAGAACTGAACTAGAACTGAACTAGAACTGAACTAGAACTGAACTAGAACTGAACTAGAACTGAACTAGAACTGAACTAGAACTGAACTAGAACTGAACTAGAACTGAACTAGAACTGAACTAGAACTGAACTAGAACTGAACTAGAACTGAACTAGAACTGAACTAGAACTGAACTAGAACTGAACTAGAACTGAACTAGAACTGAACTAGAACTGAACTAGAACTGAACTAGAACTGAACTAGAACTGAACTAGAACTGAACTAGAACTGAACTAGAACTGAACTAGAACTGAACTAGAACTGAACTAGAACTGAACTAGAACTGAACTAGAACTGAACTAGAACTGAACTAGAACTGAACTAGAACTGAACTAGAACTGAACTAGAACTGAACTAGAACTGAACTAGAACTGAACTAGAACTGAACTAGAACTGAACTAGAACTGAACTAGAACTGAACTAGAACTGAACTAGAACTGAACTAGAACTGAACTAGAACTGAACTAGAACTGAACTAGAACTGAACTAGAACTGAACTAGAACTGAACTAGAACTGAACTTGAACTGAACTAGAACTGAACTAGAACTGAACTAGAACTGAACTAGAACTGAATTAGAACTGAATTAGAACTGAATTAGAACTGAACTAGAACTGAACTATAACTGAACTAGAACTGAACTAGAACTAGAACTTAATTAGAACTGAACTAGAACTGAACTAGAGCTGAACTAGAATCTAAAACTGAGCTAGAGCTGAAAAAATGCTGGTGAAAAAAATTTTGCTAAAAAAATTTTAGTAAAACAAATTTTTAGTGCAAAATAGGTAAAAAAAAAGATTTTGTCGATTTTTCATTGCTCATATCTCAGCCATTTGTAAAATTACTAGAAATTACCAAATTTATCTTTCTACTTTGCTATCTAAAAATCCGCTTCCTAGGGTAAGTCTAGCCGGGAACTCTTAAATGACCATGTATTGTGATATTTTTATATAGTTGAAAATTCTCCCACTTGTCCTGATAAAAAATTAAATTTGTTTTAAATATCTAGTAATTCCACAAAAAATCTTAAGTGAACTTATTTTGCTAATTTGTATATACACCGTCAAAAAAGATGGGGGAGCATATCGAAATGTTGCTCATGGAACCAAAAAGTATATATTAGAGCCTGAACTAGAACCTGAATTAGCTGTTTTCTGAATAAGAACCTGAACTATAACCTATACCAGATCCTGAACTGGAGTATATTTGATCGATTACTAAATGCACAAACCTTTAATGTTAATAGCACTGTAAGATATTTCTTATGATCGCCAATAACCACTGCATTGCTGACACAGGGCAACTCCTCTTTAATCAGTTCTTCTATGAAAACTGGGGGAATATTTTCTCCTCCTGCTGTGATAATTAATTCCTTTAAGCGTCCACTTATATAAAGATTTTGCTGATCATCCAAATAACCCATATCACCAGTTCTAAGCCAGCCATCTGCAGTCAATGTCTCTAAAGTTTTCTCAGTGTCTTTTAGGTAACCCATAAAGTTGCAGCGGCCTCTGATTAAAATCTAAAATGAAACTGGTTATTAAATATTCATTAATTTTTAAACAACAACTATTTGCAAACCTCTCCTTCGCCATTTCCTTGGGGATTATCGATTTTAATTTCCACTCCTTTTATAGGTTTACCCACAGTCTTCATATTCGGCCTATCCATATTATAGGTCACGGGCCCTCCAGTTTCTGACATGCCAAAAACATCTATCAAAGGCAAGTCTAAACTCAAAAAGAATTTCTTTGTCTCCTCTGTTACAGGAGCTCCGCCCACAAAGCACCATTTCACATGACCCAAACCCATGGCCAGTTTGATTTTGTTAACAATTTTAGAACCCAGCCAGTACTTAAGATCTGAGGGAGATTTATTTGCCATTTTGTCCAAATGATAACTGGCCATGAGACTACGGGCGCTATTCATTAGAAACTTTGAAAATCGCGAAGAGTTAGCTTCTACATGTATGACTTTCTCTTGCATCTTCTCAAATACGCGTGGCACACCAATCAGTATAGTGGCATTAGCTTTGGCATAGGTTTTAGCCAAAGAGCCTTTAAGAGCATTACGATCAGCAAAGTACATGAGAAAACCATTCTCTATGGCCATAAATATGTCAAAGATTTGGGCGGCAATATGATTTAAGGGCAAGTAGGTGACCGCTGTTTCTTGTGTATCTTGGAGAAAATGCAGCGATGTAACGAAGGCATGAGAGCAGAATAATAAATTCTCATGTGAGATCATAACGCCTTTGGGCATGCCAACGGTACCAGACTGGAAAATGGAAGCAAAAAATCGATCAAATAATTCTTGTGATTAAAATTTATATAACTTACCGTAAATATTAACATGGCACATTCATTAGCCGCCACATTACGTTCACGCAATACTATTTCTTCACGTAGAGCAGAACTAAACTGTCTATCAAACAAATCCTTCCAGCGGTAATAGCCCTGCTCAGTGCCAACAAACTCTTCATAAGGACCATTTAATTGAACAACGGCATTCAAGTGCTTCAAACGCGATTTAATTCCACGAACTTTGGACATTTGTTGAGCATCATCCACTAAACACACGGAGGCCTCTGATGTTTCCAAGACATGATAAACAGCCTCAGCTGAGTTGCTGGTATAAATGCCAGCCACCACAGCTCCAATACGTATGGCACCCAATTCCACATAAAACCATTCGGGACAATTAAATGCCAATATGGCCACGGTAGAGCGAGGTTGAACACCCAGATGTAACAAAAGCAAAGCCGCCTGTTCAACCTTCTGCTCATACTCAGCATAACTAATGGTAGACCATTTACTATTGCTGGAGTCCTCTGTAGCGGTTTCATAGGCCAAAGCAGGTAAATCTTTGTATTTTTGGCAACATTCTTTAAAAAACTGCGGTATAGTTTTTAATTTACGTTCATCTGGATTTTCTAGAGAATCCCGTAGTTTCACCGCCTCATGTAGAAAGCAGGAGTAATAATTATCAGCTGCTTTAAGACCAGTTTTTATTTCAGCAGCCAATTCAATGTTTTCTAGCATTTCTAAGCGTTTTTATTTTGTTTTCTAAACGAATTTTTTAAACATCTAACTCCATACACGTCTTGTTTTCAAATGCTACAATGGTTTCAACATCTTTTAAATTCTATGTTAGTCTAGCACACTTTAACATGATTAATCGGTAAACTGAAATTCTTATCTGTAAATTTTTAGTACATGTACACGACCGCTTGTACACAAATTCTTTGCAGCATCAGACATTGTATCAATGCCACACCAATGGCTCATTAATGACTTAAGTTCTTGTTCTAAATTCGTATTTGTTTACAACAAGTGGGGTTTGAAAATATTGACCTTTAGACAAGAGAAAAATAATTTTAAAATTTAATCAGTTTGTTTATTAAACAAATCAAAGTTTAGGAAAAGGTTCATTCACACAATTAAAATAATTTCTTAACAAACATGCGTAACATTGTGTATTAAGTACTTACAATACTTTGTTTTGGAAATTTTACTTATATTTTACTTATAAATTCGATTAAGCTTATTACGGTTAAAAATATTGAGCACTGTGTGATTGCACATAATGCGAAACTTAGAGGACTCGTACAACATCTTATGTGTAATTGCCTCGCTCTACTAGAGCGTTGACTAAGATGCCATCAAGCAGCTTTTTTCCACGATCTGCACTGTCTCAGAGATACGGATATCAAATCAACAGTTAATTACACTAATATTGCCACAAAATAAAACTATTTTGAAAGATGGATTTCAAAGAGCAGAACTACGTCCTCAATATCAGTCTGGAACGGGTGTAGCCAAGAAAAGTCATACACAGAATATATACGTACTTTAGATGAACATATTTTGAATGTACATACAATAATAACAAGTAGTGAAACGCTTTCAAAAAAACCTAACCATAAGGATGTATTGGTAAGCAAGTAGGCAATGTATCCCTTATAGACAGTAATCGTCACAATTGTCTTATCATTTGTCTGACTCCAATTTATACATTTTGGTCATTTGACACGTATGTGCTCTTTGTAGTGCAGAGAGAAGACAATTGGTTACTTTATACATCCCAAGTAATCTAGCGTGAAGGCAAATGTCACCTAAGTGTCTCTAAGTAATCTGGAATGTAGTCACTTTAAACGTTTTGTGAGTAATTCGTTAAAACTGGTTTTATACAAATTGTGTTGATATAATTCTCATACAGTTAATTTTTTATTTTGCTTAAGTATACTGATATCCCATGTAGCATGCTATACAGCATGAAATCAATAGTCACTTTAGTATCTCTAAGTAACCTATAGTGAAATCACTTTAAAAGTTTATTTTGTACTTCACTTTATAAAGTTGTTATTTTACCCACCAGAAGCAATCCATTGAAGAGTTGTCGAAGATGGTTTGTTTACAAGCAATCGTTTATTGGACTGCCTATGGTATGTCTTTTAGCTAACTATTTGAGGACAATTAGCACTCGTACATGTTATAATAACTAGTTATGTAGCTGATCAAGTTACCACTTAGGTAGCTAGTAAGGTAACTGACGCAATTTAACCAGTATGTGAATCCAACGCGTTGACTACTTTGGACCAGCCTTTAGGCAGTCTCATTATAGTCAAAACGGGTCAATCACGTAGCTATTGAAGTAACTAGTTCACTCCCTAAATGATGGTAAAATCACTAGTCCGGGACTGCCTCCTAGAACTGCTGGGACTTTCACAACACTGCACCACATAGTTGTAAAAAAGATATCTTAAAAACAAGTAATGGAGCTATATTCGGTTGGCAGTGCCGAATCTTATATACCCTTCACCAAATTATACTTAAAAAAAAATTTTTATTTTTTTTAGGTAAACAAAATAAATTTTTTGTTTTTAATTTATTAGCGAAAAAATGTTAGGGAATAAAATTTTTTTTTAATTAAAACAAAGATTAATTTACTTGAGAAAAAATTTGTATAACAAACAAATATTTTTCCCGATTTTAAGCAATTGTAGGTCCTACTTAGTTTGGCCTTATATACGCCATTGCAAAAGATCTCATAATATTAATAGGCAAGTCGATTTCTTTAGAACCCTTTTACGCTCACATTATACATTAATGTTGGGCAAAAAATATGTCATTTTAAAGGTAATTATTCACAGATGTGCACAATATATATTTTATTAAAATCGGTTCAGTTTTTTAGGAGTTATGAGCGTTAAAAGATGTTACTAGCACATTTGCAAAAAACGTGTACATGTGACCTTCAAGCTAAAAATCCAGCGGGAAAAAGATGCAGTAAAGAGGCCTTCACAAATGTCTTATTTTGTAGACACAAAAACACCCAGCAGCATTGCAAAATCGTTTAAATTTTACACGGCGGGTCATTGCGAGCCAAGGCCTTGCATCTCGCTGCTGTTTGAGGACTGAGAGAAGGCCTATTTAAGAAGGCATATTAGAAGGTGTTCCGTTAAAGGCCTGCAAGGAGACCTGCCGCGTAATGCCTCACAGAATGTCTACATATCTATTAAAAACCCTGAAAATACTAATTGAAAGTCGGCTGAAGAAAGAAATAAGAAGACAAATAAGAAGACAAAGAGTTTAATAATTTGAAGTCACTTGAAAAAAAATATTTTAAAGATGTTTTTTTATACCCTACAGCAGATGTTTGTAGCGCGCAAGAATATTAGTCCTTAAAGTATACCGATAGATTCAGAATCGCTTTCTGGGTCGATTAAACGATGTCCGTCCATCCGTCTGGCTAGCTGGCTGGCTGGCTGTCCATGTAAAACTTGTGCGCAGATCACAGGTCGCAATTTTAAAGATATTTCGATAAAATGGCTGAAATCGGCGCATTATTTCACCTAGCCCTCATACAAATGTTCCGAAATTGGACTTTATCGGTCATAAATCTTTAATTTATATAGGTATCTACACAAGTTTTTCTCCAAATAAATTTTATATATACCGAATTTATGTCACAAAATTTTGTTATGATCGGTCCATAATTAGTCATAGCTCCTATATAATGCCTGCTACCGATAATCACTTTAACGAGCATAAATCTCCTTAAAATTTTGATATACACATAAAATGCAAGATAAATAACTCTCATATAGACATTAATGACATGACCAAATTTCATGGTGATCGGTCCATAATTTGTCATAGCTTACATATAAGTCCCACTTCCGACAATCGCTAACGAATATAAATTATTGAAATTTTGAAAGAAAAATGTTTTTGCTCATTTATTTAGTGTAGGGTATTATAAGGTCGGGCTTGACCGACCATACTTTCTTACTTGTTTAACCTGAATTTATTTTTACCAAACCATTTTTTTTGCCATACAATTTTTTTCACTAATAAATTTAAAAAAAATAATTTTTTGCCATAAAATATTGTTCACTATTAAATTAAAAAAAATAATTAAGAAAAAATTTTTTTAATTTTATTTACCTGAAAATATTTAAAATTTTTATTTTAAAGTATAATTTGTTGAAGGGCATATAAGATTCGGTAGAACCGAATATAGCTCTCGTACTTGTTTCCTTTATAATGTTATGGAGAATTTGTTTGATCCTATTGTATTTGTATAAAAGTTGATTAATGTTTGACCCCCTGGGTTCTCATTGTTTTAGATGATAAGACTTTAAAAAAATCTTGCAGTTACCTTATGTTATTATACCTTTAATGATAAGAAGATTGCATAAGATTTAGCACAGCCAAATATAGCATTTAAATTTATTAATGATTTAATAATATATTTCATTCATTTTTAAATAAAATCTTTAACTTTACTGAACACTTTATTATTTAACAACAACTACAACTCTTTTAAAAATCATCACTTGGCATACATTTTATCTATAATTTTTGCATACTTCTTGTGCACAATATTTCTTCTAATCTTCAAAGTGGGACCTAAAATAAGTATGAAAGAAAACATTATGATTTAAACAATAAAAACAATTCTTTAATCTAACTTACCCAATTCAGTGGTGGGTATGGAGAAATCATGTGGCAATATTGTGAAATATTGAATTTTTTGAGCGTTTGAAATGGCCTGTTTGTTGTAACGTTTAATGCCCTCCTCCAAAGCCTTCCATACCTTAGGATCACAATTGATTTCCACCGTATTGGGATCAAAGTTTTGCAAATTTTCGGGCAATTTGATATTGAGTAAATCAGAAAGATGGGTATAGTGAGCATTTATGGAATCCAGCCATTCTATGGCATCAGGTCTTAAGGTGTCAAAGGGATAGCCAGAGTCCGAGTTAATGTCAGTCTGTAAAGAATTAATTAGTATGTTTTGGGTATGAAATATTAATTATTTAATTTGTTTTTAACCAACCTTTAAAGTTAACAACACAGTAAGATATTTCCTGTGATCTCCTATCACTACTGCATTGCTGACACAGGGTAATTCCTTTTTAATCAAGGCTTCTATATGAGCTGGCGGTATATTTTCTCCTCCAGCTGTAATGATTAATTCTTTCAGGCGTCCACTTATATACAGATTTCCTTGCTCATCCAAATAACCCATATCGCCACTCTTAATCCAGCCATCTTCAGTTAGGGTTTCTGCAGTCTTCTCGGGATCCTTTAAGTAGCCCATTAAATTGGTGCGTCCTCGCATCAATACCTTAAAGAAAGGTTTTTAACAATATTTTATATATTTAATTTATAGTTGAGAAAATAACCCACCTCTCCTTCGCCATTTTCATTGGGATTATCTATTTTGATTTCCAATCCCTCTATAGCTTTTCCCACTGTCTTCAGGTTGGGCCTATCAAAATTATACACCACAGCTCCACTGGTTTCCGACATGCCATATACATCTATTAAAGGCATATCCAAACTTAAAAAGAATTTCTTCAGTTCCTCCGTAACGGGTGCTCCTCCTATAAAACAGCCCTTAACCATATCTAAACCCATGGCTACTTTAATTCTATGCACTATTTTCGAGGCTAGCCAATATTTCAGGCCCGAAGGAGATTTATTTTCCATTTTATCCAAATGATATCTTTCCATTAAACTACGAGCCGTATTCATTAATATTTTCGTCAGAGCCGAGGAGTTGGCTTCAACATAGACAAGTTTCTCTTGCATTTTCTCAAATACCCGTGGAACTCCAAACATCATGGTGGCCTTGGCCTTGCCATAGGTTTTAGCCAATGAACCTTTGAGAGCATTGCGATCAGCAAAGTAGATGAGACCGCCGTTTTCGAGAGCCATGAAAATATCAAACAGTTGGGCTGCTATGTGATTTAAGGGCAGATAAGTAACAGCTGTTTCCTGGGTTTCTTGCAGAGAAGGTAGCGCTTTGATTATGGCATGACAACAGAACAGAACGCCATCATGTGAGATCATAACTCCTTTGGGCATGCCAACGGTGCCGGACTGAAAAAGGAAAATATGTTTAAAATATGTTGTCGTTCTCGTGGAATTACCCATATGATATTTTAAATACTGAAAAAAGTAGCGAAAAAAAAAACACAATTTTTCTCAAGGCACATCTACAGCACTACATACAATGTGTGGAAACATTGTAATGCAAAAATTTGAAGGACATTTGTATACCACCATCAAAAATTGGCCGTTGAACCAAAAAATAAATATCCTGGGTCCTAATAACACTCTAAGACGGTCTAGCTATGTCCGTCCGTCTGTCTGTTGATAACACGATATGGCCCAAACGAAAGGTGCTATCTGGCTCAAATTCATAAGGTTTGGTTGGTATTGAAAATTAGCAATATCGGTCCATGATTTTACCTAGCTCCCATACAAATGTTCCCCCCGAAATGCTGTTTCAGCAGTCATAAAAAAATTTTAAAAAATTTCTTCTAAGTACTCTGAAATTATACTGTATAGTATGGCGAAAATTGGGAAACATGTATCCTAAATCCCTATACAAGGTCCTCCTCAGAAAATGACTTGAACATTCATATCCGTCTTATTATAATTACAATCGTAATGAAATTTTACAAAAAGAAGTTTTTTATATGAACCTAACCTAAATATGTCCAACAACTCATATAACCACTGTTGCCAGATTTGCCGATTTATCAGCATTTTGGCTTTATTTGATGGTAAAAATGCAAAGTGCGATTTGCCGATTTTAGTCATATAATCATTTAATTAACAAATATAATGAATACAAAATAAACCGTAATTGTTTTGAACGACAGAAGATGTTATACGAATTTAATGCGCATAAATTACTTAATTTTAATAATTTATTGAATTAACGTCCTTAAGATCCATTTTATATGATATTTGAATTGTTTATGTACATGAATTAGAATTCTAGATATAAGTTGTGGCTTTTTGCTTATATTTCAGCCTTCAGTGGGCCTATCTTCCAGATTTTCAATAGAAACCTAACCAGAACCATACCTGATATATTGTTGTACCATACATGTTTTTACGTTATTTATGGTTTCGAAAATTTTATTTCAACATATATGGGGTATTTCATGTCAAGTGAACCAACTTTTGAAATTTATGTATTCCGATTGGGATGATATTTGCACCATGGTTAGTTCTATCAGATAGTAATTCAGGCACAATTTTTCAACAAGATCGGTAGAGAACTTTCTGAGTTAGAGGGGGTAAAAATTTTACATTTTGGCCAAGCAGGTGTTTTTTCTCATCTATGTAACTTATTACCTACTATTCTTAGCAAAAAAAAATATTAAACTTTTGTAATTTTTTTTCCAAAATCAAAAACTTTTTTTAATTTTTTTTTCAAAATGGGCCTTTTTTCTCAAAAGAAAGTTTAGATATTTTCCTTGAAGACCTATTTGGTCGCTTAGTGGGATGCGACTGGGATATCTATCAAAATAAATGTTTTATAACTCAAAACATACAATTTTTGAAATTTTTTGCAAAATCATAAACTTTGTTGACATTTTTTTCAAAATTTTATACCAAAAATTGTATACCAAAATTATCTGCATATATCTACAGAAAAATATTTTATTATCACATATTGATGGTACGTAGACAAAATTAGGCACTGCGGAATATAACACTCTGACTTGTTTTAGTTGGTTTTTTTTTTATTAATTTTAATGTTGACAGTGTACAACAAACATTTGTCCACTCCATTTCTCTTTTAAATTATAATTTTAATGTTGACACTCTCATTCTTCAACTCAATATGCAGTATGCAGCAAATAGCTAATCGTATTTATACTAACTAGGTTAACGCAAAATTCAATATGTAGTTGTTGAAAATGTTACTCTGCGCATGTCCATACATTGTAGTTCTCTTTGGTTCATACAATAGTACTTAAGTACATATAAACTTCAGTTTTTGTTGTGACATGCGCGGTGAAGACAAAAATTATTTGTGTATCTCTAGTATTTATACTCAAATTTTAAAACAATGCGCATGGGAATTGTTTGGATTTTTTATTTTTTTATTTTAATGTTGACACTCTCATTCTTCAACTCAATGTGCAGTATGCAGAAAATTTCTAATCGTATTTATACTAACTAGGTTAACACAAAATACAACAGTTTTTGCAAACGTTACTCTGCGCATGTCCAAACTATATAGTGCTTTATCGTTCATACAATAGTATTTAAGTACATATAAACTTTATTTAATGTTTATTTTTGTTGTGACATGCGCAGTCAAGAAAAATATTGTTGATGTATCTATTATTTACACTAAAATTTTAAGATAATGCGCATGGGAATTTATTACATTGTTGTCACTCTCATTCTTCAACTCAATGTGCAGTACGCAGAAAATTTCTAATCGTATTTATACTAACTAGGTTAACACAAAATTCAATAGTTTTTGCAAACGTTACTCTGCGCACGTCCATACATTGTAGTACTTTTTCGTTCATACACTAATATTTAAGCACATATAGTGTTTATTTGATGTTTTTTTTTTTTTTTTGTTGGTGCATGTGCACTGAAACAAAAACTATTTGTGTATCTAGTATTTGTACTAAAATTTAAAAAGAATGCGCATGGGATTTTGTTGAGTTGTAATTTTTAATTTTAATGTTAACACTCTCATTCTACAACTCAATGTGCAGTATTCAAACTGTAGCTAGTCGTATTTATACTTACAAGCAGGGACCGTAACAATTATGACATTTATAATAAAAATCACAACATAATTGTTATTTTTTGATTTTTATTTTTTTTGTCAGAAATATTTGTCAAACTTTGATTTTTATTTTTTTTTGTCAGAAATATTTGTCAAACTTTGAGTTTTATTTTTTTTGTCAGAAATATTTGTCAAACTTTGATTTTTATTTTTTTTGTCAGAAATAATTGTTATTTTTTTGTGATACATATTTGTCAGACTATATAAATAAAAATCATAGTGTGACAAATATGTATCACAAAAAAATAACAATTATTTCTGACAAAAAAAAAATAAAAATCAAATTTTGACAAATATTTCTGACAAAAAAAATAAAACTCAAAGTTTGACAAATATTTCTGACAAAAAAAAATAAAACTCAAAGTTTGACAAATATTTCTGACAAAAAAAATAAAAATCAAAAAATAACAATTATTTTTGACAAAAAAAAATAAAAATCAAGAAATTAAAAATCATGTTAATTTATGAAAATATAGTTGAAAACGATCAAAAGTGGTATGCTTGACTTGACTCTCCGATATTTTCTAGTGATGGCTTTTTTCCTTTGAAATTTCAAGAATAATTATTATTTTCGGTCCCTGCTTACAAGTATAACGCAACATTCAATAATTGTTGAAAACGTTACTCTGCTCATGTCAATACATTGTAGTTCTTTTTGGTTCATACAATAGTACTTAAGTACATATAAACTTCAGTTTTTTTTTTTGTTGTGACATGCGTGATGAAGACAAACATTATTTGTGTATCTCTAGTATTTATACTAAAATTTAAAAAGAATGCGAATGGGAATTCGTTGGATTGTAAGTTTTAATTTTAATGTTGTCACTCTCATTCTCCAACTCAATGTGCAGTATGCAGAAAATTTCTAATCGTATTTATACTAACTAAGTTAACACAAAATTAAACAGTTTTTGCAAACGTTACTCTGCGCATGTTAAACTATGTAGTGCTTGTTCGTTCATACAATAGTATTTAAACACACATAAACTTTATTTAATGTTTTTTTTTTGTTGTGACATGCGCAGTCAAGGGAAAAATTATTTGTGTATCTCTAGTATTTATACTAAAATTTTAAAATAATGCGCATGAGAATTTGTTGTAATATTTTTTTTTAATGTTGACACTCTCATTCTTCAACTCAATGTGCAGTATGCAGAAAATTTCTAATCGTATTTATACTAACTATGTTAACGCAACATTCAATAATTTTTGCAAACGTTACTCTCGGCATGTCCAAACTATGTAGTGCTTGTTCGTTCATACAATAGTATTAAAGTACATACAAACTTTATTTAATGTTTTGTTGTGACATGCGCAGTTTTTTGTGTATCTAGTAGGTATTTATACTAAAATTTAAAAAGAATGCCCATAGGAATTTGTTGGATTGTAATTTTTTTATTTTAATGTTGACACTCTCATTCTTCAACTCAATGTGCAGTATGCAAAACGTAGCTAGTTGTATTTATACTTACTAGATTATTCGTTTTGGTTCATACAATAGTACTTAAGTACATATATACATACATATTAACGTTTTTTTTTTTTTTTTTTTTTTTGTTGTGACATGCGCGGTAAAGACAACGATTCTGGTTAATGTGTATGTTCTCTCATTCTTGAACTCAATGTGCAATATGTAGCAAATTTCTAATCGTATTTATACCTACTAGCCAGCTTAACGCAACATTCAATAATTGTTACAAACGTTAGTCTGCGCATGTCAAAACTATGTATGTAGTACTTTTTCGTTCATACAATAGTACACAGCGTTACCGTTGAGCGACTAAAGTCGCAATTTGACCCTTTTTCAGCACCGCTGACACTTTTTGTGCCCCTTTACTAAAATGAACTAAATCTGACACTTTTTAATATTTTTGACTCTTTTTTCCCCTTTTTCAAAAAATGAACTTTTTGCTTTAATATGAATTTTCAAAGCGAATCTTCGCAAATAATTTATCTTGATATAAGATATTTTATAACACATTTTTACAAATTTTTTAAAAAAGGAATTTATTATTAACTTTAAAATCGAAGATGTAGATTTTATGAATGTTTTACATATTAAAGAAATAACTAATATATATATATATTGGACATGAGGCTGAGGCAGATTTATGTATCGAAAAAATATCAAAAATTTGTACCATTGAAATAAAACAAATATCTTAAATTTTTACCAAAAGCTTTGTAATGAAATAGTAACAAGAATTGATATAAATAATAAAAAAAACTTTCAGTTTTAGAATATATAAATCCATTCTTTCTAAGCTCAAATAAGGAGATTAATTACTATGATATAGTTTCAGAATACAAAGATGTAATTACTCAACCAGATATATTTATACAAGAATTAAAAATGTTAGAATCAAAAATTTATGACAAAACATATGATACTATGTTTAAAATTACAAACCCAGAAGAATTTTGGCATCAAGTTTAAAAAACAGGTTTAATGATTATTATACCCTACACCACCATAGTGGGGAGGGTATATTGGATTTGTGCAGATGTTTGTAACGCCCAAAAATATTAGTCTAACACCCACCTTAAAGTATACCGATCGACTCAGAATCACTTTCTGAGTCGATTAAACGATGTCCGTCCGTCCGTCCGTCCGTCCGTCTGGCTGGCTGGCTGGTTGTCCATGTAAAGCTTGTGCGCAGAGTACAGGTCGCAATCTTGAAGATATTTCGATAAAATTTGGTACATATCATTTTTTCTGCCCAAGGACCAAGTCTATTGAATTTGGCTGAAATCGATCCATTATTTCACCTAGCCCCCATACAAATGTCCTCCCGAAATTGGACTTTATCGGCCATAAATGTTCAATTTATATAGGTACCTAAACAAATTTTTCTCCAAATAAGTTTTATATATACGAAATTCATGTCACCAAATTTTTTGATGATCGGTCCATAATTAGTCATAGCTCCCATATAAGGCCTGCTTCCGATAATCACTTTAACGAGCATAAATCTCTTAAAAATGTTGGTATACACATAAAATGCAACATAAACAATTTTCATACAGACATTAATCACACCACTTAATTTCATGGTGATCGGTCCATAATTGGTCATAGCTCTCATATAAAGCCTGCTTCCGATAATCACTTTAACGAGCATAAATCTCTTAAAAATGTTGGTATAGACATAAAATGCAACATAGATAACTTTCATACAGACATTAATTGCACCACTTAATTTCATGGTGATCGGTCCATAATTGGTCATAGCTCCCATATAAGGCCTGCTTCCGATAATCACTTTAACGAGCATAAATCTCTTAAAAATGTTGGTATAGACATAAAATGCAACATAAATAACTTTCATACAGACATTAATCACACTACTTAATTTCATGGTGATCGGTCCATAATTCGTCATAGCTCCCATATAAGGCCCACTTCCGAAAATCGTTCACGAATATAAATTATTGAAATTTTGAAAGAAAAAGGTTTTTGCTCATTTCTTAGTGCAGGGTATTATATGGTCGGGCTTGACCGACCATACTTTCTTACTTGTTTATATTATAATTTATATGAATTTGTAACATATATATTTACTCTGCCACATAGTAGTGCATCGGCGGAAAGAGTATTTTCAAAACTCACGTTAAAAACATTAAAAGTGGACTCATGCGAGTCCATGCTTTCGGCATAAAATGTATTAGATATGGACCTAGAAGATTGGATTCCGTGTGATGAACTCATAAAGAAATATAGATGTAATTTATCAAAAAAATAATTTAATCAAATGTAATATAATTTGAAACACGAATTGAATTTCTTTTAAACCAAATAAGTACTTTTATATAATTTTCTGTATTTCTAAATAAACTGGTGTAACAGTGATCTCAGTTTAATATAAGTATATTTTCATGCTTTAACGTCATTATTTGAAATGTATCTCATTAATTTATCTTTTTAATTTGTTACTAAATTAGTAATTTTGTATAATTTTTTTATTTACTTTTAATGGACTGTTTTTTAATTTTAATAATTGTTGTGTTCCTTTTTTTGCTATTAATTTTCAAAGTTACGGAAAAAAGAAAATACCAAAAGTGATATAAATAATAGATCTGTTCAATAACTAAAAGTTGTTACTAGTTAGTAACAATTGTTACTGGAAAAGCGTTCATCAACTCAAAAAAATAGCAAGTAGAGAAAAAATCAAGAGCGTATAAATTTTAGAGAGTGTTCTCTCGTTGCAAACTATTACAAGTTCTACTTTGAACTCGTAATAGTTAGCAGCTTATATTTCATATGTTTTGTGTTATTGTTTATTTATTTACAATTTTATTTTTGTGGTGAACAAATTTAAATTGAAGAAAATGTGAATATTTATACATTTTAAAAGGAAAAAATATGAAAATTGTGTGTATAAATTTTTTGTTACTGGAAAAGCGTTCATTTACTTTTTACTATTTTTGAGAATTTAAGAGAGTAATTTTGTATATTTTGATTTTATTCTCTAGTTGCAAGTATTTACTGGGAAAGTAAATGAACAGACCTAATATTTAATTTCATTTTTAAATATATGTTGTTCACACATTTTATCATTTGCTTTTTTTAAATTGTGACCAACATTTATAAATTTGTATCAAACAACATGTAAAAAAGCAACAAATCACAACAAATAATTTGTAACAAAATTAAAAATGTTCTTTAAGTTTTTGTTATTTATTACATAGTCTTTTTTGGCAAATCGTTATTATAAAAATTTGGAAAAATTAAAAAAAAAAGAAAATGAATTTGTCTATATGTACATTAACATCATTAAAAGATTCAATAAAAAAGTTTTTATCTAATTTTGTTTACTTTTTTTTTCCTTTAAAAGTGTTGCCCCTTTTTATTTCCAAAATCCCCTTTTTGTGCGACTTTTTAAAATTTTCCAACGGTAACGCTGATAGTACATATAAACTTAATTTAACAATGTTGTTGTTGTGACATGCGCGTTGATGACAAAAATTCTGGTACAAGTTTATGTATGTATTTAGTATTTATACTAAAATTTTAAAATAATGCGCATGAGAATTTGTTGGTTGCTATTTGATGAATATTTATACTAAACCCATGAACGAAATGTTAAGCTGAATTTCAAGTAGAATATGTGTTTCGTTCGTTAAGAAATTTAATGTATGGAAAAACATTTGTCTACTCCCTTTCTCTCTTAAATTGTAATTTTTAATTTTAATGTTGACACTCTCATTCTTCAACTCAATGTGCAGTAGCAGAAAGTAGCTAATCGTATTCATGAATGAAATAAACAAGATTGCGACATCGACGATACCGTTATTTTAGTGTACTCTTTTACTCTTTTTTTGTGACGTCAGCAATGATTGTTTTCTTATGTTTTTAATGTAAAATACTTACTTTTTATATGAAATTTCAAAATAAATAGTGAAAAATAAATAAAAAAATTAATTAAAAATTAAAATGTGGTGTGGTGTCAAAACTTGCAATAATAATAATAATAAAAAATCAAAATCGTGAATTTGTACATTATAAAAAATTGTTAAATCGGTATTTTATTACCAATTACAGTGTTATAAAATCTCTATTGGAACAGGCTCACCACATCAAATGTGATGAAAAAGTAAAAACTCTATTTTTTCGTTCAAGAATGTACTTTAAAATAAAAAAACTTAATGAAGAACTCAGAGATAGTACGACATCAAGAAAAAGAAAATATAAAAAAATAATGACTTGAACTTAAATATAGCAAAAATATTGAATATTAATAAAGTAAAATGTGTCTAATAACATAAAACCTAAAATACATTTTATTTTATTAAACATAAATAACTTTAAAACATAATTATTGACTTTTCCATTATAAATCACATATAATTTTCATATAATACAATCAGTTTTAGTCAATGTTGACGTCACTGAGCCTAAGAGAATTTTTTTAAGAGAGCGATGTCGCCATCTGTGTTTATTTCTTTATGAATCGTATTTATACTAACTAGTATAACGCAACATTCAATAGTTGTTGCAAACTTGTATGGACATGCGCAGAATATGTTGTTCATACAATAGTGTGTAGTTAAGTACATATAAACTTTATTTCACTTTTTTTTTTTTTTTTTTTTTTTGTGGCCAGTGGTGGTAGGTGTGACGATTTTACTTAATTTTTACGGTTTTTTAGTGTAAACTTAATGTTTTGACGATTGAATTGTCGATGATTTTTAAACATAAATTTTATAGAAATTTAAATCTATGCCAATATATAAAAATGAATTGATCCTGGCATAGCCGGGGCGGTCAGCTAGTAAATATATAAAAAAAGAGAGGAAGTTTTTCTTGAAATTTATGTAAAAGAAAAGATTTCTCGATGTCCAATTAATATTGAAAAAATATTGAGTATTTAGTAGAGTATTCAATCTACTAACCGATTAATTTTGGTCGGTTAACCGTTTGAATAATTTAATATTTCCGATTTTCAAATAACAAACAAACCGATTAATTTGTGTCGATTTACTGAAACTTCTTTTTCTTCGTACTTTATATAGAAATATACATAGTTTTAAACACACACATTTTATTTCTTAACTCATTAACATTTTCTTCTAGCAATAAAACTGAAATTAAGGAATTTGAAAATGCCATTTTTTCCAGAATGTTCCATGATGAACATTGTCCTAATGAATCAGAGAAAGACATGCTATGATAATAGACGAAACTGAAGACATTACTGAAACAAGTCTTTTATAAGAACTCAACAAAACTATGAATACTACTCAAAATCCAAAAAGAACTCCAGTGGTTTAATGAAGGATTTTATATGCTTAAAAAATACTGAACAAAGAACTGAGAAATTCTATTCTTTCAATTTAGCCAACATCTACAATCAGTGAGAGAGTTTAAATTATATTCTTTTCTTAAAAGATTATTTCAGAAGATCTCACTAAAATCCTTAAAAAAGAATCTCAAATACGATATATTTTTTCTTGCTATTATTTTTTTTTTTTGAAATTCTTAAACAAGTGCACAAAATTCGTAGTTTTTTTTTCAATTTAAAATTAAAATAGAAATTATTCGGTTAATCGAATAATTTAAAATTAACCGATTAAACCCAAGCACCGATTATTTTTTCGCTCAATTAAGATATTAAACCAGAAATCGATTAATTGAATACCCTAGTATTTAGAAAATAATACGAAAATTGCCCCTTAATATTTAAATACTGAGTTTTTTCTTTTGGTTTTCAAAAATTGTCTAAATAAGTCAATAGTTTGGAATCTGTGAAATAGTAATTCTTAATATTACATTATTACTATTTACATATGGGCAATTCCACGAGAATGACTACCATGACTGAAAAACCCTTGAAACTTTTTTTCAAGATGATTTGAATAGGAGAAATCACTAAAATGTTACTATGTGAAAGTATTTAGAGCTTATTACAACATTTCATGTGCAAAAATAATAGTTTAAACTGGCTATATTTATTTTTTTAATATAATTAGTATGTTTTGGACTAAAATTACGGCGAAAACTAAGCTCTCAATTAACACGTAATATGAATTGAATTTGACTCTGATTGTTTTTTTGCTGTTATCAAATTGTTTATTGACACCAAATATATATTTTCTATTTTTTTTTTTTTTTTTTTTTGTTTTTGTATACATATATTTACAGAATATATATTGCTTTACTATAGGAGAAAAATCTGTCACTTACGATATTATATTTTATTTATTATAAAATCATCCAAAGATTATTTTTATTTAAATATGGAGGATTGTAAAGGAAAAATATTTGGTTTAGTGTAAGAAATTAAAATAAAACATAACTCCTCTCACGATTAGCAAAATTTTCGCATGTTTCTACATGTACCTCAAAATTACTTAAGTTTTATGTCACGTACGATATGCGTTTATTTTGGATATATTTTGGACGACAATAAATATAGTACACTCTGAATAGAACATAAGAATAGTACACTCTGAATAGAACATAAAAATCAAATTATTTTTCAGATACACTTATTTTTGCAAAATCTATTCCACTCTATAGGCGTACAAATGTCACGTACGAGGATATGGAATTGTCCATATATGAATTCAAGATTACTGCTTTGTAATATAAATACATTAATTGGTTTTTATATTACTATGAACAAAAGTTAAATAAAAATATTTCTATATTACCTTTGTTAAAAAGTTGTCATATGGGCATTTACAAACGATAATACTGTGTATAAATACTTTTAAAATTTTAAATATTAATTAATCCATCTGATGTGTATACCCTTCACCTTAGTGAGAAGGGTATATATAAGTTTGTCATTCCGTTTGTAGTTTTCAAAATATAATTTTCCAACCCTATAAAGTATATATATATTCTGGATCCTTATAGATAACGAAGTCGATTAAGCCATGTTCGTTTGTCTGTCTGTTGAAATCAATTTTCTGAAGACCCCAAATAACCTACAAACTTGATTCATACATCAATATATCGAGAATTCTTCCGACTCGGCTGCTATTTAAAATCGAGAAAATCGGCTCATAAATGTCTGAGATATAAGGAAAAAAACGGGCCAACCTCGATTACTAAGTCATTAATATAGACAATATGGATATCTAATGATAGATATATCAAAGTTCATTGCAACAATCTATATAAAGCTATAGTAATTTGGACCTACAATGGGTCAAAATCGGGAAAAATATTTTTTAATCCGATTTTTTTTTACCAGAAAAATGTTTTTGTCATAATTGTTTTTCACCAGTAAATTAAAAAAAAAATTAAAGAAAAACTATTTCGAAAAAAAAAATTTTTTTTAAAACAATTTTGAAAAAAAAAATTTTTTTTTAAATTTTGAAAAAAAAAAATTTAATTTTGAAAAAATAATTAATTTTGTTTACCTACAAATATTTAAAATTTTTATTTTAAAGTATAATTTGGTGAAGGGTATATAAGATTCGAATATAGCTCTCTTACTTGATTTTCATAATTTTGAAGATTTTTTCCAAAAAAACCCTAACAGCATTGGTTGTGGCATGCGCAGTGAAGACAAAAATTCTAGTTAATGTTTATGTATCTACAATAGAATTTATAGTTTATGGCGAATATTTATTTTAGTAGCCTTTTGAAGGGGCTACAGTGTATGGATTTATCAATAGCCATAGACTATAGAGTAATATGGACTTGACGACCAAGTTATTTGCCATTTAGTTTTTCTGGGTTTTTTCCATAGCCTTCCTACATAAGTATATGGCCGCAGCGACCTTAGACACTCTCGCTTGAGTGTTCTGATTCCAAGATAGCTTTGAATCTAGGAGACTTCACGCTATCGGCATGGGTAAATTTTACAACAATAAGACGTGGTAATCGAAATATGGGAACCGATCTGCTTCGCTTTTGATGTTATAGAAACAAATTAAGACATTCTATTGATACAAAATCAGTTGATAATGTATAAATCTATCTTGCATATTTTTGATAACAGATAACAGAAATTTTGAAATGCAAAAAGGAAATTTGTATGCCTACCATCAAGAAAGATTGGTCGTAGAACCAAAAAACTTATATATCCTGGGTCCTAATAAGATTCTAAGACGATCTAGCTATGTCCGTCCGTCTTTCTGTTGAAAACAGGAGTTATCTGGCACAAATAATCTCTGTTGATTTGTTTGGTATTGCAAATGGGCAATATCGGTCCATGATTTCATTTAGCCCCCATACAAATGTCCTCTCGGAATACTGTTTGAGCAGTCATAAATATGTTGATTAAGCGGCAGTCCTGATAAAATTTTGCACAAATTAGTTCTAAGTACTCTGAAATTATACTGTAAAATGGCGAGAATTGAACATCATTTGTTCCAAATATAATCGAATTCGGAAGAGTAAAGGTTCAGAAATTTATTATTTTTTAGCGAAATCTTTCGTTTTCGTCCCTATACATAAATAATTCTACCTACTAAATAAAAGCCATATTAAATTTCCATAAATCAACGGTCATTGTCTTCATACTAAACATCCTTCGAAACTAAATTGGTATGATTACAACTAAATAAGCAAACAAACACAAACACACCAGCGCACAACTTATAACTTGATTTATAACTTTAATAAACCATCAAACCACTACCACAACTAAGCCAACCTAACTAAACCACCTACAGCTACAAGACAAACTGGCAGCACAATCATAATTCAGTTAACTTAACAATTTTCCAATTTCAGCTGCTAATAACACCTCCTAACCACCCAAAATAAAAAAACAAAAAAACAAAAAAAAAACAACAACACGCTCTTAATCAAGCAATAAACCAAACTTCCGTACGACTGAATCAACGTTCGAACATACTACTACAAACTAAAGAACTTACCGTAAATATTAATAGTGCACATTCATTGGCCGCCACATCACGTTCACGCAACAGCAATTCTTCACGTAGTGTTGAACTAAATTGCATTTCAAACAAATCCGTCCAGCGATAATAGCCCGGCTCGTTGCCAAAGAACTCATCGTAAGGACCGTTTAATTGCACAACGGCACGCAATAGCGGTAAACGCGATTTAACCTCACGCACTTTTGACATTTGCAAAGCATCATCCACCACACACACACTGGCCTCCGATGATTCCAAGACATGATGAACAGCTTCCGCTGAGTTGCTGGTGTAAATGCCCGCCACCACAGCATTGATACGCAAAGCACCCAATTCCACATAAAACCATTCGGGACAATTAAACGCCAATATGGCAACGGAAGAACGTGGCTGGACGCCCAAGTGTAGCAACATTAAAGCAGCCTGTTCCACATATTGCTCATACTCGCCATATGAAATGGTAGACCATTTGGTTATGTTGCTATTGGAAGATTTCTCCTGTGGAGGTTCATAAGCCAAGGCGGGTAAATGTTTGAATTTTTGGCAGCATTCTTTAAAAAACTGTGGTATGGTTTGTATTCTACATTCAGCTAAGTTTTCTGTTGAAGTTCTTATTTTCACTGCCTCGTGTAGGGAGCAGGTGTGATAGCTGCTGGCTGGTTTAAGTGACGGCACCATGCTTTCATCGATTTCTATGTTTTCTAACATTTTTTTTTCAATGTGTCTAAGTAATTAAATTAAATATGTATTTTGATTTGAAGAAACAACTGTTTTAATTGACGTCGTGTTTCAAAATGCTGCTATGGCTTGAAAATCTTAAAATTTGTATCTCACTCTGAAGATTTTTTGCACAAAACACAATAATATTATTAAGAACTTATCACAGCCAATGGCCGTTCGTCTATCCAACTGCATTTCTTATCTCAGCTTTTATTTTCATTTCTTTGTTATACTCTATAACAAGTTGGTATGCATACATATATATATGTACGTTTATGTTTAGGTTAAAGATTCCGTTTGTAGTTTCCATAATATTTATTATATCATCTATCGTCTTCCTCTATCTATATATACAGCAGAACTTAGTTATAACGAGGGCAAAAATTGTTTTCTAAAAGTGAAGTACGTGAAAAGTAGTATTCATTTTATGATATGGAGAGAGTTGATATTGCAGATCGTCTACATGAATCTGAAGTTTTGGGTCAAGGTAGCAAAAAAATAAAAAACCAGTAAGCAAGCTATCTTCGGCTGTCCCGAAACTTATGTACCCTACAAGAAATTATACTTTAAGATAATGATTGAAAATACTTATTGGTGGATAAAAAATTGTATCGTAAAAAATATTTTTTGGTGAAAAAACCTTTGGTTATTTTTCACCGATTTTGACCCATTGTAGGTCCTATATAGTATGATCCTTATTCTTATGTCCTTATAAGTATGTTTTCGAATACTTACGCAGATAAAACAGATTCTTGATAGCAATCGAATTTGTTGCCAATCGAATGATTCCACTTTAGTGACAGAATTTTACATTGGTGGCTACAAAATTTTAGAACAGGTAACAAAACTTTTGTTGCTTCAACCGAAATTCTCCTTTATCAACTGACTTTCTGTTGATAGATCCGAAAAATTCTATGTTTGCAACCGAATCATTTGGTGAAAAAAAATTGTTTAGTGGAAAATTGGTGAAAATAGTTAAAAAACGAGGTGGTGTCGAATTCTTGCTTATATTTCAGACATTTGTGGACCGATTTTCTCGATTTTAAATAGCAACCTAGTTTAGTTTTAGTTTGGAAGGAGTATGCACTGCCACTTGGAGACCGTAAGGTCCATTGTGATTCCCTTCAAGAGTAAAATTCAGGGAAAAAGTAAGTTTAAAAAATTGACATAAAGAAAGATAAAGAAAGGTAGTGTCTTAGAAATAGCAAAAAGAGAAACAAAAAAGAAAATCCAAACCTTCGTAAAGATGGTGAAAGTGGTTACAAATTTAAATACACTTTTAAATACTCAACTTATTCCTCTAAAATGTTACCCAATATAGAACTCACAAGAAATCTTGTATCTAGCCATTTAAATCTAAAAGGTTTTCCAACAAAAGGTGTTATTTTGAATCACCCGGTATTTCGGTAAGTGTCACTTTTGAAGCTTTTATTCTTTGACATTTGACAAGTAGAAAACACGCTATTACCAAAAATGGAACGATACACGCTTCAACAACGCATTGAAATTATTAAAATTCACTACAAAAATGGTGAAAATCTTGCAGTCACAGTTCGCTAAACTAAAGCATTTTTGGGTCGTCGTGAAGCACCTTGTCGGACAGCAATACAGAAATTTGAGGAAAAATTCGAGCTGTTGGGACAAGTTAGTGATGTGAAGAATAAAACCGGTGAAAGTCGCTCCAGAACAACTGAGAATATTGCTGCTGTAGCCCAAAGTGTTGAAGAAAACCCAGGTTTGTCCATTTCTCGTCGTTCTTTGGAATTGGGCATTCCACAAACGTCATTACACCTTATCTTATGGTCGGAGTTGGATGATATTGATATAAACAACGTTTGCCTTTAACAAGACGGCGCTAAGTGCCACACAAGCAACGAAACCATTGCTCTTTTACGGAAAAAGTTTCCGGACCGTTTTATCTCTCGAAGAGGTGATCACAATTGGCCAGCGAGATCTTGTGATTTAACAACTTGCGACTTTTTCCTTTGGGGCCACGTGAAATAAGCCAGCCGCCCAGCGTCGATGCAAGACCTCAAATATAGAATTCGTGAGGCTATCGAGGACATAGGCAGCCACTTTGCGATTTGGTTATGGAAAATTTCATGAAAAGGATATTATGGTCCTATAAGCGTGGTCGTGGTGGCCATTTGGCTGATGTTGTTTTTCATTATTAACGGCATACCTTCCTTTTTATTATGAAATAAACATCCGATCATCTATCTAAAAATATTTAATTTTTCTTTGTGTCCAACTGCTCTACATACCCACACAGTGTATGGGCGGGTCGATTTAAAAATCGCCCAAGTGACAAGGAAAATCGTATTCTAGGGATCAAATTAAGAAACTTTGCCCAAGGAACCTCTAAAATAAATTCAGATGTTCCTTATTTTGACCCAAAGGTCCAATTTTGAAAAATCCCACTTTGATCCATTTAAAGTGCCCCAAACGAGTGTAAATGTATGACCGATCCTCCACTAAGTTTGGAGGGTCGACCCTCCATAGTTAGTGTATTAATATTACACACAGTGTAATATTAATCATGCGTATATTAGAATCACCATAGCTTTCTTTTTAAGATTTAGTTTAAACTTTAAACCAACATAACTTTTGCTGGCAATGAACGTGCTTAAGTTGCGCTCATTAGTCAAATTCTCCAAATTTTTCAAAATTTTACCTATAGGTCAAAATGAGGAACATCAGAATTCATTTTAGAGGTGTGGTTCCTTGGGCAAAGTTTCTTATTTTGTTCCCTAGAATACCATTTTCCTTGTCACTTGGATGATTTTTATGCGTCCCTACAAATCGACCCGCCCTACCTCACACTCTACAAAAATCATGTGTGCTATTACCCCATTTACCTATAAAGTTCACAATTGAACAGTGACCGGTTATCACTCCTGTTAGAATTCTGAGATTACACCTATCCAACACAATTAGTGTTATAGTTGTAGTAGTGATAAATAACAGGTCTTAATTTCAGGTCCCCAATACTATGGTTCAGATCTGAGCCATGTCTGGCCAGTCCATCTGCTACCTGATTTTTCTGCATGTTACAGTACGCTGGTAATCAACACAATCTGATTGAGTAGTGTACTAATAATTCCTTAAGAGCTCTCCTGCATACTAGCACTATGCTCGAATTTATTATATGATATTTGAGAGCCTTAAGTGCCGGCTGATTGACTACATAAACTGTCACTACTGACCCCTCTATAACGTGTGCTCTTATCAACTCCGTGGCTTTACAGATCGCAAAGATCTCTGCTTGGAATTTGCTGCATTCGTTAGAGAGTCTGTATGACCGTTGTCGACCATATTAAACAATCTTGGATCCATCAATGAAATATGCACCTTCTTCGAACAGTTGATTAGATCAATCCATTCATCCCTACTGGAGAACTCTACTGGGGGTAAGATACCGAAGTTAAAGGTCGCGACCCTGTGATCCGAGATTTCCGTGGGAATACTATCCTGACCGATAAGATCTTCCTCATACAATATCTTAGTGTGGCCTACCCGCAATGGTTTTACTAAAGATGAATCAAATATCCTAAGTATGTTTCTTGCCGCCACACTCTCAACATAATTCTCAATAACTAGTAGGGTTTAGGATTATATCCAAGGGCACTTGTTAGTGCTGCCAATGGCACCTGTTATACCTAGACTTGCCAACCTTTGAACCTTGTTGACTATAATCCTATAACTACGCTTCTGCCATTTGACAGATGTTTAGATCCATTTTACCATACTTGATCACAAGCCCCAATTCTTGTCAATGGAGTTCCTTCATGTATGGAAGGCATTAAGGTCCTTCTTTTATCTCTCCTGAGTATTTATTTTCCATGATAATTTGCTATAAAGAAATGTCGCTAAATACTTGGCTACCCCTGATAAAATCTGCTCAACAAAGTCTAATTTCAGCAAATTAAAACTCCCTACCCTTTATATCCTGGTAAAGAACACCAATTCAGTCTTCGAGGTGTTTACAGCCAACCCGTTAGTTCTTGTCCATGACGAGAGATCAACAAGTGCTGCGTGATATTACTGATAGTGAAAATAAACTTTCCTTTAATCAGAAGCATCACGTCATCTGCATAGGCGACTTTTGAGAATAGAGTTTACCGCTAGTAGCCAGAAAAAGAGAATGAAAAGAGAACTCCACCTTGCGGTGTGCCTTCCGTTAACTCGAAGACTGATCTTTTAGTCCCCTAGGGTTGACTTGATTCAAAAATATTCATGTTTTAAGTGCTCCACTTTTATATCCCAAAGAGGTCTGAGCGATTCCTCGTTGAAATTTAAACTTGAGTACTCCTCTATTTATTTCCAAAATATGTAGATTCTGCCCCAATGTGCAGCGTCTCTTCCTTAGCATATGCCCAATATTTTCTATCGACTTCAACGTTTCAACAATGTATAAGGTAGCAGACCATTGATCAGCGGAAAGTAACCACCAACAGAGAGCTCTGTCAATCGATGATAACAAATTTATTGTGCAATCGCTTGAACTCGGTCTTATCTCTGCTTCAAAGAAAATATTACCTCTCTGATGAGTCCTATACTAAGCAGCAACGACTGCCATTTCAACGATGTCACGTACAAGGTACGAGAGCGGGTCAATAAGTCCGACGCTTTTTTAATGAAACACAGGTTTTTAGATAAAACATCATTTTGTTTTTCAACATAGTCTCCTTTGAGCTCTATAAACTTTCTCCAACGTTTCTCCAATTTTTGAATCCCTTCCAAAAAATAAGATTTTTCGAGGTCATAAAAACAGGTATTTGTTTGTGAGATACTTTCTGCGTTGGAGTCAAATCTCTTTCCGCCGAACCATTTCTTCAGGTTTGAAAACAAGAAATAGTCACTCGGGGCTAAATCCGTAGAATAGTGTGGATGAGAGAACACTTTGTAGTCTAATTCAAGGACTTTTTTCCATGGAAGTCGCTTGAATTTTTCTGCTGAAAAATGGGGGATTCTTATACCGCAAGTATCCCAAAAACGTTCTTCATGACATTATTGACAGGCAAACCCATCTTGAATAGGGCGCAAAAACTCGTCCATATTGAAGTTAAACAATGCCAAACATTCCTGCGAAGTTGTCACATGATTGCGATTTTGGTCGATTGCGAGCAAACGCCGCATCCATTTTGCGGAAAGCTTTATCACACCCAAGTGATCATTCAAAATTTAAACCGTTATCTCTCGAACTTTCAATCTCCGATTAATGGTGCAGATATCCCATCATATTTATCAAGCTTAGCCTGGATTTGAGTCATGGTTTTTTTCCATTTTCTCCTCAAGTCACGCGGTAGCTGTGTTGCCCTTTCAGCTGAGAGGCGGGAAATTCAAAAAGTCACGGACTAATTGACCCGTCCACGTATAATGTATATAATAAGTCAGTCATATAGAACAATTTTTCAGGAATCTTTTTTACATTTTTTTTTATTATTTTTTGTTTCTAAAAAAAACGTTTTCTCCCTCAATATTTGTTAGGGCATATAAAATTCTACACAACCGAATCTTTTATTAATTATTTACATTTGTTTCATTTGTTTTTTCTTCTTTCTCATTTCTTTTATTGAACCTTGCTTTGTTGTTTGCTATAAATTTTGGTTTTAAATGGACCAGCAAAGAAAAAAAAAGAATAGTGCCAACTCATATTTGACACAGTCTCAACAAGTATAAGATGCACCTTATCTCTTAAACCCAGCTCCATATATTATATTGTTTACTATAATTTCTTTTAATAATGTTGCATATATTTTAAGTCTCATTAAAAAATATGTTTATTATTTCTAAAACACACTTTAAAATTAATTTCTTATCTCTCTTTAAAGCACCAAAGCATAATAATTATGCGAATGATAAGGATGTATTAGCAAAGCTATACAGTTTAGATTTGTTTATTTTTATTCTCTTGGCAAGTTCAGAGTTTCTGATCACTGGAAAACGATAAATCAAAGTCAGTATTGCACTTGCACAAGATCACGAATTTGAATAAAGCTTCACTTAGTAACGCAAGCTAAATACAGATACTCACGCAGGCAACGATTAAAGAACTTCTAAACTACAAAACAACTGCCAATATAAATAATAAAAAATTCAATTTTTCATCAATTAATTACAATTTAATTTTCCTATGTACAAAAATGCTCTTTCATTGTGCCAACAAAAACCCAAAAGATATCTTATAAGGTCAGTTTAATTTTTGTATTAAAGTGAAATTATTATTCATGTATGCAGTATGACCCAAACATTATGATTTCAATTTCAACAATTTCGGTTTTTTTCTCTGCTGATTTTTGCTCAAAGGGTAATAACCAGCACACATTCCTTTTAGAATAAGTAATTTGTTTTTTATATTTTGGGGTAACTTCATTTGTATGAGATGTAAGAGGTTTCCATATGTGTGTACACCACACATCGATGACATCTCTATGAACCATAGGAAAATGAAATTTTGACTACTCTTATGTGGTCATTGAGTTTGACAAAACAAAAACTCAGCACATCCAAAAAAATATATACATAAATATAAATATGTAGATAGAAAATCCAACCAGCCATAAAACCAAACTGCGACAATGTATCATAATGCATCAAGCCAAAAAGTGTGTGCATGTGCTCATGTTCGTGTTCATATTTTGGTCTATTTGAAATTTATAGGAGTGAGTGCACATTACAGACACACACACACATGTACTTGGAGTGCAATCAATAAATGAAGTCAACTCTAACCAACAAATACTTATCCGGAGTATGAAAAAAACCCAAATGAAATTGGTGCAATTTTGACTATCAACACAGTTTAACCTATAAAAAGAGGAACAAACAAAAAGCATCCGGTAACAAACATATTGCCAATATTAAAGTCACGTTGGTGTTTCTTCTTTACTCTTATTTATTATAAAGAAAATATATTTAAACATCTATAGCTACAGCGTGCATTAAAATTACTAAAACTCTCTAATAGTTTGACAACGACTACAATATGACTTATGACTAGACTATGACTAGACTATGACTAGACTATGACTAGACTATGACTAGACTATGACTAGACTATGACTAGACTATGACTAGACTATGACTAGACTATGACTAGACTATGACTAGACTATGACTAGACTATGACTAGACTATGACTAGACTATGACTAGACTATGACTAGACTATGACTAGACTATGACTAGACTATGACTAGACTATGACTAGACTATGACTAGACTATGACTAGACTATGACTAGACTATGACTAGACTATGACTAGACTATGACTAGACTATGACTAGACTATGACTAGACTATGACTAGACTATGACTAGACTATGACTAGACTATGACTAGACTATGACTAGACTATGACTAGACTATGACTAGACTATGACTAGACTATGACTAGACTATGACTAGACTATGACTAGACTATGACTAGACTATGACTAGACTATGACTAGACTAGACTATGACTAGACTATGACTAGACTATGACTAGACTATGACAAGACTATGACTAGATTATGACTACACTATGACTAGACTATGACTAGACTATGACTAGACTATGACTAGACTATGACTAGACTATGACTAGACTATGACTAGACTATGACTAGACTATGACTAGACTATGACTAGACTATGACTAGACTATGACTAGACTATGACTAGACTATGACTAGACTATGACTAGACTATGACTAGACTATGACTAGACTATGACTAGACTATGACTAGACTATGACTAGACTATGACTAGACTATGACTAGACTATGACTAGACTATGACTAGACTATGACTAGACTATGACTAGACTATGACTAGACTATGACTAGACTATGACTAGACTATGACTAGACTATGACTAGACTATGACTAGACTATGACTAGACTATGACTAGACTATGACTAGACTATGACTAGACTATGACTAGACTATGACTAGACTATGACTAGACTATGACTAGACTATGACTAGACTATGACTAGACTATGACTAGACTATGACTAGACTATGACTAGACTATGACTAGACTATGACTAGACTATGACTAGACTATGACTAGACTATGACTAGACTATGACTAGACTATGACTAGACTATGACTAGACTATGACTAGACTATGACTAGACTATGACTAGACTATGACTAGACTATGACTAGACTATGACTAGACTATGACTAGACTATGACTAGACTATGACTAGACTATGACTAGACTATGACTAGACTATGACTAGACTATGACTAGACTATGAATAGACTATGACTAGACTATGACTAGACTATGACTAGACTATGACTAGACTATGACTAGACTATGACTAGACTATGACTAGACTATGACTAGACTATGACTAGACTATGACTAGACTATGACTAGACTATGACTAGACTATGACTAGACTATGACTAGACTATGACTAGACTATGACTAGACTATGACTAGACTATGACTAGACTATGACTAGACTATGACTAGACTATGACTAGACTATGACTAGACTATGACTAGACTATGACTAGACTATGACTAGACTATGACTAGACTATGACTAGACTATGACTAGACTATGACTAGACTATGACTAGACTATGACTAGACTATGACTAGACTATGACTAGACTATGACTAGACTATGACTAGACTATGACTAGACTATGACTAGACTATGACTAGACTATGACTAGACTATGACTAGACTATGACTAGACTATGACTAGACTATGACTAGACTATGACTAGACTATGACTAGACTATGACTAGACTATGACTAGACTATGACTAGACTATGACTAGACTATGACTAGACTATGACTAGACTATGACTAGACTATGACTAGACTATGACTAGACTATGACTAGACTATGACTAGACTATGACTAGACTATGACTAGACTATTACTTGAAGTTATTGTTTTAGATTTTAAATTCGTATTACAGAAAAAATAACATATTGTTTAACAACAATTTTGTTGGTTTCCTAGTTAAATTGTAATCGTATTACATTGACGGCTGCGCTGCATTTTCTGTGCGAACATAGAAAAAATGTGTTTTACTTGTATACAACATTTTTTATGCGTTTTTTTTTTTTATTTGCAAAAAAATTAGGTCAATTCTCTATCTAACACTTCTCTATATCAAACAAAAATTTTTCATGTTGATGAAAGCCGCAATTCAACAGAATTAAAAAAATACAAACAAAAAAGTAAAAACACTAAAAGAAATTATGAGCAGAAATTTTACACTAGTTTCAAAATGTTTCTATTAATGCAGTTTTATTTTAAAGGAACTTTCTTAGGAATTAATTTTTGAGTTTGTGTTCCTGCCGAAGTGATTCTAAATGATATATAGTTTTAAGTATGAACAATTATTTTGCAATTGCCTACCACTCCGATGTAGTGCCTGTTCAAAATCAATTGCATTACAATATTTCTCTAAGTGCTTCTGCGAATAAATATGTATATGTTTCTTGGTTTTTTTGGGTCTATTATACAACTTCATTACTAACCATATCATTGTGGATGTGTAAATATATTGTCACATCTAGTTTGTGCCTGTAGGGACATTTCAATTCGCGAAATGTCATTTATATTCGTTTTGTTAGAAACATGGATACATTATTTCCATACGGCTAGATGACTCGGCATTTGTGTACTTTCTTTTTTTTATGGGATTTTTTTATTTGCCTTTGAGTATCAATGTATGTATATGAAAGTTAAATGTTGACTATGTTCAGAAGTATATAATTGCATATGTGTAACTACATGGAAATCTATGTACATATCTATATAGAAATAGACAAACATAGTTGTGGTAGTAGTAAATACTACTGCAGTAGAACGAATTTAATTTTTTGTTTTCACTGGGCAAACATTTTCAAATTTACACATTTTTGCATATTTTGGCCACTGTGGTGATAAATCTAAACGCAAGACAGACACTACATTTAAATAAAATTTTCTGTTTCACACACTGTTATTTTTCATTATGTAGTATATCGCTCTCTCTCTCTCTGTCTGTTAATCATTAGAAATATTTTTATTTGCTGCATGCGGTTTTATTATCTAAAGTCAAACCATATTTAGTAGAAAAGACAAATGACATTTGAGGAAACGGAAATGCATTAGACTTTATTGACATGTTTTATATAAAATTCTTAATCTACTTTATTTAGTGTGCTTAAAGTATTTAATAAATTTTTCGCTATTTTCATTTACTGTTTGAAAAACAATTTATTTTTATAATTTGTTTTTCCTTTATGAACTTGTAAGAACTTGTTGGTAAAATTTTCAATTTTATATTTGCCATTTCCACAAGTTTTGCTTCCTAAATACTGCTAACAATAAGTATGTGCCGCTATATAGTACGTGATGTTACAGAAATTGTATTTGTGTTATACTCTTCGACTTAATAATAAATTTCGTTTTATTACAAATATTAAAGGGTGTTTTTTAAGCCCGATAAAGGTTACGAAATGGGTAACTGTCAAATGAACTATCATACTCCGCTCGCTTTTTGATATTTTTGATCAGTATACTCTGGCAAATTATCATGAATAAATTGACGCTTGAATAACGCTACCAAATTATCAAAATTTAATTTTAAAATCTGTAATCGATTCGCGCAACTTATAGACGAAAAATTGTGTTCAGCGATGAGTCTCATTTTTAACCTCAGTAAACAAAATTACCGGGTGTGGAGTGTGATCAATCCACAACAGACCCTACGGTTTACATTACATCCAGAAAAATGCACCGTTTGGTTCAGTTTACACGTTGATGCCATTGTCGTACCTTATTTCTTCAAAAGTGAAGCCGGAGCTCATTACCGCACCATGATAAATTATTTTTGGTTTGGACATGTGAATGCCATTGATCCGGGCGAGTTGTGGTTTCAACAGGATGACACTACATGTCATACGGCAACCGGAACCGATTTATTGAAATCAAAATTTGGCAATAACTTGATTTCCAGAAAAAAAACCTGTCAATTGGCCTCCAAGTTCGTGCGATTTGACTATTTCCAGTGGGGTCACGTGAAGTCACTGGTTTAAGCTGACCAACCAGCAACAATTGACGCCTTGGAGGGCAACATTATTCGTGTTTTTCATGACATACAGCCAGCAA
Organism: Calliphora vomitoria; assembly: GCA_942486065.2. NCBI lineage: Eukaryota > Metazoa > Arthropoda > Insecta > Diptera > Calliphoridae > Calliphora > Calliphora vomitoria. Next base: position 16,165,405 of record OW818030.2, on the reverse strand, counting down.
TTCCCGAAAAGGTGGTTCAAATTTAGACGTCAAGAATGTGCTTCGCAAAGAACAGCCGCGGTGGCCACATGTATTGATCCTTCGGATAAACAATTCTTTTTGTTTAAAATTAAATTTTTGGGTTATTTCTTACAATTTCAAGTATTATTTGGCTTAGAAAAACACTCTTTACTAAACAAATAAAATATAAGATGAACAATTGATACATATCGAATAGTCTAGTCATTTATAGTCATATATATAGTAAATTTTCTGTTCATATTTGTAGTCATAATTCTAGTCATAGTTTAGTCATAGTCTAGTCATAGTCTAGTCATAGTCTAGTCATAGTCTAGTCATAGTCTAGTCATAGTCTAGTCATAGTCTAGTCATAGTCTAGTCATAGTCTAGTCATAGTCTAGTCATAGTCTAGTCATAGTCTAGTCATAGTCTAGTCATAGTCTAGTCATAGTCTAGTCATAGTCTAGTCATAGTCTAGTCATAGTCTAGTCATAGTCTAGTCATAGTCTAGTCATAGTCTAGTCATAGTCTAGTCATAGTCTAGTCATAGTCTAGTCATAGTCTAGTCATAGTCTAGTCATAGTCTAGTCATAGTCTAGTCATAGTCTAGTCATAGTCTAGTCATAGTCTAGTCATAGTCTAGTCATAGTCTAGTCATAGTCTAGTCATAGTCTAGTCATAGTCTAGTCATAGTCTAGTCATAGTCTAGTCATAGTCTAGTCATAGTCTAGTCATAGTCTAGTCATAGTCTAGTCATAGTCTAGTCATAGTCTAGTCATAGTCTAGTCATAGTCTAGTCATAGTCTAGTCATAGTCTAGTCATAGTCTAGTCATAGTCTAGTCATAGTCTAGTCATAGTCTAGTCATAGTCTAGTCATAGTCTAGTCATAGTCTAGTCATAGTCTAGTCATAGTCTAGTCATAGTCTAGTCATAGTCTAGTCATAGTCTAGTCATAGTCTAGTCATAGTCTAGTCATAGTCTAGTCATAGTCTAGTCATAGTCTAGTCATAGTCTAGTCATAGTCTAGTCATAGTCTAGTCATAGTCTAGTCATAGTCTAGTCATAGTCTAGTCATAGTCTAGTCATAGTCTAGTCATAGTCTAGTCATAGTCTAGTCATAGTCTAGTCATAGTCTAGTCATAGTCTAGTCATAGTCTAGTCATAGTCTAGTCATAGTCTAGTCATAGTCTAGTCATAGTCTAGTCATAGTCTAGTCATAGTCTAGTCATAGTCTAGTCATAGTCTAGTCATAGTCTAGTCATAGTCTAGTCATAGTCTAGTCATAGTCTAGTCATAGTCTAGTCATAGTCTAGTCATAGTCTAGTCATAGTCTAGTCATAGTCTAGTCATAGTCTAGTCATAGTCTAGTCATAGTCTAGTCATAGTCTAGTCATAGTCTAGTCATAGTCTAGTCATAGTCTAGTCATAGTCTAGTCATAGTCTAGTCATAGTCTAGTCATAGTCTAGTCATAGTCTAGTCATAGTCTAGTCATAGTCTAGTCATAGTCTAGTCATAGTCTAGTCATAGTCTAGTCATAGTCTAGTCATAGTCTAGTCATAGTCTAGTCATAGTCTAGTCATAGTCTAGTCATAGTCTAGTCATAGTCTAGTCATAGTCTAGTCATAGTCTAGTCATAGTCTAGTCATAGTCTAGTCATAGTCTAGTCATAGTCTAGTCATAGTCTAGTCATAGTCTAGTCATAGTCTAGTCATAGTCTAGTCATAGTCTAGTCATAGTCTAGTCATAGTCTAGTCATAGTCTAGTCATAGTCTAGTCATAGTCTAGTCATAGTCTAGTCATAGTCTAGTCATAGTCTAGTCATAGTCTAGTCATAGTCTAGTCATAGTCTAGTCATAGTCTAGTCATAGTCTAGTCATAGTCTAGTCATAGTCTAGTCATAGTCTAGTCATAGTCTAGTCATAGTCTAGTCATAGTCTAGTCATAGTCTAGTCATAGTCTAGTCATAGTCTAGTCATAGTCTAGTCATAGTCTAGTCATAGTCTAGTCATAGTCTAGTCATAGTCTAGTCATAGTCTAGTCATAGTCTAGTCATAGTCTAGTCATAGTCTAGTCATAGTCTAGTCATAGTCTAGTCATAGTCTAGTCATAGTCTAGTCATAGTCTAGTCATAGTCTAGTCATAGTCTAGTCATAGTCTAGTCATAGTCTAGTCATAGTCTAGTCATAGTCTAGTCATAGTCTAGTCATAGTCTAGTCATAGTCTAGTCATAGTCTAGTCATAGTCTAGTCATAGTCTAGTCATAGTCTAGTCATAGTCTAGTCATAGTCTAGTCATAGTCTAGTCATAGTCTAGTCATAGTCTAGTCATAGTCTAGTCATAGTCTAGTCATAGTCTAGTCATAGTCTAGTCATAGTCTAGTCATAGTCTAGTCATAGTCTAGTCATAGTCTAGTCATAGTCTAGTCATAGTCTAGTCATAGTCTAGTCATAGTCTAGTCATAGTCTAGTCATAGTCTAGTCATAGTCTAGTCATAGTCTAGTCATAGTCTAGTCATAGTCTAGTCATAGTCTAGTCATAGTCTAGTCATAGTCTAGTCATAGTCTAGTCATAGTCTAGTCATAGTCTAGTCATAGTCTAGTCATAGTCTAGTCATAGTCTAGTCATAGTCTAGTCATAGTCTAGTCATAGTCTAGTCATAGTCTAGTCATAGTCTAGTCATAGTCTAGTCATAGTCTAGTCATAGTTCTAGTCTTATTTCTTGTCATTGTTCTAGTCACAGTTATATTTCTAGTCATATTTTAAGTTATTGATCTAGTCATAGTTCTTGTATTATTTCTAGTCATTATTCTAGTAACCTTTCTAGTTATTGTTCTAGTTATTGTTCTAGGTATTGTTCTAGTCATAGTTCTAGTCATATTTCAATTCATTGTTCTAGTATTATTTCTAATTGCAGTCATAGTTTTAGTCATAATTCTCTTTATATTTCTAGTCATTGTTCTAGTCGTAGTTCTAGTCATATTTCTACTCATTGTTCTAGTCATGACAAAATTATACATATCGAATAGTCTAGTCATTTATATTCATATGTATAGTAAATTTTCTAGTCATATTTGTAGTCATAATTGTATCCATAGATCTAGTCATAATTCTAGTCATATTTATAGTCATATATCATGTCATAGTTTTAGTACTATTTTTAGTAGTTCTATTCATAGTTTTAGTCATAGTTTTTTTCATAGTTCTAGTCATATTTCTATTCATTGTTCTAGTCACAGTTATATTTCTAGTCATATTTTAAGTTATTGTGCTAGACATACATAGTTCTTATATTATTTCTAGTCATTGTTCTGGTCATAGTTCTAGTAATATTTCTAGTCATACTGCAGGTCTAATTCAGGTTATTGTTCTAGTCATAGCTATAGTCATAGTTCTAATCATAGTTCTAGTTAAATTTGTTGTTATATTTCAAGTCATTGTACTAGTCATTGTTGTAGTCATAGTCGTAGGCATATTTCTAGTCATTGATCTATAGCCACAGTTCTAATCAGAGTTCTAACCATAGCCCTAGTCATACTTTCAGTCATATTTCTAATCATTTTCAAGGCTCTAGTCACAGTCATGGTTCTAGTTCAGTTCATAATTATAGTTATAATCATTGTCATACATTGAGTCATAGTCATGGTTCTAGCTCTTGTCATAGTACTAGTCATATTTCTAGTCGAATTTATAGTCATAGTTCTAGTCGAAGTTCTAGTAATAGTTATGTCTTTTTTTTTTAATTTGAATGCTATCCAGACTATTTAATTTATTAAAATTATTGATTTTTAGATTTTAAAACAAATACTGGGGAAAGGGCTTTAATATGTTATATGCTTATTATTAATATATATACTCCCTTTAGTCCTTAAACCTCAATGTACCAATGTACCCAACATTTTAACATTTCTACTTAAGTATAAATTTAATTTGCAACATAATCCCCTAGTTTTAAATATTCATTTGATTGTTACATTTTGTTATTACTAAATTCTACAAACCAACATGTGTCTTTATGTCTATAAATGTGTTTGCATGTATAAATGCAATATGCAACATTTTACATAAATCATTTTCTGTATGTGTGTGTTTGTTTGTCTGTTTTTTTTTTTTAATCTTTCTGACTTTTTACTCTTGCATTACAAAATCTTTGATCATCTTAGAGATGCTATCACATCATATTTATTAATATTATTAGAGTTTGGCTAAATGCCAGACATAATTGTTGGCAATCTATGGACATTAAATCTTATTTGCCACAGTACAAGTATTGTTTTGTTGCTGTTGCTGTTATTGTTATAGTTGTCGATGTAATAGTTCTGGTTGTTGTAAACCACAAATGATAAGTACACCTTCATACCTACATAGTATAGGAATAAATTGAAATTTAGAGACACATATAGCCACATGGAGATACTATGTATGTACTTATTACAAAAGACCAATAAGGAAACAGCATTGTAAGTAATATAATCTTATTTAGTTATACAGCAGCTACTGATGGGTATAGTAACTGTGACATTTCCATTGTCTGTGTGGGTATATTGGGTTGTTAGGAAAGTATTTTAGATTTTGGAAGGTCTTTAGCAGATATTTCGTTGATTAAGGAGGGATTAGTTATTTTCTACATGTTAGTAATTTAGATCAATGAACTTAATTAGCCTTACTGTTTACCATACTTGGTAATGGCTTTAATGGATTACTTAGAAGTAGTTTAGTAATGTAAGGCTTAAAATCTGAAATATTAGCTAGACATCAACACAAGTATATTCTACCCACCTTATTTGAGAATTTGTTCCCTTTTCTCTAACGAAATTAATCTTACCTTAACCTAATACCTGTTTAAATTCATACCCAACTACAACTACCTGAATTTTCAATTGTATCTTTCTTATCTTTTGTAAATTGTAAAATTTCAATTATTCAATATTGTTTTACATTATTATTACCACTATTAATATTATAACTGTTATTGCTGGAAAACATTTAATTTCATTTCAATAAGTATATGTACTCTCATGCCACAATTAAAATTGATAGTAAATTTAACACAAATTCATAATAAATAATTCCACAAAATTGTTTATGACTTGAAGATAATCTATATAATCTTGAGATACATAATTATAATATTAATAAATGCATTTGAATTCACTACAAAAAGTACTAATTTGTTGGGAAAACTTTGCAAAGTTGAAGAAACTTTTCGGAATGAAAAAGTAAATTGAAGAATAAAATGATTTACATACATATTTTTAAATAAAGCAATTTTAAAGACGTGAGTCATAAGACGGTCTTAAGTTAACCCTTTAACCCGCAAACTTTATAAAGCTAAAAAAAAGTTGTCGAATAATTTTTTTTAGGGTAATTATGACCAAATAAACGCAGAACAGCCATCAGAAACTAATTTGAAAATTAAGTTTAGGAACCAGGTAAAAAAAGGTGAAGAGTGCCTCAGGGCAATTTTGCGGGTTTAGGTTGAAAAAACAAAGAGGTGTAAACATTCAATGAAAAAGAGAAGAAAATATGTTTTACTTTCTACGATGATACTCATAAAAACTATTTTTGCCATTTGAGAAGCATAAATGAAGATCGCATTTTGAGCAAACACACCATCTTTTTTGCCTAACCAGATTGGAAAGTGGTCGATATTGTCATAACGGACGTCACTAACTGCTTTTTCTGAACTTCCTGCCAGTGGATCTTCTTTTGGAGTACCAACTGATCATGAGTCAAGGCGGATAATTTAATCCGTCTACGGCCTCTATCTGCAATTCCAATCATTTTTTATATAACAAAAAAGTAAAAACCGCCGATAAATTTAGCCGCAATCCGCAATAGTGCCCTGAGGCACCCCTTACTTTTTGAGTTCTCAACACACTTTTTGTTAATTGTTTAACATTTACAAATTCATAGACTGAAAGAAGAATATCTTACCTTTAAAGAAAAAATATTTCGAATAGATCGGGCGACTTAAAGTTAGTAAAACTTTGATTTAAAAAAAAAAAAAAAATCACACACAAAATTTCACGTGCTAAAATTATGACATCACCCACAAAACAGCTGACAGAACAAAAGCTAAAAGTCAGAATCCACTTCGACCTTCGAGAGAAATGTTAACAAATCTGTAACTAAAGTCACCGTTAAATTTAAAAAAAATATACAGGCAAATCCCGGTATAACGAACGATATGTTGTCAGGTCCATTCGTTAAATCGAAAAATTCGTTATATCGAGATTAATTTTTTGAATAAGTTTTAAGCGGTGTAACATTAGGAGACAAAATTTTTCCATATTTTGTAGTTTCTATTAATTGTTCTTCGGTAGGTTGACTTGAAGCATTACCAGGGATTAATAAAGCCCTCGGAATGCGGTTCTAAAAATTATAATTTACAACAACACTTTGTTACGACACGAGAGGCATTTCTTTTCCTTTCAAAGAAGAAACGATTTAATCTGGTAGATATCAGTTTTATTCGCATTGAGAATAACATTAGTTAGAGTTAGATTTAATCAACTATAATTGTATGACGATTCTTTAAGAAGTCTTACACCGTATTTTTTTAATACAGATATCACTTGCATGAAATGTACCATTATAAATCCTTTTTGAATTTCTATGACTCTAGATATTAAAGCAATTATATTAACTGGAATGTGGTTTTACCTCTGGTCGAGTAATCAACAATTAAAATCCTTTTCCACAAGAGAATACACATTATTCTTTAGAGGTCGATGATTATTTGAGCCATTTTGGATAGACTGATATAATTTTCAAGGTTAAACATTTTATTGTTTGTTTGATTTTTGTTCTATTTTTCTCTGCATTCGTTAAATCGAGTACAAAATTGTGGAAAAGTTCGTTATATAAGGTAGTTAATGTTAAAAATGTGGTTGTACGTTATATCGGATTTTCGTTAAAGTGAGATTCGTTATACCGGGATTTGCCTGTATATAATTACTTTTTGAGATAATTGGTGTTTTGTAGGCACTCTTGTAATATAATGGATTTTATATAGTTAAAATTTGTTTTAAACTGACTTTGGTTTCAATTAAAATAAAGGGTATTTCATTAAGAGCTTCATATCTTTAAATTTAAATAAAACAAAGTGTATGTGAGTTATGGTTGTAGTCATAGTTCTAGTCACATATCATGTACAAGTTTTAGTGATAGTTCTAGTCATAGACCTAGTCACAGTTCTAATCATAGTTCTAGCCTCAGTTATAGTCATAGTTATAGTCATAGTCACAGTTATAGTCACAGTTAAAGTCATTGTTATAGTGATAGTCATAATTATTGTCATAGTTATAGTCATAGCTATAGTCATAGTTATTGTCATAGTCATAGTTAAAGTCATAGTAATCGTCATAGTTATAGTCATAACCATAGTACTAGTTATAGTTCATACCTTAGTTCTAGTCATAGTTTTAGTCTTAGTTCTAACCGTAGTTATATTTCTAGTCATAGTCCTTTTACTTAAAATTGAGATAAATAATTATAATAATAATAAATAAATCACTTCAAAAGGTACTCATTTGTTAAAAAAACTTTTCAAAATGAAAAATTATATTAAAAAATAAAGCAATTTTAAAGAACTGAGTCGGACTTAGGGTAATAGAATAGGTGGATTGTAAAACTGCCCTTTTTTCTATTAAAATAAATATTATATTGTTACGAATTTGCAATAGCGATTTGAATTTAACAATCTGTAACGACTGCCTGCAGCATTCATCATGTTTATAAACACATCCATTAGTAGAAGCTTCTACTTATCAACAATGTCGGTAGCATGTGGTTATTGGCATTGTTTATAAGTATGGGAACACTAATCCCCATATGCATAAACAGTTTATAAACTTATCAAAGGTATATAAAACAAATTTTGTATGGAAATTTTGTTTGATAAACCTTTGATAAGTTTATAAACTGTTTATGCATATGGCAGTAAATGTTTAAGCTGCTAACATTGACATAAAAAGCTCTAGAATTGGAACATACTAGTTTGTCCGTTAAGAGCATTGTAGAAGATTCAGGAAAGATGGCGCGTGTATAAATAGTGGCAGAGGTTGCAGTCGTGAGGTGAGTTTATCATAGGCGCTGTTAGAGTTAACATCAACTGTCGTGTACATTTAAGTTTGTACATTATAAAGTGTGTGTGCATTTCTGCGAATTGATAAATGTGTATAAAGACACTGAGTGGCTATTTGAACTGTTGGTGTTGTACATTTTAAATAAATAAAGAGTTGTTACAAATTTTAAACTACTAAACGGCTTTTATTTGCAATCAAAAGTATCCGGTTTATTTAAAGGAATTAAACCAACGTTTTAAAAAGGTTAAAACGTAACAATATTAAGCACATCTTATATTTAAATTTAAATAAAACAACGTGTGTATGAGTTACCATCGACTTGTTTTACTAGTTTGCGGCTTCGCTGGGTGGCTCGCATTCAAAGTGTCCAATTTCTATGACTCTGGCGCATAAATCAGTCTGAATTTGACAGATGGTATGGATAATGTAGGCTTTGAGGGATGCATAGACCTGCGACTTAAGAAAACCCCATAAGATAATGTCTAACTGGGTCAAATCGCACGACACCGGTGGTCAGTTCACATCACTTCCACATAAGATGACCATGATATGAGCTGTGTGAGACGTAGCGCCTTCCTGTTAAAACCACATTTCTTTGGTGTTTATATCAGTCAATTCAGGCGAAAATATGCTGGTAATCATCAACCCCGCCGTTGACGGTGATGGCCTGACCAACGACGTTCTCAACGAAATATGGACCGATGATATAGACCATCTCAAAATCCACACTAAACAGTGACTTTTTCGGGATGTCCCTAATTCGACAATTATGTTGGTTTTTATTAAAATTAAAGTCAGTTTCCAACAGCTCCAGGGCCCATTCAGCGAACACATGTCGGTGTCTGTGGTCGTTCCTGGGTCAGTTGAATTTCCTACGGTTGCATTCCCAAGTCACAACATCTAATTTGGTAAAGGAATGCCGGGCATCCTTAAATAGAATGGCGAGACATTCAACAGTGCGTTGCTGTAATTTGGCGAAAAAGGGAGCCATGTTACCTCCCGGAAACATAGATTTCCTAAATGGGATTCCGTTATCCAAATGCAAGCTACAAATTACTATGAGCTCGCTAAGACAAGATGGGGTTATGAACCCACATGCACTATAACCAGAACGATATGGCCCGACTGAATCGTGGGCGAACAACATATCTTCTTGGCTTGACAAGCTCACAATTTAGTGGCTTTCCATACAATGACTTCTGCAGAAGTTGTCAAATCGAGGAAGAGGATGGAAAAAATTTTCATCTTCTTCGTCACTGTCCGGCATTAGGAGATCGTTTCATAAATAGTCTTTCTGAGCTCTCGAATATGAGGCTTGAGGGCATTAATGCCTTTATAAGGAGCAGTACTCATTGATACGCAATTTTAAAAATCTCCTCCTTCTCTCTTTCTTGGAACATCTTCTTCATAACTTTTCAATCTTCCCCTTCTCTCTTTTCATTTCTATCTGTCCCTCTTTTACTGACTTTCTACACAAAGGGACATTGCTTGGACCCACGTGAGCTGTTCTTCTATTCTTCAATTTCGCGGCTGCCTAGAAACCTAACCTATTCCCAAGTCACGATGCAAAACTTGCCATGTTGTGGTCTGCTAAATGCCGAGTTCTTGTAAGCGAAATCGACTGCCTTGAATTTTACTGCACACTCTCATTGACAATGGCGATGATTTGGGAAGATCTCATGTTCGTCTTCGTACGACTGTTGGTTCATTGTTTATTGAAATAGTGGAATCAAATTTATCCACCACAGTCTACTGGGTAGGATGATTAAGGTGTGAAATGAAATGGGCGAAGCGCTCGGAACGTTGCCCGAACAGAACACCCATTTTGATAAAAGCAATTTCCTTCGATGGTGATTTGACGAAACAAACTGAATAAATGACAGCCAATTTGAAAAATGTAGTTTCAGCAATATATCCAATATCAATTGTCATAATACTGTGAAATTACAAAATATGGAAATCTCATGCTGTTGGAGTAATTTGGTTTTGTCGCTGTGGTTATGACTTATTCGCATAGACCTACAAGATAAAGTCTATCAGGGTGAAATCTCACGATGTCGGTTTACATCACTTCCATGTGAGATGACCATGCCTTCAAGTCGCTCGTGCGTAACATCCAATGTGCCATGAGCTGTGTGGGATGTAGCTCCAAACAGTGTTTTTTTCGGGGTGCATTGGTGGCTCTTGGATCTCGTGTGGACTATCTTCAAATTCGACAATTTTGTTTGTTGAGATACACATTCATTCAGAAGTAGGAATCTTCGTAAAATGGGCGAAGCTCGCGGAAATTTGCCCGAACATAACACCCATCTTCATTAAACAATTTTAGCATTTGCAAGTGTTGTTGAACGTTATTATTAGTCTATGGTGATTTTGCAAAACTAAATGAATAAATGACAGCCAATACGACAGATGAAACTTCAACAATATTGTTAAAGTACGGAAGACCCTTTAGCAGTATTACTTATCATTTTAATATTATTTTTAATCTTTTACTATCTATATTCCTCTTAAAGTTATTTAAAATCTACGTAGACAGTATTATTTTAATATTTCTTTTTATCTACTAGTATAATCTATCATTTTTTGTTTATATTTACTTAAGTTATTAGCAAGCCATTTTTATTTTTAACAAAAGTTTTTCATTTACTTTTTTTTTATATTTTGCATAATTTACAACAAGTGTTAATTGATATAAACACTTTTTAAATAGAGATTTATCTCATATCAAATGTTAAATGATATAAAAAAAAATCTAATTTTTCATTGAGATAAACAATTTTGCCCAGTTTGAATTAAACGGTAGCGGAGTTAAAATCGTAAGAAAGCTAAGTGAAATTTGAGAAAAACAGCAGTGGAAAATTAAAGAAATTTAACAAAAATAATCAAAAATAATAAAGAAAACACAAAACAAATAAAACGTAATATTAAAGAAAAACCTAAAAAAGTTATAAAATAACCAAGATATTTTTAAAGTGAAATTAATAAGTGATACTCAGTTCGACAAATTTGCTTTAAATAATAATTATAATCCCAAATTACAGTCAAATACTATTTAAATACATAAATCTTATTTAATTTGTCTTTACGAGAAACAAGTTCCTTAATAAATATTGTACTAGCTAAAAACTAAATGTATTGCTTACCCAACAACCTACTTTCAAGACTTTTAAAAGCCCAATTGAGCATGACCATGTCATTGAGCGCTCTATATGGTTCAAAATCTATTTTCTTTATTTTTATTTATTAATAAATTTCAAACATCATATAAACTCTAAACGTTTTCTGCTATTTTATATTGTTTACTAAAATTTTCCTTTATTTTAACCCTAAAATAAAGCCACTGGTTACCCAGCAACCTACTTGCAAGTCTTTTTATTGGTCAATTAAGCACACGCATGTCAAAATGTTTATCTAATAATCTATTTTCTTTTTTGCAATTTATTAAATAATTTCAAATACAATATAAACTCTAAAAGTGTTTTGTTCTTTCATATCATTTGATATAATTTTCATTCCGTAACTACAACTCATCTTAACGCTTGATAAAATCTTACTTCAAAATCGTTTGTTGAACCAGCAAAACGAAAAAAAAAATAATGAAAAACAGCGCCAGCAATAAAACAAAGAGAATAAAACTTAATAGCAATAAGCCATTTGTACATACAGCATCGCCATTTTTGCTGCATTTATTTATGTTTAAATGTACAACAAAACCCAGCAAACACAAAGTCAAATGAAATTTTTCTCAGTATTTAATAAATTTAAAAAAATGGTTGAGAAATCTTTAACTTTCAAATACATACTAGCAAAGCAATTTCACACGTTTACATTCGATTATATCCATTTTTTATACATGTATTTTGAAAAAAAAAATTGGTAAACAGGTGGAGGAGAGCTCGAAAGCTTGTAACATTAATTTTATTCGCAATAAGTTTGAAAACATAACTCATAACATTGGAATCGCAAAGCCTTATAATTTAAGAAATGTCATAAACATTTCTTTTTTATACGAGGGTGGGTCAATAAGTCCGCGACTTCTCGAATTTCCCGGCTCTTAACTGAAAGACCAACACTGCTCCTGTTAACAGGCATCTGTCAGTTGACTCCTATTAAAATTTGAACAAGCTACGTTATTTAATTTGTGTTTGACTACCTCGTGACTTGACGAGAAATTGAAAAAAGTGAAGCATTATTTTTTTGGAAAAAAAAAATCAAATAAATGCAAAACTTGATAAATACTATAAGAACTCTGTACCACCAATTTCAATGGTAAAAATTTGGTTTACTCAATTTCGTTATGGCCGTTCAAGCACGGAAAATTCTGAATGCTCTGAACGCCCAGTTGAGGTTTCTATACCCGAAACTATTGAACAAAATCACGATATGGTTGAGATTGAAATTGCGAGAGATTGTGGAAGCCATATTCTCCGGATTAAGCCCCGCGATTATTAATGTTTCCAAACCTGAAGAAACGATGAAATTATCTCACAAACTCAAAGGCGACTTTGTTGTAAAAAAAAAAAATTGTTTATTCAAAAACCTGTGTTTCACTAAAAAAGCAGGGACTTTTTGACCCACCCTTGTACCTTTTACCATGAGTGGCAATATATTGTTACGTTTTAACCTTTTGAAAACGTTGGTTTATTTCCTTTAAATAAACCGGATACTTTTGATTGCAAATAAAAAGCAGTTTTATTGTAACAACTCTTTATTTATTTAAAATATACAAAAACAACAGAATTAAATAGTCACTCAGTGTCTTTATACACGTCTATCAATTCGCAGAAATGCACACAAACACTTTACAACGTACAAACTCAAATGTCCACGACAGTTAATGTTAACTCTAACAGCGCCAATGATCAATTCACTCACTACTGCAACCGCAATCACTATTTATACACACGAATCTTAATTCGAGTAGTCTAGATTGCTCTTAATGGTCAAAACTCGTATGTTCGAATTCTAGAGCCTTCGATGTCAATGTTAGCAGCCCAAACACTCAGCGTTGCCACACTTACAAACAATGCTAATAACCGCATGCTACTGATGGACGTGTTTATAAACATTGTGGATGCTGCTGGCATTCGTTACAGACCGTTAAATTCAAATCGCTATTGCACATTCGTAACAATATATAATTGGTCAATTCACAAGGTCTATTATCATTTCATATTGTCATAATGATATAATATTTAACAATGGTTTTTATTGCTTTTCAAGCAAAAAAATGTCCTAAAATAATATTACTTTCTATGCTATGTTTATTGTGCTATGGCAACGAACCAGCAGAGACCAATGCCGGTTAAGCCCAGCCACCAAGTCGTGATATATTAGGACATTATGACAATATGACTGATATGAGACCTTGTGAATTGACCAAATATATATTAATAATAATGATAGATATTACAAGGACCTTCCCAACGACGTATAAAACGCCATAGTAATTTGGACCTACAATGGGTCGAAATCGGGAACATATTTTTTAAAAAAAGTTCCTACCATTCAATTTTCTTTTTCCATAACATTATTTTGCAACCACATTTTTTTCACGAATGAAATGATTTTAACAAAAATATTTTCTATATTTATCTTAAAGTATACTTTGGCGAAGATAAGATTCCGCATAGCCAAATACAGCTCACTTCCTTCTTTTTTTATACCCTTCCCCATGAGTGGCAAGGGTATATATATGTTTGTCATTCCGTTTGTAATTTCTATATTTTTCATTTGCGACCCTACAAAGTATATATATTCTGGATCGTTACAGATAGCGAAGTCGATATAGCCATGTCCGTCTGCCTGACTGTCTGTATGTTGAAATCAACTTTTCCTAGCCCCTAATGGCTGAGATACTTATAAGCAAAAAACTACGACTACCACCACAATTTTTACCTATTTTTGTTCTATATCAGGATTACTAAGTCATTAATATAGTCAATATGGATATCTAATGATAGATATTTCAAAGGCCTTTCCAACGACGTATATAACATAGTAATTCAGACCCACAATTCAGAGCCATGTTCGTCTCTATGTTCAAATCAACTTTCCGTAGCCCCAAATAACTTACATATATGATTTATACATTTATATATCGGGAATTCTTCCGGATAGGTTGCTATTTAAAATCGAGAAAATCGGGCCACAAATAGCTGAGATATAAGGAAAAAACCGGGGCAACCTATATATATATATACAATATAGATGTATATAAGGTTATAGTAAGTTGGACATACAATGAGTCGAAATCGGGAAAAATATATTTTAACCCGAATTTTTTTTTTTCACAAAAAAAGTTTTTTTTTGTCATAAAATTTGTTCACTAATAAATTAAAAAAAAAAAAAATTTACATTAAAGAAAAAGTTTTAAAAAAAAAAATAAAAAATTTCGAACAAAAAAATTTTAAAAATTTTATTTTAAAGTATAATTTGGTGAAGGGTATATAAGATTCGGCACAGCCGAAGTGATGTTAACTCTAATGTTAACTCTAATAGAGCCTACGATATACTCACTGCTCTTCTAGTTGTTTCATTAATTATCTAACTGACAAAACTAGAATGTTATATTTCCACAATTGTCTCCTAGAGCTTTTAGCAGCATTAATGTTAATGCTATCAGCTTTAACAGTTAATGTTGTCATACTTATAAACAATGTTAACAACAGCGTGTTATCAACACTGTTGAAAATTCGAAATTTTTACTAATGGAAATGTTTACAAACATAATTAATGTAGCAAGCAGCCGTTACAGACCGTTAAATTCAAATTAATAATGCAATTTCGTAACAATATTTTAAACATACACAGAGAATACAGTTTTGTGTTGACAACCGAATTTGTTGCCAATCCAAAGATTCAGTCTTTATGAAATGAATTTTCCAATTGTGGCCACAAAATTTTAGATTGAATGGCAAATATGTATTCATTTTTTTACTTCAATCGTAATTCATCTTTATCAACTAACTTTCTGTTGCAAGAACCGAAAAAATCAGACTATACAATCGAATCATTCAATTGGCAACAAATACAGTAGCCACAACGAATATGTTTTCTAGAAAATGTATGTATTTTTCAACAATTCTGTTCATATATCAGAAAATAAATGACGGCTCACTCTGATGTGGCTTCTTGTGTACAAAAATTAAGAAAAAGTGGATTTCTTTTTAAATTAATTTTAAATTTTATTTTTCCAAAAAAAAAAATTATTAAAAAATTAAAAAAGAAATATATATTTTGGTGACCATCCGTAAATTATATGTAAACATAGAATGGAAATACTCATTTGACAAAACCTTTAAATTCAAATCATTCTCAAGTTGAGATCACATCAACATGTTTGCTGGGATATATACAATACAAATGTATATGGCATGAGTGTCTGTATGACAATGCCTGTGTGTGCAATACATCAGCAGTATGTCTTGTAAATTTTATTCAATTGTAAACATCAGGCTTTTACTCGTATCTTGACAGCAACCAAACACGTCCATCTTTTCACAGCCATACGAGATAGTCAACAGTCAGTGGCAAACAGACAGGCAGACAGAAAGAAAAAAATATAAAAAAAACACACCAACTATATAATGACAAAGACAGTAACAACAGTAACGAGGATCTGGACGATGAAGACTATGAAAACGACAACAGCGAAGTTAACTAATTTGTAAGATAACAAATAGCAGAAACAACAAACAGAAGAGAGGCAATAGTAAAAAGATAGAATAAAAGGATTAGGTTCATAGAAAAAAGAGCTACAAATCCATATAAAAAATCCCGATTTTGTGCATTGTTCTTTAAGAATCCAAAGTTTTCTTAAATAGCGAAAACTAACTTTTCTACAGAAAACAGAAGTTATCTATAAGTTTTCCATAGAAACTGAAGATATCGATAAGTTGTCTATAGAAACCTAAACATATCGATAACTTTTCTATTCCAAAATAAAGTTATCGATAACTGTTCTATAGAAAACTATTGATGACTTTTATATTGAGAACTATAGTTAACGATAAATAAAATTATCGAATAGAAAAATAAAATTATCGATATTTCTCTATAGAAATTCTTTAAGAAAATTTCACATATTTCAAAATTATTGTACCAAATTTGTTAAACAACTTCCACTAACATAATTTCTGTGGTATAGGGTATAAACAGCTTAAAAACAAATTTAACTTAATTTAAAATAACAGCATATTTTTCCATTAGAACGTGTAACTGAATTAATAAAATGTTGAATGTATAAAACAGAAGAAAAAAATTAAAACACAAGAAGAAAAAAAAACAAAAAAAATAATACAGACAACAACCAACATTCAAATCAATTCCTGTAAAAATGTCTTTTAAATATTATTGCTTAATTTCACTGATTTGTGTGCTGCATTACACAGCTCCTGCAGCCAGCAATGTACTGCGTGCTAGTTCTGGACTAACACTGTCACTGCACAATTGCAACAAAGATAAGTTGTTTCAATTTCCGGATTTCAATGCCATCACAGAGTTAAACGTGCACCACTGCTATATACCCACCTTGGAGAATGCATTTTTCATACGTTTCACTGCCCTCACCAATTTGGAAATCACCGACAGTCAGCTGACCTTTTTGGAAGATTATGCTTTTCATGGCTTAAAGCATTTGCGTTCATTATCCTTGGCTCATAATAATTTAACCCACGTTAAATCATGGTCCAACGAACAAATGTCCTCCTTAATCAGTCTGGATTTAAAACGCAACGTTATACGTGAACTAACACTCAAGAGTTTTTCCCGCTATCCCAATTTGCAGCGTTTAAATTTGTTGGGTAATCTGTTGGAAGACATCGATGACGGCATTTTTCGCTGGATGCCTCATTTGAAATATTTAAATTTGGGTAGAAATCGTTTAATCGCCTTGGAGAATCGCAACTTTCATGGTATGCATCGTCTGTCATATTTGGCTTTGCATTTTAATGCCATTGAAGATATTGAGGGCGAAGCGTTTGGCACGAATTCCC
This sequence comes from Calliphora vomitoria, assembly GCA_942486065.2. Taxonomy (NCBI): domain Eukaryota; kingdom Metazoa; phylum Arthropoda; class Insecta; order Diptera; family Calliphoridae; genus Calliphora; species Calliphora vomitoria. The sequence goes on along the minus strand of OW818030.2, from coordinate 16,148,317 downwards.
ATTTGCGTACCTTACGTTTGGAGGGTAATAAATTAACGGATTTGGATTTTTTGAAAGTGAAAAGTTTAACGCGTTTACAACATTTGAATTTGTCATTTAATGAGCTGGAAACATTGGATGGCATGACTTTTTCAAAGGACTTTGAAATTGTTAATCTGGATTTGTCGTACAATCGTTTGATGGAGATAAAAGAGGATGTGTTTTTGGGATTGGAAGCGTTGGAGGTGAGTGTGAAAACTATCCAGATAACTTGATTTTTCTCGAACGATAACTTTACTTATCTAAAGAAAAGCGATCGATAACTTTACTTATCTAAAGAAAAGCGATCGATAACTTTACTTTTCTATAGAAAAGTTAACGATAACTTTACTTTTCTATAGAAAAGTCAACGATAACTTTACTTTTCTATAGAAAAGTTATCGATAACTTTACTTTTCTATAGAAAAGTTATCGATAACTTTATTTTTCTATAGAAAAGTTATCGATAACTTTACTTTTCTATAGAAAAGTTAACGATAACTTTACTTTTCTATAGAAAAGTCAACGATAACTTTACTTTTCTATAGAAAAGTTATCGATAACTTTACTTTTCTATAGAAAAGTTATCGATAACTTTATTTTTCTATAGAAAAGTTATCGATAACTTTACTTTTCTATAGAAAAGTCAACGATAACTTTACTTTTCTATAGAAAAGTTATCGATAACTTTACTTTTCTATAGAAAAGTTATCGATAACTTTACTTTTCTATAGAAAAGTTATCGATAACTTTACTTTTCTATAGAAAAGTTATCGATAACTTTACTTTTCTATAGAAAAGTTATCGATAACTTTACTTTTCTATAGAAAAATTATCGATAACTTTACTTTTCTATAGAATAGTTATCGATAACTTTACTTTTCTATAGAAAAGTTATCTATATCAATTTTTTTTATAAATTATTGATAATTAAATAATTTTCTTTCTTCATGTAGAACCTCAACATCAGCCACAACACCCTTAGACATATTGCACCCAAAACATTCGATGAACTGCCTAGCCTCGAAATTCTTGAACTAAATCACAATGAGCTGCAAAATTTACATGCTGACATTTTCAATGTCACCAGCCAACTACAACACATCAATTTGTCTCACAACAAACTGACCACTATCCACCCAACACTCTTATCGTCGCTGGTGTATTTGAAATCCTTGGATTTGTCCCAGAATCAATTGTCTAATGATGAGTTTATCGAAAATCTAGCCTTAGAGCTGCAATGTCATGATATGCGTTTAAATCTTAGTGATAATCACTATCGCATTGTCAACATCTCATCACTGTTGACGTTCGAACAAGTGGAGTTGGCTGGCAATTGGTGGAGTTGTAAGTGGTTGATAAAGGAGATGTTGAAAATACCTAAAACGATTAATTTTGGCCGCACCTATGCGGTGCATACTGACTGGAGTTTAGCCATGTTGGAAACAAAGGGCATAAATTGTTATGATGAAGACTCGAGAAGAAGTATAATTATATTGGATACGAGCAAGGTGTGGGAGCAGAAGTTTGAAGAAATGAAATGTGCAGTAAGTTTTAATAATGGTTTAAAAGGTTTTCAAAAATTAAACCATAAAATTTATTTACAGCCTCCTACCAATCTTGAGGTACAACCTTCACCTCCGCCCATTAACTGGCCTCGCATCAAATTGGACCGTTTCGACTCCCGTTCTGTGGTCATTTGGATGTTGATAGCTATAGCTTTGGCCTTTTCGGCCTTGAGAATTGGCCGCAAATTGGTAGATCAAAAGGATAGACAAAGAAAATTAAGGGAATTGCGGAAAAAAGTAAGTAGATGTTAAAGTTTTGATTAAAATTGTTTCAATTTAATTTTATTTGATTTATTGTTATTTTAGCAAAAAGGTCAATCAGAAAAGCAGAAACTAACAAAATGTTTTGAAGATGCTGACACCGATAGTCCTCAGAGTTCGGACGAAAAAATTAATAGTGTAAAAACTACAAAATAAATTTAAATTTAATGAACTAATATTTATTGCAAAGAAAGCTTTTAAGGTAAAATTTATTTTTAATATATTAAAATATCTGGTAGAAAATATATCAGAAAATTAATGTTGGATATTGCAAAAATTTTTGTAAAAAATCTTTGGCAATGTATACATTTAAAAAATTGTCTGCAGGAATTGTTGCTATTGCAAAATAATCTCTAGAAAATTGTTGCCATTGCTAAATTTTTCTGTAGAAAATTGTTGAAATTGTAAAATTTGTATGAGAAAATGATTCATATTGCTACATGTCTTCTAAAAATCTACTATTCTATAGAAAAGTTATCGATAACTTTAGTTTTCTATAGAAAAGTTATCGATAACTTTACTTTTCTATAGAAAAGTTATCGATAACTTTACTTTTCTATTGAAAAGTTATCGATAACTTTACTTTTCTATTGAAAAGTTATCGATAACTTTACTTTTCTATAGAAAAGTTATCGATAACTTTACTTTTCTATAGAAAAGTTATCGATAACTTTACTTTTCTATAGAAAAGTTATCGATAACTTTACTTTTCTATAGAAAAGTTATCGATAACTTTACTTTTCTATTGAAAAGTTATCGATAACTTTACTTTTCTATTGAAAAGTTATCGATAACTTTACTTTTCTATAGAAAAGTTATCGATAACTTTACTTTTCTATAGAAAAGTTATCGATAACTTTACTTTTCTATAGAAAAGTTATCGATAACTTTACTTTTCTATGGAAAAGTTATCGATAACTTCAATTTTATATAGAAAAGTTATCGATAACTTTAGTTTTATATAGAAAAGTTATCGATAACTTTACTTTTCTATAGAAAAAATATCGAAAACTTTACTTTTCTATAGAAAAGTTGTCGATAACTTTACTTTTCTATGGAAAAGTTATCGATAACTTCAATTTTATATAGAAAAGTTATCGATAACTTTACTTTTCTATGGAAAAGTTATCGATAACTTCAATTTTATATAGAAAAGTTATCGATAACTTTAGTTTTATATAGAAAAGTTATCGATAACTTCAATTATATATAGAAAAGTTATCGATAACTTTAGTTTTCTATAAAAAAGTTATCGATAACTTCAATTAAATATAGAAAAGTTATCGATAACTTTAGTTTTATATAGAAAAGTTATCGATAACTTTACTTTTCTATAGAAAAGTTACCGATATCTTTGTTTTTCTTTAGAAAATTTATCGATTACATTGTTTTATTTTATAAATTGACTAATTTAAAATTTTCTCTAAAAATTTCTTGCTATAGCTTCTAAATGATGATATCTGTCTAAATATTTTGCATGTTTTCATTTAAGTATATATCTAATTTTATATTGTCAATTTAATAAATTGTACTGCGACAAAAATTCTAACCAAATGTTGTAAATTTTAGAGATTATAAACAAGTGTTTGTGACGGCTACAGATTATTATTATTATTATCTCTAACAAAAATTAAAAATAAAAGCTGCGAAAAAAATGATGTTTTAAACAATTTTACTGATAACAATACAAGTACTCGTATAATAAATGAAAATAATAAGCTATTTAGTACACTAAATAAAATATGATGTTGTGATAGGTTATGATGATGATGATAGTGATGTTAAATACACATAAGTATGCAACACATTATAACGCAAAAAAAAAGTAATAATAACAGAAATGATCAACTAAGTAGCACAGTTTATAAATTTATAAATAAAGCATGAGTAAAAACTTAAAATAATTCCTTGAGATATAACTATTGTATTCAAGTTTAGCTTAAAGGAATTTTTAAATATTATTACCTTACTGCTAGTTTATTTCCCTTAGCTGTTCGCAACATTCTTACACTCATGGAGTATAGCTTTTTTTGTCCAATCTGAAACCAAACATTAAATAATTGCAGCTCGAAAAATGTGTGTGTACTTAAGTACATAACATTTTGTTTTGTAAGTTTGCTTGTGCCGGCATGTACATGCCACATAGATTAAACATAAACTACGGCAACAATAACAAGTGGTTTTTACCCACAACAATACTTGTGTGTCCAACAAAGGCCCATGCCACAAATTAAAATACATAGTTAAACAGTGAAGGTAAGAACTTGTAGGACTTTATAATATGTTAGTCAAATTTATGAGAAAGAAAGAGAAAACTTTTTTATTTTTTCCAAGAATCTTAATATATAGCTGTGATATATACAGCTTATTACAATTCATTAGATTTACTTTTTTTGGAAATAATAATATGAGGTGACGAATATTTTACACTGGCCCTTGTGCCCTTTTCTAGTCTACATACAATTTAACACTGTTGTCTATAACGCTTCTTATTGCCCCCATCAAAAAAGATGGGGGGTATATTGATTTTGTCATTCCACTAGGAACACATCAAATTGGTTATCACAGACCCACATTCGTATATATATTCTGGCCCACATCAGATTCTAAAACGATCTACCAATTTCCGTCCGTCTGACTATCTGTTTAAAACACGATAGGGCCCAAACGAACTTCATAACAGATTTTGCTGTCGATTCGGCTGGTTTGCCGGGCTTCATGTTCGATCTCTCATTCTTCGGATTATCGTAACAGATCCGTTTTTTATCAAAAGTAATGATTCAGTGCAAAAATTATTATTTTTTTACAGCGTTCAAGGTCTCTCGGCTTTAATTTGTATGGTACCCAAATTCCCTGCTTTCGGATGAATCCTGCATCTCGCAAAATTTTTGAAATTTGCTGCTTGAGTAGCTCTCAATAATTTTGCAAGTTTTTGTGAGTATAACAACAATCTTCATGGAGTAATGCCCCCAATTGAAACCGATGAAACACATTCACCATAAGCTTCGGTTAGCAATCGGTGTTCTTCAGCGGCACTTTTTTATACCCTTTACCATGAGTGGCAAGGGTATATATAAGTTTGTCATTCCGTATGTAATTTCTACATTTTTCATTTGCGACCCCACAAAGTATATATATTCTGGATCGTTATAGATAGAGAAGTCGATATAGCCATTTCCGTCTGTATGTTGATATCAACTTTCCGTCATCCTTAAATAACTTACAAACATAATTTATCAATATATCGAGAAAATCGGCCCACAAATAGCTGAGATATAAGGAAAAAACCGGGACAACCTCGATCTTTGGACTGATTTTGATCTATATCTGGTTTAAGTCATTAATATAGACAATATGGATGTCTAATGATAGATATTTCAATGTCCATTGCAACGTTGAATATAAGACTATAGTAATTTGGACCTACAATGGGTCAAAATCTGGAAAAATATTTTTTAACCCGATTTTTTTTTTACTAAAAAATTTTTTTTTTTTCAGAATTAAATAAAAAAAAATTCAAAATTAAAAAAAAAATTTTGAAAAAAAAAATTGAAAACAATTTTGAAAAAAAAAAAATATCTTTTTATTGAGTTTAGCTAAAAATATTTAAAAATTTGTATTTTAAAATATAATTAGGTGAAAGGTATATAAGGTTCTGCGCAGCCGAATATAGCTCTCTTGTTTCATATGACAATTTTTTGGCATAAAATTCGTCATTTTCGAATCATAAAAAAATTTTTAGATTACACAATAATGTTCACAGCCGAATATAACCCATTTACTTGTAATTACTTCATTTTTTTACATTTGAGTGATCCAATAACCTTAGCACACTTTTGACCACCACTGTTAATAATATCGTTAGCATCGCATACCTAGTACCAAGGCATATTTAACCAGGTGGCAGCGTAACGCCAGCTGACAATTTTTTGCAATACTTATATTGTGCCTTATGAAATGTCAAAAACGTGTTTACAAACATTTTTAAATTTGTTATAAGAGTAAAAAGATTATTTTATATTTACAAAAGTGAGTTTTAGTTACCGCTTTAAGTGCGTAAAATATTTGAAAGTGCTAAAACAAACTATTTCGTTTTAAAAAGTGCGTTTTTGTGAATTTATTTTTTGACAGTTTATAAGGTTTTACACACTGTTGTTCTTGTATTGTTGTAATTGTTGTAGTTACGCTGCCACCTGGTTAATACATCTTGCCTAGTACGGATATTATATCTTTCTATTAGGTTTGCGCCTAACTAAATTAATGAATGAATGAATGAGGAGTACTGAAATGAGTATAAGAGGGGAAATAATTCAAGCAGCATGTGTGTTTATAGTATTTGAATTATTTGAAATTTATAATACTTTATATGATACAACAATGGTATGAAATACAATACATATCAACATTATACACATATAAATATGTATAGAACAAGTATATAAGTATGTATATACAGATAATTGTAGATAAATATACTTATGTGTTATACTTACATACATATATTTGTAGGTTTATAAAATAAATTTAAAACCAACTACTAGAAAAAAAAGAATAATAAATAATACTACAATAGAAACTATAGAGAAATATACATAGAACGGAAACTTTTCTTTCAAAAACCTAACTCAGTTATCAAAAATCTAAGTGGTGAGAATGTATTAGTAAAAAATTATGTCATAAACAAAGCAAAAGTAGGTGTGATTATTTTGAGTAAATTTTGTGTTTGAATTTTTTTCTAGTTTCCGTTCTATGTGTTTTTCTCTATGCTAGAAACAACAAGTGTATAAAACTACACAATAACTGTTATACATTTGTACTAGGCTATGTAGGTATGTACATATGTATATTAGAGTGGCTCCGTTTATATTGAGTAAAAATAAGTTATTCATGCTCCCAACTAAAATGAAAATTTAGTGCGATTGAGGGGAACATTTCTCAACATGTTTGTTCTGGCGCCAGTATTTGGTAAATTTTTTCATTTCGACCAAACAAAGAATACTTTGTCCAACTGTAAAAAAAAACTAAGACCAGCTGGTGTATAAGTTTATTCTACAAAAATGATCTACTCAACATGAACTTTAGAATTATTATTATAGTCGCTATCTTGTGTGCGTAAGTGTCCTCTGCTTGAAATCTGAAAACAATCACGATAACTAGGAATAAATTTAACTTTTATTTTAGTTGGAAACATCGGCAACTTTTTATTGAGGTCACCCTAATGTATATTTATTTATACATACATACATACGTGCATCTACATCGTATGTACGTACTATATGTAAATATATATCTTTAAATGTTATTGTTTATAAAAGCTAACTTAAACTACAACAACTAAATAACAAGTATGACAACTACATTCATCTAGGTCGAATTATATGTACTCTACAGCAAAACATAAGTAACACATGTAAACATATAATAATTCCCTAATAAATTCTTCACCAACTTCTAGAAATAGAAATAAAAACTTTTTAGCACCATGCAACTCTAAAGTTGGAATAATCCTTAACCGGTCAAGTTTTTGCATTGAGCTCAGCCGTTTGTTGGCTGATTTTCTCGATTTTAAATAGCAACTTAAGTTGGTCTATAGCGGATATATTGAAAAATTACTCAAGTATGAAAATCATTTTGGCGCTTCGGAAAGTTAACAAACAGACAGATATGGTTATTTCGACTCAGCTGTCTATAACGTTCCAGTATATATACACTTTATGTGGTCAGAAATGAAACAGAAATTACAAACGGAATGACGAACGTATATATACCATTGCCACTCATGGTGAAGGGTACTCGTACAAAGTATATGTCAGAGATTGTTCTTCCGGGTTATAATAATAAAAAAAAGCCTTTAAATGGATCATTCTATAGTTAGCTTATCGTATCGGCACTCGGTAGATCTCAACCAGAAAAGTATGCTGGTCTATACTGCAACAGCTACAGTTTAGTTCAAAACATATGTAACAAGTTGGAACAGGATTTAGCAGTTGGAATAGAAAGTAGCTAGATACTAGTAGTCTATAAAAGGCATCATACAGATTTCGGTGTACATTCACAAGATCATACGTTGCTGCACATACAAAAACAGCTATGCGTTTTTATACCCTAGACCACCATAGTGGGGAGGGTATATTGGATTTGTGCAGATGTTTGTAACGCCCAAAAATAATATTCTAACACCCACCTTAAAGTATACCGATCGACTTAGAATCAATTTCTGAGTCGATTAAACGATGTCCGTCCGTCCGTCTGGCTGGCTGTCTGGTTGTCCATGTAAACCTTGTGCGCAGAGTACAGGTCGCAATGTTGAAGATATTTCGATAAAATTTAGAACATATCAGTTTTTCTGCCCAAGGACCAAGCCTATTGAAACTGGCTGAAATCGGTCCATTATATCACCTAGCCCCCATACAAATTACCTCCCGAAATTGACTTTATCGGTCATAAATGTTTAATTTATATAGGTATCTACACAAGTTTTTCTCCAAATAAGTTTTATATATACAGAACTCATGTCACCAAATTTTATTACGATCGGTCCATAATTAGTAATAGCTCCCATAGAAGGCCTGCTTCCGATAATCACTTTAACGAGCATAAATCTCTTAAAAATGTTGGTATACACATAAAATGCAACATAAATAACTTTCATATAGACATTAATCACACCACTTAATTTCATGGTGATCGGTCCATAATTGGTCATAGCTCCCATATAAGGCCCACTTATTGAAATTTTGAAAGAAAAATGGTTTTGCTCATTTACTTAGTGTAGGGTATTATATGGTCGGGCTTAACCGACCATACTCTCTTACTTGTTAAATAATGTTTCAGGGCTTTAGCAACCGCACGTGCTAAATCGTCATCAAATTCATTATTTTGTTTATTATAGGCCACCAAACAACTATGGCCTTATACATCCAATAACATACAAATTAGAATACTTGATGCCCCAAAAAACAGCAAAAGTTTCTGGTCCTTTGTCAAGGGGATACGGAACAACACTGGTGCTTCAATTCCTCCCCTTCTTTCGGATGATTGTATTAATAAACGAAGCTAAGGAAAAAGCAAATCTTTTGGCAAAAATCTTCTCAGCAAATTCATTTCTTCCCGACTGCAATCAATCGGTGCCTGTGATACCCACTGTATCTTGTATTATGCCTAAAATATTCTTCAGTTATGAAAGTTCTATTCGGACTCAACGTGAACAAATCCCCTCCAGATTGTTTTTCGGCACTTGTTTTAAAAAAATGTTCATCATCTCTTGCCCGTCCACTTAGAAACCTTTTATATCTTTAATATCAATCTGGGATTTTCCCCAATTGTTGGAAGATTACCAACGTCCAGCCAATCCCCAAAGAAGGTGACCCCACCAAACCGGAGAATTATCGCTCAATAGCAATTTGTTTGGCGCTCTCTAAGGTTATGGAGTGCATGTAAAACTATCACCTTATCAAGTATTTAGAATCGTAGTATTCGTTCAACTGGGGACCTAATGCCGTTTCTTTCAGAACAGTGGTGTCAATCAATACACCGAATGGGAGAGAGTAAGGTAGTCGCACTCGATATTTCGAAAGCATTTGACCGGGACTAGTTTCGAAATTGATACACCGAACGAGATCAATTTCGAAAATAGTCCCAATTTCGAAACAAGAATCTATAATGTTGGTTACAAAGTTCCGCCCTTAGTAGTACCCCTAGTTTTCATGACTTTCATGACCACGCCACCTAGAGCTATCTGTAAGCAAATTTATCTAGGGAAAATACAAGGTGGCGCAAAAATAATTCTCCTATCAGAAAATGCTATAAATCCTGGCCGTCCAACGCCTACTGGTGAAACACTGCGACGTTTAGCCGCTCGCCTCGAAGAGACTGGCACAACACGAGATGCTGCCAGGCGTGGCAGACCCCGGAGTAGCCGTTCTACAGAGAATATTGCTGCTGTAGCCGAGGATGTCATGGAAGCGCCGTCGACATCGACCAGACGAAGTGCCACGCAAATGGGTATCAGTCGAAGGTCTTTACAGCGAATTTTGGTACTAGATTTGAAGACGTTTCCGTACAAAGTCCAGACGGTGCATCAGCTGTTAGCTGCTGACCGCCAATCGCGTCTAACATACGCTCAAGCCATCCTTAATCACCACCAAGAGGAAGATGATTTTTCATCAAAAATAATCATGAGTGATGAGGCACATTTCCATCTTAGCGGGTACGTAAATGAGCAAAATTTACGCTTCTGGGGCACTGAAAAACCGCGTGTAACCCACGAAGAGCCATTACACCCGCTCAAAGTCATTGTATAGTGCGCTGTTTTCGCTGGAGGAGTCATTGGACCTTTTTTCTTCGAACACGTCGCTGGCCAAACGGTTACTGTGAATGGTGAGCGCTACAGAGCAATGATCAACGAGTTCTTTTTGCCGCAACTTGATGAATTGGGATTGGAAAACATGTGGTTCCAACAGGACGGTGCAACGGCAGACACTGCACGTGCCACAACCGATATGATAAAAATAATCCACAAGAAGAATCAAAGTTTTTCATTTTTTTTTTTTTTTTAATTACAGCCAAAAAACACATTTATCATCTTTGTTTTTATATGATCAATTAATATCCTCTCTAGAGTCTTCAGCAAGCAACAGTACTTATCCTTTGTGATCTATTCCTATGTCCGTAGCTTGTCTGCGTTTCAATCACTGACCAGCAATTCTTGGTGACTGTCTCAAACTTGTGATTTTACCTATCACTTTGGGTGACAACTAGTTACATAAGTAGTTAAGTGAGCAGTTTTTTATTCCTAAGACTGTTTGATAGCTGGTCGAAAGTAGTCAACGCATTGGATGCACATACCGATTACATGGAGTTAGTTACCATACTACGTACCTAACTGGATACTTGATCAGCTACATAACTAGTTATTTTAACATGTAGGGGTGCTAATTTACCTCAAATAGCGGGTCCAGTAACTAATTGCTTTTAAACCGACCTTCCTACGACGACTCTATTATAAATTACATCTGGTGAGTAAAATAACTCTTTCTGGAGTGCAGTACAAAATAAACGATTGAAGTGACTATACTTTAGATTACCTAGAGACAGTAAAGTGACAATTGGTCTCGCTCTAGGTTACATAGGATATCACTATATTTAAGGAAAAAAATAAACTCTTGTATAAAACAAGTTTGCTCGAATTATTCTCTAAAAAGTGCAGTAAAAAATAAAAATTGACTACACCCTAGATTACTTAGAGACACTTAAGTGACAATTGTCTTCATGATAGATTACCTGGGATGTATAAAGTAACCAATTGACTTCTCTCTGCAGTGAAAACAGCACATACGTGTCAAATGACCCACAAATATATAAATTGGAGTCAGCCAAAGGATCAGCCATTAGTGACAGTTACTGTCTATAAGGAATACATTGACTATTTGCTTAACTGGGTGCTGCTGCTGTCAACACTAAAGCATTTTGATTTATTAATGTTCAATATATTCCAACTTTTCACTATAACAATATGTTACAAATCTAATGACAATATCAACATATGTCCACTTGTGTATGTCTAGTTGGGGGTATACTAAACCGTAGACTTATATGTGTATGAATTACATATCTTCATGTAGGTTCGTTCGTACTATGTTTTTGTATGACTAACATTTGTATCGAGAGAGAGAAAAAAAAAACCAAACAAGAAATGTTGTTAGAAATTCTGTAAGCCTGTTATTATTGCAAAATCTATATGTATATAGAAATGTGTTTTGTTGCTGCTCTCTTCTTCATTTGTTTATAGAATAATAATAATAAAAAAAAAACCAAAACAACTTTGTATTGTTTATTATTATTATTATTTACTTATTTTGTGTTTTATTATTTGATTTTAGTTATTTTCAAATAAAGTTCTCCTGCTAACAGCCTCAAAAATTTACAACAATTGTGAAAAATTCAATTATTAAAACTAATACGTATAATAATTGAAGTTATGCCGGGAGGTTTTGTATACTACACAGCTACTACTCTTGTATTTATTACAATTTGGTTTATTGATTTAGACTTGACTATAGCTAAGGCTTTAACAAAGTTATTTATTATTATTCTTGTTATGTGGCAGGAGTTTAAGCAGAGTTGTGTTAAAACTATAAACATATATATATGTGTTTATAAGAACCCTTACCCTGGTTTTATGTGTAGTTGTTATACTACCAGTTATTTAGGTCTTTAGCAGATTGATTTACTACCCTGCAATTGTTGCCAGCCTGAGTATTGTTTGTTATTTATTGAGGCCTAAATTAATTTGTTAAAATCATCATCATCGTCATCAGCCACATCATTCACTCACTCACTCACTCACTTCATTGTTTTCCTTCCTTTTAGGTTTGTAACTTAAAATTTATATTTCAGTTTGTTTTTCAAATATAATCTTTTGCATTTATATAAATTTGTTTATATACATATAGAAATTGAGGTTTTATTTTATTTATTTTTTTTTGAAAACATATTTTCCCCAACAAAAAACTCTAGTGTTTATCTTTTAGTTCTGCACTGCTGTTAGTAATTGTTTAAAATATTTTATTGTTTAAAAAGTTTTATACAAAATGTTTTAAATAAAATATATTTTATATTAATAAATAAATTTATTTTATTTATTATAAATTTTGGTTGTTTTTGTTAAACTGATAAAAGTTTAAATGTTGTTTTAGTAAAAACAAATGATTTAAATAAATTTTATGAAAATGAATGAAAATTTGACAAAGTGTCTGGCTGGTAAAGTCATAGATATATATTAAGGATAATCACAGTTCCTGGAAAATCAGCAAAAGTAGATTAGCATCAAGTTTTAAAATGCTTAAGCCTAGGAAGTGAATTACATAGAGATCTAACGACCCACGATTGAAGCTAAAATTTAACAAAATGGAGACCTACGATTGAAGCTAAAATTGAACAATATAAATACCTACGGTTGAGGCTAAAACTGAACAATATAAAGGCCTACGATTGAAGCTAAAATTGAACAACACAAAGACCAACGATTGAAGCTCAAATTGAACAACATAAAGACATACGGTTGAAGCTAAAATTAAGCAACATAACAACCTACGATTGAAGCCAAAATTGAACTTCATAAAGACATACGGTTGAAGCTAAAATTAAGCAACATAACAACCTACGATTGAAGCCAAAGTTGAACTTCATACAGACCTACGATTGAATCTAAAATGGAACTACATAAAGGCCTACGATTAAAGCTAAAATTGGACAAGAAAAAGACCTTCGATTGAAGCAAAAGTTGAACAACATAACGACCAACGATTGAAGCTAAAATTTAACAACATAAAGACCTACGATTCAAGTTAAAAATAAACAACATAAAGACCTACTATTGAAGCTATAATTGAAAAACATAAAGACCTACGATTGAAGCTAAAATTGAACAACATAAAGACCTACGATTGAAGCTTAAATTGAACAACATAAAGACCTACGATTGAAGCTGAAGTTGAACAACATAAAGACCTACGATTGAAGATAAAATTGAACAATACAAATACCTATGATTGAAGCTAAAACTGAACAACATAAAGACCTACGATTTAAGCTAAAATTGAACAACATAAAGACCTACGATTGAAGCTAAAATTGAATAACATAAAGACCTACGATTGAACTAAAATTTAACAATATAAGGACCTATGATTGAAGCTTAAATTGAACAACGTAAAGACCTACTTTTGAAGCTAAAATTGAACTTTAGAAAGACCTACGATTGAAGCTAAAATTGAACTTTAGAAAGACATACGGTTGAAGCTAAAATTAAGCAACATAACAACCTACGATTGAAGCCAAAATTGAACTTCATAAAGACATACGGTTGAAGCTAAAATTAAGCAACATAACAACCTACGATTGAAGCCAAAGTTGAACTTCATACAGACCTACGATTGAATCTAAAATGGAACTACATAAAGGCCTACGATTAAAGCTAAAATTGAACAAGAAAAAGACCATCGATTGAAGCAAAAGTTGAACAACATAACGACCAACGATTGAAGCTAAAATTTAACAACATAAAGACCTACGATTCAAGTTAAAAATAAACAACATAAAGACCTACTATTGAAGCTATAATTGAAAAACATAAAGACCTACGATTGAAGCTAAAATTGAACAACATAAAGACCTACGATTGAAGCTTAAATTGAACAACATAAAGACCTACGATTGAAGCTGAAGTTGAACAACATAAAGACCTACGATTGAAGATAAAATTGAACAATACAAATACCTATGATTGAAGCTAAAACTGAACAACATAAAGACCTACGATTTAAGCTAAAATTGAACAACATAAAGACCTACGATTGAAGCTAAAATTGAATAACATAAAGACCTACGATTGAACTAAAATTTAACAATATAAAGACCTATGATTGAAGCTTAAATTGAACAACGTAAAGACCTACTTTTGAAGCTAAAATTGAACTTTAGAAAGACCTACGATTGAAGCTAAAATTGAACTTTAGAAAGACCTACAATTGAAGCTCAAATTGAACAACATAAATACCTACGATTGAAGCTACAATTGAGCAACATAAAGACCTACGATTGAAGCTAACATTCAACAACACAAAGACCTACGATTGAAGCTAAAATTGAACAACACAAAGACCCACGATTGAAGCTAAAGTTGAACAACACAAAGACCTACGATTGAAGCTAAAATTGAACAACACAAAGACCTACGATTGAAGCTAAAATTGAACAACATAAAGACCTACGATTGAAGCTGGTATTGAACAACATTAAGACCTATGATTGAAGCTAAAATTGAACAACATAAAGACCTACCATTGAAGCTAAAATTGAACAACATAAAGACCTACCATTGAAGCTAAAATTGAACAACATAAAGACCTCAAATTGATGCTCAAATTAAACAACAGAATAAAGACCCACAATTGCAGCTAAAATCGAACAACATAAAGACCTACGATTGAAGCTCAAATTAAGCTACGTGAAGACCTACGATTGAAGCTAAAATTGAACAACATAAAGACCTCTGATTGAAGCTAAAATTGAACAACATAAAGAACTACGATTAAGCTGAAAGTTAACAGAATAAAGACCTACGATTAAAGATAAAATTGAACAACATAAAGACCTTTGATTGAAGCTAAAATTGGACAACATAAAGACCAAATATTGAAGCTAAAATTGAGCAACAAAAAGACCTACGATTGAAGCTAAATCTAAACTACATAGACCTTAGATTGGTACTCAAATTGAACTATATAAATACCTACGATTGAATCTAAAATTGAACAACAGAAAGACCTACGATTAAAGCTCAAATTGAACTACATAAAGACCAGCGATTGAAGCTAAAATTGAGCTACGTAAAGACCTACGATTGAAGCTAAAATTGAACAACATAAAGATCTACGATTGAAGCTCAAATTGAACAACATAAACCCCTACGATTGAAGCTAAAATTGAACAGCATAAACACCTACGATTGAAGCTCAAATTGAACAACATAAAGACCTACGATTGAAGCTCAAATTGAAAGACATAAAGACCTACGATTGAAGCTAAAACTGAACAACATAAAGACCTACAATTGAAGATAAAATTGAACAACATATAGACCTACGATTGAAGCTAAAATTGAACAACATAAAGACCTACGATTGAGGCTAAAATTGAATAACAGAAACACCTACCATTGAAGCCAAATTTGAACAACATAAAGACCTACGATTGAAGCTAAAATTAAACAACATAGAGACTTACGATTGAAACCAAAGTTGAACCTCATACAGACCTACGATTGAAGCTAATATTGAACAACATAAAGACCTACGATTGAAGCTCAAGTTGAACTATATAAAGACCTACGATTGGAGCTTAAATTGAACTACATAAAGACCTACGATTGAAGCTAAAATTGAACAACATAAACGCCTACGCTTGACCAAAATTGAACAACATAAAGTCCTACGATTGAAGCTAAAAGTGAACAACAGAAAGACGTACGATTGAAGCCAAAATTGAACAACATAAAGACCCACGATTGAGGGTAAAATTGAACAACATAAAGACCTAAGATTGAAGCTAAAATAGAACATCATAAAGACCTACGATTGAAGTAAAAATTTAACAACAAAGAGACCTAAGATTGAATGTAAAATTGAATAACATAAAGACCTACGATTGAAGCTAAAATTGAACAACACAAAGACCTATAATTGAAGCTAAAATTGAACAACATAAGGACCCACGATTGAAGCTAAAATTAAACAACATAAAGGCCTATGATTGAAGCTAAAATTGAACAACATAAACCCCTACGATTGAAGCTAAAATTAAACAAAATATAGACCTACGATTGAGACTAAAATTAAACAACATAAACCCCTACGATTGAAGCTAAAATTGAACAACATAAGGGCCTACGATTGAAGCTAAAATTGAACAAAATGAAGACATACTTTTGAAGCTTAAATTGCACAACAGAAATACCTACGATTGAAGCTAAAATTGAACAACATAAAGACATACGATTGAAGCTAAAATTGAACAAGATAACGACCTACGATTGATGCTAAAACTGAACAACATAAGGGCCTACGATTGAAGCTAAAATTGAACAAAATGAAGACGTACGTTTGAAGCTTAAATTGAACAACATAAAGACATATGATTGAAGCTAAAATTGAACAACATAAAGACCTTTGATTGAAGGCAAAATTGAACAACATAAAGTCCTGCGATTGAAGCTAAAATTGAACAGCATAAAGACCTTTGATTGAAGGCAAAAGTGAACAACATAAAGTCCTGCGATTGAAGCTAAAATTGAACAACATAAAGACCTTTGATTGAAGGCAAAATTGAACAACATAAAGTCCTACGATTGAAGCTAAAATTGAACAACATAAAGACCTACGATTGAAGCTCAAATTGAACATGAAAAAGACCTACGATTGAAGCTATAATTGAACAACATAAAGACCTACGATTGAAGCTAAAATTGAACAACATAAAGACCCACGATAGAAGCTAAAATTGAACAACATAAAGACCTACGATTGAAGCTAAAATTGAACAACAGAAAGACCTACGATTGAAACTAAAATTAAACAACATAAAGATCTACGATTGAAGCTCAAGTTGAACTATATAAAGACCTATGATTGAAGCTCAAATTAAACTACATAAGGATCTACGATGAACTACATGATTTAAGCTAAAATTCAAATGACAAACGCCACCCTTCTAAAGTTGCCACTTAATTGATTTTATTATCAATTCAATGCCTGAGGTACAACCATTAGAAAATTTTTGTTTGAAATATTTGGCTCTTGCCGGATTAATGTCATGTTGTATAGTGTTACATTTTCCTCAATATTTGTAATTCAATCTATTAGATTCCTATCCGTTTTTCATAGTATCATTGCCTGTATTTATATTTCATTTCATTGCATAAAACAAACTTTTCGCAACAAAACTTTTTCCATTATCACTGCTTAAACTAACACGTACGTTGTTCTACTACTATGTATTTACATGCAGTTTTAAACGAACAAAAAATATTTGAAATTTATTTCAAATAAAATAAATACATTGTGTTATTAAGTATTAGGTTTTTTTTTATAAAATTGAGAATATTTTAAATAAATTATTTTATAGAAAATTATATTTAACAATAACTTTTGGTAAAAATTCTATAAATAACAAAACAGGCTCGAAGGACCAAACAGCAGCAAATAATTTTAAATAAATACAGGCAATAGAAACTTTGTGTTGTTGTTTTTTTTTTTTAAATATATTGTATTTTATTTTTTTTTATGCTCTGCCACATACAACTATTCACATACCACAAACATAAATAGACATATATATGTGGCATGTAAGTACATACATATATATTTTAAAATCTCACACCCCTTGTTCACAACACAAAACATCATAATACTGGGATTTGACAACAACTAGAAAGGGAGTAATAGAGCAGGAATGAGAATATTTTTGTAAGTTTCCACATATAGGAAACCAAAGTTGTGTATGTGAGTAGAGATTTGTTACAAATCCTTTTCAAACGCAGTTTTACCCCAACAAAATAAATTTGATGCTTTGTTAGTTGCAGGAATAGGTTTGCACAACAAGTGCCGTCAGTTAGAGGAGTCTAATGCACATCAATTTAAATTCTATTTACTTATTTATATATGTTATTGTTGCATTTTAATATATTAATATATGGTGAGACATATTGTAATTGAATATGTTTAATAAATTAATTGGCATGACTAACTGGAAAATTGCATTATTCTAATAAAAAACATCACTCAAATTTTATAATTTTCTACTTGTAGCACAGTCATATAATGGATATTGTTAAAAGGAATATTAAATCTATATATCTACTTAATTTATCACGATTTTTTGTCTATGAGTTGATTTAAAGACTCTATTGTATCAACAGTTGCTCTCAAAAGGCAATTGAGTAATATTTTTGGTATCAGTAGTACAGATGATAATAAATTTAAAAATTAACCAATGATTTGCAGTTCCTCGTTAATAAATATTAAAATAATAAACAAGTTTGGCGCTATTATATATTTAATAACGTAGTTATACTCAATTCCATTTGAATGAGATAATAATTTTCAATTTTGACAAAAAAAAAAAACAAAATGGACTTATCGCATTTGCATACGACAACTTAGGAATTATATATACCGAACTATAACAATGATAAGAAATCTAAATAATTATAATCGTTTTTTAGGCAAACAGTAAAAAAAAGAGAGTAATTGATTTTGTCAGTCCGTTTGTAACATATCGAAATATCGAACGTAAAACCAAAAAGTATATAACAGGTGGCGCAAAAGTAATCCTCCTATCAGAAAATGCTATAAATTTTGCGATTGGCTCCTAAAGTCAGTTCTGTTTTGAAATTTGTGTAGTAAACACATGCGAAATACACGTTAATAAACAATGTTACGCTACACTGCTCCAGAACGCGGAATATTGCTGACTATTTATTTGACCAATAATCGGCAAAATTTATAGCATTTTCTGATAGGAGGATTACTTTTGCGCCACCTGTTATATTCTGGGTGCTCGTAAGATTCTGTCTGTTTAAAACACGATAGAGCCCAAACGAAAGGAGCTAGCTGCTTGAAATTTTCCAATTGTCAGTTGTCACATATTGATGGTGAGTATACAAAATTCGGTGCAGCCGAATACAACACGCTTATTTCCTACTTATTCTAATGTCTTGTATTAAAATTGCAATTTTCAAAAAAGTGATCTTAACTCCTTTACTCACTCAGCTAACATATATCCTCTTAGAGCTTACTTGTAAGTTAAACGTAGCTTAACACGCTGTTATATTATACCTGAAACAAATTTAGCCGGGATTTAACCAATGATTGTGTTTTTCACTAATGGCTTACGGGCTGTCAATTTTGTAAGCATTGCCGTACTGTTCAGTCAAAACACATATGGCATTTCTCCTAATTTTTTTTATATGAATATGGCAATACCTTAAATATTCCCAAAAAAAAGCAACCGCGTCCATAACAGTATTTAAAAACTTTAACTTTGTTAAAAGGAAAAAAAAGTAAGAGAGCTATATTTGGCTGTGAAAAATAGTACATACCCTTCACCAAATTATTCTTTAAAATCAAATTTTTAATATTTGTTTCGAAATTCTTTTTTTATTTTAAATTTTTTTTTTTTTTAATTTTTTTTTAATTTAAAAATTTTTTTTTTTAATTTATTAGTGAAAAAAATGTATGACAAAAAAATTGTTTGGTTAAAAAAATTAGGCTTAAAACCATTTTTCCCGATTTTGACCCATTGTAGGTCCAACTTTTTAAATTTTTTTTTTTTCGAAATTGCTTTTTCAAAGTTTTTTTTTTTCCAATTTTTTTTTTAATTTTTAAAATTTTTTTTTCAATTTTTAAAAAAAATTTTAAATTTAAAAATGTTAACAAAAAAAATTTTTGTTAAAAAAAAATTTCGGGTTAAAAAATATTTCGGGTTAAAAAATATTTTTCCCGAATTTGACCCATTGTATGTCCAAATTACTATAGCTTCATATATAGGGATTTCCAACAAGAGGTGTTATTTTGGTATTCAAAGAAAAATTGAATTTTTTGAGATAAATACTCAGGTGTTTATTTCATAATAAAGAGGAAGGTATGCCGTTAATAAAGAAAAATAACATCAGCCAACATCCTTTTCATTAAATTTTCCATAACCAAATTGCAAAGTGTCTGCCCTATGACCTCGATAGCCTTACGAATTCTAAGATAACACGGTCCGGAAACTTTTCCCGTAAAGGAGCAATGGTTTCGTTGCTTGTGTGGCAAATAGTGCCGTCTTGTTGAAAGTAAACGTTGTCCAGATCATAATCATCCAACTCCGACCAAAATACATTGTCCAATTCCAAAGAACGACGAGGTATGGACAAACCTAGGTTTTCTTCAACACTTTGGGCTACAGCAGCAATATTCTCAGTTGTTCTTGAGAGACGTGCACGGATTTTATTCTTCACATCACTAACTTGTCCCAACAGCTCGAATTTTTCCACCAATTTTTGTATTGCGGTCCGAAAAGGTGCTTCACGACGACCCAAAAATGCTTTAGTTTTGCGAACTGTGACTGCAAGATTGTCACCATTTTTGTAGAGAATTTTAATAATTTCTGTGCGATGTTGAAGCGGGTATCGTTCCATTTTTAGTAATGGCGTAGTTTCTACTTGTTAAATGTCAAGGAATAAAAGCTTCAAAAGTCACAGCTACCGAAATACCGGGCGATTCAAAATAACACCTCTTGTTGGAAAACCTTATACAATGGACTTTGAAATATCTATCATTAGATATCCATATTGTCTATATTAATGACTAATTAATCCAGATATAGATAAAAAAATAGGCCAAAAATCGAGGTTGTCCCGGTTTTTTCCTTATATCTCAGCCATTTGTGGGCCGATTTTTTCGATTTTAAATAGCGAGCGAGCATATTCTTGTTTACTGTAACCATATTTATGATTGATGCAATCATGTGAATCGTAAGTTAACCATATTATGGTTACCACAATCATGTAAATAGTTACTGTGACTATAATATTGTTCAAAAATTTTAAAAATGTGGAAATGGTTACTGTAAACATGCACTACTATATTTTTTCTCTGCGTGTATAAATGCAGAAATAATTTGGACGTGCCTTTATTGTTCGTATCTTTCTAACAATTTGCATATTAAATTTATTATATGTGTTTGAATCACTTAAATCCTCATCATCACTAGAATAATCAATTTTTTTTTTTAATTTTTGTTAAAACGTTGTAATTTTCTTTTCACGTGTTGAATTTATTTTATTTCTTCAGCTGTTTGTATTTTGACAGTTCTAGCTTAGGTTTAACTCGCCAATAATGTTCAGTTAAACCTAGATTTTATACTAAACAAACAATAATTGAGAAACACAATTTTTAGTTTAATCTAAGTTTAAACATAGAATGTAGATTATCTTTATCCCAGAAACTAGCAAAAATTGGACCAAAAAAGCGAACGAACGCCAGGTAAAAAATTATGAAGACCGTCTGCAGGTTTGCGTGTAATATAACACCACAGATAAATTTTACATAAAAACAATTTTTTTTGAGAGGATGGAACAAATAAATTGAAATACACATTATTTTCGATATTGCTAGTCCCAGAAACAATTTCTGTCGAATTGACCGTATAAAGGCAGGTCGCATTTGAAACAAACATTTCTTACAATTTTTGCACCTTTTTTGGCTTTTCCCTCCATCCAAAAAAGAAAATTATCAGCAGCTTGCTGAGCAGCTCTTTTCCCAATACCTGATATGCCAGGCTGTAGTGATAAAGGCTCATCGAGACTTGGAACATGTGGTCGTCCTACAGACCGTATATATTTGAAGGAAACAAGTCCAGCAGCTATTTCCTCACGGAAATCTGAATGCTGTAAAATCAGTTCTTTATCGGACAAATTGTTGAAAGCATTGGCAACATCGGCGTGATAAAATTAATGCATTTGTAGAGACCATGTCCACTAAATGGTAGAACAAGCTAATCATTATTTTTTTTAAACAAACACAAACTGCGAAACGTTTTGCTTGTCTGCAGATACACCCAGAGTCTCTCGCGGGAATTTAACCCACAACCCTCAGATTAGTATTCCAGCACACTATCGACTAATCTATCGGGGCACTCATTGCGAGTCTTAGCTCAAATATGTTATCGAACAACCTGTAGACCATCCATGAGATCTACTCCACCCATACGATCATTGTATTCTCGGATAATTTAAGGGCAGTGAATTTCTTTTGCTTCCTATCATACCGAGTAACCTTTGATTGTTGTTCACCAGGATTGGTTCTTCTGAAATGTTCAATGCATACATGTGTCGATGACGGGCGGACACATTTGTTATCCTTCCATAATACAGTATTCACATCGACTACATGGATTGAGGTCATGAATTCTACGCAAAATCGTCTCTGCTCTTTGTTCATTTCGCTGTCGGTTGGCAGCTTACAAAAAAGCAAATCATGATCAACAAGTATGACAAAAACTGAGTACCTCTTATTGTGCCCAAACCACAAAAGCGGCTTCGATGTGTAAAAGTTATCAAAATACAGAATGTGATGTACGAAATTAGGAATTTTCAAACATTTAAGGTTGCTCCAATGTCAGGTGTAACAGGTCAAATTATATTATCACCGGACCCATGGTATTTTTTAAACGTTTGAATCATAAAGCACGAAAAATTGTATACCTCTTTTATGCGGTTAATTGGGCATGTATTTTCGTAGATGGTGTTTCGTCTTTGGAACATAAGTAAGTGGAATCAGCAGCACTATCATCGCTATCAATACCTTTATCTGTGCTGTCTACAGAACTCTACAGAATCAATGCGAAAAAAATGTTTAATACAGCACTAGGGCACAAAAATCGAAGACCGTCTTGAGACGGTCTTACCGGTTAGAGGGTTAAATAGCAATCCAAGTCAGCACTATATTGTATAAATTGATGTATCAGTCATGTATGTAAGTTATTTGGTGACCTCGGAAAGTTGATTTCAACAGACAGACGGTCAGATGGACATGGTTATAGCGATCCGTAATATATGTACAATACTTTATGGGGTCGCTAACGAAAAACTACAAAAGGATGAACGAACTACTATATACCCTTCCCACTCATGGTGAAGGGCATAAAAATGTTTGGAAGTGTCTTACCCCCCACAACAATATATTTCAAAGAATTTTTTTAAATAATGAAGTAGAGCAAACGCTATTTTTTCCAGATGTATAAAAAAAAAACTTTGCCTATCAATGCTGTATTTATTTCTGATATTTTCCAGCACAAAGTCAAACCAAATCTTTGTACTTACAACAAGTTTTATGTTAATTTACTTCAAGTACCTCAATCCCCCATAAATCATAATCTACTTTTTGAGCAGTTAACTTAAATATTATTATTTTCTACATATTTAAACCTACTTTGACACACTCATTTCTTTCTATACTCAGAAACATATGTATTTCAAAAAAAAAAATACTACAATTTGGCTAAAAAAGAACTTAGATCAAAGTAAGAAAAAAAAGAAATAGTTTATTTTGTTCGTAACAAACGCCAGAAAACATTGCAACAGACAGAGATGCAAGTAAGTAAATACATATGTACTTGCATAAACTCATGTACTTTCTACTTATACTATACATGCAAGTAAGTATGAATGTTTGAAATAGTTGCAGGTAAATAAAATCACACATGTTCATTCGTACCTTTGATATTTGCTTTTTTTTCTCTTCTTCTAACATTTATCAAAGGTATGTAATGTATATTTACAGTGATACAAACAAAAAAATTTAGCTAGTACATATGTTGTTTGAACATGTGTTTTGATTTTACATAAATAAATATACATACATATGAACGAACGTACGTATAAACATATGTGAGTATATCTACTATATTATATTATTTGTTATTATTCTCTTGTAGCTTTTTTATATACATACGTACATATGTATAAATGTGGATTTGTATATGAATATACACTGATATAGTACGTATTTATATGTAGGTACATATATGTATTTGATTGTATGATGTATGTATGTTAAATTCTGTTACATTTTTTTTTTCTGTATTTCTATTTGCTTGATTTTCTGTTTGCCTGGCTGTGAATCTTGTATACAGTGTATATAGAAATATGTATGTTAATCCAAATGTATTTGTGTTTAAAGAAATAACAACCGAATAAATGGTATGAATATGTCTCAATAGAGGCGAGGGTTGTTTTAAAAGTATGATTAAATATATGTAATTAATAGATTTACTATATAAGAAATTTAATTTTGTAGTAGCGATTTTAAACTTGCAGTAATATTAATACAAGTATTAAAGCATATGACACTCTACTCTAGTACCAGTATATAGTACTAGTTAAGACAAATAAATAGCTTATTACTACCAATTTTAGTAATTAAAACTGAAAAATATATAAAAAATTTTAATGAGATCTTACAGTTTTATTATACCCTTCACCAAGACTGGCAAGGTCAGGTGCGGTCCAGGGGTGTGAAAAAATATATCTGGATTACTTCATTAGTATAGACAATATGGATATCTGATGATAGATATTTCAAAGACCTCTCAAACGGCGTATATGAGCGCTGATTACACTAGTCTACAATGATTTTGGTGACTGATTTTTTTTTTTTTTTTTTTGATAAACGATTTTACAATATTTTATTAAATTATTTTACTGGTTAGAAGCTTCGTTTTTTAGATTTTCTACGATGGAGATCCTTAGAACACTCACGTGTGATACTCCAACAGTTATCTGCCATCTATCTTCCATCAGTTTTAAATAACGATGGAAACTTTCTCCTTGTTCTTCGCAATACAATCCAAGATTTTCAGGAAACTGGTTTAAATGGCAGATAGTTTTATGATCATATTTCATCCAAGATTTTTATATTTAATGAAAAGGTCTATAATTAATTCCTCGTAATGTTCGGCATTCTGATTTCCTAAGAACATTTTCACAATGACAACGAAATAATTCCATACCGCTGCTACCAAATCATTCATTGAATGTATGATGTTGCTTTATAGGAGATGGTACGTCCCCTAAGTACAGTAGAGGCAGTAGAGGCCTTTTAGCAGACGGAAAATCAGGATACGTCATTTTCCTTTAATTAATTTTTTTAACAACACAATAATAGCAGTCATCAATTTGTCTTTAAATGACTACGTTTAGCGACAACTTTTCGCGATAAGCACTTATTGTTAAAATCATTTTATTTATATTATACATATACTATTACGAAACGGGCACACGAATTTACTTATGACAGCCAATACTAAAATACATAATGCGGATATATCCAAAGCTGCACGTAGGAACAAAATTTAAAAACATTTCTGAAGTGTATTAAGTATAAATCTGTAAAAAATGTCTTAATTGAGGTTTCATTAAAGGAACCTAAGGTCCAGAAGTTGCAGGTAAAATAGATAGAGAGTTTAATAACTGTCTTATCGGTCCAAAACTAAGGAACTGGCAGCCAAGACGAAAGGTGCCTACCTCATGTGGCTTTGAATATCAGTTTATAGTACCCATAGATATATATGTAGCTGGAGTGAAAGTTAGCCTAGTAAACACATATAGATCGGAAACTCTCCTGTCAAAGACCTAACTCAATTGCCAAGAACTTAAGTGCTGAGAATGTATGTTTAATAAAAACTACTAATACATTCGCACCACTTAGGTTTTTGACAACAGAGTTAGGTCCTTGACGGCTGAGTTCCGCTTTATGTACATATCTTTATCTATGTTTACGGCCCATTTTATAGAACTAAACGTTTTGAAATGTAAGAAATTTATATGAAGAAGACTTTATTTATATACGAAAAGTTTGTTCTTTTTGAGTATCTGATATTTAACATACATTTTTATAGAGAAATATACATAGATAACTCTCCTGTCAAAGACCAAACTCAGTTGTCGAAAACCAGAGAATTTATCGATCGCATTTAACGAACATGAAGCAGAGATAAAGTTTCGTGAAACTATCACAACATCAAACGCAGTTCCAAGCAGAAGCAGCGTGATGACATCTGAAATACTGATGCTGACGATCTAAGCAACATACAGATGAATAGCGACATCAACAGGTTTGAAAATAAGGAAAAGCAGAAACATGGTTAGATCATTTGATGAACTACAACTTGAGTTGATGAGTTGAGTGCTTTTGGAGTGCATTTGGATCTCTCTCTAACCCAACGATGCAGTTTACTGATAGAAGACGAAACGGAATTGTTCCCAAACTTGTCTTGGACACACCACCTTAGCGAACAGGGAGTTAAGTACCTGGCAATAGTTTTAAACCTGTCAGTGAGGAATCCGGCTGCCTGTAAATATGATAGATTCATTAGATACTTAAATATGGAAAAGTATCGACTGAGGGATAATCTTACAGACTTGTACCGTAAATCGACCCATCCATAAACAGCCGCTCAAAATTCATAAAATACAGAGTACCACAAAAACATTAACCCCATTGCCATTCAGATCTCACAAGCCTTGCTAAAGGACACCGCTAGATACATCTAAGACCTTCGGCACTGTCATCCACGCCACTCTTCTAGGACATTATGCCTACCATAATGACTAACAACATGAAGTGATTAATCGTGGCATTCATGGAGTTATGAGATAAACCACGTAGAATTAAGAAAGGAGTTACTACTCCTGTTTACCTACTATCTCTCTAAACTTTTGGCATCTACTCATATGCGGACGACAAATCCTTTTTGGATACGTTCCTCAACTTTGGCGACCTATGTGGTCTGGTAAATGGCTCCTTAATCCATTGCACTACTTTTTCAGAGCGCTTAACCTAAAAAGAATCACCAATAAAGTCGTCGTCAATACTCTTCTCCACCTGGACGAAGGAGGTAAAGCTTATATTCTTGAGGCGTAGTCTATGGAGTCAAAATTCCGGCTGTGAACTACTCGGCAGTCGCTTTTGACAGCCTCTTTACTTCTTAAGCTCAGGTCACTGAAGTTGAAACAAAGTGCTAGCCGGCAGCACATGAGGTATGAACAAAGAAACCTTATTGACTACCTACACGATGATTGGCTGGTCAATAGCCAATTACGTAGAAACAACATTTCTTGATTAATACCCAGTGAAGAAATATTCAAAGATGGCAAATTATTACATTAAATACTAACACAAGAAGAACACAAGAAAACGAAGATTCTCTCAGTCATGAAACAGAATGTCATATTGATAAAATAGCTATCCAATGATATCATCGTTGAAGTAATCCTAGCTACGCAATCAATAAGTTGAAGTCTCCCTGGAAACATGTCAAGAAGGAACCTATTGTATACGCGGAATACATACACAGATATGTCCAGGATCCATTGGATGGGAGATCATATTCCGGAGCTTAGAAGGCGGTCACAAGTTATCATATGAGAAGCCCACCGCACACGGCAGACACAGAAAAGTAGACACCAACTGTGGGTGAAATGAAGCAACAGTCTCAATGCCTATCCGTCATAGATTATTTCATCTCCAGTTTATGGCCAGATTGTGGTCTAGTTCCTAATACTACTTCACTTCGTCAACTTTTTTCTTAGACAATTTTACAGTTTCAGCTAGGATTCCTAGGAAGGCAGATCGAGTTGGCGTAGGTGTCTACATTCAGCAATTCGAAACTAGGTTATCTTTTAGACTTCCAAATGAATTTATCATTATCCAGGCTGAAATATCAGCCATAAAAAGGTCGGCTAACTGGCTCAGTTATAACAAGATGTGAGGTAGGTATATATACTGACAGTCAGGCCGCAATCAAATCTCTAACAGGTGTATATACAACATCTAATTTGGTCCAGGAATGCAGGGCATCCTTAACAGGATGGCGAGACATTCAACAGTCGTACTCAAGTGGGTATGTGGACACGGAGAATTGGCGGAAAAAGGCGCCATGCTGCCTGATGGACACATAGACTTCCTATTCCTATGTGGGATTCCGTTATCCAAATGCAAGCTTCACATTAGTAACTTCTACTATGAGCTTACTCCGACGAGGATGGGGTTGTGAACCCACATGTACCATTACCCGACTGAATCGCGGACGAACAACATATATTCTTGGCTTGACACGCTCACAATTGAGCGGTGTGATGGCGGTCATTACCGGTCACTGCACTTTTGGCAACCACGCGAGGAGACTTGGCTTGCCTTTCAATGACTTCTGCAGAAGTTGTTTAAACGAGGAGGAGGATGAGACAATTTTTCATCTTCTTTGTCACTGTCCGGCATTGGAAAATCTACGCTTAAGGTTTCTGGGACATCGTTCCCTAACTAGTCTCTCAGAGCTCTCGAATTTGAGGCTTTAGTGCATTAATGCCATTGTAAGGAATAGTAATTGGCTAACCAGACCAAATATGGGGATATCCACAGAGTGACCAACTAGTAATTCCCTCTCCTCTCTCTTTCTCTTTCGTATCTCTTCTCTCACTCTTCAATCTTAACCAAATCTTGGCTGTCCCCTTCAGCTTTTTTCATAACTACTCTATCCTTCTCTTTTTGCCTCTATACTTTCAGGTAACACAAAGGGATCTATTGCCTGAACCCACGTGAGCTGCTCTTCACTTCGCTGCTGCCTGCAAACCTAACCTAACCTAGGGTTCCTGTTCCTGTATTTCAGTACAGATTCATTGTAATTTGTTGCTTTATCGGGAAAAAATTCCCGGAAATTTCCAGGAATATTTGTTTTGAAATTTCTGTATTACTTCAGTACAGATTCTTTGTAATTTGTTGCGAATCGAATGATTCGATTACATCCATAGATTTACCGAATTTATTGTTTATCAAACGATTTTGTGTTTCTTGTATCGAAAATATAATCGAATGGATATAATCGAATCATTCGATTGGCAATAAATCACAATGAATCTATTCTGAAAAAATACTGTAAATACAGACGGTTTTTAAACAAATATTCCTGAGACTAGGATATATTAAAGACTACCCGACGAATGCAGTGTCTTCTAGTGTAAAATCTTTGCCGTATTAAATGTCACGAAAAATATGACTGTTACCATCACTATGGGATAGAGGTTACTATTAATTTTGACAACTAGTTATGGTGGCCTTTAAGAAGAGGAGTATAAAATTGTTTTCAGCGGGATAATGGGGGTTTTTTTGTACAAGGTTTGTTGGAGCTAATATAATATGATAGGAAAAGTGGTCGCATACGAACTTGCGAGGCAATGTTTGGCTCTGGAAGTGAAGGTGAGGTAGATATGGGTGAAAATATATGTTGATCATTATACAGACCTTGGAGATTTCTGACCAATGCCAGGAAAGCAGGGCGATACAGCATGGCACCAAGTTCCATTTGGGTTAGGTATAATTTTGTAGGAATAAACCCGTTGGTAGGGTTGGGCAATCTGATAGTCTTGTAGGTATAATCACGAGTTCGATAGGACCAGTAAATGAGGCAAATGTACATCATAGTTTTGTAGGATGTACGTGAATGTTGATGAGTTAGCAACAATTGAGAAAAGTATTAGTCATTGCATTCATTATATCCATCATATATGTAGGATTATCACTGGTAGTGGAGTTTTGACATTTTCATCAAGGGAATTAAGTGACTTGGTGACAGGTACAGTTTGTCGACTATCTTTTATTCCCTTCTTAACATTCAGAATCACATTTAGTATATTTGGGTTCGGATATAGCTAATCCATGTTGATCCTATTCTAATATTCACAGACTAATACAAATTTAAAAACACCACAAAATTTTCAATATAATTTGTTTTATATTTTTTTATTACAAATTACAATTTCAACTATATATTTTATATTATACAATAAAAAAATAACAATTTTGTAAATAAGCTAAAACTTAAAATTAAATAAAGGGAATAGCTAATATTTTAAAATTAAAATTAAGAAAAAAAAAACTTAAACTATTTACATGTCTTCATGGCTAAGGAATCATTATTATCATTTCTTTCTTAAATAAAAGTTATATTACAATTAACTCAGTATTACTAAATATTTATGGTCTTTGAATTCAATTTTAAATTCAATTTTTCAGAGTTCTAACAACTAATAGAATAACAATTTTCTTTAAATAAAAATTTTAAAATTTTAATTCATTAAGTAATTAACAAATATGTTTTATGTCCAATTAAGTAAAAAAAAATAATAAATTAATAAGAATTTTGTTAATGATTTCATGCTCTAACAAAACTCTTTTAAATATTTTGGTTTTCATAAGTTTTTTGTTTGTAACAGGAAAATATTTTTAGAATAAAATATTTCTTTGTAGTTAAGGTTAAGGGCACGACAAATTAAGCATACATTTTCTCTACAAGATCGGCATATTGTTTGTTGACCACATTACGTTTGACCTTCAAAGTGGGGCCCAATTCACCGGTGGGTATGGAGAAGTCCTGAGGCAAGATGGTAAATTTCTGTACTTTTTGGGCATTAGAAATGGCATATTTGTTGGCACGTTTAATAGCATCCTCAATGGATTTGTACACCTTTGGACAGGGACCAGCATTCAAGATTTCAGTTAAAGTTTTGTGATTAACTCCCAACGATTTCATCCAGGCCAAAGACTCGTGGCTGAGCTCATCCAAGGGGGCACCGGTGTCTTTGTCCATTTCGGTCTATATTCAAACAAAAAAATGTAGTTATTATACTTGAAATTTGGAGAATGTAAAAGATAGAAAACAATTACCTTAATGGCTATTAACACACTCAAAAATTTACGCTGTTCTCCTATGAGGAAGGCATTGGAAATGGCATCACACTCCTTTTTAATTAAATTTTCAATGTGTACTGGTGGTATGTTTTCACCTCCAGCGGTAATAATAATTTCCTTTGATCTGCCTGTTATGTAGACATAACCCTTGTCATCAACGTAACCAACATCACCGGAATGTAACCAGCATTCATCATCCAAAGCCTCTTCAGTTTTTTCTTTGTTGTCAATGTAGCCCATGAACACGTGGCGACCACGAATACAGATCTGGAAAAATGGAAGAATAAATGTAAAATACGAAAATAAAATTAATATGACAATTTTGA
Source organism: Calliphora vomitoria (assembly GCA_942486065.2). Taxonomy (NCBI): domain Eukaryota; kingdom Metazoa; phylum Arthropoda; class Insecta; order Diptera; family Calliphoridae; genus Calliphora; species Calliphora vomitoria. The sequence continues at coordinate 16,117,300 of OW818030.2, read as the reverse complement.
ATAGAATAAAAATTTAAAAAAATCAACGAATAAAAATTATTCTTAAAGATTACCTAAAGATCGTACAGATTCGTTGCTGAAAATAATTTTTCTGTAATAACATGGAAATTATAACAACTTTAGGCTAAATATTTTTAAAAATTTTAACGAATAAAAAACCGAATAAAAATTATTCGCTATGTTTACCTAAAATTCATACATATTTGATTTCGAAATCTATTTTTATCTAATAAGTAAGAAATTCAAACAACTTTAGACCGAATAAAATTTCTTCGTAAAGATACATAAAAATCGTAGAAATTTGTTCTGGAAAATAATTTTTCTACAATAAATTAGAAATTGTAACAACCTTAGGCTAAATACTTTTAAAAATTTTAACGAATAAAAAACCGAATAAAAAACCGAATAAAAATTATTCGCTAAGTTTATCTAAAATTCGTACATATTTGCATTCGAAATCTAGTTTTCTCTTGAAATTTAAACAAGTTTAGACTAAAAATTAAAGAAAAATCAACGAATAAAAATTATTCGTTCAGTTTACCTAAAAATCGTACGCAGTTAATGATGAAAACTATTTCTCTATAATAACTTAGAAATTATAACAACTTTAAGCTAAACAATTTAACAAATTTCAACTGTTGGGAGAACAATTTTTGTAAATTTCAACAAATAAAAAACCGAACAAAAATTATTCGTTAAAGCACAATTGTTGTTGAAAACTATGTTTTTATAATAATTTGGAAACAAAAAAGAATTTTAAGCTGAGCAATTTAACTAATTTTAACGAATAAAAAACCGAATAACATTTATTCGTTAAGTTTGTCTAAAAATTGTCTACAATTGTTGTTAAAATCATTTTTTCTATAGTAAATTAGAAACTAAAACAATTTTAGGCTTAAATATAAAAAAAGTAATTGACGAATAAAGACCAGAATAAAAATTATTCGTTAAGTTTACCTAGAAATCGAAGAAATTTTATGTTAAAAACTATTTTTCACTAATAATTTCAAAGTTAGAACAAATTTTGATGAACATTTTTTTATAAATTTCAACGAATAAAAAACCGAATAAAAATTATTCGTTAAGTTTACCTAAAAATCGTTTATAATTGTTGTTGAAAACTATTTTTCTACAATTAATTAGAAACTAAAACAACTTTAGACTAAAAATCAAATAAAAAAGTTCAACGAATAAAAATTATTCGTTAAGTTCACTTAAAAATTGTTCATATTTGCTGTCATATACTGTTTGTCTCCTATAATTTGAAAAAAAAACTAGTAAGAGAGATATATTCGGCTGGGCCGAATCTTATATACCCTTCACCAAACTATACTTCAAAATAAAAATTTTAAATATTTTTAGGTAAACAAAATTTATTTTTTTTCCAGTAGTTTTTTTTTAATTTTTTGAAAAAAAAATTTTTTTCGAATTTTTTTTTTTTAATTTTTTTTAAATTTAAAAAACTTTTTTTTTAAATTTTAAATTTTTTTTTTTTAATATTTAGCCAAAAAACTTTTTGGTGAAAAAAAATTCGGGTTCAAAATTTTTTCCCGATTTTGACCCATTGTAGGTCCAACTTACTATGGTCTTATGTACGTCGTTGCAAAGGTCTTTGAAATATCTATCATTAGATATCCATATTGTCTATATTAATGACTAAGTAATCCAGATATAGGTAAAAAATAGGTAAAAAATCGAGGTTGTCCTGGTTTTTTCCTTATATCTCAGCCATTTGTGGACCGATTTTGCTGATTTTAAATAGCAAACTTCTCGAAAGCATGTCTGACAGAATTATTCAAGATTTGGATCCCGAAGATATCTGGGGTCTTCAGAAAATTGATTTCAACAGACAGACAGACAGACAGACGGACAGACAGACAGACAGACAGACAGACAGACAGACAGACAGACAGACAGACAGACAGACAGACAGACAGACAGACAGACAGACAGACAGACAGACAGACAGACAGACGGACATGGCTAAATCGACTCCGCTATCTATAAGGATCCAGAATATATATACTTTATAGGGTCGGAAATTATATTGTGGAAATTACAAACGGAATGACAAATTTATATATACCCTTCTCACGAAGGTGAAGGGTATAAAAAATTGGAAAAAAATCAACGAATAAATACCGAATAAAAATTATTCGTTAAGTTTACCTAGAAATCGTAAAAAATTTATGTTAAAAACTATTTTTCTCTAATAATTTCAAAGTTAAAACAACTTTTGGATGAAAATTTTTATAAATTTCAACGAATAAAAATTATTGGTTAAATCGTCTATAATTCTTGTTGAAACCTATTTTTCTATAATAAATTAGAAACTAAAACAACTTGAGGCTAAAAATTAAAAATAAATGTAACGAATAAAAAACCGAATAAAAACTATTCATTTAGTTTACCTAAAATTGGAGCATAATTGTTAAAAACTATGTTCTTACAATAATTTTGAAATAAAAAGAAATCCAAGCTAGAAATCTTAACGAATAAAAAACCAAATAAAAATTATTCGTAAAAAATAGTCTATAATTGCGGTTGAAACACAGTTTGCTATAATAAATTCGATACTAAAACAACTTTAGGCTAAAAATTAAAATAAAAAATCATCGAATAAAATCCGTATAAAAATTATTCGTTAAATTTACCTTGAATCGTACAAATTTTATGTCAAAAACTATTTTTCTCTAATAAATTGGAAATTAAAATGACTTTCGGACGAAAAAATTTAATACATTTCAACGAATAAAAATAATTCGCTAAGTTTACCCAAAATTCGTACGAAATTGCTGGTAAAAACTATTTTTCTATAATAATTTCGAAACTTAAGTAACTTAAGCCTTAAAACTTTAACATATTTAAACGAATAAAATACCGAATAAAAATTATTCGTTAAATTTACCAAAAAATTCGTATATAATTCTTGTTGAAAACTACTTTGTTATAATAATTTGGAAATTAAAACATATTTGGTTAAAAAATTTAACGAATAAAAACACGAATAAAATTTATTCGTTTAGATTTTTAAAAAATTTAAAATCTTTTCATTGAAAATAATTTATTATTAATATTATTTTTTAGATATAAAAAAAGTAATTAAAATTTTTAGCGAATAAAATAACGAATAAAAATTATTCGCTTAATTTATCCAAAATTTTTACATAATTTCTGTTGAAAACTATGTTTCCTTTATAATTAGGAAGTGAAAACCGAATAATTTTACCTCCTTCAAAATAACAACCAATTTCTTAAATTGCAAAATTTGTTGAAATATTTGTTGCTGTAACTAATTTTCTATAATTGGAAAATAAAAACAACTTTTCGCTAAAAATTATAATAAATATCAACGAATAAAAAACCGAATAAAATTTATTCGTTAAAAAAACACTTTAAAAATCCTCAAAAAAAAACACTCACCTCGCCATGACCATTTTCATCTTTATTGATAATCTTGGTCTCACAGCCGCCCAAGGTCTTGCCAATTGAGGTCAATTGCATGGTATCGGGCAAACACAATGAATGGCAGCCAGCAGTTTCGGACATGCCAAAGGCATCCAAAATCTTCAAATCCAAACTCAAGAAGTATTTCTTTGTTTCAGGAGACATGGGAGCAGCAGCACTAACCAAAGTAACAACACGATCCAAACCCAAGGCCTGTTTAACCTTAGACATGATCAACGATTTGGCAATCTTGTAACGCAAACCGCCATTTTTGCTAAAATACAACAAAAAAATATAAATAAATTATTAATATTAAATTAAGAAAACATAAATTCTTAAACCTCTAAGTCTGCCTTTAGATCACAACAATTAATTATGCTGTCCAACTTTGAATCCTAAGACTCTTCTTGTATTTACCCAGATGTTTTGCAAACCATAAACTAAAACTATTGTATATTTCTGCCAGTTTGGTACGTGTCCGTTTTGCATTGTAAATAACTATAAAAGACAAACATCTCTTTCCACAGAAAGTTTAAATGCATTTTTTTGCAACAAATCCTTAAAAATAATAAACTAAAACTAAACTAAACCTCCACCACCTTTATCACAACCACAACCTGAACAGCATCATCCACCATGTGCTAATAATGGTTAAAACTGCTTAAAAATAGTGAGACAAAAAAGAAAAAAACAATTTACCAACTACACCTGACAGTGCCACTATAGAACCATAGTGAGACAGTCAGTACAACTGCAAGTCATTACATGTCATACTTACAAGTTTGTTGCATGTCCTGACCGCTATACTGTTGCAAAGGTGTGTGTTCCCTAGTTTCTTTTTTTACGTTTTTACGTTTTTTTTCTCTCTACTGATGTTGAGAAATGTTTTTTGCATAAAATTACATTTTCCCTGGAATAATTTTCTTTTGCTCATGCATCTACTATGACTGTGATCCCCAAATTGCATGTGTTCGTGTGCTCTTGTAGTTGTAAAGATTTTGGTTACAAATGTATTTAAGGTGGTTACAACATGTTGTAGCATGTAAAAGATTAATTGAAATTGTTTTTATTAAGAACAGAGAAAACTTGTCTTTAAGATTTTGGGGTGAGGGCGAACATCAAGGTGAAAATTGTTACTTTTCATCGTACATATTTAGGAGGGTAATAAATGCAAAAGTTCCTTAAGAGTATATATGTATGTTTAAGGGAATAATATGGAAATTTCGAAGGATTTTAATATCAACATTAATTAGTAAAATAAATGTAATATTTTTTACATAAAAATTGAAATTAATTTGAACGAAGAAAAAACCGAATAAAAATTATTCGTTAAGATTTTTTTAAAAATAGCGCAGAATTGTTATTGAAAACTATTTTTCAACTATAATTGGTAAATAAAATCAAATTTATGCTAAAAATTTTAACAAATTACAACGAATAAAAAACCGAATAAAAATTATTCGTTAAGATTTTTTTTTAAATAGCTCAGAATTTATGTTGAAAAATATTTTTCTATAATAATTGATAATAAAGCAACAAATTTTAACAAATTACATCGAAAAAAAAAACCGAATAAAAATTATTCGTTGTGTTTATCAAAAAATCGTAGAAATCTGTTGTTGAATAGTATTTTTCTATAATAATTGGAAGATTAAAACAGTTTTAGCGAAAAAGGTTTAACAAATTTCAACGCATAAACTACCGAATAAAAATTATTCGAAGCGTTTTTCAAAAAAATCGTGCATATCTGTTGTTGAATACTATTTTCTATAATAATTGAAAGATTTTAATAGTTTTAGCTAAAAAATTTCAACGAATAAAATACCGAATAAACATTATTCGCTGAGTTTAGCTAAAATTCGTGTATATTTGTTGTTAAAAACTAGTTTTCTTAATCGTTGGAAAATTTAAGCAGTTTTAAGGTTAAAATTTAAAAAAAAATTTAACGAATAAAAAACCGGTTAAAAATTATTCGTTAAGTTTTTTCAAGAATTAAAAATTCGAATTAAATTTTTTTTTGTAATAATTGAAAAAGTTAAATAGATTTAGGATAAAAATTAAAACTAATTTCAACGAAAAAAAACCCAAATAAAAATTATTCGTGCATATCTGCTGTTGAATACTATTTTTCTCTAATAATAAAAAGATTTGAATAGTTTTAGCTAAAAAGGTTTAACAAATTTCAACGAATAAAAAACCGAATAAAAATTATTCGCTGAGTTCATTTAAAATTCGGGCATATTTGTTGTTAAAAACTAGCTTTCTTGAATCATTGAAAAATTTGAGCAGTTTTAAGCTTAAAATTTAAAAAAAAATCAACGAATAAAAAACCGAATCCAAATTATTCGTTAAGTTTCTTAAAAATAAAAACTGAATATAATTTTTTATAATAATTGAGAATATTAAATAGATTTAAGCTAAAAAATTTAACTATTTTCAACGAACGAAAAACCGAATAAAAATTATTCGATGCGTTTATTAAACAATCGTTCATGTTTGTTGTTGAATACTATTTTTCTATAAAAATTGAAAGATTTAAATAGTATTAGCTAAAAAATTTCAAGAAATTTCAACGAATAAAAAACCGAATAAAAATTATTCGTAGAGTTTAGCTAAAATTCGGATATATTCGTTGTTAAAAACTATTTTCTTAGAATAATTGGCTAAAAATTCTAAAAAAATTCAATGAATAAAAAACCGAATAAAAATTATTCGTTAGGATTTCTTAAAAATAAAAAACCAAATAAAAATTATTCGATGAAATTGAATAGGACATAACAGTTGATAGATACAAGTTTGCTATAACTTAAATAGATTTACGCTAAAAATTAGAACTAATTTCAACGAAAAAAAAAAAACGAATATAAATTATTCGTTGCGTTTATCCAAAAATCGTGCATATCTGCTGTTGTATACTATTTTTCTATAATAATTGAAAGATTTAAACAATTTTAGCTAAAAAGGTTTAGCAAATTTCTACGAATAAAAAACCGAATAAAAATTATTCGCTGAGTTTAGTTAAAATTCGGGCATATTTGTTGTTTAAAACTATTTTTCTAGAATAATTGGAAAATTTAAATAGCTTTGGGTTAAAAATTATAACTAAATTCAACGAATAAAATACCGAATAAAAATGATTCTTCAAGTTTTGTTAATAATCAAACGAATTTGTGGTCTAAATCAATGTTGCTATAATAAGTGGAATATTTAAATAGTTTTAGGCAAAAAATTTTAACTAATTTTAGCAAATAAAAAATCGAATAAAAATTATTCGTTTATGTTTTCATTGGAAATTATTTTTTTTATTAATATTTAACTAAATATTATTGTTTCTGCATAAAAAATACTAAAAATTTGAGGGGAACAAAATAACGAATAAAAATTATTTGTTAAGTTTTCTTTAGGATCTTTAATTTTTTTGTTGTTTATAAATGTGTTTTCTACAATATTTAGAAATAAATAATTGTTTTGATCCACAATAATATTATCGAATCAAGAACCGAATAAAATTATTCGCTGAATTGAAGTAAAATAAATGTTTAAGATTTTTTGAATAGGAGAGGTTTTATCTTTAATATTTATACGAATAAAAATTCGAATATATATTATTCGCTTATTTTTATGATAACATTTCAATATATTCGATTAACGATAATTTGCCTTTAATGCAATGGAGCGCAGGCCATTGCACAATTGTGCAAAATCTAATCACACGTATTCTTATGTTCCTACATTTTAGTAGTCGTTGTCCACTCAACGAGACAACTACGAATACGCATGAGCATGGGTATATGACTTTTTCTTTATTTTTTCAGTTTTTGTATTTGTTTGTTTGTAGGTGCACTGACCAAAATAACGATTTGAATGTGTTGGTGAGAGTATGTGTATTGGTGAGAGAATTTGTTTTTGCGCACCTCTGCTTTAATTAAAAAAATTTATGATTTATTATGTAAAATTGTTTTTAATTTCTTTGAATAAAAGTTGTTATTACTTCATAAAAATATTGAAGATCCAGTTACAGCTGATTCCTATTAAAAAAGCGAAAAGACACCTGCCAAATTTCCACAAACAATTGGTATAAAACCTTTAGATGGACCAGCAATATCAACGCTGTTGGTCCTACTAAGGCATCAGGACCCTAGATAGAGGAAGTCACATAATAAAAAGGGAAATTCCAAAACCAGTTTTACATTTTGCTGATTTTCAAAAGACAAATTCTTGAAACATTATTTTACATATAAACAAAAAAAAGTAATCCTACAGTGATCTGAAGGTTACATATACAACTCTTGCTGAAGACCATACACAATCGTTTCTATTATCAACCATTTTAGAAAACTTCTTTTCGCCATGAGTCATTAATAACTCTACTCCTACTATTCCCTACTGTTTTAATCTAATTCTCACCCCCACATCTTTAATCCTTTATTTATGTTCTCAAATTGCAGTTATATCATTCAACTCTTCTCACTCACCCTTGACTCTCCATATAGTGTTTGAGTGTGACACCCTTGGCCCAGCCGGCAATCATTTTTTTAAAACTACCACTGGTGGAGGCGACAGCAACCATACGTTCTTGGAATTTCTCATAGACACGTGGTACACCCATAAATCTTGTGGGACGAGCATCTTGCAATGATTTCACCAAAGTACCTTTCAAAGCATCTTTATCGGCAAAATAAATGCAACCGGCTATGGAAGCTATTGTGTAGATATCGACAGTCTGGGCGGCAACATGAGACAATGGCAAGTAGGAGACCAAAACCTCTGAGCCGGCAACAACACGTTCCAAAGATTTTGTAATGGCACGAACATCAAATGTAATGTTATCATGACTGAGCATCACACCCTTTGGCATACCAACTGTGCCAGACTGCAGCAGCATGAAAAAAACGGATAAGAAAATAAATTTTAGTTTGTTTTTCATCATGCTCGAAAAATATTGATGAAATGTTTGATGATGTCTTCCAGCTAACAAAATAAAACAATTGCATGGCTAGAGACAAGCAACTAAACATAAACTTACAGTATAGACCAAGCAGCAGCATTCGTTGATGGCAATATTTTCTAAACGTTTTTCGAATTCATCTTCAACATCTGAAACATTCATATTTTCAATTTCAGACCACTAAAAACAAAGGAAGAGAAAATAAAACAAATGTTTGTGTTTAAAAATACAAAAACCAACAACTGCTATTGTTTTTTTTTTAATCTTACTCTGTAATAACCATCTTCCTTCTTCATGAAGGGAGCATAAGGTTCCTGGATTTGTATGCATGCCTTCAAATTTGGCAATTTATCTTTAATGGCATGTATTTTCTCCATTTGCTTGGCATCGTCTACCACCACAATTTCAGCATGTGAATTTTCCAAAACATGCAAAACAGCATCTGCCGAATTGGTGGTATAGATGCCGGCAATAACACCACCCGCATGTATGGCACCCATGGCCGAGTAAAACCATTCGGCACAATTAAAGGCCAAAACACCCACAGCACTGCGGGAACTCATGCCCAATTTGATGAAGGCTTTGGCGGTTTGATGGACATTTTTTTCATATTGTCTGGGAAAATAAAGAAAAATTATTAAACTCTATTTGAAAAGAAACTAAGTTATCCAATTTAACTCACTTGTAGGTTACTGTGGTATATTCGCCTTTGCCTTTCTTTGTTCTTAAGGCTGGATAGTCGGGATAATTGTTGACTGAACGCTTTAACAAACCAGGAATGGAAATGGGCTCTTCGGCACCCAAACCATCTTTGGCCATGCGTATTTTAACGGCTTGTGTTACATCGGTAGTACGGTAGACTTCACTCTGCCTTAGGCGATTGGGACCTGTGCGATTGTAGAGAGCATCAGTGGCCATTTTAGGGAATTAGTAAAAGATCTGCAAAGAAAAATAAAAAGGAAAATCATCAATTAGCTTGAAAAAATAGCTGCTAATTCCTCCCATGAAACATCAATATGCCTGACATTGACCCACATCAAATACAAACAAATCGCTTAATTTCATTTCTACCAGACACAAAGACAGAAGCACGTGTCAATAAAACTAACAGATGTTGAGGCCTCTTTTGCAATTAACTAGACTTTAAGCTGAGTCATTTCTTAAAGCTGATGGCATCTAAGAAGACAGAACAGGAAACTAACTGATAAGACTCAAAAGAGGAAAATTTCAGGAAAAAAATACAATGATTAAACTAAAACTATTAAATTATACAAACGTATAAATTGTTAGTTTGTGGGTGATCATAGATAATGCTGCATGGGGTGACAGCAAAGTTTAATAGTTTTTGCAAGCAGTATAGAAATAAAAAAAAATTGATCATTAGATAGAGTAAATTAAAAAAATTCTTTAGGGAAAAAAAGAACTGAACTAAACTAGAACTGGATCTGAACTGGAACTGAACTAGAACTGAACTAAACTAGAACTGGATCTGAACTGGAACTGAACTAGAACTGAACTAGAACTGAACTAGAACTGAACTAGAACTGAACTAGAACTGAACTAGAACTGAACTAGAACTGAACTATAACTGAACTAGAACTGAACTAGAACTGAACTAGAACTGAACTAGAACTGAACTAGAACTGAACTAGAACTGAACTAGAACTGAACTAGAACTGAACTAGAACTGAACTAGAACTGAACTAGAACTGAACTAGAACTGAACTAGAACTGAACTAGAACTGAACTAGAACTGAACTAGAACTGAACTAGAACTGAACTAGAACTGAACTAGAACTGAACTAGAACTGAACTAGAACTAAACTAGAACTGAACTGAACTAGAACTGAACTAGAACTGAACTAGAACTGAACTAGAACTGAACTAGAACTGAACTAGAACTGAACTAGAACTGAACTAGAACTGAACTGAACTGAACTAGAACTGAACTAGAACTGAACTAGAACTGAACTAGAACTGAACTAGAACTGAACTAGAACTGAACTAGAACTGAACTAGAACTGAACTAGAACTGAACTAGAACTGAACTAGAACTGAACTAGAACTGAACTAGAACTGAACTAGAACTGAACTAGAACTGAACTAGAACTGAACTAGAACTGAACTAGAACTGAACTAGAACTGAACTAGAACTGAACTAGAACTGAACTAGAACTGAACTAGAACTGAACTAGAACTGAACTAGAACTGAACTAGAACTGAACTAGAACTGAACTAGAACTGAACTAGAACTGAACTAGAACTGAACTGAACTAGAACTGAACTAGAACTGAACTAGAACTAGAACTAGAACTGAACTAGAACTGAACTAGAACTGAACTAGAACTGAACTAGAACTGAACTAGAACTGAACTAGAACTGAACTAGAACTGAACTAGAACTGAACTAGAACTGAACTAGAACTGAACTAGAACTGAACTAGAACTGAACTAGAACTGAACTGGAACTGAACTAGAACTTGAGCTAAATGCTGTACTACAACCTCAACTAGAAACTGAACTAGATTTAATTAGTTTAATTTAAAGATGTTTTTTATTAATTGTGGGGTTATATACCTCTCATTTAACATCTAATTGCAATAAGTTATTTTCATTTATTGGGTTATTGAACTTCATTTCCAACAAACTCTCTACCAGACCGTTGCTACTTTTTTTCAAATACTACAACACCTGCCCTTACCATAAAAACTATTTAACATTGTTTAATATAAATAACAATTCTATTAGCCATAAACATTTTAAACTTAACCCTCTTAAGGAAAAAATTGTAATTCATTAATAGCAAAAACAATGAATAAAAAATTGAACAAACAGTTTAGTTGTACTTTGATTTATACGTTAAAAAAAACTCACGCTACATAGAAACGGTCAATTTACTTATGAAAGAAAAGCTAATAAAACATTAAACACAATTAAAAAACCAAGTATGTACTATTTATAGCTTAAATAAAACAAGTGGTTTCAATAAATTTTATGATTAATTTTATAGCAATATTAAAGAAATTGATAAGAAATTATGGTTGAAAGCCAATACATCAAAGCGCTTTAATTAAAAGGTGGAAATATTTAAATTAATTAATGAAAACTTGAATTTTTTTTAAGTAAATTTTTTGATAAATTTAAAGCATTTATTTCATAATAGTATTAAGAATAACTTTAATTTTAGTAACTACTGGGGAAATTTGTTATTTTAGTTTTAATTAATTTAACTATGATAAGATTATTTAAAACTTATCTTATGTTTGCGAAGATTATAAATTATAATCCACTTTTTTTGTTTTTGCGCTGAGATTTGGAAAATTTATGAATATAATTTGATGCCGTACATAGTTTTTAAAGTTTATTAAAAGTATTTAAATTTAACTTAGAAATCTTTACTGCTGAGTCACTTAATTGAGTGCAAAGACTTTGTTATACAAGATATGATCTCATGATCGATTTGTAGCAATTTCGAGTCTTAAACTATTGGATTATTTTTGGTACAAGATCCAAAAAAACAAACCTTTCTTAGGCATCAATTGCTTCAGGCTTCCGAAAATTTGGAATTCGAAATTTTGGTTCAATTTGCGGGAAAAAATTAAGTCATTGGCAGTTCAAAGAGTGAAATTATGGTCACTTTTTGAGAGTTCATGATCATGTTCACATACTTGTGTTACAGAAAGATTCTTATTTAGCAAATCTAACGAACATATCCTAAATTTGTTTACATTTCTACAATCTCAAGCACAGATCAATGTAAGAAGTTGTTGTATGCTTTGATTACTTCTGACTGTAACAATACAACATTATCTTCTCTTTTTCCATACTTTTACTATATTTCTGAACTAGTAACTAAAAATCAATCCTTTCTATGTCACCAATAGCCTTAGGCATCCAAAAATAAGGATTTGAACTTTATGTTTGAAGTGCGGAAATAAAATAAAGTCATTGGCTGCCGAAAGAGTGAAATTATGGTCACTTTTTGAGCCTGTTTGGTTATGCTCAAAATCTTATGTTGGAGAAAGATTAGTGTTTGGCGAATCATAAGAAAAATGGCTTAATTTACTTCCATTTACACATTTTCAAGCACAGATCATCTTAAAGTTGTTGTATGCTTTGATAACTTCTTACTCTTGCTGTAACAAGAGTTTACTTCATTGTTAAACTAAATTTCTCCAAAACAAACCTTTCTATGACATCAATAGCTTCAGCTGTCGAATAATGTGGATTTTGAAATTTATTTTTGGAGTTCGAAATAAAATAAAGTCATTGACTGTCAAAAGAGTGAGATCATGTTCAATCAGGCTCAAAATCTTGTGTTGTAGAAAGTCTCGTGTTTGGCGAATCATACGAAAAATGGATCAATTTACTTTCGTTTACATATTTCCAAGCATAGATCATGTTAAAGTTGTTGTATGCTTCGATTACTTCTGACTGCTGATGTTACAATACTACACCCCGTTTCGCTTGACTTTTTCCACATTGTTTACTTCATTGCTGAACTAAATTGCTCTAATACAATCCTTTTTAAGGCAGCAATAGCTTCAGCTGTAGAATAATGTAGATTTTGAAATTTATTTTTGAAGTTCGAAGTAAAATAAAATCATTGGCTGTCAATTGAGTGAAATTATGGCCACTTTTTGAGCCAGCTTGATCTTAATTACATTTTTGTACTTCTATTTTCATATTCCCAAGCACAAATCCCGTCAGAATTGTTGTATGCTTTGATTTCTTCCGACTCACGCTGCAACAATACTGCACTCAGTTTCGCTTCTATTTTCCCACATTTTTTACTTCATTTCTGAACTAAATGGCTCTAAAACAAACCTTTCTAAGGCATAAATAATGTGGATTTTGAAATTTATTTTTGAAGTTCGAAATAAAATAAAGTTATTGGCTGTCAATTGAGTGAAATTGTGGTGACTTTTTGAGCCTGCTTGATTTTAATTACATTCTTGTGTTGGAGTAAGAATCGTATTTAGAGAATCTTACGTCCATTTCCATTTTCCCAAGCATAGATACCCTCAGAATTGTTGTATGCTTCGATTACTCCTGTCATAAGTGTTGTATGCTTCGATTACTTCTAACTCACGCTGCAACAATACTCAGTTTCGCGTCTATTTTCCCACATTTTTTACTTCATTTCTGAACTAAATGACTTTAAAACAAAAGCAATAGCTTCAGCTGTCAAATAATGTGGATTATGAAATTCATTTTTGAAGTTCGAAATAAAATAAAGTCATTCGCAGTAACTTGAGTGAAATTATGATCACTTCAAGAGCCTACTTGATCTTAATTACATTACTGTGTTGGAAAATGAATTGTATTTAGCGAATCATACTTCCATTTCCATATTCCCAAGCCTAGATCCCATCAGAATTGTTGTATGCTTTGATTACTTCTGACACTCACTGTAACAATACAATATTTTCTTCTGCTTTCCCGCACATTTAACTTAATCTCTCTAACCTTTTACCGTATACTTTCAAATTCTATAAATAACTGCCAACAGTTTATAGTAAATAGATACGTAGTCATACTACTTTACGCGGAGCACGTTGTCGAAATTTGTGTGTGTTTTTATTGTTTTTTCTTCTTTCTTCCAATGTTTCTATTGTTTGTTTCAATTTACGAATCAGACGATAAAAACAGAAATAATAACGAGTTTTTTTCTCACACATTTAGTGCTAAAATAAAAACTGTGTCTCTCTACTCAAAAAATTCTAAATTTTAGACACATTTATATTTAAAATAAAAAAAAAAAAATCTGACAACTGTTTGAAAATGTTTATATCTAGTGTTGGCAGAATGAAATGTGTGTAGAATCGTACGACTTTAAAATACCAACAAATAAAATACAATAAAATACACTTATTCAGTCAACTTCCAAATAAACTTAAAAAAAAAAAACTAACAAATAATCTAAACACAAAATATTTAATATCATAATTATCATAAGAAAACATGTGTTAGAAAACCCTACAGTGGGTACTTGTGTACCTTTTAGTTATTTAGAATTTACAGAAACTGGGGAAATGTATTTAAAAATATAATGAGAGAATGATAATTTTAGATTTTCATTGATATATTTGTAGGCCATAGAGAGAAAACACTTAAAAAGAAATAAAAAAAAATATTTGCAAAATATAAAAATTATTGAGGTCATTGTACAAGATAAAATCTTAAAATGTTTATAGTTTTTTATTCTTGAAAAATTAAACTGTTGTATTGTATATAAAAACAAAATGTTGTTATTAAATTATTTAAGAAGAAAAAAATTTATTTAAATTTGTTTGAACATGTTCCACTGAGACTAAGTGGTATAAAGACAAACTTTCAAAACTATAATTGAAGAGAATGAAAAGTTTTTCAAATCTTCTGAAAATATCTCCAGTTCATTTCACATTTCCATCACTTCCAAAGTTGAAGCAATAGCTCTTCTTTTTTCGCTTCTTTAGAAGTCCTTCTTAAACTGACACCGTAGCATGCATTTCAGTCGTTGTGTTTAGGTATTTAATTTCATTTTGTTATTTCAATTCAATTCATTCATTATTGAGGAAACATTAACTTAGCTGATTATTTGGAATTATGAATCACGTAGCCTAATTTGAAGTCGTAGCGTATTCAAATTAGTAAAAAATCATAATGTTTTAAACAAAATTTAAAACACTTGTTGTGACTTTTTTAAATCAAATATAGAAACAATTAGTTAAAATTAAAAGTGTGCGGAATAATTACGCTATGCTGCACCAAAAATATACAGGGGTTCTCATACAACAATTCTGCTTTATTGGAATCCATAGAGTTTGGCAATACTTATATAGTTAATTTCTCGTAATTTTAGCTTTCTGATTTCTTAAACAAAAGATTTCCAAGCAGCTGCTTCTAAATAATGCACTGAATGTATGAAATCGTTGTCTTTCATCAAAAATCTTATTTTTAAGCCATCAAAAATAGCAGTTTTTAGTTTTTCTGTAATCAAACCTGAAAGAAAGTCAAAATATGGACCAGTTTCATCTTATGCCTTCACATACTGCTTCATATGTCCCGATTTGATGAGTAATGGAAGCAAAATGAACTTATCTCTGGAAACCAAAGTTGTGTTCATAACTTTTTGTCATCCAACCGTCATATTTTCTCTCATAAATGGTTGTCACAAACATATACTTGTTTACTGTAACCATATATATGGTTGATACAATCATGTGAATCGTAAATTAACCATATTATTGTTACCACAATCATATAAATAGTTACTGTGGCTATAATATTGTTAAAAATGTGGAAATGGTTACATTAAACATGCACAACAATATTTTTTTCTGCTAAAGAATTGAATAGTTGAAAAATTTAAATAGGATCGCGAACATCTTTTTGTAATGATTTTTTACAAGGATTAACTTGATTGCCGATCAACTTTTGGTTGTAATTGTTTCTCCGAATGGAATCATAATTGTTATTCGCTTCAGGGTATGAATTTTGATCAATATCGGATGTTTTAACAGAAACCAACAATGATGTAAGAAACTTGAATCTTATCACCAAATTAAGACATGATTGAACATGTCCATCTTGAATATATTTAACCCTGCATGCCCACTAATAGTCGTTCTGACTAACATTATTGATTTTTCCTGTCCCAATATTTTTTTTTCTCTACAGAAGTATCGTTCTCATTTTTTACATTGAGAGACCTGATTCAGTTGTAAGGCTGCTGGTGATCAATACTGTCCCGTTGTGTAACTCATTTAATATTGTGGCTCAACTAAGCATTTATCTTTTTCCTAAAAGAAATGCTGCAAATATTTAATTTGCAATGCTTCAAATGACGTATGTAAGAGCCCAAATCTAAGAAATAAAGAGTACAGATCTTTCAAAACGAGTCAAGTTTTTGGCCTATTATATCTGGATTACTAAGTTATTAATGTAGACAATATGCTTATCTATTGATAGATATTTCAAAGTCCAATATAACGATTTATATAAGGCTTTAGTAATTTGGACCTACAATGGGTAAAAATCGGGAAAAATATTTTTTAACTTATATGTCATTTTGAAGGGTACATATCTGTCATTTGATTGAACATTATAATGTAAACAACAGTATTTATTTGCTTCGAAAATGTCAAATTTTGTACCAATAAAGCGTCATATGCGGAAAGTTTTCCTTTCTTCTTTAATTTAAAAAAAAGTTTCGCTGATTGCTCACCGAAGCTTATGGTGAATGTGTTTAATCGTTTTCAACGAGCTGTTTAGAAGTGGCGATTTTAACACGAAAGACAAAGATCGCCAAAATAGTTTGAAGACCAAGAATTGATTCCCTGAAGATTGTTGTCAAACTCTAAAAGAGCTTGCAAAATCATTTGGAGCTACTAAAACAACAATTTCAAAACGATTGCGAGAAGCATAATTCATCCAAAAATAAGGAAATTGGGTATGTCCGAAATGATGGTTGAACGCTATAAAAGAAAATGTATCCATTACATTAACCGGATGCTTAAGAGATCGTATGTGAAGCCCGGCCAATTAATACCAAGGCAAATATCCATGGCGCTTAGGTAATGCTCTGTATTTGGTGGGAGCAAAAGAGTCCTATCTATAATGAGCTGCCGAAATCTGGCCAGATCATCACAGGGAACCTGCACGAAAAACACCCAGAATATACAGACATGAAACCGTAATATTCCGTAATGACAACGCTCGGTATGCAATACCTGTTTAAATTTTAATTTATTTCAATTTTATTATATTTTCAATTCCATAAATTGAAACTCTGTTCTATATTTTAATATCTACCACAAACAAAATGTCAAAATTAATAAAAAAAACAAGTAAGAGAGCTATATTCGGCTGTTCTGAATCTTATATACCCTTCAACAAATTATACTTTAAAATAAAAATTTTAAATATTTTTAGGTAAATAAAATTAAATTTTTTTTTCAAAAATTTAAAATAAAAGTAAATTTTTTTTCAAATTGTTTTTCAAAATTAAAAAATTTTTTTTTTTCAAAATTTAAAAAAAAAAAATTTTCAAAGTTGTTTTAAATTTTTTCGAAACTTTTTTCAAAATTTTTTTTTTAAATTTTTTAAAAATTTTTTTTAAAATTTATTAGTGAAAAAAAATTATAAAAAAAAATGTTTGTGGTAAAAAAATAATTTTCCCGATTTTGACCCATTGTAGGTCCAAATTACTATAGCCTTATATAAATCGTTGCAATGGACTTTAAAAAATCTATCATTAGATATCCATATTGTCTATATTACTGACTTAGTAATCCAGATATAGATCAAAAATTTCCTCATATCTCATCCATTTGTGGGCCGATTTTCTCGATTTTAAATAGCGACCGAGACGGAAGAATTCCCGATGTATCAATTATGTTTGTAAGTTATTTGGGGGCTATGGAAAGTTGGTTTCAACATACAGACGGACTTCGACTTCGCTATATATAACGATCCAGAATATATATACTTTGTGGGGTCGCAAATGAAAAATGTAGAAATTACAAACGGAGAAGGGTATACAAATATTTGTTTAGTTTGTGCAACCATGGATATCTAGCCAGACGGACGGACGGACATCGGTTAGTCGACTCATAAAGTGATTCTGAGTAGATCGGTATACCTTAAGGTGCTTGTTAGAAATGTATTTTTAACCATGGAAGATTTTTGCCACAAATAGTGATATTGTTAGTTTATAAGCAGTGTTTCGAAGAACTACTAAAAGCAGTCGCATTTTACTAAATAGTTAACTTTTTACAGTCTCATGCTTAAAAAAAAGTAACTAGTTTCAGTTTTTGGTCACATGGTTACTGAAAACAGTTGACTGTGCACACACATTACTGCAACAAGCAGCAATCGATTTTGTTTTTTTCCAGCAGCCAAATGAATCAGCAGCAGCCATGTTTCAGTTTTCAACTCTACCGAACTGATTACACGACTTGAACAGCAAAAACATTTATGTGTGTGCTGCTTACGCATTGCCAGTTTTCAGTTTTGTTTTTCGTACTACGCAGCGTAACAAAAACTGCTAGCTCGACTGGATAGTCCGACTAGATAGTTTGACTGGTTGGTTAGAATGTGTAATGTATACACTTTATGAAGCTAGGTTAAATCGTATGATTTTTTGTGTTTACATATCAAAGAGGAAATTTAAATGTTATAATTGATAATAGAAATAAATGGGAAATTCCTATATTTCCAGAAAAAAAATTTAAAATATATAGTATTGATTAACAGATTTTATTTCATTGAATTTATAAATTTCATAATTTTTCTTTATGAAAAATTAAATTAATTATTAAAATTACATACATACATATGTATATTTTCATGTCGTTAATAAATTTCTTAAAGTCTCCTTACACAAATTTTTATTGGTTTAAGATTTTTAGATTTTATTTGAATTTAAGTTTACCTCTATTTTCTGATATTTTAACCATTCAGTTTTTGATGATTAATATTTGAAGATTTGCCATATGACTTTAAATGCATAATATCCCTAATAGATTTAGAGTCAGGTTAGATTTCTAATGTTTATTAAAAAAATATTTTTATATATTATTAAATCAGTATAAATCGTAATATCCAAGTATTGATATTTAAAAGAAAAAATAAAGAAATCGATTAACAAATTACATAGACGTATATGGTATTTTTTTATATTAAAAGTTTTGGGTTGATATGGTTGAAAACGGGTTATGTAGTAGTATTATCATAAAATATTACAAATTGTATATTGAAAATATATTTATCTGATCCTCACAAATGCTTCAAAAAGTTGATGAAAGCGTAAAAAAGTGATATAAAATCAATCGCAAATATTTGTGTTTTTGGTACTTTTTGGTACCTTTTTTGACTTTTATTCTAAGAGAATGAAGTTTGTATTGTAGCTTTATGCAATCACACAAATATGTATTTGCATTTACATATAAAATGGAGAATTTTACTGTTCTTTAAAACTAAGTCAGTAGTCGACTTACAATTTTAAATATAGATATTTTTAAGTACAAACATTCACAAACAATTTTAAGGCGAAAGGGTAAAAATTTATAGTTTGGTACTTTGGTATTTTGTTCTGAAGTTACAAAATTTTTGTTATAGTTTTCTGAATGAAAACAATATTTATTAGAAAAGTACTTTTTCGATAGTCGACATTTAGGTGCAAAAATGTTAATTTATTGTTTTTTTAATTAGTTATATACAGACTTACCCCCATATGCATAAACAATTTTTTAATTTATCAAAGGTTTATAAAACAAATTTTGTATGGAAATTTTGTTTTATAAACCTTTTATAAATTTAAAAAATGTTTATGCATATGGGGGTTAAACTTTTAAGTATATATTTATTTTAGGGATCAAAAGTCCTATACTTAATACAACCTAAGTTTGGAAATTTAATATTAAAGCCGTTAAACAAGGGAAAAATATTGATATTTAACATAAGACCGAAGACAATAATTTAATTGTTTTGCAACTATGTGGGGTTTTTAAGTTTTTTGGAAATATACATTGCAACTTTGAGAACTGCATACCATTTTTTGCAACTTTGGGAATAAGCAAACCTAGTTAAATAAATAACAGTTCTAAATAAAACAAATTAAAATATTGGCAAGAAGAAAGTGTAATACAGTTTTGAGAACTTTTTAAATATTTAAAATACAAATAAAATGAAAAGCGTTTCTAGCTATTTTAGTGGCACAGACATAAGTGGCAAAGTGTTGTGTAATATCTGCAAAAAGCAGCTCAATTCATTGAGAACTTATAATTTGAAAATGCATTTAAAAAGTTGCCACCAAATAGAATTATTTGAAAATAAAATTGTTTCTAATAAAATTCTCAAAAAAAGTATTAAAGCCAAAATTGAAGTTAATAAATTTGAAGTTGTAAGATCCTACATAGGGCTTGTAACAGAAAATGGATTACCATTTGATATACTAAATAGCACAAACATGAAAAACTTGTTAAAACCTATTTGCAGTGCAATTAATAAAGATGAACAATTATTCACTTTAAATTCAGAAAATGCTAAAATTATGTTGGCAAACGTCGTAAAAAAATTAAAAATCATTATAAAAACAGAATTAAATAATAATCTATTTTCAGTTAAAATAGATAGCGCAACACGACTTGATAGAAATATCTTTGGCATTAGCATTCAGTATTGTAAAGACGGTTGTATTGTGTCAAGAGTTTTAGGAATGAATGAATTAAAAGGAATAGGTAGCAGCAAATCAAAAAACTTGGCGGCGGAAATAATTAAAACTTTAAATAAATTTGACCTAAATTTACAACAAGTAGTGTCAATAACTTCCGACAATGGTGCAAATATGTTGCGGACTACATCATTATTATCTAAATGTGTGGGAAGCAGTAAGGAAGAAGAATTTTTGGATAATGAGGATTATTTAATACTTTTGGAAGAAATCGAAAATGATAGTGATATCAATGTCGGAGATATAACGGTATGCAGATGTGCAGCACATACGGCACAGCTAGTTGCAATAGACTCCATTAAAAACTCCGAAATACAGAATTTTGTTTTGAAAACTAGAAATTTTGTGAAATTTTTGAGAAAATCCACAAACGGATTTCGATCACTTTTTGACGTGAATAACATTAGAATTCCGCAAATTGACTGTCCAACCCGGTGGGGATCAACGTTCCGCATGATTTCGGATGTAAAAGCATCAAAATCAATAATAGAAATTGCTGACATTTCAGAATCTGAAGATTTTGAAATTAATGAAAATTATTGGGATGATGTGAATGTTTTCTTATTGGTTTTTGCACCATTAAATGAAATTCTCTTGAAATTCCAAGCTGAATCCCTAAATTTTGGAGATTTTTACGCCCATTGGATGAGATGCAAGTTGTTAATAAAAAAAGTAGCTGATGATTCCCCAACAAATTCGTTTGTAAAAACTGTTGGAACTTTCCTGTTAGAAAACATGGAAGTACGTTCAACAAAGTTGATGAAAAATAACATTCTCAGAGCATGCCTTTTTTTTGATCCGAGATTCCAGCACACACTATTACCATATGAAAAAGATCAGGCCATCGAGTTTTTAAAAAATCTTTGGGATAAATTTCTGTTAACAAATACAGACTATATAAACCTTGGAAATAGTGAAATCGAGTCGGAAGACATTTACGAAGACGATATTCTTACTAATTATTTAAAGCCAGAAATTAACGAAGAAAATGATAATGTCACCGTGTACAAAAAAATAGAGAGCTTAAAGTTACCATTTTTAAAAAGTACAACGTGTATTTTAAAATACTGGAAGGAGAGAAGAGGTACAGATCCGGAGCTATATATTTTGTCAAATATTATTTTTGGTGTACCCCCAACTCAGGTATGTAATTTTAATTGTTCGTGTAGTCCACAATTCTATTGTCAAATAAGTTTTATATAGTTAAGTAAACTTTTTATGAAAATTAATATTTGAATACAAAACGATAGAATAAATAAAAAAAACACAAATTTGGTTTTTGCCGGGCCATTTTTTGAAAATTGTAAATTTTATATAATCTAACATATTAAATTAATTTTTACTAATTCCCGTTTTTGCTATTTAATTATTGCAGGTTACTGTGGAAAGAGCTTTTTCATCACTTAGGATAATTTTAACAGACACTAGAAATCGATTAAGCCAAGAAAATTTAGAAA
Source organism: Calliphora vomitoria (assembly GCA_942486065.2). Classification (NCBI taxonomy): domain Eukaryota; kingdom Metazoa; phylum Arthropoda; class Insecta; order Diptera; family Calliphoridae; genus Calliphora; species Calliphora vomitoria. Next base: position 16,095,232 of record OW818030.2, on the reverse strand, counting down.
ATATCTTATTGGCAAAATTAAATTCATCACTATTAGATGATGTTATTAATGAGTTAGAGTTTTAATTATTTAAGAATTTTTATTTTACAGTTTTATGAATTAATGTTTTTATTGATCTGAATTTGTGTTTTATTTTTATTATTTATATTTTTTTATTATAATAAAAATCATGTGTATGTATTTACATTAGATTGTCCTAAAAAATTAGTTTGCCAATTTTGAAGGCTCCTCGTTAGTTTCTCATAGTTTAGCCGTTACAGTGACTAAAATTCTGTCACAAACATACATGTACTTGTTTATTGTAACCATATATATGGTTGATACAATCATGTGAATAGTAAGTTAACCATATTATGGTTACCACAATCATGTAAATAGTTACTGTGAGTATAATATTGTTAAAAAACTTATAAAAATGTTGAAATGGTTACTGCAAACATCACAACAATATTTTTCTCTGCGTTTATGATCAAAAAGTCGATTGTTAAGGAAGGTTCAATCAATCTTTTGATCATACTTGCGAAAAATTAACGTTATCATACGATGACAAAAACTCATGTTCATGTTATTATAGATCTAAATATTTTAAGCTTTTCCTACATTTCTATTCAACTGACCCTTTAAAAATTATAACTTTAAACACTTGTTTTATAGATTTTTTCTTTTATATCTTGTTAGAACGATAATTGCATGTAAATTACGATTATTTTACATTAAAATACGAAAATAGTTATTTAATGGCGAAATATTTGCAAAATCGGAAAAGCCCATATTTTTCGCTCCAAACATAAAAGTCGTTGCGGCAACAGCTCACGTTAGCAGTGAACTTAATATTTTTCAGAACATATTTTTGCAATCCATATAATAATCCCAGGCTGATGGTCGGTCAATATTTTAAAATTTATTTTTTGATGCACTTTAATTTAAATATATCTAATTTTTATTATCCCACATTACATCTATATTATTATTACATCTATGTACTAAATATGTAAATAATATTTAAGTCTTTAATGTAAATAAATAAAGTATTGGATTTTATCAAATATGTGGTTTTACTTATACAAATTGAAAATGGTAGCATTTTTATCATGTATCATTTAGGAAAGACATTCGTTTCGCTATAATTTCGTATGTTTACAGTGGGAAAGTTTCGATCCAGCCTATTTTAAGTCAAACTCCTTACAATGATAAAAAGTTAAAAGACTCTAGCTATAACAATTGTTTAGAAATCCATTTGCAATACGTCAATGTACCAAAATAACACATGCGAAGTATTGAGAGTTGCATTATTAGAGTTCTACAGATATTCGATAATATATAATTATTTTGTATGCGAAGTTCCATGCCCACTATTAATAACCCGCCCGTTTAGGCTTGATTGTCAAATAAAAGACATCTAGACAAAGACATTTATATACTAGCTAATACCCGGTGCGCTTCGCTACCCCCTCGAAGTAAAATGCATATTAAGTAAAGGTTTAAAAAAATATATATATTTAGTAACTAAAATTACTTGTAAAAAAAATTGGAAACTCTAGCTGTTTCCTTGGTACGCAGATTTTAGTATTTACTACATATGGGAGGTGACCCGCCCACTTTTGCTGGTTCACCCATTTTTGGCCAAAATATTCATGTTGAAACTAATGTAACTTGTGGAAAATTTGGAAACTCTAGCTTTTATAGTTTCCATGATATGCAAATTTTGGTATTTAGTTCATATGGAAGGCACCACGCCCACTTTTGCAGGTCCACCCATTTTTGTCCAAAATATTTATATTAAATCTAAAGTTACTTTTTCTAAATTTGGGTATTTTAGCTGTTATAGTTTCCCAGATATTAGGATATTAGTATTTACTTCATATGGGTGGTGTCACGCCCACTATTGCTGAACCGCCCGTTTTTATCCAAAATATTCATATTGAAACTAAAGTTACTTGTACAAAATTTAGGAACTCTAGCTCTTATAGTTTACATCACATTTAGTATTTACTTCATATGGGAGGTACCACGCCCACTTTAGTTGGTCCGCCCATTTTTGTTAAAAACATTTGTATTGAAGTTAAAGTTACTTGTATTTAATTTGGTAATTTTAGCTGTTATAGTTTCTTAGAATTACAGATTTTAGTATTTACTACGTATGGGGGGTGCCACACCCACTTTCGGTGGTCCACCCATTTTCGTTCAAAACATTCATATTGATACTAAAGTTACTTGTACAAAATTTGGGAACTCTAGCTCATATAGTTTACTTCACATTCAGATTTTAGTATTTACTTCATATAGAAGGTCCCACGCCCACTTTTTCTGTTCCGCCCATTTTTTGTTCATAACATTCATATTGAAACAAAGTTACTTGTACAAAATTTGGGAACTCTTGGTGTTATAGTTTTCCTGACATTCCGATTTTAGTATTTACTTCATATGGGAGGTACCACGCCCACTTCAGTTGGTCCGCCCACTTTTTTTCCAAAACATTTATATTGAAACTAAAGTTACTTGTACAAAAATTAGGAACTCTAGGTGTTATAGTTTTCCTGACATTCAGATTTTAGTATTTACTTATTATGGGAGGTGCCACGCCCACTATTGCTGGTCTGCCCATTTTTGTCCAAAATATTTATATTGAAACTAAAGTTCCTTGTACAAAATTTGGGAACTCTAGCTGATATACTTTTTGAAATATACACATTTTGTTTTTGACTTGAAATAGGAGGTAATGTTGTATAAATGGGCGTGGCCTATAGTTCCTTCCAGAGATACGGGAAGACATTGTGAAGATTTCATGAAAATCGGTTCAGCCGTTTAGCCGTCTATAAAGTCCAAACAAACAAACAGACAAACAAATATACATACAAACACACATTGACTTTTATATATATAGATAGATTAATATGGATTAATACTGATTTAATAATTTTATTAAATTGATTTGTTTTTAAGAAGTATTTTAAATTAAAATAAAATATAAGAATTTTGCATTTATATCTATTAACAATAACTACATTTGAAGTTCCTCTGTGAAATGTAAACACAAACACCAAACGTTCTAACCAACCAGTCAAACTATCCAGTCGGACTATCCAGTCGAGCTAGCAGTTTTTGTTACGCTGCGTAGTACGAAAAACAAAACTGAAAACTGGCAATGCGTAAGCAGCACACACATAAATGTTTTTGCTGTTCAAGTCGTGTAATCAGTTCGGTAGAGTTGAAAACTGAAACATGGCTGCTGCTGATTCATTTGGCTGCTGGTAAAAAACAAAATCGATTGCTGCTTGTTGCAGTAATGTGTGTGCACAGTCAACTGTTTTCAGTAAGCAAATTGTTGAAATTGAAGACTTAAACTTTTTTCAGTTCAGTCGTTACATGAAACTATTTATTTTGGTGCTGAATATTAAACCCTGTTTATAAGACATTAATACTTATACAGAATTGAAGTTCTCAATATTAATTTGATTTTAATTAACAAGTTATTTTCAAAAGCACTTAAAGTGCATAGTTTCAAGTACAAGGTAATAGAAAAGAACAATACTATAGGTACTTGAGTATGTAATTTCAAACATTTTAGTAATAAATTTTGCCAAAACTCCTTCTGTTGTACATATTTTTATAGGTTTAGCTAAACCACAATTAAACTAAGTTTATAATAATGTTTTTTTTTCTTTTAATATTCACATTTTTGTTCACTTGTTATAAAACACTGTGCAAAGTTCATTGTATCAGCATTGTAACTGTGTAGCTAAAAAATTGCAATTAACTGTAGAATTCTCCCATAAACTAGGTATAATTTCATAACCTTTGTTATAATCTTAAATAAATTAATTAAAAAATAAGTAGGTATTTTTTAATAACTTTTACTACAGTTCTGTAAATTATGCAGAGCAACAAATTTTCTAAAATTTTGTTTTTAATATTTAAGGTTTCATAATATTTAATTTTTTTTGTTACACATTAAATAACTTTTGAAAATATTTAATTTATGTATTTTCTTTAGTAATATTGTTCTTTTTTTTTTTTTGTAGTTATTACCTTTTTTAGAAAGGAAAAAATCACAAACACAAATTTTGAAGAACGGTTCTTCAAATATGCTTTTCTTCAAATTTAAATAATAAGAAAACGACCCGCGTTTAATTAATTTTTTGTTTTTTTTTTATAAATTAAGAGCACAACAGTTCTGTGTTTTTTGTTGTAAACAAACTACCACACGATCGAACACGTTCAATACGCCTCAAAGCCAATGAAAAGACTGACACTTTAAACAGGTCAGTGGTTTAACAAAACTACTTCAACGAGGATCGCTTGTTTGATAATTATGACAACAAAAACAACAGCAACAGTATCAAACGAAATGTGTGTTTTTTTATATTTTTTGTTTTTGGTGAAACGTGAAAAAAATAACAACAACTTCTAGCAAATACGCAACAACAAAAATCGTAAGAGTATTTTTACAGCTAGAATCATAAACAACAACTACCCCCCGATAAGTACCTATATTTCGTTGGTTTTGTTGTTGTTGCTAAATGAGAGAGTACGGGAACACACTAAAACAAAACATAGAGGTAAACATAATTCGCCGAGACATTTATCACATTGCGCGTCTCTTTATTTCTCTGTTTCCCTGTCGTTTGGTATAAACCAGAGATGGAGAGTTTAGTGGATAAGTAATTTAAGTTCCTGTTCTTGTCCAGTTCTGTTCTAAAGGGTCGTCTTGAAATTGAAATAAATCAAAGTGTGTCTGAGTTATCATCGAAATTTTTTATTCGTTTGAAAGGCCTATCGATCCCTATATATATGGAATATAACATCGTGCGAATGTTCGTCGCAACTCGCTGGGAAGCAGGCATCATAAATATTAAATTTTCCATGACTCTGGCGCATAAATGAAGCTGAATTTGACCGAGGGAATGGTCCTGCGACTTAAGCAAACCCCAAAAATCGCAAGATATCGGTGGCCTAAACACATGGATGTGTGTGAGATTACCATGCCCTCAAATCGCTCATACAAAATATCCAATGTGGCATGAGCTGTGTGACACATTGCGGAGTTCTGCTGAAGCCACATGTATTTGTGTGTCCATATCATCCAATTCAGGCCAAAATAAGTTGGTAATCATCAAGCTATAGCGCTCGTCGTCGACTGTGATGACCTGGCCAACGTCGTTCACAATGAAATATGGCCAGCCCAAAATCCACATCAAACAGTCACTTCTTGGGATGCTTTGAGCACTCTTGGATCTCATGTGGATTGGTATGGTCCCAAATTCGACAATTTTGTATGTTGACGTACCGATTCATTCATAAATGGGTTTCATAGTTGAAGATGATTTTGCGCTACACCACTGTAGTGTGAGGTTATTATGTGTTGATGCTTATGTTTATAACGCCCAAAAATATTATTCTAAAACCAACTTTAAAGTATACTCATATATTCAGAATCACTTTCTGTGTCGATTTAACAATGTCAGTCCGTTAGGCTGGCTGTCCATGTAAAGTTGTGAACAAAGTATGCGGAATTTTTTCAAATTTTTAACTTTTATTTTTAAACATTTGTACAATATAAATTTATTCAAAGTATTGACCATTTTTATCTATGACCTACTTTCATCAATATATCGATTCCAAACCAGTAAAACTTTTCATCGTTTGAGGCCAAGAAAGAATCACGCCAATATCGGATACTCTGCTCCAAAGTGAACCGTATCCCAGATACAGCGTTCTACATCGATCGCAACAAATACTAGTCGGATGGGGTACGGTCTAAACTATAAAGCGGGTGAGGCAAAACTTCCCAACCATTTCATTCTAAATACTTTTCAGCAGGTATTGCAACATATGGCCGAGCGTTGTCACGATAGAATATAACGGTTGTCTGTTATGTAGGTTCCCTGTGATGGTCTGGTCAGATTTCAGCAGCTCATAATAGATAGGACCATTTAGCCCTCTCCAAGTACAGAGAAGTACCTTAGCGCCATGAATATTTGGCTTAGATATCGATTCAGCTGGTTGGTTGGAATTCATAAACTATCTCTTACGCTTCGGGTTATCGTAATGGATCCAGTTTTCATCGCAAGTAATGATTCGGTGCAAAAATGATGTTCGTTTATAGCGTTCAAGCATTCGTTACAGGAACATCATAAAGAAGTTCTTTTGACCTCAACTAGACGGAAACTAGATCTCAAATTATCTCAAGCTATAATTGAGTTATTGCAGCAGCGATGTCCAGAAAAAATTATCTCAAGAAATTCTGATGTCAACTGGCCACCAAGATCATGCGATTTATTGCCGTGCGATTTATTTCTTTGGGGCTTTGTGAAATCTCGGGTTTATCCGAATAAACCAGAAACAATTCTTGAGATCAAACGCGTCAACGGTGAGATACAGTAGCATATCCGTGAAAAAGTCGTGAAAAGAGTAATGGCTGTCATTAAAGTCGTAGGGTCCATTTGACAGATATTTAATTCCGTACTTAATCGGAACATGCATGAATACTGCTGCTTCGAAACGTTTTGAAAATGCTGCTAGAGCTACTCAAGCTAATTTTGAAATCACTTGTTGAGTTTTACAACAATCTTCATGCAGTAATGCCTTGATTTTCAAACTTTTTTACCTGGCCTGAGAGATCTTTGTTTTCCATGTCAAAATCACCACTTCTGAACCGAACAAACTATCTCTCGCAGGTTGAAACCGATGAAACTCATTCAATATAAGCTTTTTTGAGCAGTCGGTGTGCTTCAGCGGCACTTTTTTCAAATTAATGAAGAAAAGCAAAACTTCCCGCATATGACATTTTCGAAGCAAAAACAAACCTCTGTTGTTTACACTATAATGTTCAATAACTAAGTGAGAATAAATGACAGATATGTACCCCTCAAAATGACATATAAGTTATGATACGACAATTATTAAACAAATTTAAAATCACTGAAAGAGTCTTTAAGTATTCATTATTTCTGAAAAAGATGTCAATAACCTCTCCATAATAACGCTATAGCTTTTGTTCTCATTAGTCAAAGCTATGCACGACGACATCGATAAAATTTTAGTTTTAAAATAAAACTGTATATAATCATATATACGGTGTAGGATATCATATGGTCGGGCTGGACCCACTATACTTTATTACTTGTTTTTAGCATGAAGAACAGAACATCCATTTTGATCAAACAATTTTATCATTTGCACGAGTCACCGACCATGGTGATTTTCCAAAACGAACTGAATAAATGACAGCCAATTCCACAGATCTAGCTTTAACAATATGACCGCTATCAACTGTCAAAGTTCGGAAGCACCTATTGGAAGACTTTTTAGTTCTTTTTAAGACTATCAAGCTATGTCCGTCCATTTTTTCATCTGTCTGTTGAAAACAAGATAGAGAGCAAACTAATGGAGCTATCTGGCGGCAGTTTTGCACAAATACTCTTGATAAGGTTATTTTGGTATTGAAAATGAGAAATATCGGTCCATGATATCACCTAGCACCCATACAAATGTCCACCCGGAATACTATTTGAGCAGTCGTAAATATGTTGATTATCCTATTAACATGTTGCACAAATTAGTTCCAAGTACTCTGAAATTGTCCATAAAGTATGTCGAAAATAGGACACAATTTTTCCCCAGTCCCCATTCAATGTCCACTCAGAAAATTAATCGAACATTCATAATTGTCTTATAATAATTAATATTGTGATGAAATTAGACATAAACAAGTTTATATGAAACTAAATCTTTCTACCAACTTTTGGGAGGATCGATCCGTAATTGACCCTACCCCCATATAACCCCTCTATCATAAAATATCTTATTGTCACATATTGATGGTGGGTATACAAGATTCGGTACTATAGTTCTCTTACTTATTTTTAGTTCAATTATTTTTCATTTCATTTCAGTACTCTATTAGAACTCTCAATTTTCCTTCCCTGACAAGAAATATTTTTTATTTCAATATTTTATTCTTAAATCTTATCAAACCATACGTTTTATTTTCGGGTTTTTTTTATTATTTGTTTTGAGTTTATTTTTATTGTAGTTTATTTTTTGAATAAAGTAAAGGAACACACATAAAATCGTATGATAACAACATGTCGATCATCTCTCTGTGTACTCAAATGTATTTAAAAAATTATGTTTTTTAATTCATTTAAAGTGCATGTTTTTTATTTAAATCGTTAAATTAAAAATTCATAAAAAATTTGCTGGTGTAGTTTTTTTTTTTTTTTTTTGGTTCTATAGTGGTATACAAGTGGTACTCACTGATAACACTGATGCCAGCTAGTAAAAATATTATGGGGACCTCTTCTCTTCTCATCTGATTTGAATAATATTGAAAGATTTGTTTGTTTTGGTTTGAAATTTAATGATTAAAAACGCCTGTTCTACATACTTAGATCAGCTTATAATTTTTGTAAAATTTTAAGTGCAGCCAAATAGTAAAAACTAAAAACAAAATTGTTTACATTATTTTGGTTATAAAGTTCAATTTTGTACACGCTACTTTATACATAGTTGGAAGTACTCGTATGTTTAGTTGGTCTTTATAACTTATAGAGTTTTGTTGCATTGTGAAACTACAGTATTTCCTTCAACACAAGAGTTAGGTTTAAGTTATTAAAAAATTATAAATGCCAAATGAATACAAATATCTTCTTCACCATTTTCCACTTTCACTTCTCCTAGCTCACTACAACTCTTTCCCTCCATACCTTCCTACATTTCCATTTTAATGATATCTTCCTTTTCATGCTAGTAGTTGAAATATAAAAAAATTATTATCTAATGATAAAGTCCAGTATTAGATTATTAGTTTATATTACCAATACACAAAACCTATTTAACTGATAAGACCTGGGGAGCTAATGTTCTAAAATGCTTTTCATTTTTATAGTATGGCCATAATATTTAAAAAAAAAAAAAAACACTCAATAATTATAAAAATTTAACACAATTGAATAATGCTAAATTATTTATGTTCCAACCGTTAAAAAATAAATGATCGATAAAAATCGGCATTTCTAACTTTGATCCCTAACAGTGCACACTTTATTTTATTAGCTGGGAAAAATTTAAGGCCAATAAAAGTTTAAATAAACTTTTTTTTATTTATTTTATATAAAAAAAAATAATTTGTTTTAAAAGTTGACCGGAAATGTATTTGGACTTTGATTTTTTCCCCCAAAATTATCTATTTTCCCATATTTGTTTATCACTAAATAAATGTGATAATATAGTATCTTTAGTACTTTAATTAATAATATTAAATAAAATAAAGCAAATCATATCAAAAGTATCACCATGACGTAGAAAATTTAATTAAATTATTAAAGTACAAGGAAAAACCTTTTCAATTGTTGCCAAGAACTTTTAAAGGTTTCCAAAGACTAAATTAAAAACAAACAAGTAAGAGCGCTATATTCGGCTGTGCCGAATCTTATATACCCTTCACCAAATTATACTTTGAAATAAATTCGGGTTAAAAATGTTTTTTCTCCATTGTAGGTCCAAATTACTATAGCCTTATATACATCGTTGCAATGGACTTTGAAATATCTATCATTAGATATCCATATCTATATTAATGACTTAGTAATCCAGATATACATCAAAAATAGGCCAAAAATCGAGGTTGTCCCTGTTTTTTCCTTATATGTCAGCCATTAGTGGGCCGATTTTTCCAATTAAGTTTGTAAGTTATTTGGGGGCTACGGAAAGTTGATTTTAACATACAGACGGACATGGCTATATCAACTTCGATATCTGTAACGATCCAGAATATATATACTTTATGGGTTTATGTTAAATTCATTTTCTGAGAGAGACCTTGTATGGGTACAAATGTTGCCCGATTTTCGCCATACTTTACAGTATAATTTCAGAGCACTTAGCGCAAAAATGCTTGTCATCCCCAGGCTTCACAGAATATTTACGCTCTGTCTCTTTCTTAACCATGTTCCGGCTAACTGGAGGACGTAAGTTTTTCCCAGATGGGAACTACTTTCGTCCAATCAGTCTTTCATCATTCCAACTTAAAACGTTAAAAAGATTCATCGTCTCTCGTTTAGGGCATCGACTAGAGGGCACAACATGGCTCTCCAACAGTCAGCATCCAGATGCAGTTCTAGTTCAGTTCAAGTTCAGTTCTAGTTCTAGTTCAGTTCTAGTTCAGTTCTAGTTCAGTTCTAGTTCAGTTCTAGTTCAGTTCTAGTTCAGTTCAGTTCTAGTTCAGTTCTAGTTCAGTTCTAGTTCAGTTCTAGTTCAGTTCTAGTTCAGTTCTAGTTCAGTTGTAGTTCAGTTCTAGTTCAGTTCTAGTTCAGTTCTAGTTCATTTCTAGTCCAGTTCTAGTTCTAGTTCAGTTCTAGTTCAGTTCTAGTTCAGTTCTAGTTCAGTTCTAGTTCAGTTCTAGTTCAGTTCTAGTTCAGTTCTAGTTCAGTTCTAGTTCAGTTCTAGTTCAGTTCTAGTTCAGTTCTAGTTCAGTTCTAGTTCAGTTCTAGTTCAGTTCTAGTTCTAGTTCAGTTCTAGTTCAGTTCTAGGTCAGTTCTAGTTCAGTTCTAGTTCAGTTCTAGTTCTAGTTCTAGTTCAGTTCTAGTTCTAGTTCAGTTCTAGTTCAGTTCTAGGTCAGTTCTAGTTCAGTTCTAGTTCAGTTCCAGTTCAGTTCTAGTTCAGTTCTAGTTCATTTCTAGTCCAGTTCTAGTTCTAGTTCAGTTCTAGTTCAGTTCTAGTTCAGTTCTAGTTCAGTTCTAGTTCAGTTCTAGTTCAGTTCTAGTTCAGTTCTAGTTCAGTTCTAGTTCAGTTCTAGTTCAGTTCTAGTTCTAGTTCAGTTCTAGTTCAGTTCTAGGTCAGTTCTAGTTCAGTTCTAGTTCAGTTCTAGTTCTAGTTCAGTTCTAGTTCTAGTTCAGTTCTAGTTCAGTTCTAGTTCAGTTCTAGTTCAGTTCTAGTTCAGTTCTAGTTCAGTTCTAGTTCAGTTCTAGTTCAGTTCTAGTTCAGTTCTAGTTCAGTTCTAGTTCAGTTCTAGTTCAGTTCTAGTTCAGATCTAGTTCAGTTCTAGTTCAGTTCTAGTTCAGTTCTAGTTCAGTTCTAGTTCAGTTCTAGTTCAGTTCTAGTTCAGTTCTAGTTCAGTTCTAGTTCAGTTCAGTTCTAGTTCAGTTCTAGTTCAGTTCTAGTTCAGTTCTAGTTCAGTTCTAGTTCAGTTCTAGTTCAGTTCTAGTTCAGTTCTAGTTCAGTTCTAGTTCAGTTCTAGTTCAGTTCTAGTTCAGTTCTAGTTCAGTTCTAGTTCAGTTCTAGTTCAGTTCTAGTTCAGTTCTAGTTCAGTTCTAGTTCAGTTCTAGTTCAGTTCTAGTTCAGTTCTAGTTCAGTTCTAGTTCAGTTCTAGTTCAGTTCTAGTTCAGTTCTAGTTCAGTTCTAGTTCAGTTCTAGTTCAGTTCTAGTTCAGTTCTAGTTCAGTTCTAGTTCAGTTCTAGTTCAGTTCTAGTTCAGTTCTAGTTCAGTTCTAGTTCAGTTCTAGTTCTAGTTCAGTTCCAGTTCAGTTCTAGTTCAGTTCTAGTTCTGCTTCTAGTTCTTATTCAGTTCAATGTGGAAGTTTCCCTTTAATAAAATATCTATATATTTTACATTTCACTGTATTTTAACTAAATGTTTAATATATATTATGTAATATTTCTTTTATAAAATGCAATTTTTCCCATTGATATTTTCAGGGTCTTGATTATTGCTTATTTTAATTTATATTTATTTCTTAAGATATTGTTTAACGAATCGTTATCTTAATTAATCTAAGTATAATATTTTGGATTATGAAGTCATTGACGATTGTTGGCGTTCAGAATTTATGATTATTTTAAAACAATAAACACATTTAGTTTAGTGCAAAAAAGCAACAATGGAAAGTGTAGAAGATTACAAATAAATATTTATTGATGTTTAAATAACCGGGAAATAATATGGGGAAATCCTTAAGATTATGTCACAGCTATGTAATATGAAGTCAACTTCAAGGATTAAATAATTAAAAGAAATAAAGAGAATTCAGGTTTTGTGAAATGCGTCAATGAAGGTAATTATTCTTTGTGATTTTTTTAAATAATTATATTTTTTCTAATACACAAAATCTTTAGCACAACAAGACCACACCGGGTAAACAAAATATAATGAGATGTCACACGTTTGTTTCAAGGTTATGGTCATTTTCGTATGTCTTATCAACTTGGAGTAAATTTAACAAAGAAAAGTTTTAATGTATTTTAATTTCTTTATATGTGTATATAATTTTTGCACACAGTAACAAATAAATTTGATAGGCGTTTAGTAGAAGAATTGTAGTATTTTGAATGTTCAAAATATATTTATTGCGTTGATAATTTTATTTAATTTTTTTAAAATCTAATTCATTAAACATTTGCCCCCTGTTCATTAATTGCTAGAGATTGCAAAACAAGTTTTCCCACTTCTATTTTGTATATAATTTTATAGAATTGATTTCGATAACCCGATAAGATTGTGCATAAATAATCACGGTATTAAATATATACAATTCAAAGAGTTTAAAGAATTATTCATTCACTTAAACTTCGTTATTTAAATCATAGATAAATATACATAGATCAGAAACTTTCCTGTGAAACACCTAACTCAGTTGTCAAAAACCTAATTCTTGAGAATGCAAAAACTTTGTGAAGACAAAACCAACACTGGTATGTATGAATATTTTGAGTTTTTTTTTCTGGTTTCCGCTCTATGTGTATTTCTCTGTGATTTAAATATCAAAAATTGTATAACAATTATTAAGATTATGAACCTCAATTCTAAGATAATGACTTTTTAAACAACATTACCACATCAACCTGATATATTATAATCTCACTTAATTCGGTTACTAAGAAGTCATTACAGTGCCTTGGTACAAAGTCCAATTTGTTCTTCTTTCATTTCCTATTAGGCCTTTAAATCTTATTACTTGAATTTCTATCTTTTCTAAACTTGTTGATTGTAAGTATGTGCTTTAAAATTCTCTCTATCAACCACTTGATTTTCTATAATATTTAGTGATTTATTATAAGTTTTTTTTTAAACCTTTATTTGCCACTAATCTTTATCTGATTAGAAAGCTCTAAATAATAAAAAAATCGCAAAATTATTGACGTTATTTTCTGTGATTAGTTTTGCTTTTATTATTTATAGAGATATTTTTTTTTTTTTTGCTTAATAATCAATAATTTTAATTAATATTAACTAAGTAATAATGTCTACTTATGAAATCAAGTTATAATATAATGAAATTATTAACGATTATACAAAGTAATAATTATACAAGCTTTTCGAACAGTTTCTGTAGAGTCAAAGGTTAAGCATAGTTCACAACCTTTGCAAAAGTTTCAAAAATGTAGTGAATAAAAATAAAAGCTTTTTGGTTGTATTGTAAAAAAATCTGCTACGTGACTGATTGATGCACAGTGGTTTGAATGTGTGAAGAAGGATACTTTACTGTATACTAGGTTGGGCCTTATTTTCTAAAAATGTCTTCGTTATCTAAAAAACAAATGCTGATACCAGAAATCGATTTGTAGTATAATAAAAAGCTCAAATTTCTTAAATCCTTAATAACTTCGTAAATACTGCGAGTTTTTTGGGAAAATAAGGTTATCATGGGTTACTGAAGTCAAAGTAAGAAAATAAATTAATTTTTTTAATAGCTATGGTCCATTATAATATAGAAATTGTTCTGAATGGTAAAATACCATGTATTTTATTAGTATTTACGAAGGGATTTAAGAAATTTGAGCTTTTTATACCCTTCACCGTCGTGAGAAGTTTGTCATTCCGTTTGTAATTTCCACAATATAATTTTCCGACCCTATAAAGTATATATATTCTGAATCCTTATAAATAGCAGAGTCGATTAAGCCATGTCAGTCTGTCTGTCTGTTGAAATCAATTTTCTGAAGACCCCAGATATCTTCGGGATCCAAATCTTCAATAATTCTGTCAGACATGCTTTCGAGAAGTTTCCTATTTAAAATCAGCAAAATCCATCCATAAATAAAGAAGATATGAGCAAAAATCCGAGACAACCTCTGAAAATTTCATCAAAAGAAGACAATTTATTGCACGCTTTGACAAAAAAGCAACAAAACGTATGTTTGGATGTGTGTTGGCTTCATTGATTTTTTTTTTAATGCTTCGTTTCGTCTGGCATTGTTGTTTTTATACCCTTCACCTTTGTGAAAAGGTATATAAGATTGTTATTTCGTTTTAAACTTCTAAAATATAATCTGTTCGTCAGCAATTACATGTAAAATTTTTAAAAGTTTTCTTGATATATTAAGGATGCTACACGCTATAAGTGGGCAATTAATGCATCCGCAACAAATGTGAAGGGTATATAATATTCGGCATAGCCGAATATAGCACTCTTACTTGTTATACTACAAATCGATTTCTGGTATAAAATATGAGTGATCACAGATTGATTTAGATTGGATTTATCTACGCTTTCACACTCGAGTTCCAAATAACACCATGTTAGTTAATTTTTATATGACTGCAGGAACAAATGTTTAAATTGAAATGTGTTTTGCCGAAACCCTTTTTGAAACTTGTTTGTCGCATTGAAATGCTACGAAATAAATTTCATTAGTGGGAGGAGTATGTAAAAAAACATATTTTATCAAAAATATATAAAAGTTGTGTCCCTTAATTATTCGATTTCAAAAAAAGTACCAAACTTTTGTTTATTATTTTTTAATAAGTAAAAAATACGATTAGAAATTTATTTATACGTTTATTAGTTTAAAATATACATGGGGTAACAAAAAGTCCCTTAATATTTTCTCCCTCAAAATGTTCGAATATGAAAAAAGTACCAAGATGAATATTTTTTTTTTTTTTTTTGGGTCAGTATTAGTTTAGATGAACAAAATTGTATGACAAACTAATATTTTTTTATTAAAAAAAATTCGTGTTAAAAAATATTTTTTTTCAGGATTTACGTCGTCATAAGGTCTTTGAAATATCTATTATTACGCACTTCGCCATGAGTGGCATTCCGTTTGTAATTTCTACATTTTTCATTTGCAACTCCAAAAAGTATATATATTCTGGATCGATATAGATAGCGGAGTCGATATAGCCATGTCCGTCTGTCGGTTAAAATCAGCTTTCCACATCCCCTAAATAACTTACAAACATGATTGATACATCAATATATCAGGAATTCTTCCAATTCGGTTGCTACTTGAAATCGAGAAAATCGGCCCACAAAGGGCTGAGATATAAAGAAAAAACCGGGACAACCTAGATTTTTTGCCTATTTTTTTAATCTATATTTGGATAGATAGATATTTTAAAGTCTATTGCAAATATGTATATAAAGCTATAGTAATTTGGAGTACAATGGGTCAAAATCGGGTAAAATATTTTTTAACCCGATTTTTGTTTACAAAAAAAATTTTTTTGTCAAAATTTTTTTTTCACTAATAAATGTAAAAAAAAAAAATTAAAAAAAAAAAATTTGGAAAAAAAGTTTTTAAAAAATTAAAAATTTTTTTTTTTTAATTTTGAAAAATATTTTTTTTTTTTTTTCAATTTTGGTTACCTTAATATTTGTATTTTAAAGTATAAGATTCATCACAGCCGAATATAGCTCTCTTACTTGTTAGATGTTCATATCGTCTATATTAATGCCTTAGTAATCCAGATATCCAGACTTTTAGTTACTTTACAGGAGAAGAAAAAAAACTGAATGAAATCTGAAAGTGAAAGTGAAAAATTAACAACTAAAAATGTGTAATATATCGAAATATACTTTTAGAAAAGTGGTTTGTTTTAATATAAACCAAAAAATATGCATTCAACATTAAATGAGTCAGCGCTTTTTCTTTCAAACTATTATTGAAATGAGTTAGGGTTATTTTTAATTATATTATTCGTCAACATAGCAAACTGATTTTTTTAGGAGAGGTGTATTTGAGTTTTATCTACCAGAATAGTGAAAAACACGATTTAAAAAAAACGAGATACGACTTTCTATATTAAACCATCAATATGTAGATCAAATATAGGTATAAAATCGATGTTATACTGTTTTTTTTTTTTTTCTTTATATCTGGGCCGATTATAAATAGCAACCGAACCGGATCCATAGCGGACATTTTGCTGTATGAAGCATGTGTGTAAATTATTTGGGGGCTACAAAAAGTTGATTTCAACATACAGACGGACGAATGTAGAAATTACAAACGGAATGACAAACTTATATATACCCTTGCCACTCATGGTGAAGGGTATAAATATCAAAATTCTTATAAAAAGTAGTTATACGTGAGTGAATTAAACGTTGAATAAAGATTGTCGTGCGAATATTTTTTACTCGCACTGTATATTGAAAATGATAGTACAGTAAACGCTTTTAACTTACTAAAAGCTACCACCATTTAATGTTAAATAAAAGCTTACACAATAAAGCCTATAGCATACATATAGACATACACCACTAAAATGAAATGTTAATAACATTTTGTTGAGGAATACCGGGCGGGAACAATAATATATTTACTATTGTATGCCATTATTTGTTAATAATTTCGTTTGAAATTGGTTATGTAATTTAATTTGATGCATATTTCCTGTGTAATTTTTCTTTGATCTCAAAGTAAAAAGTATTGGTAATGTAATTTACTCAAACACTTTTTTATTAACCGCATTTCAATTGGAAAGGTACTACAAAAAAATGTTTTACATTGTTTGCATATAAAGCAGGGTGGGGGAAAAAAGTGGCCTTATGACTTCCATATTTTCAGCTGAAACTGCCTAATGAAGTGGCAAAATAAAAATGAATAAAAAACATTAATAAAGTGATTGATAGATTTTATTATTTGTATGGAAATATTAAAAAAAAATAGATTTATTTAGTCAAAATGTTTTAAACAGCATTAATTCAGGGAAATCATTTAATGGAAAAAGTTTTAATAAATTAGGGAGAAATCAATTTAAAATACAATATTGAAAAATAAGTGGCCTTCGTTTAATATTATACACAACTAATCTTTCTGACCTTGTTATTATTATACCCTTCACCTTCGTGAGAAGGGTATATATAAATTTGTCATTCCGTTTGTAATTTCCATAATATAATTTTCCGACCCTATAAAGTATATATATTCTGGATCCTTATAGATAGCGGAGTCGATTAAGCCATGTCCGTCTGTCTGTCTGTCTGTCTGTCTGTCTGTCTGTCCGTCTGTCTGTCTGTCTGTTGAAATCAATTTTCTGAAGACCCCAGTTATCTTTGGGATCCAAATCTTCAATAATTCTGTCAGACATGCTTTCGAGAATTTTGCTATTTAAAATCAGCAAAATCCGTCCATAAATAACGGAGATATGAGCAAAAATCCGAGACAACCTCTGAAAATTTCATCAAAAAAAGACAATTTATTGCATGCTTTCACAAAAAAAAACAACAAAGCGTTTGTGTGTTGGTTATTTCTTTGCGTATTTTGTTTTTGTTTTTATACCCTTCACCATGAGAGGCAAGGGTATATATAAAGAGAGAGTTGTTTATAATGAGTTTTCATATGAGCATCTCTATTATACGCAGTGTTGCCATATATTTTTTGAAGAAAACTTTTTATTTCTAAAAAAAAAACTTTTTTTTCAACAAAAAAACTTTTTTTAAGTACATACATACTAAAATTACAAAACCCAATTCGTACATAAATCAAACTGAGATAATTTATGTGAATTTAGTACTTTAAATATATTCAAATCAATCTCCCCATTTAGTATACGAATTTGGAGACAATCATTTTGAAATAAACGGTTCAACTTATTGATAACATAAGTTTACAATTTTCCAAAAAACTTTTTTTTTAAAAATAAAACTTTTTGCATCTGAAAAAACTTGCAAAAAAAGGGAAAACTGGACAAATGGTAACACTGATTATACGTAAACACCACACACCCAACAACAACATTTTACATTGTACAAAAGCGCATGAGTACGGGTGTATGACTTTGTCTTTATTTTTTCAGTTTTTGTATTTGTTTGTTTGTAGGTGCACTGAACAAAATAAAGAATTGAATGTGTTGGTGAGAGAATTTACTTTTGCGCACCTCTGTTCTACAATGTGGAATGAATACGAATTATAAATCAAACACACGCATGCATAATTTCGTTTATTTTAATTTTTGTTGTTATTTTTTCAACATAAAATTGTGCAAAATAATTGTTGTGTTTATTTGGTCAGTTATCAGTGAGCACTGAACGTGTGAATATGGTTGTCGGATGTTTTAATATGATTTTTTGGTATAATATTATGATTTTTTCTTGTTGTTGATATATGAAGAGTTTTGCATGGGTAAAGGCAATGTACGTAAATATGTATACTTAGGTGAAGGGTATATAAGATTCGGCACAGCCGAATTTAGCTCTGTTACTTGTTTTTATTCAGATAAAATTAATATTAAGCCAATTACCTCGCTTTAATTTAATAATAACTAATTAGTAAACGTAAACATAAATACATAGTACTTCTTATTTTCTTAACAATTAAAATATACTTATGTATTGTCTATAAAATAATTCAGTTTCTTAACAGCCAGCCCCTCTAGTTTATGACCCCCAACAAATGTTTATGACTTTTCCAACCGCATTAAACCACATGCAACTTCTATAACAATTTGTCTCTAAGATTTATAATCCTGCACTCTGCAAACATTAACTAGACTCTGCACCGACCTACCATTGCAGTCACCAGCAAAATAAGGACATGATTTACCATCCCATAATAAATTGAAATCATAAAAATATGTTGAATAGTAAAACAAATCAAAAGGACATAAAATACTTCTGTCTCTCCTTACTTTAGAACATTGGAACATTAACATTCATTTAAAATTAATAAAATCTTGTAATAAAAAATGTTTCTTGTAGCAGTTATTGTTAGTTTTTAATGTATTTGTTGCAGTTTAGTTAATTGTTTAACTATACAGTTATTCAGGTCAATGATTTGAGAAAAATAAAAGTTATAACGTTTTTTGGAGGCTGATGGAGACTTTCAGGAATGCTAAATAAAACAGATAGGGAATTGAACTAGAATCTGAACTAGAAGCAGAATCTAAACTAAAATCTAAATAAGAACCAGAACTAGAATCATTTTAAAAACATTCTTAAGTAGAATCGTAATTAGAATCTGAACCTGAATCTTAAATAGAATCTTAACTAGAATCTAAACCAGAACTAAACATAAGCTGAACATAAACTAGAAACTGAAATATAATCTGAACTAGAATCTGAACTAATATCTGAACTTAACTAGTATCTTAACCAGAACCTAAACTTGAACCAAAGAGTCTTCCAATAGCGACTTCCGAACTTTGGCAGTTGATAGCGGTCATATTATTAAAGCTACCATCTGTCGAATTGGCTGTCATTTGTTCAAATTGTTCTGCCAAATCACCAGTATCGGCCATAACTAAGGCACCCCTAAATGGATTTTTTCATATCTTAATCCGTAGAAGAGCAGTAGAAGCAGGATTATTGAGCTGACGACCAGCAAAAAAAACCGTTATATATCAGCTAAGAACAAGAAAGCTAAACTGAAGTTTGCCAAAGCCAACGTCAACTGGAGTGTCGAAAGATCGAAGATAGTACTGTTCTCTGACGAATCCGGAAGACAAAGATCGCCCAGGCCAGCCAAACAAATTTGAAGACCAAGAATGTGAGGCATTACTCCATAAAGATTGTTGTCAACCTCAACAAAAGCTTGCGAACTCATTGGCAACTACTCAAGCAGCAATTTCAAAATGTTTGTAATATTACATCATAACAACACTCGGTCACATGTTGCAATACCTGTTAAAAGCTATTTATAATGAAGTTTCGCCTCACCAGCTTTTTGTCCAGACCGTGGCCCGTCCGACTACTGTTTTTTTTGATCGAAGAATAACGCTCTCTCTGAGATACGCTTCACGTTTAAATTGCTTTGATTTGTTCTTGGCCTCGAAAGAAACTCAGGCCAATAGTTTGAATAAATTTATACTGTACATGAAAGGAACAAGAACTGAACAAGAACTGAAGAAGATCTGACAAAGAACTGTACAAGAACTGAACAAAAACTGAACAAGAACCGAACAAGAACTGAACATGAACTGAACAAGAACTAAACAAGAACCGAACAAGAACTGAACAAGAACCGAACAAGAACTGAACAAGAACTGAACAAGAACTGAACAAGAACTAAACAAAAACTGAACAAAAACTGAACATGAACTGAACAAGAACTAAACAAGAACTGAACAAGAACTGAACAAGAACTGAACAAGAATTGAACAAGAACTGAACAAGAACTGAACAAGATCTGAAGAAGAACTGCACAAGAACTGAACAAGATCTGAACAAGAACTGAAGTAGTTTAACAAATCTTAGTGTCTAACAAATTCGTCTCGATCGTTCAATTACTCATACTCTCCCTGGCTTTTCAATTTTTATACCCACCATTAAAAAAAGAGGAAAGGTATACTAATTTTGTCATTCGAACTGAAAAAGAACTGAACAAGAACTGAACAAGAGCTGAACAAGAACTGAACAAGAACTGAACAAGAACTGAACAAGAACTGAACAAGAACTGAACATGAACTGAACAAGAACTGAACAAGAACTGAACAAGAACTGAACAAGAACTGAACATGAACTGAACAAGAACAAGAACTGAACAAGAACTGAACAAGAACTGAACAAGAACTGAACAAGAACTGAACAAGAGCTGAACAAGATCTGAAGAAGATCTGAACAAGAACTGAAGTAGTTTAACAAATCTTAGTGTCTAACAAATTCGTCTCGATCGTTGATTTACTTATACTCTCCCTGGCTTTTCAATTTTTATACCCACCATTAAAAAAAGAGGGAAGGTATACTAATTTTGTCATTCGAACTGAAAAAGAACTGAACAAGAACTGAACAAGAACTGAACATGAACTGAACAAGAACTGAACAAGAACTGAACAAGAGCTGAACAAGAACTGAACAAGAACCGAACAAGAACTGAACAAGAACTGAACAAGATCTGAACAAGAACTAAACTAGTTTAACAAACCTTAGTGTCTAACAAATTCGTATCGATCGATGAATTACTCATACTCTCCCTGGATTTTTTATTTTTATACCCACCATTATATTGATATTGTCATTCGAAATATTCAAAAAGAAAGACCCAAAATGTTTACATATTGTGAGCCCTTAATAAATTCTTAGGCGATCTAGCTATGTCCGTCCATCGGTCTGGCTGTTGAAAACATGATAGGACGCAACGAAAGGACCTAGCTGGCTGAAATTTTCAACAAATACTCTCTGTTGATAAGGTTTGCTTGATATTGAAAATATCGGTTTATGATTTAGCCTCCTTACTAATGTCCCCGGAATACAGTTTGAGCAGCCATAAAATGTTTATTATGCGGCAATCCTGATAAAATTTGACACAAATTAGTTCTAAAATTGTCGCCCAATCCCCCTACAAGGTTCCCCTCAGAAAATGAATTGAACATACTTAATTATCTTATATTAATTAATATCATGATGAAATTGAACATAAAAAAGTTTTATATGAACCTAAATCTTCTTACCAACTTTTGTAAAGACCGGCCCGTAAGTGACCCTACCCCCCATATAACACCTACATCAGAAACATATTTTATTGTCAAATATTGATGATGGGTACACAAGATTCGGCCCAGCCGAATATAATACTTTTACTTGTTATATTTGTTTTCCAGTTCTGACTCATTTTTCCATTGTCTTCTAATAGATTTTCACGTCCTTTGTTTTCAGTTTCATTCCTTTTCCAGTTTCTTATTTGGTTCATCATAAAATTCACATTATTTTTCATAGTTTTTCATTTTACATGGTGGGTTTATATTCCATAGCAATTTTTTTTTTTTTTTTTTGCTCCCCATTTTGTTTCTCAATATTATTTTATATTCGTGTTTTTGCTGTATTTGTCGTTGTTATTCTTAATGTATTACTATGGTCGATTTCATTTTAATGTCAAACAGATTGATAACAAATATATAAATTTTACAATGGCAAAAACAACAACGGCAAAAAACCAATATCAATCTATATATATAAAAGAGTAACGTTACTGACTGACTGACTGACTGACTGACTGATTCATCATCGCACAGCCCAAACGGTTGAAGCTAGAATCATGAAATTTTAACTGTGGGTTCCTCCCTCCCCGAAACGATCCGATAAGAAGGGATTTTTGGAAATTCGAACGTTTAGGGGGTAAAAAAGGGTAAAAACGGGTAAATTCGGTAACCTTATATCTTCGAAACTAATAAAGATACAAAAAAACTTAAAATTGCATGTTACTCCATTTAAAAAATAAGCTGACAGGTGTTTCGTACTTTTTCGAAATTCGAAGCTTTTAGGGGAGAAAACGGGTAAAAACTGTATTTTGGTACTTTTTTGGCACCATATGTATCTTTTAAACTACTAAAATTAGAAACGAATTTTAAATCATATTCATTACATATCAAAAAATAAAAAATATAAGTTTGGTACTTTTTGGAAATTCGAACCCTTAAGGGATAAAAATTGTATTTATTTTTGGTACTTTTTTCATAAAGTATGTTTTTCTACAAATTGATATAGACATATAAATATTTTATTTTAAGCTCCCACCACGATACAGAAATTTATTTGATTAAAATTTTAACACCGCAATGGGGATAAAAATGGTACCAAAAAGGGGGTAAAAACGGAAAAATACATTTTATTTAACATTTTCAGCCAATTTTGATAAATTTTTAACATTGGTTCCTGGATTCATGCAAAAATTAACTAACAGAGTGCTATTTGGAACTCGACTGACAAGATGTATATATGTCCAAATCCGGGAAAACAGTTTGGTACTTTTTTTAAAACTTATTTTTCTTGAGCACATTAACACAGATTTTAATCGTTTGAGGCATGTCTTTAAGCATAAACAATTTTGGCAAAATGGAATATTTTTAAATTTCAAACTTGAGGGGTGTTCAAGGAGGAAAAGGGCATTTGGTACTTTTTTTCCTAATGGTACTTTTTTTAATATTTTCAATTATTTCACTTATCGACATTAAAGTTAGCTGATATGTATCTGAATGAAGTTAGAGTTAGGAGTAGGGGATAATATTTAGGTACCAAAATGTGAGAACTGAACTATAGGTACTTTTTTGTTCTTCTAATGGTACTTTTTGAATTTTCTTTAATAATGGGCCTAGAAACATGAAATTAAGCATTAATGATAATAAGTGAGTGAGAAGTTTAGGAGAAAACTCTATCGCAGTTTTTTTATATTAGAGTGGTACCTATGGTACTTTTTCTTTATTCTAATGGTACTTTTTCAATTTTCTATAATAATGGACCTAGAAACATGAAATTTAGCATATATGGTAACAAGTGAGTGAGGGTAGACTTTTTGGTACTTTTTCTTTATTCGAATGGTACTTTTTGTAATTTCTTCACGAATGAACCTATAAACATGAAATAAAGGTTATATGGACCCGAATGAGTGGGAAACCGCAAGTGGGGGATTTTTGGTACTTTTTCAATATTCTAATGGTACTTTTTGATTTTTTTGTAATAATGGACATAGAAATTCGAAATTAGGCGTATATGGTCCTAAGTGAGAAAAAATTCAATTGGATACTTCATGGTACTTTTTCTTTATGCTAATGGTACTTTTTTGAATTTTCTATAGCAATGGACATAGAAACATGAAATAAAGCATATATGGTCCTAAGTGAGTGAGAATTCTAGAGGGAGACTTTTTGGTACTTTTTCTTTATTCGGATGGTACTTTTTGTAATTTCTTCACCAATGAACCTAGAAACATGAAATAAAGCTTATATGGACCAGAGTGGGTGGGAATCCACAAGTGGCTGCCTTTTGGTACTTTTTCTTTATTCTAATAGTACTTTTTTGAATTTTCTATAACAATGGACTTAGAAACATGAAATTAAGCATATATGGTCCTGAGTGAGAATTTTATGGGGAGACTTTTTAGTACTTTCTCTTTAATCGAATGGTACTTTTTGGAATTTCTTCAACAATGAACCTAGAATCATGAAATAAATCCTATATGGACCCGAGTGAATAGGAATCCACAAGTGGCTACCTTTTTGGTACTTTTTCTATATTCTAATGGTACTTTTTGATTTGTTTGTAATAATGGACATAGAAACACGAAATTAAGCGTATATGGTCCTAAGTGAGTGAAAATTCAAGCGGGCACTTCATGGTACTTTTTATTTATTCTAAAGGTACTTTTTGGAATTTTCTATAGCAATGGACTTAGAAACGTGAAATTAAGCATATATGGTCCTAAGTGAATGAGAATTCTGGAGGCAGACTTTTTGGTACTTTTTCTTTATTCGAATGGTATTTTTTGTAATTTCTTCACCAATGAACCTAGAAACATGAAATAAAGATTATATGGACCCGAATGAGTGGGAATCCACAAGTGGCTGCCTTTTTTGTACTTTTTCTATATTCTAATGGTACTTTTTGATTTGTTTGTAATAATGGACATAGAAACACGAAATTAAGCGTATATGGTCCTAAGTGAGTGAAAATTCAAGCGGACACTTCTTGGTACATTTTATTTATTCTAAAGGTACTTTTTGGAATTTTCTATAGCAATGGACTTAGAAACATGAAATTAACCATATATGGTCCTAAGTGAGTGAAAATTCTGGAGGCAGACATTTTGGTACTTTTTCTTTATTCGAATGGTACTTTTTGTAATTTCTTCACCAATATACCTAGAAACATGAAATAAAGCTTATATGGACCCGAATGAGTGGGAAACCACAAATAGGTACATGGTACTTTTTCTATATTCTAATGGTACTTTTTGATTTTTTTGTAATAATGGACATAGAAGTACGAAATTATGCGTTTATGGTAATAAGTGAGTGAAAATTCAAGCGGACACTTCATGGTACTTTTTCTTTATTCTAATGGTACTTTTTTGACTTTTCTATAGCAATGGACTTAGAAATATGAAATTAAGCATATATGGTCCTAAGTGAGTGAGAATTCTAGAGTGAGTGAAAATTTTAGAGGGAGACTTTTTGGTACCTTTTCTTTAATCGAATGGTATTTTTTGTAATTTCTTCAACAATGAACCTATAAACATGAAATAAAGGTTATATGGAGCCGAATGAGTGGGAAACCACAAGTGGGGGCTTTTTGGTACTTTTTCTGTATTCTAATGGTCCTTTTTTAACTTTTCTATAGCAATGGACTTAGAAACATGAAATTAAGCATATATGGTCCTAAGTGAGTGAGAATTCTAGGGGGAGACTTTTTGGTACCTTTTCTTTAATCGAATGGTACTTTTTGTAATTTCTTCAACAATGAACCTATAAACATGAAATAAAGTTTATATGGAACCGAGTGAGTGGGAAACCACAAGTGGGGGCTTATTGGTACTTTTTCTATATTCTAATGGTACTTTTTGATTTTTTGTAATAATGGACATAGAAGTACGAAATTATGCGTATATGGTAATAAGTGAGTGAAAATTTAAGCGGACACTTCATGGTACTTTTTCTTTATTCTAATGGTACTTTTTTGACTTTTCTATAGCAATGGACTTAGAAACATGGAATTAAGCATATATGGTCCTAGGTGAGTGAGAATTCTAGGGAGGGACTTTTTTGTACTTTTTCTTTATTCGAATGGCACTTTTCGTAATTTCTTCACCAATGAACCTAGAAACATGAAATAAAGCTTATATGGACCCGAGAAGTGGCTGCCTTTTGGTACTTTTTCTGTTTTCTAATGGTACTTTTTGAATTTTCTGTAATAATGGACATATAAATATGAAATTAAGCGTATATGGCACTAAGTAAGTGAAAAATCAAGGGGATACTTCGTGATACCTTTTCTTTATTATAATGGTACTTTTTTAAATTTCTTAAGTGAATGATGATTCTAAGGGGATACTTTTTGGTACTTTTTCGTACTTTATTCGAATGGTACTTTTTGTATTTTCTTCACCAATGAACATGATATAACGCTTATATAGACCTAAGCGAAAGAAAATCTACAAGTGGGAACATTATGGTACTTTATCTTTATTCTAATGGTACTATTTAAATTTTCTATAATAATGGACCTAGAAACATAAAATTAAACATATATGGTCATAAGGGAGTGAGAATTTAAGGGGGAGTCTTTATGGTACTTTTTCTATATTCGAATAGTACTTTTTGTATCTTCTTCACCAATGAACTTAGAATTGTGAAATAAAGCTTATATGATCCCGGCCGATTGGGAATCCACAAGTGGGGGCTTTATGCTACTTTTTCTATATTATAAAGGTACTTTTTGAATTTTCTCTAATAATGGATTTAGAAATACCAAATTAACTGCATATTGTTTTAAGTGAGTGAAAACTCAAAGAGAATACTTAATACTTTTTCTTTATTCTAATGGTACTTTTTAAATTTTCTATAATAAATCTAGAAACATGAACATAATATTATATGGACTCGAGCGAGTAGGATTCTATAACTGGGAACATTATGGCGCTTTTTCATTATTATAATGGTATATTTTGAATTTTCTATAATAATGGACCTAGAAATATAAAATATATGCTCCTCAGTGAGTAACTAACTTTTTTAATATAATAAATTAGTTAGCTTAAATACAAAAATAATTTGTACTTTTCGTTCTTCGAATGGTATATGATCCTGACCGAATAAGAATCTAAAAAAGGGACTCACAGGTACTTTTTTCCAACTAATAATATTTTTTGACTATTTTATAAAATTAAACCTAAAAATTCAAAATTAGGCACACATGATTCGGAATGAGTTAGAATTCACAAAAGGTGACTTTAGTGGTACATTTCTTTAGCATTTTCTATAAAAATGATCATGTGTGGGCATATAAAATGTGGGTCTAAATGGTACTTTTTTATTATAATAATGAGCTAGAATGAGCTAGAAGCCACAATACAATGATTCAATAAACATGAATCTAGAGGCATGTTATCCTGAATTAGCTTTAATTCACAAAGGGAGACTTAATAGTACTATTTCTTTCATCCAATTGGGGTGGCGAAGCGCACCGGGTTTATTGCTAGTGTGCAATATTATTGCAAAAACTCACACAAATTCATTGCTGTTATACACGTACAGGAATATGCGTCATTTACTCTTGTATATGTATATGTAGATATACTGCAAGTTCATTGAGTATTATTGTAAATGTGGGTAAAAAGATCGGGTAAAAAGACTCCCCAAATTTAGCAAAAATTCCCCAAACTGTGTTTTTACTATCCAAGTCCCACCTATAATATGTCCATTTATGTGACTTATTTTTAATTTTTTTTAGTTTTCTTAAGTTATTTCAATCCTTTGAAAATCATTTTTACTCTGGTTGCGAACACATCACATAATAATTTCGTTTTATTTCATGGATTTTCATGGGGCATGTCACAGTGGTAACAGTAAATATCTGCGTAATAAACTGCAAAAGAAGGAAAGAAGGATACACATATCCTACCACTAACACATCTTGACTTGCATATGCATGAGTATGTAAATCAGTATATGTTTTTGCATTCAAACATTTAAGATTGTCACATGACACTTTGTTTACAACTCTTTCATTTCTCTTTCCTTCATTTACTGCCACTGCCATCCAGTTTTAATTTTACTTTCATTTCATTTGCACACATTTGTCATAAGGTTGAAGCTAATGCAATTGTCCTTTTACTCTATAAAGCGAATGTTTTTCCTTCATAAGGATCAAATATCATTTGATATAGACATGCATACAAACCAATATAAAACTAAAAAAAGACATGAAAATAATCCAAGAAATCACACAAGAAACGTTTACCATATTTGCATTTTATTAAGATTTTCATTCATTTTCATTTGTATAAGAGAATGTTGTATGTACATACAAACATGTATTTTGCATTTAATCTAGATAATAAGGTTGTTTGCTTATGGGTATGAGTAAGTTTTGTGTCATGGTTAATAATGTTAAGGAATTAAAGGATGTATTGAGGATATTCACAAAGTGATGGTTAAAGAATAATAATAACGAGAAAGCTATTTAAGTTTAGTTCTTTTCTATATGATTTTAGCTAGTCAAAATTGTTTATGTATTCATAAATATTTTACGATCGTTCTACTGTGCAATTCCCACATGCAAGTGATCACTTTCGTAATTATTAACTTTGTGTTTCAATAAATCTATGGGTTTATGTCTTAGCTGAAAAATCATTTAATGTGATAATTTGTTTGGAAATCTGCACTAGATGGCACCTTCCACAACTTCATGGTGTAAATCTTTACTAAACAATTTTGTGCTAGTGACCATTGAACTAAATAAAGGTTCGTGTTTATGTTAAAGGAAAGCATTGCCAAGTTTAACAAAAAGTGTTCATCAAAAAAGATATATAGGTATCCAAATTACATAATTTGGAAGCATAAATTTTCTGGTTCCCAACTAGAGATTCGATTTAACTATGTGTGTCCTTAACAATGTTGTACTGCTGCTCTCATTGAATTAAAGAAAGGTTCGTGTTTATGTTAAAGGGGGGCATTGCCAAGTTTTAAAAAAATGTTTTCATCGAATTGAGATCTATTGGTATGAACATTTGGATTATTTTCCTCCTATTTGCGATGCTTCAAATCATTAGTCTGCTGGATCCTAATTAGAGAGTTGATTTAACTATGTACGAGGAATTGTTGTTTTTCGAAACCCTCTATATATCTTACAGACTCATTTGTAACATCGAAATCCAAGAGTTCTAGGTTGAACTATAGAAAATCAGCAACACGCGTTTATAATTGGCTGAGTCTTCTACCAATTTGTTACAAATATCAACAACATGATCCACAAAATGTATTATTCTAAGGGAAAAGGCAATAACTTTTGCATATGGCAGCGACTGTCAGATTTAATATGATATTTTTGAAGTAAAGAGATACAGAATCTTCGTCGACAATTCATAGAATGCTATCTTAAGCCTCTACATAGACGACGCGGAACATTTTCATCTGAAAAGATATGTAAACAAAAAAGAGGTGCTTCTGGGAATCCAGCGATGTAGAACCATGATCAATAATCAAAATTGATGATACAACTACACACATATGATATTTTCAACGATGCGTTTCCGTTTCGGCGAATTGATGTTTCCGGCATACTCTGGAAGCTCTCAGCGAGAATAGCCGAAAAGAGTGCGATAACTTATGTACCGAAGTTCTCTCTAGAACTAATGAAAATTCCAAAAAGGACTAGACCTATAACATCTTCAAACTGTAGTGAATGAAAACAACGTTAACATCCAAATGAAATAATGTCATTTTATTTTAGAAAAATACACTAATACCCCGGTTTGCGTCGCTTCGTTCAGCGTCGTTCCGAAGTTCCGTCTTTTTAAAATTTCTGTGATTTCAAAGTTGCGTCGATTTATTTCCAGCTTGCGTTGCATTTCTTCCAAGTTGCGTCGTCCGTGTGTTTCGATTTCCATCGTATGTCTGTTGTCAAAAACCTAATTCATGTGAATGTATTGCATGTATTTTGTTATTGTATCACCCGTATGCGTGAAAAGTGAGTAATTTTTTCCATTTTATTGCTCTCTCCTTCCATTCTATGCGTTAATTCTATGGTTGCATCGTTAATACTTCGTGTTGCGTCGTTAATGTAAATATGTTTGTATTGAAAAATCTAGTTTTTCTACAAAAATTATGAATCTAGGAACCAATTAAATGAAAATCAATACAGTTGTATGGAATATCCTGCTTCGTTTTGCGACGCGTTTCTGCAAGCCCAATTAGCGATGCAAACCGGGGTATTAGTGTATATAGTAAAACATCTCGGAAGATATATGATATATGTTGCACAGCTATTTTAAAAATACTTCAATTTCCTCGACTTTTTTTGCGCAAGTGGCAGAAACATTTTCACAAAAAAATCTACTAGACACAATTATAAAAACTAATTCATTTTTGAAGTGTTAAAAGGAAAAGTTAAGAGAGAGCACGGTAAGTCCGAAAATCTTTTCCTTAGCCATTTCCTTTATGTCCATTATCTCTTTTGGAGACTTTTATATCCCCTCAAGCATCGAAAAAATATGAACAAATTTTCATAATTTTCGATGACGGGAGCGGTCAATAAGTCCCTGACTTTTTGAATTAAACACAGGTTTATGTATAACAAATCATTATATTTTTCAACATAGTTTTTAAGCCTTCCAAAAAATAATATATGTCGATGTCATCAAAATAGATATATTTTGTGAGATGATTTCATCGTTGGAGTCAAATCTCTTTCTGCCGAGCCATTTCTTCAGGTTTTGACACAAGAAATAGTCACTTGAGGCTAAATCCGGAGAATAGAGCGGATGAGGCAACAATTTGTAGCCTAATTCATGGATTTTTTTCATGGAAATTGCAGATGTGTGCTCCCTTTTATGTAAACAGTCGTGAGCAAACGCGTCAGCCATCTTGCGGAAAGGTATCTTATACCCAAGTGATCTTTCAGAATTGAAACCACTAAACTATGTGAGATGTTCCTTTCAGATTCCACAATCTCTCGCACTTTCAATCTCTGATCGGACAACACCATATCGTATTGTTTCGGGAAACCTCAACTGGGCATCTAAATCGTTCGGCATCTTCCATGCTTGTACGACCACAGCGAAATGGAGAGTTCGGCTAGTATTTATCAAGCTTAGCCTTGGTTTTTTTCCGCAAAAAATAATGCTTAATGAACACGAAATTCACTTTTATTTCATCTTCTCCTCAAGTCACGCAGTAATCTGCTATCAATGGCTGTCAAACACAAACTAAATGACACTGCTTGTTAAAATTTTGACAGGAGACCAATGACAGATGGCTGTTGACAGCAGTATTATTACCTTTTTCAGTTAAGAGGTGGGAAATTAATAAAGTCAGGGACTTATTGAACCGCCCTCTTACATTAAAATATATTTTACCTTCTGAACTCGATCCTTTTTCGTGCAAACATATATTTTGATACATCCTAAATCATTGAGACTCCCGCTTCCTCTTTTGGAATACCTTCAGTTTTTGTGCACAGAGAAAACATATTCGAAGTAGCAACTGAATTTGGTGCCAATCGAATGATTCAGTTGATAAAGAAGAATTTCGGTTGAAACATCCAAACTTTTATTTTGTAGCCATAACTGTAAAATGCGGTCACTATGGTAGAATTATTCGATTGGCAACAAATTCGGTTGGTATCACGAATCTATTTTCTCTGTGTGGTTTCTGCCACCTTTAAGATGTTTGTTCATATCATGGAACTTCTTTCTTGTGCTATTCAGTTCTCTTTTAACAATAGCCCAATATTTTTCTTTGACCTAAATCCCATGCAGCTTGGAGATTTTAGCACTTTTGTTTGAAAAAAACTTGTTTATTCTTAAAAATTCCAAGAGATCTCTTGCTATTGTATCAATATTTCATGTGAAAGTAGGTGGACATATTGTGTTGTCTAATGAATGTTGAAAATCTTATTTTATAAATCTTGTTTTCTTACAAACTTTTATTTATAAATTCATTGTAGCATCTGCAACATAAACTCTCTGTGACCAGGAAGGAGGCTGTGAAAAATCTAACAATTCATTCGTTTCATTGTCAATTTTACAGCAGAAATATTATTTATGAAACCTGATTTGATCCTCAGTTTTCGGCCTCAAAATTCAACTCAACTCACGACTTCCACCTCTGCCACTATTTATACACACGCCATCTTTCGTTAATCTTCTACAATGATCTTAACGGACAAACTAGAACATTTGAATTCTAGAGCTTTCGATGTTAATGTTAGCAGCTTAAACATTTAGTGTTGCTATACTTATAAACAATGCTAATAACTGCATGCTATCAACATTAGAAGCTTCTACTGATGGACGTGTTTATAAATATGATGAATGTTGCAGGCAGTCGTTACAGACCGTTTAATTCAAATCGCTATTGCACATTCGTAACAATATTTTATGTTTTCTTAGCATTTATGTGGATTTTTATTAATAGTGCAGTTCTACTAATGCCGCTTAGTTAAGTGGAAAGATATTAAGGTCAGACTATTGTTTATTTGGGCGCTTTTTCTAGGACCAAGGTGATTTTTAATTGAGAAGATCGTTATAGGAAAAAGCATTTTGTTAAGGTTTATATTTCCAATTTAAAAATTTTCTTCGAAAACGAAGTCTATGAAGCCTTATGAATACAATGAAATAGTGTATTCCATGAAAAGAATTTGAGATTTGTTGATTTTTATTGAACGTTTCAATGTCATATTGAGAAAATGGCATGTACTCCAAAGTCAGAAACTATTCTGGAGCCTAATTGAATAAATTCGATATGATTTATGTGATTTACAAGTACCTACGTTCCAAAAGTTGCAATCGTCCATTTAAACAAAATATTAGTTTTAGAGCCTTATGAATTACTAAACTTTTTGAACTAATCATTTAAATGTGTTCATCAAAAGAACAGTTCTTTTTTCAGATTACATGAAAATCACTAAAAAAAATTGTAAATAAAGTGATGTACTGCTCTATTTTTGAGTTGGTCCAAGTATTCAAGTGACCCATTATCATGATTTGTTTAGATAACATTTTTAATTACTTTTAACATATATGCCAGTGCTTTAAAAATAAAATACTAATTTTAATTACACACTCAAGGCTTAAATTATGACATTAATAACATTCTCTAATAACACATTTTATAACATCTCAAGCAAATGTTAAAATAATTATAACCTTTAGCATTAATTACAATAAAATAAAAGAAATTATAGCAGCACCCAGCAACAGCTATAACTTATATAATTTCTTCCCTGTACACAATTAATATTTCTCACTGTTATTGTTTACATCGTCAACTTTTTGACTCTTCTGGAGAATCCTTCATACTTGTATCCTTGTAATATAGTGTTGCATTACATGTTTAGAAATTTGTTATTTGTCAATGTATTTTTTTTTATTATTATTCTTTACATTATTGTTGTTGTTGTTTTTGTTATACTTATACTTATGTGTTGTGTTATTGTTGTTTTTTAGTTATTTGTGTTGCCCTGATGTTGTTAACGCAATGTTGCACATAGAACATTTAACTATTTTGAACGTAAAAGGTTATTTACACTTTTTATATCCTAAGCTACTACTTGTGGTAAAAGACGTTGGTCGTTTCGTATGTAAGATCTAGGAATATTTATTTTAGATTATACTAAATATATAGTTTATATTATCATTATTTTAAAATTATAAGTATATTTAGCTATGTGTGTGTAAAACACCCTCATGGCCAAACTAAAGACAAACAGTTAATGAAATTCTCCCAGAATGTTTATTATTATCCTCAGATGTTTGGTATTGAAAATCATTAATATCAGTTTAATAGAAAAAGAGCTATGAACCAAAATGTGAAACAACCTGGAGAAACAGAGTTTTCCAATAAAATTTGTGTGTGTGTGTAAAACACTCTCATGGTCTAAATTCAAACTAGAAAGTAATGAAATTCACCTAGAATGTTTATCATTATTCTAAGTAGTTTGGTATTGAAAATCATTAAAATCGGCGTAACAGGAAAAGAGCTATGAACCAAAATGTGAGACAACCTCGAAAAACATAGAGTTTTCCTATAAAACTAATTTTTAGCATTGTTACTGTATAGTTTGTTGTTGTAATGTGTATAAGATAACAATTTGTTGTAATTTTTATTGTTGTTGTATTTTGAACACTGTTTAAGCTAAAACAACAACTGCAAACACAGCATGTGTGTGTGGGCTTGAATGTTGAAACGAGTGTAATTTATACAATACTAAATGTAGATAAAGGGTATTTAAGAACCGTATTAACTTGTTTTAGTACGCAACGTTCTTATTTGTATAGTTTTTGTTCTAAAAACCATGTTATTATATTGCACATTTGTGAAAACTACATTTAATATATGAGGAGTATTTAAGTTTGGTTTTGCATTTGTAACTAAGTAAATCTTTTTAATGATAATTGAATCTTCACATATGTAAAATAATCTAGACTTATGCTTGATATAAACATTTTGGGCTTATTTGTAGTCTGAATCTTAAATTGTCATATATTCTCTCATCTTGTCCTTTAGTAGCAGGGCTAAAATAATTCGTTTTGAATATCATAAATACCCCATTATTACTTGTTCCAGTTGCTAGTTTATTTTAATGCACGTCGGTATAAAGTTATTTGTTGGCTAATTGTTGTACTTGTTGTTGATGACGATGACGACAATAGCAATACATACGTAATTGTTGTTGCTTCTACTGGCAACACACACACTTAAAGTGTTTAAAAAGTCTTTAGCTTTTGTGAAAGAGTGTAAAAGAAGTAATTTCTTTCTTTTAAGCACCATAATTAAACGTTATTTAAGGTATGTAGAATTATGAAGATTAAGAATAATGATGCATTTGCCTTGCTTTCTCATAGTTTTTTTTTTTTTCTTTTGTTAAGGGGTTGTTAGGTAAATGAACGTTTTAGAATGAGGTCAAAATGTGTGGGAGATGGGGAGATGATATATTTATATCAGGTAAATAAATGGGAGTAAAATGTTTAGAGGAATTTTATTGAAATCTTAACTTTATAATATAAACTAAAATTCATGCTTTAGATTTTAGTAGTAGCTTTAGTACAAGATAGATGAGTACTAAATTAGTAGTATATTTAGTACTATTTCAAAATTTTAAAGTAAATGAATAATTTGCTTTATTTTGAGAGGAACCATGAAGCAATATTTAGAAAACAATTGTTTATAAGTTTACTAATTTTTTTACTTTAGTAGTAGATTTAGTACTATTTTAAAACATTAACAATTGTACATATTTGGAAAACAAATAATGCATACTAAGCAAAGAAGTATGCGTTTTTAAAATATACTACTTTTTTATTTTGTAGTAGATTTAGTACTATTTTAAATTTTGAAAATTACTGAAAAATTTGCATAATTTCAAGAAGGATAATAACTTTTTTACTTTAGTAGTGTATTCAGTACTATTTTGAAACATAAAAAATTTACTATAGTCAACATATTTTAAAACCAAATAAAGGAAATTGAACTAGTAATACCCCAGCAAAGTAATACTATAGTCAGCAAATAAAACCAAATATACAATTTCTTTAATTTAGCACTATTTGAATAAAAAAAATTACACTTTCTTTTGAAGTTTATTACTTTAGTAGTATTTTAGTACTATTTAAAAGTTTGCAAAATAGTAATATAACCAACGTTTTTGAAAATCAAATATGGCAAATTCCATGAATAATATACTTTTTACTTAATAACTTTTTTTATACATTTTTTTAAATTAGTAGTAAATTTAGTACTATTTTAAAATTTGAATATTAATGAAAAATCTGCAAAATTTTAATAATCACACTTAAGCAGTATTAAAAACAGCCAGTCTTTTTTAAGTTTACTACTATTTTAATTAAGTAGATTTAGTACCATTTTTAAATAATAAAAATATGACAATAGTCAAAATTTTTGGAAAACAAATAATGGATAAGCAACAAAAATTATGCACTTTTGATTGCCTTTTTTATTTAGTAGTAGATTCAGTACTATTTTAAAAACTTAAAATAAGTGACAAAATTTGCCTAATTTGAATAATGCACATTAATCAATAATAAAGAATTTATTTTTTATTGAGTCTACTACTTTTTAACTTTAGTAGTAGATTTAGTATTATTTTGAAAATATTCAAATAGTAATATAGTTAATGCATTTGTATAATATATAAAGCATACTGAACAACATATATGAGTTTTTAAGTATAAATACTACTATTTTTAGACCAGTAGTTGATTTAGTACTATTTAAGAAATTGAAAATAAGTGATAATCCTGCATAATTTGAAGAAGGAAAATGAAGCAGTATTTAAAAAAAATTAATTTTTTATTAACTTTAATACTTTTTTATTTTAGTAGTAGATTTAGTACTATTTTAAAAACTTAAAATAAGTGACAAAGTTTGCTTAATTTTAATAATGCACATTAATCAATAATAAAGAATTTATTTTTTATTGAGTCTACTACTTTTTAACTTTAGTAGTAAATTTAGTACTATTTTGAACATATTCAAATAGTAATATAGTTAATGCATTTGTATAATATATAAAGCATATTGAACAATATATATGCTTTTTTAAGTATACATACTACTATTTTTAGATCAGTAGTAGATTTAGTAGTATTTTAGGAATGGAAAATTAATGATAAACCTGCACAATTTGAGGAAGGGAAATGAAGCAGTATTTAAAAAAATTAATTATTTATTAACATGAATACTTTTTTATTTTAGTAGTAGATTTACTACTATTTAATTTTATTATAGTCAAGAAATTTAATAAACAAATAAAACAAATTTAATAAAATATATACTTTTTTACAATTTTACTAAATTTTTATATTAGTAGTAGATTTAATACTATTTTAAAAGTCGAAAATAAGGAAAAATTACTTAGTTTTAGCAATTGAGATTTATTAATTATAAAAGAAATAAAATTTTTATTTAGTTTTCTACTGTTTTAATTTAGTAGTAGATTTAATACTATTTGAAAAATTCAAAATAAGTGAAACAGCTGCATAATTTTAAGAAGAACAATAAAGCTGTATTATAAAATCACTTTTTTTAAAAAGTTTACTACATTTTTACTTTAGTAGTAGATTAAGTACTATTTTAAAATTTGAAAACAAGTGACAAATGTGCATAATTTTAAGAATTCCAAAAAAGAAATATTGAAAAATAAATTTTTTCATTAAGTTTACTACTTTTTAAATTTAGTAGTAGATTATGTACTTTTTTATGTTGAATATAGTCAACATATTTTAAAATTAAATAAAGCAAATTTAACAATATTAATACTTTTGTATAATTATACTACATTTTTAAATTAGTAGTAGATTTAACACTATTTTAAAAATCGAAAATGAGTTACAATTACTTGGTTTTCGAAATTGGTATTTATTAATTAAAAAAAAAAAATTGTTTGTGTACTATTGTTTTAATTTAGTAGTAGATTTAATACTATTTTTAAAATTAAAAAAAAATCTGCATACTTTTAAGTATTCCAAAGACGAAGTATTTAAAAATTCTCCTTTTCATTAAATTTACTACTTTTTAAATTTAGTAGTAGATTATGTACTTTTTTAAAACATTAAAAATTTAATTATATTCAACTTATTTGAAAAGCAAATAAAGCATATTGAACAAAACAATAAAAATTCTAGTGTCTTACCTTGCTTAATTTAGTATGTATGTATGTAGTAGATTTACTACTTTTTGAAAGTATTAAATTTGTTGCTATTAACAACATTTATCAGCATAAAATGTTTATAAATTTTTCATATTTGCTTAACAATCATACAGCAATTCCCTTATTTATAAATTTGTATATATAAATTACTTTGTAAAACTCTTTTGCCCATTGTCTTTCATCTATTAATAAGTTTTCTTTATTTCTTGTTATTTTTGTTGTTGCTGTTAACAACAAAAAATAAAGGCCAGCTAATACCTAACTAAACCCATTATAAAATTTCTTTTTATTCTCATTATCATTAAATGATCATACACCAAACTATAAATAACTTGACCAAAACTATTTTTTCCCACATTCTGTTGTTACCAATTTAAGGCCAAGTAGAAAACAAGCACTTGACATCGTTTCGATATACGGTTCTATGGTGTAATGGTTAGCACTCTGGACTTTGAATCCAGCGATCCGAGTTCAAATCTCGGTAGAACCTTTAAGAAATTTTTTATATATTTTTTTTAATGTTTAGTTTTTTTTTTACATTTTATTAATTCAATTTAAAGGTTATACCTACAATTCTTTACTCCTCTGTCTCATCTCTCTATTTACCTTTAAAATTTTCCATTCATTCAATTTGTTCTATTTTTTATTTCATTCTTGAAGTGTTTTTGACCTCAAGCGATTCATGTCATATCTATAACACATATTCATATTTTATAGCATCAAACATATGCGTCAATAATTAAAGTTATTAATGTGATTAATGACTTGTAAGTATGTACATCTTTTGTTACTACAAAAATAAATAAATATTTATCTTTCTGCGATACTTTATTCTTTCACTTTGTGTTGTTTTAATAGAATCAAATGTGAGTTGGCAAAAATCAGGGCGGCACTTTAAATACTTGTTGAAATACATGAAATTATTCATAATGTTTGCTTTAAAGAAAGATTTTTATTTAAAACACATAAATTTAAACCTTCAACTCCGTAGCAAATTTTGCTCACAACATGAGTCACTTCAGTGTATTAACTAAAATAATGAATATTTACCGAGTTTTTCAAAATGACATTTTTAGACTTTTGTTTGGTTTGCTGCATGTCCTTTTATCCTTTTGCCCTCAAATATGATGATGCCTGTTTACTCTAGTAGAATATATAACCAATGTTTTTATTATTGTGTTAATAAACCCAATTGTTTGTTGGTTGAATAGAGGTTGGTTGTTTGGTTGATTTTGGTTTCGGTTGCAAGTATGAATAGTAATTCAATATTGTGCATTAATTAAAAATGCCATGCATCATGCTTCTATTACAAATGTAATTTAATGTTATCTAACGCCAGCTAAAATGTCAGAGGATGAAATTCAAAATTAAAAATATTTAAAAAAAAACTACGTTTTCAATTTAGTAGTTAATTAAGTATTTTTTTTGGAAAATATTCAATTTAACTCCTACAGTCATTTAATTTTAGCAATATTAAAGTGAATTGATATTTTTTATTAATGTAATACTTTTTTAATTTAGTAGTAGATTTAGTACTATTTTAAAAAATGGTAATAAAAGTATTAAAAATGAAAATATTTTATTAATACTATCTAAACATTTTAAAAATGTAATATATACTACATATTCGAAAAAAAAAGTTTTCTTAAATTGGTAGTAGATTTAGTACTATTTGAAAAATTTAAAATAAGTGATAAGCCCGCTTAATTTTTAGAATGACTATGAAGTAATATCAAAAATTATGATTTTTACTAAGTTTCCTAATTTTTTTATTTTAGTAGTAGATTTAGTACTATTTGAAAAATTCAAAATAAGTGATAAGTCTGCATAATTTCATGGTCTATTAAACAAACTAAGTTTTATATTGAGTTTAGTCCATTTTTACTTTAGTAGTAGATTTAGTACTATTTTAAAATATATAAAATTGTACTATAGTCAACAGTTCAAGTCTATAAAGCAAATTGAACAAAAATATACTGTTGCGAATTTGCAATTCATCATGTTTATAAACATTTACATCAGTAAGTAGATGCTTCAACTAACTTATCAACAATGTTGATAGCATGTGGTTATTAGCATTGTTTATAATTATGGCAACACTAAATATTTATGCTGCTAACATTGACATCGAAAGCTCTAGAATTCGAACATACTAGTTAGTCCGTTAAGAGCATTGTAGAAGATTCACGAAAGATGGCGTGTGTATAAATAGTGGCAGAGGTTGCAGTCGTGGTTGAGTTGGTTGTAGGCGCTATTAGAGTTAACATGAACTACCTTGTACATTTAAGTTTGTACATTATGAAGTGTGTATGCATTTCTGCGATTTGATGAACGTGTATAAAAAAAACTGAGTGACTATTTGAACTGTTGTTGTTGTTTTACATTTTAAATAAATAAAGAGTTGTTACAATTTTAAACAACTAAAAGTGCTTTTATTTGCAATCAAAAGTATCCAGTTTATTTAAAGGAAATAAACCAACGTTTTAAAAAGGTTAAAACTTAACAATACTATTTTTAAGTTTACTACCTTTTTAATTTAGTAGTAGATTTAGTACTATTTTAAAAATTTAAAGAAACACAATTGTTAGAATATCAATGAAGCGTTAAATAAAAAAAATTTAGTTTATTACTATTTTAGTTCAGTAGTAGAATTAGTACTATTTAAAAAAATATACTTAGTTAACAAATTAGAATTAAAATTATTCAAAAAATTTCGAATAAATTTGGTTGAAAAATAGTCAACATATCTAAAAAGCAAATAAGGCGAATTGAACTGGTAAATTAACATTTAGTAGTAGATCAAGTACTATTTTAATATATTCAATGTTTAACTATAATCAACATATTTAGGAAACATATAAATCATATTGAATAAGAATATAATGTATTTTAATTTTAGTGCTTTTTAATTTAGTAGCAGATTTAGTACTGTCTGAAAATTGGAAAACTATTGTGTCTTTTAATTTGAAAATTTAGTAGTAGATTTAGTACTATTTTAAAATGATCAAAATTGAACTATAGGATGACTTAAAAATGCGGTACTTAAAGTAGATGGCGCAGCTTTTGAAGCGGTTATTGTTCTCATTAACTTATTTGTAAATTTGAAGAGTACAAATCTGTCATTTATTCTTACATAGCTATTGAACATTATAGTGTAAAATAAAAGTTTTTTTGATTCAAGAATTTTGTCGAATTATGTGAAAACAAAGCATAATATGAGGAAAGTTTAGCTTTACTTCTTTAATTCGAAAAAAAACTGACGATGCAGCACATCAATTGCTCACCGTAGCCAATGGTGAATGTGTTCCATCGGTGTCAATGTACCAGAGATGGTTTTGATACGGAAGACACCGAATCATTACTTGCGATGAAAAATGGATCCATTGTGATAACCCGTAAGCGTAAGATATCGTATGTGAAGCCCGGCCCGACAACAAAACCAAATATCCATGACGTTAAGGTAATTCTCTGTATCTCTGATGGAAGCAAAAGGGTCCTATATATTATAAGCTGCTGAAATCTGACCAGACCATCACAGCGAACCTGTACCGAACGCAACTGATTCGTTCGAAACGAGCATTGGTCGAAAACGCACAGAATATGCGGCCAGACATGAAACCGTAATATTTCATCTTGACAACGCTCGGCCACGTAATACAATACCTGTTAAAAAGGATTTAGAATGAAGTGTAGTTCAGATCTTGCCCCGTCTGAACACTGTTTATTTCGATCGATGCAGAACGCAATTCAGGCCAAACTTCTTTTGGCCTATAGAGGTCATCCACACCAAACAGTGAGTATTTCGGGTTGTATTGGACGCTGTTGGATCTCATATGCAGTGGTATAGTCCCACATTCAAACAGACCACCCATTTTGATGAAACAATTTTATCAGTTGAAAGTGTTGCTGAACGCAGGGTGCTTTGGCAAAAACAAACTGAATAACTGACAGCCAATTCGAACGATGAAGCTTCAACAATATGGCCTCTAGCAGTCGTCAAAGTTCAGAAATCCCGATTGAAAAACTCGTTAGCACTATACTTAAATTAAGTGAAAGGTTAGCATAATTTTAAGAATGAGAAATACTAAATTCAACTTTCTTAATTTAGTAGTTGATTTAATACTCTTTTGGAAATTCACAATAAGTTAAAAGCCTTCTTAGTATATACATATTAGGTTGATCGATAGATTGTGCGTTCTTACGGAAATTGTTTTTATCAATTGTCCAACCTAGAAAACCAAAGTATGCTATGTTAAGAACCAAGTCCCTTCAGTATTAACGATTTCAAATCTGATTATTTAAAGCATTCCATATGAATGTTTAAGTCTCTAACCCGATTAAATGCTGAAAAATGTTCCAACGTTACGCTCTCTTTTCACACGCTCTTCAGATCACATTGCCGTACCCCTGCAAATAATATTTAATTCATTTTTTATGAAATGGAGTAAAAATGGACTAATTACTAACATTTTATTTAAAGCCTTTTGCATTTTAGCTAACGATATGTAATGTATTATATGTCTCTGTGACCATGCAACATGTTGCTCTCTCTTGCTATCATAATATTTATCTATAACATCAGGCTAGTTGCTGCTGCTGCTGGTGCAAAGATAATGAGATATTTTGTAAAATAATATATGCTAATTAATAACAAAGGAAGAATTTTATTAAATGTGATATGTATATCACAGGCATACATATAATCAAATTAAAATTTAATAAAATTATTTTATATAAAACTATTGAAATAACCTCTTATTAATTGATAAAATAAATAAAATTGTGGTAAATAATTAATTTAAAAACAATATTAAAATCTATAATGAAAAACATAAAAAAAGATGATCACAAGGTTCTACCGAGATTTGAACTCGGATCGCTGGATTCAAAGTCCAGAGTGCTAACCATTACACCATAGAACCGTTATAAATCTCACGAGCCAAATAACGGTTTTTTGTTTGTTTATAAAGTGCTTTAGTAGCTCAAATTTCCCACCCTGTATTTTGAATTCATTTTTAATATACACAGAGATATGTTTTAAAAATTTATTTAAATAAAATATTTTCTAAAATTAATTGTTTATATTGAATAAATTTGATGCATTAGTCCCCATCCATACTGTGAAACATTTGCTGCAAAACATTTGAGTTTGTCGATGAAAGGGGAAAGAGGAATGGAAAAGGGTACTCTGTTTCATGTACATGAAACTTTTGTTGAGTATGTCATTCACATTTATTCGTTCATATTCGTTCTGTACAGAAATGTCAAAAACTGAAAAGCAAAAACTTCACTGTGTGGACACGAATACAGTTTCAAAAGAGAATTTAAAAATGTTTTGCAGCAAATGTTTCACAGTGTGGACCGGGACTTATAGTAACAAAAAAACAGAGTTATTTATAAATTTAAACACTTTTATAATCATTGAATATGTACTTCTTATACACTCCTTATACAGAAGATATAATTAGTTATAGGGCCAGTAAGAGAAATCAATTTTGGTCTTCGAGCGAAATAAAGTTTTAAATTGGACAGCATATAAACGCAGAAATATCCACACGGACAATAAGAAGGGTCTTATAAGAGTCGGGACTCCGGCATTAAGAAGTGGTTGCGATTTGCTAGATTTAACATTAATAGGGTTCTCTGGAGCGACGAATCCAAGTTTAACTTGTTTCAATCTGATGAAAAAACGTATGTGAGATGTCCTTATAACAAAGCTACTGTGAAACGGTGAAACACGAAAACTATTTTTGGTGGAAAAAAAAATTTTGTGAAGGGTCTTTCATTAAGCGCTCCCTATCTATAAATTTAAATAAAACAAAGTGTGTGTGGGATATTATCAAAAATCTTTATTCGTTTGAAAGGCCTATCGATGGCATTATGTATAAAATATAACATTGTGCAAATGCCGTAACGGCTTCACAGGGAGGCTCATTTGAAATGTCCAATTTTCCATGACTCCAGCGCATGAATAAGTTGGCTTTAAGTGCTGCTGTGATTTGTGGCTTATTAGACCTAAGACTTAAGAAAACCTTACACGAAATAGTCTAACGAGGTCAAATGGCAAGATATCGGTGTCCAGTTCACATCACCTCCACGTGGGATGACCATGCCCTCAAATTGCTGTTGCAGAATATCCAATGTGATGTGAGCTGTGTAGCACGTAGCTCAGTTCTGTTGAAACTACATGTCGTTGTGTCCATATCATCCAATTCAGGGCAAAAAAAAGTTGGTAATTGTCGACCTATAGCGCACGCACTTGAGGGTGATGGCCTGGCCAACGTCGTTCCCAAATATGGACCGATGACGCCGCCAGCCGAAAATTCACATAAAACAGTTGCTTTTTTGGGATACGCTGGCAGCTCATGGCTTCATCATCAGAAATGGGTAAAATGGTCGAAACGCGCGGAACGGTGCCGAACAGAACATCAATTTTAATAAAACAATTTTAGGATTTGCTCGTGCTGTTGAACGCTACATCCGTCCAATTCGTCAAAGTTCGGACGTAAATAATGGAAGACCCCTAACAATGTGTATGCTATGTACGTATCTACGTCATATGTAGTAAAAATAGCAGTCGTGGTTTTTTGGTTACATCTCAGCCATTTTCTCGACTTTAAATAGCAACCTAAGTTGGACTATAGCGAGTTTATTGATGTATCAATTATGTATGAAAGTTATTTGGGGGTTCGGAAAGCTGATTTCAACATACACTCGATATGAATATATCGACTCCGTTATCCGTAACGATCCTGAATATATATACTGTGACGAATGTGCAATAGCGATTTGAATTTAACGGTCTGTAACGACTGCCTGCAACATTCATCATGTTTATAAACATGTTTATCAGTAGAAGCTCTACTTATCAACAATGTTGATAGCACGCGGTTAATAGCATTGCTTGTAAGTATGACAACACTGGATGATTAAGCTGCTAACATTAACATCGAAAGCTCTAGATTTGGAATGTACTAGTTTGTCCGTTAAGATCATTGTAGAAGATTGACGAAAGATGGCGTGTGTATAAATAGTGGCAGAGGTGGCAGTCGTGAGTGAGTTTATCATAGGCGCTGTTAGAGTTAACAAGTTTGTACATTATAAGGAATGTGTGCAGACACTGAGTGACTATTTTAACTGTTGTTGTTGTACATTTTAAATAAATAATGAGTTGTTACAAATTTTAAACTACTAAACTGCTTTTATTTGCAATCAAAAGTATTTAAAGGAAATAAACCAACATTTTAAAAAGGTTAAAACGTAACAATACTTTATGGGGTCGCAAATGAAAAATGTGGAAATTATA
The DNA here is from genome assembly GCA_942486065.2 of Calliphora vomitoria. NCBI lineage: Eukaryota > Metazoa > Arthropoda > Insecta > Diptera > Calliphoridae > Calliphora > Calliphora vomitoria. The sequence continues at coordinate 16,050,605 of OW818030.2, read as the reverse complement.
AACGGAATGACAATCTTATATATATATATATTCCACTCATGGTGAAGGCTATAAAAACACTGTAGTGTTTAAGTCCAAAAATTACTAAGATAAGGGATAGAATCCATGACCGACTGTGTTCAGAAAATCAATTTCTATTTCATTTTGTACTTGATAAGTAGTTTTTCATTTGTTTGAAAATTAGAAGCAAACTAATCCGCAAAATATAATATCCTACCCCATTTTATTCATGCTTTTTGAAGTCAAGCAATCTGGGAAAAAACATTACTTAAACTGATAAGTATCTTTAAAATTAACTGAAAATTTCCCTGACAAATATAATTTCTTCCAATAAATGTATAGTTTTTCCAACAAAAAATTTATAAAAGAAAAATATTTATACAGGTTCTACCGAGATTTGAACTCGGATCGCTGGATTCAAAGTCCAGAGTGCTAACCATTACACCATAGAACCGTTATAAATCCGGCATTAAAATAACCCAACTTTGAATAAATGCAGATTTTTTCCATAACCAGTAATCGATAATTTATAGAAGTAATCGATTTATGTAGATATATTACAAAATAATGTCGTATAAACAATCTTTGGCCTAATGGTTTAAGACATAAGTGAAACACCAACATTGTCCACATAGGTATATCTACAATATATATACAAAGTGATTGACTGACTGATTCCTTCATCATCGCACAGCCCAAACCGCTAAAGCTAGAAACTTGATATTCGGGTAATAGGTTCATTTTACATCATATAGATTCACTAAGAAGGAATTTTTTGGAATTCGAACTCTAAGGGGGATAAAACGGGTAAAACATGTACCTCTATACCTCCAAAATAAATGAACCTAGCACTAAAACTTTAACTGTGTCTACCTTTAAAAAAAAGAGCCGACAGTCTGGTACTTTTTGGAAATTCGATATTGTAGCTGACCAAAACGGGTAAAAATAGTTAAGTAACGAGACTATAAAAACAACGTACAATTTTTGAACAGCGTCCAGATTTTCTTTTTAATATTGTTGTGTACAATTGCATCATTGTTTTCAGTCGAGTTGTGAACTGAAATACTGCCTATTTTCCTCGGTACTCTTTAAATATCTTTACCGACAATCTATAAATAATAATTTTTGAAATCTAAATTTGTTAATATAACAAAATACCATCTTTGTCAACTTCGTTTTAATTTTTGTACATTTAGGGCCATTATTACAACTTGCCTTTATGTTCGTAATAGTAAAAGGTAACTTTCAGCAATAGAAAAAGGTAGCTTTAAAGTTAACTTTAACTATTTCGAACATAAATTAATAATTAATGATTAAATTACAGTTCTCATTAAAATACCATTACCGCTAAGCTGCCGTTACCGAAATAACTGCAATTACCGTTACCGTTAAAATAATGCTACCGAAATAATAATTTACCTTTTAACCATTTCAAATCGGTAGCCAACCTTGATTTTCAATGATTAAATTCCTTTAAAGAAAGTTTTATTAAAAGCCAAATTAGTTTCAATATTTTAAACAAAAAAACTAACTTCCTAGGTTCTACCGAGATTTGAACTCGGATCGCTGGATTCAGAGTCCAAAGTGCTAACCATTACACCATAGAACCGGTTATTTTAAGCGCATGATTTTTGCACATTTCAAGCAGACAACCATGAATAAAATAATTAAAAGAAAACATATTAAAAATTCTCGTTTGCGAAACATAACTAAATAGCACAGTGTTACAAATCAACACTTTTTGCATACATATTTATATTTACATATTTTGATCTTTAGTCTTGAACAAATAATCATTTTTCAAAGGTTTTTAAAACAAAATTTGTTTAACAAACTTCTGATATACATATTTAAAATTATATTACACATTGGCAAAGGTTAGTTATTAACAAAATCTTTTAGATCTTCTTGCTGCAGATTAAAAATATTTATACAGGTTCTACCGAGATTTGAACTCGGATCGCTGGATTCAAAGTCCAGAGTGCTAACCATTACACCATAGAACCGGATGTTGGACAGTTAATTTCCTTATCAATTTTTAAATAGGTTTATATATTATTTAATGGTTTATATTGTGGCTAAAATAAATACATATTAAAAGAAAATTTTAATCCAAACTTCGTTAAAAAGATGCAAGATTTGCTGCCAATTTTCTTATTTGCATGCAATATTTGTTCCAAATTTTATATTCTTTCGTTTATAGAGGTGGAGAACTTTAAATTGAAATAAAACATAGAAACACATTTTTATTAACACATCCAATTGGCTTTATTAATTCGATAATTTTATGGCATTAATGTGTAAATAAGATTTCAGGCATTTTCATACATCCTTCGCAGTAAATCAGGCTGTATTTCGGCAATAACTCGTTGTATATTCGCTTCCAAGTGCTCGATCGCTTCTGGTTTATCTGCATAGACCTGGAACTTTACATATCGCCAGAGAAAATAATTTAATGGTCTCAAATTACACGAACGAGGCTGCCAGTTCTTGAAATTATTCGTAAGCCAAATGTTTCTCTACAGTTTATATATTTTGGATCATTTGATACGTATGTATGTGCTCTTTTTAGAGCAGATATAGTTTAATTGGTTACCTTATACATCCCATGTCTTAAGCAATTGCCACTTAAGTGTCTCTAAGTAATCTAGAGTGTAGTCACTTTAAACGTTTTGTGAGTAATTCGTACAAATTGGATTTATACACATTGTGTTGATATAATCCTCATACAGTTTATTTTCTGTTTGCTTAAAGTACTTATACTGACATCTCATGTAACCTGGCGTGAAGTCAATTGTCAGTTTTGTGTCTCTAACGTTTATTTTATACTGCTCTAGAAAGTAATTATTTTACCCAACAGAAGTAATCTATTGGAGAGTTGTCGGAGAAAGGTTTGCTCACAAGCAATTTGTTATTCGCCTGTCTATAAGATGTCTTTCTAATTGACAAATTGAGGTCAATTAGCACCCGAACATGTTAAAATAACTAGTTATGTAGCTGATCAAGTAAACACTTAGGTAAATAGGTAACTAAATCTATGTAACCGGTATGTAAATCCATTGCGTTGACAACTTGAACCAGCTATCAGACAATCTCATTGTAATCGTAAATTGTCAATAATCCAAATATCTACTCATGTAGCTAGTTATGTAACTAGTTGTCACCCTAAATCAGACGCGGATCCAGGTCAATCAAAAATTTGTTCTACATTTTATGTTTTTCTCCTTTTTATATGAAAACTTAACGGTTTTGGGGAGGGGGGGAATTCCTACTTCACCCCCTCTGGATCCACACCTGCCTAAATGATAGGTAAAATCACTAGACTATATCCTTGATATGATGGACGATTATGAGCACCATAAAATGCTTGTAATGCGAGACTTAAATAATAATAATGATTTTAAAAATAAATATTTATCGATAATTTCGACTTTGTTCGAATATGTGCTTTATAACATTATCTTGAATATTTTCTGAATAAACAAACAAAGATATGGAATTGGGATATAAAAATCGTGGGTTTGCTTTATAAAATTCTCTCAAAGAGTTTGAAATTTATGATTGATATCAAAGTAGTCAAAATTATAATCTTTAGCAGGTTCTACCGAGATTTGAACTCGGATCGCTGGATTCAAAGTCCAGAGTGCTAACCATTACACCATAGAACCGGGTTATTTACTACTAAAGTATTATAATTCTACAGGTACGATAAAATTGGGAAAAACATGTATCTAAACAAGTAGGAGTGCTATATTCGTCTATGCCGAATCTTATATACCCTCTACCTTTGTTGTGGATGCTTTAATTGCCCATTTTCAGCGTATAGCATCGTAAATATATCAAGAAAACTTTTAAAAATTTAACATTTAATTGCTGACGAACAGATTATATTGTAGAAGTTACTAACCTTCTCACGAAGGTAAAGAGTATAAAAACAACAACGCCAAACGAAACACCAAACAAATAACAAAAACAAAATACGCAAAGCAATGAAGCCAACACACATCCAAACATATGTACGCTTTGTTGCTTTTTTGTCAAAGAATGCAATAAATTGTCTTTTTTAGATGCAATTTTCAGAGGTTGTCTCGGATTTTTTCTCATATCTCCGTTATTTATGGACGGCTTTTGCTTATTTTAAATAGGAAACTTCTCGAAAGCATGTCTGACAGAATTATTGAAGATTTGGATCCCGAAGATATCTGGGATCTTCAGAAAATTGATTTCAACAGACTGACGGACAGACAGACAGATGGACATGGCTTAATCGACTTCGCTATCTATAAGGATCCAGAATATATATAGGCATATATGTCTGACTGTTGAAATCATTTTTTCGAAGCCCCCAAATAACTTTCCTATATGATTGATACATTAATATAGCCGCTATAATCTAACTTAGGTTTCTTTTTAAAATCGAGATAATCGGCCGACAAATGCCTGAGATATACCTCGATTTGTTCACCTATTTTCTGCATATTTGTTTTAACTAATGATTTCTGTTCACCAATTTTTTTTTTTAAATTGTTTTACCAAACATTTTGGTTCAACAGAAATAGTGAATTAGCACTCTCACATGTTATTTTTTAAACTAATTTTTAATTAAAAACAATTTCAACAAAATTGTAGGTTCTACCGAGATTTGAACTCGGATCGCTGGATTCAAAGTCCAGAGTGCTAACCATTACACCATAGAACTAGTTATCGACATTAAAATCGCTTAAAAATCGCAAAAAAGATTAGATATAATAATTCTCATTTGATTGAAAATTCATAAATGTTTTTATCTATGGCCAAAAAGAAAATGCACATACATATTTAAATTTGGCTCTATTACATTCATTAGAACACTTAATAATTATTAAAATAAAACTATCATAGCATAAAGAAAGAAACATTCAACGTGTATTGTAATGAAATATAAGCAAATGTTGAAATTTAGAACAGGAATGAACTTAATTATTTGTTAAATAACACTATGCAACAAATGAAGACTTTTGGAAAAACACAAGATCATGACAGTATAGGTTCGTCTTTACTACCATAGGGTAGTAGAACCCTATACTCAGTTTGTCCATTTTGGTGATCAATTTTTTTTTTTTATGGGCCCCCAAAGTTTCTGAAAATCAGTGGGGCCTCTAAAAAAGATGTCATCAGTTATTCAGACTTTGTGATACGGCTTAACTTTATATGGCAATAATATAGCTAAGAGTCCGCCAAATAAATCTTGTTAAATTTTTTTCCCAAAAAACTGCTTTTTCGTGCACTTTTGTTGAAAAAATATAGGAAGAACATTTTTTTTTTTTTTTTACTTTTTTCAGAATAACTTCCAGGGACTCCTAAGTTTTCACTAACAATATTTAGCAAAGTTGTAGCTACGGTAAATCTGAACAAGTCTTGTGAACATATCAATGCAATCTGAACGTGTCTAGGTACTCTAAATGGCGTATTAAAATCACTTTGTCCCTTATATATTTTCGTTTTTAACTAGATAGACTATACTTTTTTTTAATATTTTAAGGTTTTATTTCATTAAAATTAAATGCAAATGAATAAATTTAAATATATATATATTTTATTACCGCGCTTAGTTTTGTACTTGCTTAAATTCTACTTGTTTTAATTTATTAACTTTAATCAATGAGGCATTGTTTTTATGTGTTTGCGAAAATGCGAAATTTATTAAAAGTACTTTTATAAAAATACATCGTGTTGTGTAATTTCAATAGTTTGAACAATATAAAACAATAAAGATAAATTTGATAAAAATCTATTAAAAGGAAAAACATTGTGGTTCTTAAAGAGTGAAAATGAGTAAGTGCATATGTAATATAAATAATTATACCCTACACCACCATAGTGGGGAGGGTATAATGGATTTGTGCAGATGGTTGTAACGCCCAAAAATATTAGTCTAACACCCACCTTAAAGTATACCGATCGACTCAGTCTGAGTCGATTAAACGATGTTCGTCCGTCCGTCCGTCTGGCTGGCTGTCCATGTAAAGCCTGGAGTCCAATAAAATAAGTAATAGCCGGCTTCTTGGGAAAACAACACTCACAAAACTATGAGCAATCTGTAAAAAACATGTTGACAGCATTCGAAACAATTGGTGTACATAAGTCGTTAAAAATCCATTACTTTCACCATCATTTAGAATATTTTAGCTAGAGTTGGGCATAATCGTTCTTATTACTGATTGTACATTTTTGTTCACAACAAATAAATGAATAAGTTGGTTCTTTTTGTTCAGTTGTAAATTTTTAGTCTGCGGTGTTTGGCTGAACTAAGTTATTGAATAATTTCTCAGTGAATGTATTTACAGATAGAAAATATTGAAAACAAATTTTTTTAATAATGATAAAAACATTTTCAATAATGCAATACAGAAATGTCAAACGAACAAAAATAATCAAAGAATAATAAGACTGAAACCCTTCACATTGTTCAATTGACTGAATTGTTCAATTGAACTTGTTCGTTCATGAACAACCCAACTCTAGAATAGTTATTTCTCTCAAAAATATTTATTTTACATTTTATTCATTAGCATCTAAAAATTATTCAGAAATTGCCAAAATATTACAAGTTTTAAAAACTACATTTCATTACCATTCCATTGATATATAAAACATTATATCTAATTCTTTATTATACTTCAAAACAATGCATGCAAATCACACACCTTGTAAAAAATTCTCTACTATTTTGTTCAAATCACAGACTGCTTACTATGCACTTCTCATTTTTTCATGTACCCTGTATTATATATCTTTCACTTTTGCTTATTGTTGATTGGTCAGTTGCATGTGGGAATATTTAAAGTGAGCTTAAGTAATCTTGTATTAACCTAAGATTCAACAAATTAGTGACCTTATGCGCGTTCATAAATATGCAATTGTTAGGTTCATAGACTCCATGGCAGAGAATTTTCATTAAAAAAAAAAAAATTTTCACAAAAAATTTATTTTGTTACTAAAAAAAATTTTTTTTTACTAAAAAGTAAATTTTTAATAAAAAAGTAAATTTTTACTAAAAAAGTAATTTTTTACTAAAAAAGTATTTTTTTACTAAAAAAGTATTTTTTTACTAAAAAAGTATTTTTTTACTAAAAAAGTATTTTTTTACTAAAAAAGTATTTTTTTACTAAAAAAGTAATTTTTTATTAAAAAGTAATTTTTTCCTTAAAAAGTAACTTTTTACTAAAAAGTAATTTTTTACTAAAAAAGTAACTTTTTACTAAGAAAGTAATTTTTTACTAAAACAGTAATTTTTACTGAAAAAGTGATTTTTACTATTATTATTATTTTTTACTAAATAAGCAATTTTTTACTAAAAAAGTAATTTTTTACCAAAAAATTTATTTTTCATTAGAAATCGATATTCAATTTAAAATAGAAAATATTCGGTGAACCGTGTAATTTAAACTTTAACAATTATTAACCGATTAAATCTAGGCCCCGACTAATAATTTGCACGATTAAAGCAGAAGCCCGATTAATTGAATACCCTAGTAAATAAGAAATGTTAATTTTACAGTGATAAATAAATTTTCAAACGAAAATTCAAACTGTTTAATTTTTTTTTTTTATTAAAAAAATACTTTTTTTAGTAAAAAATTACTTTCTTAGTAAAAAATTACTTTTTTAGTAAAAAATTACTTTTTTAGTAAAAAGTTACTTTTTTAGTAAAAAAAATTACTTTTTTAGTAAAAAATTACTTTTTTAGTAAAAAATTACTTTTTTAGTAAAAAATTACTTTTTTAGTAAAAAATTACTTTTTTAGTAAAAAATTACTTTTTTAGTAAAAAATTACTTTTTTAGTAAAAAATTACTTTTTTAGTAAAAAGTTACTTTTTTTAGTAAAAAGTTACTTTTTTTAGTAAAAAGTTACTTTTTTTAGTAAAAAGTTACTTTTTTTAGTAAAAAGTTACTTTTTTTAGTAAAAAGTTACTTTTTTTAGTAAAAAGTTACTTTTTTTAGTAAAAAGTTACTTTTTTTAGTAAAAAGTTACTTTTTTTAGTAAAAAGTTACTTTTTTTAGTAAAAAGTTACTTTTTTAGTAAAAAGTTACTTTTTTAGTAAAAAGTTACATTTTAGTAAAAAGTTACTTTTTTAGTAAAAAGTTACTTTTTTAGTAAAAAGTTACTTTTTTAGTAAAAAGTTACTTTTTTAGTAAAAAGTTACTTTTTTAGTAAAAAATTACTTTTTTAGTAAAAAGTTACTTTTTTAGTAAAAAGTTACTTTTTTAGTAAAAAATTACTTTTTAGTAAAAAATTACTTTTTTAGTAAAAAATGACTTTTTTAGTAAAAAATTACTTTTTTAGTAAAAAATTACTTTTTTAGTAAAAAATTACTTTTTTAGTAAAAAATTACTTTTTTAGTAAAAAATTACTTTTTTAGTAAAAAATTACTCTTTTAGTAAAAAATTACTTTTTTAGGAAAAATTACTTTTTTAGGAAAAATTACTTTTTTATGAAAAATTACTTTTTTAGTAAAAAAAAACTTTTTAAAGAAAAAATTACTTTTTATTAAAAAAAAATACTTTTTTAGGAAAAATTACTTTTTTAGTAAAAAAATACTTTTTTAGTAAAAATTTACTTTTTTAGTAAAAATTTACTTTTTTATTAAAAATTTACTTTTTAGAAAAAATAAAATTTTTTTTAGTAACAAAAAAAATTTTTGGGAAATTTTTTTTTTTTTATGAAAATTCTCTGCCATGGAGTCTATGAACCTAACAATTGCAAATTTATGAACGCGCATAAGGTCACTAATTTGTTGAATCTTAGGTTAATACAAGTTTACTTAAGCTCACTTTAAATATTCCCACATGCAACTGACCAATCAACAATAAGCAAAAGTGAAAGAAAGGGTACATGAAAAAATGAGAAGTGCATAGTAAGCAGTCTTTGATTTGAACAAAATAGTAGAGAATTTTTTACAAGGTGTGTGAATTGCATTCATTATTTTAAAGTATAATAAAGAATTAGATATAATGTTTTATATATCAATGGAATGGTAATGAAATGTAGTTTTTAAAACTTGTAATATTTTGGCAATTTCTGAATAATTTTTAGATGCTAATGAATAAAATGTAAAATAAATATTTTTGAGAGAAGTAACTATTCTAGAGTTAGGTTGTTCATGAACGAACAAGTTCAATTGAACAATTCAGTCAATTGGACAATGTGAAGGGTTTCAGTCTTATTGTTCTTTTTGTTTGTTTGACATTTCTGTATTGCATTATTAAAAATGTTTTCATCATTACTAAAAAAATTTGTTTTCAAAAGCAGTTGTCATCTATCTGTAAATACATTCACTGAGAAATTATTCAATAACTTAGTTCAGCCAAACACAGCAGACTAAAAATTAACAACTGAACAAAAAGAACAAACTTATTCATTTATTTGTTGTGAACAAAAATGAAGCATCAATTAAAAAAAAAAAAAAAACGATTATGCCCAACTCTAAACTATTCCGATGTCGGAAACATTTTCATTTAATAATTTTTTAGTTTTGACTTTCAATGACTCATCATCGATCTGCAATGACGTTCAAACGTAAAATGAATATTTTATGTTTAATTTAACAATTCTCATTAAAGAATTACCTTAAATAATAAAATTTTTAGTAAATGTAACACTTTGCAGAAATTAAGTATTTTGCAAACATACATAAGCCTGATAAAACTCGTTGGCACAGCTTGAAAAAAAAAAAAAAAAAACTAAAAAGGTTGGTCCAAAATGTTAGCTTATAATTATTTTTTTGTAGAAACTATAAATATGTATTGTATGTAATAAGATGATTGCCTAAGCATATCGCAAAGAAATGTCTATACTGTATTCGGTGGGGTATTCCCTTTGGGATTTTAGAACAAATAGGCTAAATAAGAAATTTCTACACAATTGTCGTATCGCAATGAAATTTCTTGTGTACACATTTTGGTACCAAATGTAAATCAGATGGAAGTAGATGACGAAGAACAAGAGGATTACGAGGATTCAAAAGATGATTATGATAATATGTGTAGTGATTTTTCTAATGAAAATTAGTCTTAAAGATATTCTAAATATGCCGAGTAGATAAAACAGCACAATAGAAAAGTGTTATTTTAACAAAAACCTTTGTTTTAGCGTAAAAAATAGTAAAAAACAAAAATATTTAAGGGACAAAGTGATTTTGATGCGCTATTAAGATTACCTAGACACGTTCATATTGCATTGATATAATCACAGGAGTTGTTCAGATTTACCGTAGCTACAACTTTGCTAAATACTGTTAGTGAAAACTTAGCAGTCCCTGGAAGTTATTCTGAAAAAAGTAAAAAAAAAAACATTTTTTCTTCCTATATTCTTTCAACAAAAGTGCACGAAAAAGCTGGTTTTTGGGAAAAAATTTTAACAAAATTTATTTGGCGGACTTAGCTATATTATTGCCATATAAAGTTAAGCCGTATCACAAAGTCTGAATTAGCTGTTAGCCAAAAACTGATGACACCTTTTTTAGAGGCCCCACTGATTTTCAGAAACTTTGGGGGCCCATAAAAAAAAATTGGTCAGCAAAGTGGACAAACTGAGTATAGGGTTTTACTACCCTTTGGTAGTAGAGTCGAACCTATACAGTCATTATCTTGTGTTTTTTTCACTGTTGCACTGTGTAATGATTTAGAATGTATTGTAAAGCTGAAACAAAATATTGAACAAAAAAAATATTTTGTACTGGTTCCACCGTGATTTGAACTCGGAACGCTGGATTCAAAGTCCAGAGCATAGGGTAACATAGAGACGAGACGCAATTGTTAAAAACCTAAGTCTGTTGTCAAAAACCTAACTCTTACAACAACAAAGTTCATGGTAGTCAATGTATTTTGTTGTTGTATCAGACATATTATTTGTTGTATTTTTGTTTGACAATACGAAGTGTCTCGTCTCTATGGTCCAGAGTGTTAACCATAGAGATGGAAATTAGGAAAAAACTAAAAGAAAAAAATTTCTCAAAATAATGTCATGTCTTGTTTTCACATAGTTTTCTTACTAATACTTAGGTTTTTGACAACTGAGTTAGGTATTTGATAAGATAATTTTTGATTTATGAGTATTTATTTATGGTGCTAACTATTACATAATAGAACCGGTTACACAAGCAGAAAAAGCTATTTTTTGCAAAGGCAATCAGTTAACTTAACAGGACTTGTTTTTTATAATGTAAATTCATAAAAAAGATCTATTTAAATTTTAAAAGATTAAACAAAATTTATTATTTTAGTAAAATACTTAGTTAACAAAAAAAAAAAAAATCTAACTTAGGTTCTACCGAGATTTGAACTCGGATCGCTGGATTCAGAGTCCAAAGTGCTAACCATTACACCATAGAACCGGTTATATACACGAGAGTAAATGGTGTGTTTTCAACAGCAATTGATTTAAGATAATAGAATCGAATAAAATTGTGGTTATTTAAATAAAAAAGATGACTTGAACGTTCAAAACTGTAGGAAATAGAGCGAATTTTTTTAAGACATTTTACAAATAATGCAAATAGACAATTTGCCCTGAATTAGTAATACAGTTTTTATTTAAATAAACATTTATTTATAAAATGTAATATAAGTAATGTTGGTTCATTTAAAGCATTTTCGTAAATTAATTAGAAGTTGTAAAAAGTTCGTTTACAGGTTCTACCGAGATTTGAACTCGGATCGCTGGATTCAAAGTCCAGAGTGCTAACCATTACACCATAGAACCGGTTACTCAAATTAATAATGAAGGGTTTTTTTTCTTCCTTAATAAAGGATATATAAACATTTTTAAATTCCTTGTCCCTTAAAAAGTAATGGAAAATTAATTATATATTTGAAATATGACTTTCGGCGTGTAATTAAACCATATACACTACATATAGCTCCAGGAGTTTCTAGAACTGCTCCCGGAACTAATCAAATAAAAAATTAAACAGCGCCAGTAAGAAATGCAAATTTCGGAGGTGGACGGACAATCTTGGCTTCTTGAAGAAGAGAGTACGTGAAAACTGATAAAGCGAAGTAAAGTATTTAAACATATATCATTTGAAAGCTACTGAGTTAGAATATTTAATATTGTTTTTTATAGAAATTTGTTACTCGTATATGCACATATAGTTATAAATTTTATAAATAATTGGACCTGAAAACAAAATTTTGTTTACAGGTTCTACCGAGATTTGAACTCGGATCGCTGGATTCAAAGTCCAGAGTGCTAACCATTACACCATAGAACCGATTACTTTGAATCGAAAATAATGTGTTTTATATAATAGAATAAATAATTATTCGATTACTTTAAAAAGTCAGCAGTTCCTAATTGTTTAGAATGGGTACATGTCTTTAGAAGCACATATTTTATTTAAAAGTTGAAAACTAAGTGTATATATCATATGAAATCTTACAAATTTAAATATTTAGTCATATAACGATATTTACTATTAACAAAATGATTATTAATGTAGATTACTAAAAATTTCAATTTGCAGGTTCTACCGAGATTTGAACTCGGATCGCTGGATTCAAAGTCCAGAGTGCTAACCATTACACCATAGAACCGGTTACTTAAAATAAAAATTCTCTGATTTATATAGACAGTTAGTGGAGAATGAAAATAAACCGGTTACTTAAATGGAAATTAATTGTTTAGGATTTAAAATGTAATGGTATTACATTTAGCATTAAAATTTTTATTAAAATTCGGTTTATTTTCATTTGGTAATTTGTTCTCTGGGAGATTTTTTATTTTTTGTTTTCAAAAAAAATTATTATTTGATATAAAAAATTGTTATTGTATTGTTTTAGCGAAAAAAAAATTATTTACAGGTTCTACCGAGATTTGAACTCGGATCGCTGGATTCAAAGTCCAGAGTGCTAACCATTACACCATAGAACCGGTTACTTTTGTAACGATTTAAAAACACATGCTAAGATAATGACATCAAATAAGTAAATTCTAAAAAGTGGTTACTCAAATTATATTTATTTTTGTAATTTTTTGAAAAGAAATTTTTAAAATTAAAAAATAATATATGCAATTTTTCTAACATAATTTATCGTATAAAATATAACTTTTATTGTCTTTAAAACTAACTTAACGCCACTGCATTTTTGGGGAATATTGGAGATTTTTTTAATACTTTTAATTTCTAAAGATGTTTTGAAAACTCTGCTTATTTTCTTTGATATCATTTGCTTGAAAATTCCAAACAGTTTTTCTATTTGAAAATTTTAATTTACATTCAAAACAAAAAACTTTGATTTTGAAGGTTCTACCGAGATTTGAACTCGGATCGCTGGATTCAAAGTCCAGAGTGCTAACCATTACACCATAGAACCTTATATTTTTAGAATCGGTTCAAAGTAATTACAAAATGGTTCAAAATGCCTCAGGTTCAAAAATATTTTCTTTAAATCTTTAACTTACAAAGATTTTCAATATCTTTTAGGATTACAAAGATTATCCCAACGTCTTTTAAGATTTTAAAGATTTAAATCTTAAACTGTATAACAATTTGAAACCCCTTTCCTAGTTAATTTCAAAGATTTGTTCTGCATTCTTCAATTATTAAATATTTAAGAAGACTATTCCGTTTGTAAAAATTATTAACAAAAATATGTTGTTATACAAGGTTCTACCGAGATTTGAACTCGGATCGCTGGATTCAAAGTCCAGAGTGCTAACCATTACACCATAGAACCGTTATCAAAACTGTTTACAAATGAATTAACCCTAGAAAGGCTTATAATTTAAATATTAAAATAAATAGTTTTAAAATATTTATTTATTTTTTTACATATTTCTTATATATATACAATTTTTATTTTTTAATAAACTTAATACATACAAACATATAAATTTTTATGAAATTCAGCATAAATTTTGATTTGTATGTAAATTAATAGGAAATTTGTAATACAAATGTTAACATTATGTTAATATATATATACGTTTTTATATTTATATTATATTTTATTTATTTTTCAAACATTTTGCTGTATATTAATTTAATTCATTGTATTTTTTATGTTTATTTCAATAAATTAATTGCTTTGGTTGAGTGTTTTTTTGGTGGCAAATATATCTGATAGTTTTCTCTATTAACAATAATCGTAAATATGTTTATGGTTTATATTTTAATAGTAACACTAAGGTTTTTGTTCGAATTCTTTTGTCTACAATGGCGATAGAGGCATTTTGTGCCAAATATTGTTTACAAAAATACATAAAATTATATATAAATTGTTATGATAAAGTGAATAGATATAAGGGTAGTTTCATTTGTTCTGCTGGCTTATGACTTAATAGGCCCTATGCTCCTTATAGGAACTAAAGGAATTTTATATATAAACCTAAATATAACAAAAGGACTTTTTGAACATATATAAACCAAAATACTAGTTAGCATTTTAACTGGACATACAGACTTCAAGGCTCATCAGACTTACATTGGTCTATTTGACAGCACAAACGCTGGAACATTAGCTGTGTCAATGTCCTGAATTTAGTCGAGTAAGAGACGATTACTTTCATATGTAAATCAAGCCAAACTTGGAATATCTTAGGGACTTAAATAAAAAATCATTGAGAAACTATATTGATGGGATTTCCAAACTTAAAGGGAGAAATGAAAGTTTCTGAACCTAAATAGCCCAACACACAGAGTTGAAGGCTAATCTGGCTCGCATTGCTCTATTCTATTCGATCTGTGGAGAGTATGAGGAGGAACACGGAACACTGAAACATTACTTAAGCCAATGTCCTGAATTTAATCGTATTAGAGACAGAGACCTGCGCCGAACGGCTGTAAGCCGCCTGAGCCGAGCCGCCGATAAAGTTTAAAAGCCGACGTCTCCGAAATTTTTGCATTATTAATCGGCTTGAAATTAGCCGCTGTTTTTGATTAAAGTTCTTTATAATTTCACAACATTTTCGGAATTTCACTTTTAAATGTTTATTTTTTTAAAATTTTTAATTTTTTAAAATTTTGTCGGCTGACAGTCGGCTTTGATCCGCCGCCGACATTTGTTAAAGTCAGCCGGCGCAGGTCTCTGGTTAGGGTCTTTCATATGGATACCAAATTGTACTCAAATTGCAAATAGTTAAGAAAATACATTAAGGGGACTAGGTCCATAGCCTAGCTCACTTGATTTTTAGGCTCATGGAACCGGAGAAAAAACACTTTCCTTAGGAGAGCGCAACATACCTCTAGTCCAGCTCTAATCAAACTATATTTGAAGTAAATAAATCAGTTTTTTTATGTACTGTAATTTCCCCTTGTTCTAATGGATTTTGTTTCTTTTGCATTAAAATAATTTAGGAAACTCCCATATAAAAACAAAACATCTACCAGAAAGTTTTACAATTATAAATGCTCGTAAAAATGAGTCAGTGACTATCAAAAACATCAAAGAATTTAATATAAACATTTGGTTTCTTTTTAAATAAGAAATAAAACAATTTTTGCGCTAAACATTCTGCAAAATTGGCTGGAATTCAAATGTCCGTTTTATGAAAAGGTATATGAAGCTGTTTAAGAACGGAAATTGTGGGTTGGTAGCAAAAACATTTAAACGTAGTTTTTTGCAAAGAATAATTTTAAAATATGAAATTATGCAGACTAAGGAAATTTCAATGAAATTGCCTATGCTTTAAACTTAAAGTGTTAAGTAATTTACAAGAAATTTTAATGAAGTGATAGTTTAGTTTTGAATAGTTTTAAGCAGCAATAAACAAAACCATAAAACTCATGTTAATTTCTTGGTCACGTGCTTAAATATCGATTTGTTCTCTATTACTTACGACTATAATTATAAGTTTATTTTTTCTTATATTTGACGCTTAATGTCATCCTTTCCTCAAACACAGGACATTGAACTTTCAACAAATTATACACAAAACCATTATGAACTTTGACTTTTATTAACTTCCCTATAAACACTTGTATTTCTCTTATCATTTCCTATTTGTTTTTATATGAATATTAAACATTCAACGAAACATTCTAACACGCCATCTTCCACATCATCCTCAGCCAGGAAGCCTATATATATGTTTTCATTTTGACAAAACATTTGTTCAAGTATATTATTAATGTATAAGTACTTTAATAAGGAAATCTAAATGTTAGTGGAATTGTTGTTTGAATGTCGATTTAAATATTGTAGCTTTTACATAATCGAAGTCATTAAATACGTGGTATTGGTAATATACTGTATTATTGTGTTATTTTTATAAAATATTAATGAAGTCTTTAGAATTCTGCTATATATAGAGTTTAAGTGGTTTAGATATAATTAACAGTGGAGCGAAATGGCAAAGATATAAAAGTTCGCAAAAGTAGAGAGAGTTCTTTCAAATAGAACATTATTCTATAGCATTATTTCAATAAAACCGAAGGATTCTCATAGTTCTTTAATAAATTCATGCATTAGATTGCTGAAAAATAGACACAAATTTCATTTTATTTTCTTTATCAGCTAAGAAACACATATTGTTTGCTATTGAAACCCACGGTTTTACCCCAATTAGAACACCTCCTCATCCCCTCACTCTACACACCTCATTAACAGCAAATAATCCATAAAATATTTGTATAAATTCCCTACCAAAAACCTTTATCATAATTTTCTATAACATTATCTATCATTGTACTCAAATAAAGAGCACAAACACTTTGTATACACATTTAATCCTTATCGTCCTTTAACAAATAGTGGTGTGTTATGCTCTTCACAAAAGGAAGTTTTATTTGACTTGTATTTGACATGGGTTGTGGATAGGAATATTTGGTTGTATTACAGTTTTAATAATAATATTCGTGTATGGAAAATTCTATGAATATTTGAAGCGCTGAAGAATGTAGTTGAGTTTTTTTTTGGGGGGGATAAACGTGGTCAGCACAAAAAGTAACATAAATGAAGAATAATTTGTGCAAAGCTGGTATAAGAATAAAGAAATTTGTGGAAAATTTTTCAAGGAAATGGAAAATTTGTGGAAAACTGGCTATAGAATAAAGAAATTTGTGGAACATTTTTCAGGGAAATGAAAAATTTGTGCAAAGTTGACAAATTAAATTTACAAACTTTACTATAAAAAGGCATTTTGTTCAAAATTGGCCAAGAAAGTGAGAAATTTGTGCAAAACTAAAACAAAAGTATGAAATTTACTATAGCAAAAGCAAATTTAATATTTGTGCTAACTTAACTAATGATATTTGTACTAAATTGATTAAAGGAATAGACAATTTTTGCTAAATTGACTACATAAACATGAAATTTGTGTAAAATTTACTATAAGAAAGAAAATTTGAGTACGAAATAAACTAAATGTGTATACTGAGTAATGAAATAAACAAAATTAACTAATCGCTTAAGATTTTTGTACAAAAAGTACTAAAAAATTGGAAATTTGTGCAAAACAGCATCAAGTAATGAATTAGACAATTTGTGCAAAATTAGGTAATGGAATAAAAAATTTATGCAAAATGGACTATTTGAAATTGCAAAATGTCTTAAATAAATATGAATTTTGTGTAAAATTTCTTATATACAAAATTAAATAAATTTTATGCAAAACTTTCTAAAGAAATAGATTTGTTCATAATTTCCAAAAACAAAATGTTTATAGGAATGGAAATTTTTGCAAAATTTTCTAAAAATTAGGAAATTTCAGCAAAATAGAATAATTTTTAGAGGCTAATAGCTTTGGGCATAAGGAGTGAGATCGAAAAATTCTTAACATACATATGGGCAATTCCATTTCATCGTACGTGACATTTGTACGCATATAGAGTGGAATAGATTTTCCAAAAATAAGAGTATCTGAAAAATAATTTGGTCTTTATGTTCCATTCAGAGTGTACTATATTTTAAAAAAATAATAAGTTCTTTCGAAACATTGTTGTCCAAAATATCGAACGAAATAAGGGTATATCGTACGTGACATAAAACGGAAGTAATTTTGAGGTACATGAAGAAATATGCGAAAATTTGCGAATCGTGAGAGGCGTTATGTTTTATTTTAATTTTTTACACTAAACGAAATATTGTTCCTTTACAATCCGCCATATTTAAATAAAAATAATCTTTGGATGATTTTATAAAAAATAAAATTTAATATCGTACGTGACGATTTGCCTTTCTAGGTACGAATACCACATTATTGTTCTTGTACCACTCAAGGGCTTGTTTACCATAGTGACAGGATGTCAAGGCAGACCAAAAATAGGTGGACACATTATGAAGTCTTATGAATGGAAGCAGCCTTTTTGTAAACATTCCTTGATGTAAATTTCTGTATTAATAGAGCCCGTTGTAACAAATGATTGGCTTCTTTTGTCGCAACTGCATATTGCTTGCCATACCAAGAACTTTTCGGGAAATTTTGTCTGCTTTTGGGTCCTAAACTTTTCTTCAACATTCCCTCGAGCATCAGCAACATAAAATTTTTGACCAGGAAGTTGCGAAAAATCTGTCAGAACATAAGTTTCGTCATCCATTATACAGCAAGAATATTTTTTTATATAACTTGACTTCAATTTTCGTGCTCTGTTTTTGGCCTCTAAATTTTTAGCAGCGTTCCTGTGAGAAACTTTTTGAGCCTTGTATGTTTTTAAACCTGCATTAGCTTAAACTTTTCGTACCAAATAGTCCAGCACTGAGCTAACCGGGCTGCTTTCCTACCGGATGTGTTGGGAGCTCTTTTGAAAATGCTTTCAATTTTGTTGGCTTAAGAAACATCATGTGGACCATTCCTTCTACCTGAACCGGGTTTTTTATCAACGTACAAGTTCTACTGGTACTGTTAAATAACATTGGAAACAGTTTGACGGCAGACCTTTGAATGCTTGGCCAACGTTTTTTAGGACCAATATAAAAAACGTTTGTTATGAATTTTACGATCTCACTCCTTAGCATCTTAACGGTTTATGATATCCCCATTTTTTTTTTTTTTTTTTCGAGAAATGCTAAATTTTTCAAATATGTTATAGGTAAATGGTATTATCAGGAAAATTATACATATAAATAAAGTATAGACTTTAATTCTAAAAACCATAGAGTTAGCATAGACTCACCTTGCAAAGACTTTACTTAAATTTTGTTTTTTTTTAAATACATTTTTTTTAAAACTATAAGTGTATATTTCATCTTTAAACATTTCTCTACAAAACTGCATCATTTGATTTTTGAAATTGAGTGGTTTTGGGGTTTTGACACCAAAATCTCTATGTGCCCCGGCTTGCGTCGTTTCGAAGTTGCGGCTTTTTAAAATGTCTATGATTTCGAAGTTGCGAAGTTTTTGTTTCAGTTTGCGTCGCATGGCTTCGAAGTTGCGTTCTTATTGCCTCGATTGGCGTCATTAATATGAAAATATGTCTACAAATCAAAAACAAACAAAAAAACGGACTTACCGTTTAAGTCTAATGCTTCGGTTTGCCTCGCGTTCATCCGGTCCCAATTAGCGACGCATACGGGATACACAAATATCTTAAATCGTTAATAACTTTATAAATATTGTAATTTTAAGAGAAATAAGGTCAATCTGTGATAACTCATATGTAATACGAAAAATCGATTTTTAATATAATAATCAAATCGTAAATAACTTCGTAAACACTGCGATTTTAAGGAAAATAAATTCAATCTGTGATAACTCATATGAGCAATTCCATGTCATATGCAGAGAAAAAATATAGTTGTGCATATTTGCAGTAACCATTTCCACATTTAAAATTTTTTTTAAAAATATTATAGTCACAGTAACTATTTACATGATTGTGGTTAAAGGTTTAATTAGACGTGCCATAACCGTAACCATATAAAACAGCTGTTCGAACCAAGCTTATGAGCAACAATGTATTTGATTATTGGTGACATGCCATAACGCCATAGCAATAACAGTAAAATGCTTGTGATATGGCTATGGTTACGGCTATGGCGATATGGTAAGTCACGACTAATTGAACCTTAACTTAGGATTCACATGATTGTATCAATCATATATATGGTTACAGTAAACAAGTTTATGTTTATGACAACCATTGTTATGATGAATCTTGATATCATAATATGTTGTTCTCAGATTATGATATCAATTAGCCGAGAACAACATAATATGGTAAAACCTTAATCATAAAAATGGTTGCCACGAACATATACTTGTTTACTGTAACCATATATATGATTGATACAATCATGTGAATCGTATGTTTATATATATCGTATATTAAATACTTAAGTGAAATAATGTTTTTGTAATGTGATTGGTGTAGCGATGCGAACCAGGTTTGTTGGTCCAGTCATACGTAAGAAGTAGTCGTAGTGGGATAAGTGGCTTGTCTTTTTACAGTGGTGAGTTCAGTTTACTTCCACAACAATCTTATTTACCATAGTGTTTGCATCATTGTTTGAATCGGAAAATTCAGACTGATTGACTGTATTGTGTAACTGGGGATGAGTAAAGCATGCCCTTGGATCTGTTTGTTCCTTAGCTTTTCTTCTTACTTAAGTTATTTTCAACAACAGCTGCCAAGTTGACCGCCTCCTATTTTGAAACTTATTATTGTAATAACTTATTACTCTCACCACGTACTTCGCGTTTTGAAAGAATTTGTCTTCCTTTCAGTTAAAACATAAAATGCTCATAAAATATGGTCAAGATTTATGACCTTAAAGTGTTTGCTGTGTGTGTTTGGATTTTTGGTAGAGATTTGCGGTTCTTTTATTTGACTTAAAAAGTGGTTTAACATTAATAGTATTAAATATAGAAGGTATTAGCATATTACTAAAATAATATACAAATGTAGAGAAAACTAATTGAACACATAGAAATTAAAAACAAATTAACTATTGGGTACATGACTTAAAAATGCGTTTTTTTTTAAATTCGTTTGCTTTTATTTTGAAACATTTTTACAATATAAATTTATTCAAATTATTGGTCATTGCAAGCTATGAAGTTTTCCCAAAGAACAGCTTATACTTTGAGGCCAAGAACGAATCAAGCCAATATCGGATACTCTGTTTTGAAGTAAAGCGTATCCAAGAGAGAGCATTCTGCATTGATCGATACAAATAGTAGTTGGACTGGGCAATGTCTTAACTTTAAAGTTTTTAACAGGTATTGCAATATGTGTCCGACAGTTATCATAATGGAATATTACAGTTTCATGTCTGGCTGCATATTCTAGGCGTTTTTCGGCCAATGTGCGTACAGGTTCCCTGAGATGGTCTGGCCAGATTTCAGCTCGCCTTTTGGTCTCACCAAATACAGATCATTACCTTAGCGCCATGGTAAAATTACAAATATGTAGGTCTTCTTGCAGGAAGGATGAGCATATACAGTATATTTCCATGGTTATTGTCCTTGAGAAATCGTGTAATTTAATAATGTCATTTAATTTAGAAACAATTTTCCTAATCCAACTTTTTTTTGTTGAATTTTCTAAAATCTCTTTAAAATATTAAAAAGAAACAACCAACTTATTTCCATTTTCTACTCAACAAAAAACTGCAGTAAAAAAACTAAATCACTTTACACAATTTATCTTTAATTTACACTTTACTGCATCTTTTATTAACTTCAAACAAACCCTTTTTTTTATAAATATTTTGCCACATTCTTTCGCCATTTGTTCAAGAGATTTATTTTATAGGAATAATTTATTTCCAGTTAGTTCGTGGTGCAGGAGGGTGCTCTAAAAAAAGGGAGAAAAATGCAAAACTATTTCTGTAAATAACGCATAAGTGTAGTAAGATCATCAATCATTTGATGTATGAATGGATGTAGGAAAAGTACACACTTATGAATTTTAAATGATGTTATATTTACAACAGAAAACGACAACAAAATAAGCTTTATAATAAACTTATACTATAGATGTCATAGTTTGTTGTAAGTTATAGTTAGAAAAAATAATAAGGGGGAAGGGGGGGTTCGAATAAGCAGTAAGTAGCAGGAGTAATCACAGATTACATACTTCACTCAGTAAACCAAGAGTCGCATGAGATGGTCTTTATATAGTAAACTAGCATACTTTGTTAGTGTATACTCTGATATTAAAATAAAATAATGAAATATTTTAACTTACTTAATAACTTGATTAGCAAATAATGTTTGTACATAATTATCAAAATATTTATTTTCCTATTCCATCTGATTCCTATTTAATTTAATTTTTCAAGGTCCATTGTTATAAAAAATTCAAAAAGTACCACTAAATTAAAAAGTATCATAAACTCCCACTCGTGAATTCCTACACGCTCAGGCCCATATAAACTTTATTTCACATTCTTATGTTCATTGGTGAAGAGAATACAAAGACTACCATTCAAATAAAGAAAAAGCTAGCTAAAGTTTCCCCCTTGAATTCTCACTCAATTATGACCATATACGCTCAATTTCATGGTTCTAGGTCCATTATTATAGAAAATTCACAAAATACCATTCGAATAAAGGAAAAGTACCATAAAGTCCCCACTTTGAAGTCTCACTTACTTATAACAATATACATATTATAGAAAATTTAAAAAGTACCATTAGAAGGAAAAAATTACCACTAAATAGGGTGTATTTTTTCGAGTACTAACTTATTCAGGATCGTATGTGTCTAATTTCATGATTCAAGGTTCGTTAATATAAATGAATGCAAAAAGTACCATTAGAATAAAAAAGTACCATAAAATCTACCCCTTGGGTTCTTATTAACTCAGAACCATACTTAATTTCATATTTCTAGGTCCATTATTAAAGAAAATTCAAAAAGTACCATTCGAATACAGAAAAAGTACCAAAGGGCAGCCACTTGTGGATTCCCACTCACTCGGGTCCATATAAGCTTTATTTCATGTTTCTAGGTTCATTGGCGAAGAAATTACAAAAAGTACCATTCGAATATAGATAAAGTACCCAAAAGTCTCCTCCTAGAATTCTCACTCACTTATGACCGTATATGCTAAATTTCAAGTTTCTAAGTTCATTGCTTTAGAAAATTCAAAAAAGTACCATAAAGTATCCGCTTGAATTTTCACTCACTTATGAGCATATACGCTTAATATCATATTTCTATGTACATTATTATAGAAAATTCAAAAATTACCATTAGAATATATAGTGGTTTCCTATTCACTCAGGTCCATGTAACTTTTATATCTTCTATCTAGGTTCATTGGTGAAGAAATTACAAAAAGTACCATACAAATAAAGAAAATAGTTCAGTTCTCTCATTTGGTACCTAAATATTATACCCTATTCCTCCTAACTTTAACTTCACTCAGATACATATCAGCTAACTTTAATGACGATAAGCGAAATAGTTTAAAATATTAAAAAAGTACCATTAGGAAAAAACTACCAAATCCCCTTTTTCTCCTTGAACACCTCTCAAGTTTGAAATTTAAAAATATTCAATTTTGGCAAAATTGTTTATGATAAAGACATGTCTCAAACGATTAAAATCTGTGTTAATGTGCTCAAGAAAACTAAGTTTTAAAAAAAGTACCAAACTGTTCCCGGAGTTGGCCCAATATACACCTTGGCAGTCGAGTTCCAAATAGCACTCTGTTAGTTAATATTTTGCATGCATCCAGGAACCAATGTTAAAAAAAATTATCAAAATTGGCTTAAAATGTTAAATAAAATGTATTCTTTCCTTTTTAGCCCCTTTTTGGCACCTTTTTTTATCCCCATTCAAAAATATTTTTGTATCGCTGTGGGTCTTAAAATAAAATATTCATATGTCTATATCAGTTTGTAGAAAAACATAGTTTATGAAGAAAGTTCGAAAAATAAACACACAATTTATCCCTTAAGGGTTCGAATTTCCAAAAAGTACCAAATTCGTATTTATTATTTTTATATAAGTAAAGAATACGAATTAAAATTTGTTTCTATGTTTATTGGTTTAAAAGATACATAGGGTGCCAAAAAAGTACCAAAATACAGTTTTTACCCGTCTTCTCCTCTAAAAGGTTGCAATTTCGAAAAAGTACCAGACACCTGTCAGCTTATTTTTTAAATGGAGTAACATGCTATTGTAATTTTTTTTTGTATCTTTATTAGTTTTGAAGATATAAGGTTACCAAATTTACCCCCTAAACGTTCGAATTTCCAAAAATCCCTTCTTAGTGGAACGTTATGGGGAGGGAGGAACCCAGAATTAAAATTTCATGATTCTAGCTTCAGTCGTTTGGGCTGTGCGATGATGAATCAGTCAGTCAGTTAGTTAGTCAGTCAGTAACTTTATATATATTATATATATATACACAAGGTGGCGCAAAAGTAATCCTCCTATCAGAAAATGCTAAACATTTTGCGATTGGCCCCTAATGTCAGTTCTGTTTTGACATTTGTTTAGTCAACACATGCAAAATACATGTTAATAAACAATGTTACGCTACACTGCTTCAGAACGCGGAATATTGCTGACTATTTATTTTATTTATTTTTTAATTACAGCCAAAAAACATCGGAAGTTTACTTTTGCAAAAGTAAAAAATCGTATAGCAGAAACGCAATCTACAGAAAATTCTGAGAAATTATTCCCAAGAAATCATAGGTTTAAAATCAAATCCTATCTTACGCATTTCGTATTTAATCCAATAAAAAAATTATGAAAAAAAAGTAATACTGAAATATCATTGGAAGTAATACGAAATGCGCAAGATAGGAATTGATTTTAGACCTATGGTTTCTTGTGGAAAATTTCTTAGAATTGTCCGTAGAATGCGTTTCTGCTATACGATTTTTTGTGAAAAAATCGACTCACCCTAATATATATATATAGATTATAGGCAGCAATCGTAGGTTTTTATATAATGTTTTATAAGCTGCAATCGTCAATGTGTCTACAGCCAGATTTTAGTTTCACTCGTTGGTCTTATACTACAGTCATATTTTAGCTTCAGTCGTGGGTCTTGCTATAGTCATATTTAAGCTTTAGTTGTGTGTCTTTCTATAGCAGCGAAAGGCAGACTCACACCACTACAGTTTTTAGATATTGTAGTTGTATGAATTGAGTAAAAAGTTGAGAAAAAAACAAAAACAATAACTGAAATAAACAAGCATAAAAAGCGAAAAGCGTAAAACAACCTGCTTCTATAAATGCTCATGCGAGACTGACTGGTTTTGATTGTTTTTATACAATGTTTGTGCTTGCGTACATGTGAAAACAAAAACAAGAGAGCTCATTTGAGAGCTCAATGCCTTTCGCTGTTCTATAGTCATATTTTAGCTTCGCTCCTCGGTCTTTCTGTAGCCATATTTTAGCTTCATTCATGGGTCTCTCTACAGCCATATTTTAGCTTCACTCATGTGTCCATCTATAGTCATATTTTAGCTACAATCCTGGGTCTTTTTATACCCATATTTTAACTTCACTCCTGAGGGTTTCTATAGTCATATTTGAGCATCAATAGAAGGTATTTCTATAGTCATATTTTAGTTTAAATGGTGAGTCTTTCCTTATTCATATTTTAGCTTTAATCGCGAGTCTTTCTGTAGTCATATTTTGGCTTTAGTCGTGGGGCTTTCTAAAGTCATATTTTAGTTTCAATCCTCGGTCTTGCAATAGTCACATTTTAGTTTAAGGTCTCCGTCTCTTTATAGTCATATTTTAGCTTCAATTGTGGATATTTCTATAGTAATATTTTAGCTTCAATCGAGGGTTCTTCTATGGTCATATTTTAGCTTTAATTGTGGGTTTTTCTACAGTCATATTTTAATTTTAATAGTGGGTCTTCTACAGTCTTACTTCAGATCCAATCGTGGGTCTTTCTATAGTCATATTGTAGCTTCAATCGCAGGTCTTTCTATAGTCATTTCCTAGCTTTAATCGTAAGTCTTTCTATACTCATGTTTTAGCTTCAGTCGTGGGTCTTTTTAAACTCATAGTTTGGCTTCAATCGGTTCTTTCAATATTCATATTTTTGCATTAATTCTGAGCCTTTCTCTAGTCATAGTTTAGCTTCAATAGCGGTCACATTTTAGCTTTAATCGGTTCTTTCAATGGTCATATTTTAGCATTAATTCTGGGCCTTTCTCTAGTCATAGCTTAGCTTCAAACGTGGCTACTTCTATAGTCGTATATTAACTTCTGCCGTGGCACTCTTTATAGTATTATTTAAGCTTCAAACTCTAGTCTCTCAATAGTCATATTTTAGCTTCAAACGTGGTGCTTTCTATAATCATGTTATAGCTTCAATCGTTGGTATTTCTATAGTGATATTTAAGCTTCAATCCTGGATATTTCTATAGCCAAGTTTGATCTGTAATCCTGTGTCTTTCTATAGTATTATTTTAGCTTCAATCGTGAATCTTTCTATAGTCATATTTAAGCTTCAATTCTGGGTATAGCTTCAACTCAGAGTCTTGATATAGTAATATTTCTGCTTCAATTCTGGTTATTTTTATATCCATATTTTAGCTTCAATCCTGGGTAGTCTTAGACTCATATTTTAACTTCAAGTCTGGGCCTTTTTCTAGTGAAATTTTTGCTTCAATTCTGGGTATTTCTGTAGCCATATTTTAGCTACAATCTTGTGTATCTCTATAGTCATATTCTAGCTTCACTCCAAGGTATTTATATAGTGATATTTCATCTTCAATCCTGGGTATTTCTACGGTCATTGATCTGTGTTTATCCCTTTAGTTGTCAGTATTTTTTAGTGATTTCATTTTCTCCCCTCTCTCTATTAAAACATACTGTAATTGACACTAAATGAATGGTTAAAGTTTATTTTTCAACAAGCAAGTGAGAAAAAAACCAGAAAGCAGAAGGAAGTTGACAATAAACTGCGGTTTGATAAATGATGATTTTTTTGCTATGAAGTGCAATAGAATCTGTTTATTATTTTGGCATTGAAAACTGTAATTTAGAGTGAAAAAATTAAAAAACTATATATATATAATTAAAAAGAAAAACTTTATTTTCAGCTTAAAACACTTTTAAGAACTCAGAATCATTGTAAAAAACAAAATGCAAAAGTTCTTATTTCTATCCATTTCATTCAAGTGAAAACTATTAAAATATTTATAATTGATTTCTTTTTCTAACCAAAACAATTTTTAACGTAAGGATTCAATTTACTAATAGCTGTGATGCTTGGGATAGAAAAGTTAAAAAATTAATTTCTTGATATTTTTTATATGATAATTTCAACTTTAATTTTTACAGAAATTTTAAGTGGTTTGATTGTTTATTTTTAAGTGTGCTGACAATTTGTTTTTGTTATTTTTTTTTTTTGCTCAAGTGCTTCTCTTTTTAAAGCTTGCTTCCATTTCAATCCTTTTTTATGATTTTGTTTTGCTGGCAAAGCAAAATACTTAATAAACTGAAATATATATATATAAGTATAAAAAAACACAAAACAAAAAGTTTCATTTTATAAATTGCCAGGACTAGACCATGCATACATTGGATGAGATGCAAGTATTCATGCAGCATCGATGGTAGAGACAAGTAGTACTTTGAAGCATCATTTGGAACTAATGACTGGTTTGTTTTTATTAAACAAAATAAACAAACAAACATATTTGTATGTCAATTACAGAGAAAGAGAAAAGTATTGAGTATGTATTTTAGAAAATAAAAGGAAATTTCGAAAAAAAAACCCAAAGATTTTTCATTTAATGCTTTTAAATCGGGAGGAAGTTTTGCTACAATAAAATACCATTACAATATAAAGTATTTAAACAGTTTTGTAAGTTTAAATTTCATGAAAATCCCCTTAAAGCTACTCTAGTAATAAATGTTTTAATATGTGTACCCTAATGCGTATGATTAATATTAATTCAAATTTAGTTTTAGTAAATTCAACATAACTCTTACTTATATCAAGCGATTTTAAAAATTAAAACCTTTTATTAAAGCTAAGAAAAATAACTATAAAAGTAAATAATACTTCAAACTAAATATATCTCTCTTGACAATTTTAAAAAGCTTTAAACAAATAGCATCAAAAAGTTTGCATCAACTTTTTAACACTATATACATCATACTGCCTCTTACCTACCTCCTCCTTTAACTTTACACTTATTTTGGTAAAGTCTCTTGCAAGACAGATATTTCTGAAGTCTTCACTTTAATGTAAATGCAAAAATGTCTTTATATCTTTCATTTTCAGCAAAAATATGAAATGTAATATTTTGTGTAATCTGTTCATTTATTTAAACGTAAAAAAAATTTTTAAGTTTTACTTTGCCACCTTGTTTTTCTTATAAGGATTTTCTTTATGTTCATGTTCAAGGATTATTAAGATTTTAATAAAGATTACCAGGCAATATAAAGTTAAAGTTGCCAGTCAAACACACCAGGTGAATGAATGAGACTTAAGGCATAATCATGCAAGCATATATAGACACTCATGCATTCATTGTTAAATAAAATGGGTAGGAAATGGCTCAAAGGAATTTTTGGCAGAAGGTGAGAACAAAATTTTATGATATTTTAATAAAATTTAATTAAAAACTTTGTAATGAACATTTAATTAAAATCTTGTAATAAAAATTTAATTAAAGGAAATAAAACAAATATGAAAATAAAATATTTTAAAGAAAATTCTAAATTATAGAGCATAATTTAAGAAAAAACTCTGTTAAGATATATTTTAGATTTTAATATAGGTTTTCGTTCATATTTTAGAATATTTTAGTTCGAATTTCAGTTCAGATTCTATATCAGATTTTAGTTCAGATTAAAGTTCAGATTGTAGTATAGATTTAAGTTCAGTTTCTAGTAAAGATTCTACACAGATTGAAGATCTAGTTTAGCTTCTAGTTCAATTACTAGTTCAGTTTCTAGTTCAACTTCTAGTTCGGGTTTTAGATCAGGTTCTGGTACAATTTCTAGTTCAGATCCTACTCGAGATACTAGTAGGGATTCTAGTTGAGATTCTAGTTGATATTATCGTTGAGATTCTTCTTAAAATTTTGGTTGAGATTCTAACTGAGATTCTAGGTAAGATTTGTCAAGATACTGGTTGAGATTCTAATTAAAATTCTAGTGGAGATTTCAGATGAGATTCTCGTAAAAATTATAGTTGGGATTCAAGTTGAGATTCTAGTTAAGATTAGTTCATAAGTCAGTTTATATATAGTCAAGTATCTAGTTGAGATTTAAGACGAGAGTCTAGTTGAGATTCTACTTGAGATACAAGTTGAGATTCTAATTAAAATTCTAGTGGAGATTCAATTTGAGATTTAGATCGAGATTCTAGTTGATATGCTAGCTGGGACTATAGTCGAGATTATAGTTGATATTTTTGAGATTCTAGTTGAGATTCGTCGAGATTCTGGTTGAGATTTTAATTAAAATTCCAGTGGTGATTTCAGTTGAGAATCTTTGAGATTCTGGATGAGATTCTAATTTAAATTCTATTGAAGATTTCAGTTGAGATTCTAGTTAAGATTCTTTGAGATTCTAATTAAAATGCTAGTGGGAATTTCAGTTGAGATTCCAGTCGAGGTTTTAGTTGAGATTCTAGTTAAGATTAGTTGATGAGATAGTTGATACTCTAACTGATATTCTAGTCGAGATTCGTTGAGATTATTGCTGAAATTCTAATTAAAATTCTACAGCAGTTGAGAGTAGTTCAGATTCTAGTTGAGATTCTAGTTGAGATTCAAGTTGAGATTCTAGATGAGGTTCTAGTTGAGATTCAAGTTGAAATTCTAGTTGAGATTCTAGTTGGGATTCTAGTTAAGATTCTAGTTGAGATTCTAGTCGAGATTCTAGTTGAGATTCTAGTTAAGATTCAAAATGAGATTCTTGTTGAGACTCTAGTTGAGATTCTAGTTGAGGTTCTAGTTGAGATTCTAGTCTAGATTCTAGATGAGATTCTAGTTGAGATTCTAGTTGAGATTCAAGTTGAGACTCTAGTTCAGATTCTAGTTGAGATTCAAGTTGAGGTTCTAGTTGAGATTCTAGTTGAGATTCTGATTGAGATTCTAGTTGAGATTCTAGTTGAGACTCTAGTTTAGATTCTAGTTGAGAATCTAGTTGAGATTCTGGTTGAGAGTCTAGTTGAGATTCTGGTTGAGATTCTGGTTGAGATTCTAGTTGAGAATCTAGAGATTCAAATTGAGATTCTAGTTGAGATTCTAGTTGAGATTCTAGTTGAGATTCTAGTTGAGATTCTGGTTGAGATTCTAGTTGAGATTCTAGTTGAGATTCTATTTGAGATTCAAGTTGAGGTTCTAGTTGAGATTCTAGTTGAGATTCTGATTGAGATTCTAGTTGAGATTCTAGTTGAGACTCTAGTTTAGATTCTAGTTGAGATTCTGGTTGAGAGTCTAGTTGAGATTCTGGTTGAGATTCTGGTTGAGATTCTAGTTGAGACTCTAGCTCAGATTCTAGTTGAGATTCTAGTGGAGATTCGAGTTAAGATTCTAGTTGAGATTCTAGTCGAGATTCGTGTTAAGATTCTAGTTGAGATTTAAATTGAGATTCTAGTTTAGATTCTAGTTGAGATTCTTTTTGAGATTCTTGTTGAGATTCTGGTTGAGATTCTAGTTGAAATTCTAGTTGAGACTCTAGTTCAGATTCTAGTTGGGATTCTAGTAGAGATTCTAGTTGAGGTTCTAGTAGAGGTTCTAGTTAGGATTCTAGTTGCGATTCAAGTTGAAATTCTAGTTGAGATTCAATTTGAGATTCTAGTTGGGATTCTAGTTGAGATTCTAGTTGGGAATTAGTTGAGATTTGTTCATAAGATAGTTGATATAATAGTCGAGATTCGTTGAGATTATTGTTGAGATTCTAATTAAAATTCTCCAGTAGTTTTTATTTAAATTAAAATTCTAGTTGAGATTCTATGTAGTTGAAGTTCGAGTTTAAATTCTTGCTTATATTCTAGTTGAGATTATGGCCCAGATTCAAGTTGAGATTTGTCGAGATTCTAGTTGAGACTCTATTAGAGATTCCTTGAGATTCTGCTTTAGATTCTAGTTGAGATTCTAGTTTAGATTCTGGTTAAGATTCTAGTTGAGATTATAGTTGAGATTCGTTGAGATTTCAGTTCAGGTTCAAATTCTAGTACATATAATTTCAGATTCTAATTGGTGTTCTATTTCAGATTCTAGTTGAAATTCAGGATGAGATTCTAGTTGAGACTCTATTTGAGACTCTAGTTGAAATTGTAGTTGAGATTATAATCGAGATTCTAGTTTATATTTTTGACGAGAGTCTAATCGAGATTTTATTGGAGACAATAATTGGGATTCTAATTAAAAATCTAGTGGAATTTTTAGTTGAGATTCTAGATGATATTCTGGTTTAGATTCTAATGAAAATGCTAGTGGAGATTTCTGTTGAGATTCTAGGTTAGACTCTATATTGAGATTTTAGTTAAGAGTAGTTGATACACTAGTTGATATTCTAGTCGAGATTCGATGATATTATTATTCAGATTCTAATTAAAATTCTACAATAGTTGAGAATCTAGTTGAAATTCTAGTTGAGATTTTAGTTGAGGTTCTAGTTGAGATTATAATTGAGGCTCTTTTTGCGATTACAGCCGAGATTATTGTTGAGATTTTAGTTTATTCTCTAGTTAAGATAATAGTTGAGATTCTAATAAAAATTCTAGTTGATATTCGTTGAGATTCCAGCTCAGATTCAGTATCAGTTAGATTTCATTTCAGATCCTAGTTCAGATTCTTGTACAGGTTCTATTTCAGGTTTTATTTCAGGTTCTATTTTAGGTTCTATTTAAGATTCTTTTTCAGTTTTTTGTACAGATTCTAGTTCTTTCATAATGATTTTATTTCATTTTCAGTTTTACTACTGAACAAATTAAATATTTTTAAATTGTTTATCTTTGTAGTAGTTACAACTACATATTTACTATAAAGTCTCCTCTAAAATTATGCTAATTACTTTTTATTACTCTGACTAACAAAGAATTTTGCAAAATTCATTAAACTTTTTTACAGCTTTGTAAATTTAAACCATAAATTTCTGTTTTTTTCTTTAAAAAGAAATCCCTATTAATCTTAATCATCATTTGTCATTTGCTTTAAGGATTATTTCACAAGTTCACTAAACTTTTAATTAAAACTAATAATAGTTCATGTCTTTACATACACACACAAGAATACATGAAAACAAAAACGAGATGACAGAAGAAGAAAAAAATATGAGACTTGAAATAATTGGGACTATCAAATATGTGGTTGAAATGAAACTAAAATTAAAAATTTCCAAAAAAAAAATATACAAGAAAAAGGAAAAACTGTTTGCAAGTGACAGACAGTATAAAATCAACGACACCATGATAATGACAAGTATATGAAACGTGTGGAAAATTGATGATTTAGTAGCAGATGTAAGAAATTTTGGGATAGGGCTGACAAAAGGTTTAATGAGAATCCATTTAGTGTGAGAAATTGTTATTTAATAATAGACTAGCTAGTTATTTGTTGAGAATTAATGGTTTAGAAATAATCCTTGGTTTGAAAGGATTTGAACAGAAGTGTAATAAAATTTCAGGGATTAGTTATTAACCACAATAAAATTCAGTTAAATAATTGTTTAACTATTTAAATAAGAGATTGTTTTGTATTAATGGTCTAGTGCGTATGAGTAATATTAATTAGTTAATGGGTTTACTAATGTAACCACAACTTTTTTTTTAAGTATTTATTTTACTTGTTTTTAATTTATCAGTTATTTAGAAAAAGCCTAATATTTTATGATACGAATGGCGATATAATTTGTTTTGAAACTTTCATAAAATGAGGGTTCAATGTCAAACAATTTTCTTTAGAAAACTAATGTGCTATAAACATATTAGCGGTATTCACAATGTAGAGTACTTGGCCTGGTAATGTAGTAAAAGAGCACAATATCAAAAAACTAAAAACAAAATACATTAGAAATTGAAATGTTTGTCAATAAATAGCTTTTCTGCTTTTTTACTAGGCCAAGTACTCTACATTGTGAATACCGCTATTTTAGATATAATTATATGGAATTTTGGAGTATATTGTAAATTTTTTCATATATTTCATGCAAAATGTTACTAACATATCAAATGTAAATTCTGAATTCCAACACACACTGACTTAACAGAAAGTTTGGTGTAAAACATTTTGCATGCAATATATGAAAAAATTTACAAATTTTCCGAATGGGGTAAGGTTTGTGGAATTTCTGAGGAGTAAATAAAAGCTTTTTATATAAGTATTTGATATTGATGAAAGCCTTAGGACTTGAAGATTGATATTTTAGTAAAACGAAATAATTTTATAAATTTTTGGGACCTCATTTACCTTAAAAATTAAAAAAATTATAATATAGTGATTTTCCATGAAGAAAAATATAAAATTTTAATTAATGTAAAATTTTAAAGGTAAAAGTTAACATAACAAAATTTGAAACAAATGTAGATCCGAATGTTCTTAAATCAACGGTATTATAATTTTTGAAATTTTTTATTTTCAAATACCGAAATTCCTAAACCGGGAAAAATGTGTTCAATAAACTGAGATTTTTCAGAAAAGTGCCTAGTGTGTCGTAATTTACCACGTGATAGTACAAAATCTTTGTAAGTGTTTAAGCAACATATAGGGTTATACAAATATGGAACATTTTCGTAGAGCAGTGCTTTGCCTTTTTAGAATTTGTTATTGAAACCTAAAATTATTTTTTAAAATTGGCCAAGTTTGGATAGGCCTGGGGGGTGTTGTGTCAGCTTTAGTGAGCCAAATGTTACTTTACACGCTTTAACATTAAGTTCTCTTTCCGGATCATATAAAAATTGTTATAGTC
This sequence comes from Calliphora vomitoria, assembly GCA_942486065.2. Lineage (NCBI taxonomy): Eukaryota > Metazoa > Arthropoda > Insecta > Diptera > Calliphoridae > Calliphora > Calliphora vomitoria. The sequence continues at coordinate 16,016,823 of OW818030.2, read as the reverse complement.
CAAAGAAAAACTTTTTCTACAAAAGAAAACTTAAAAAAGTACGGCCCATTTTATATGTTCCAAATTTGGATGCGTGTAACTTTTTATAGGGATAAGATAACTGTTAGCAAAAATTCATATTTTATTAAGAATTTTATCACCAACATAGCTGATATCTTAAAAATAAATTTTGACCATCCGTTGGCCCGCCATCTCTAAAAAAACATAAAAAGATCGAGCAAAATTAAAAAAAATAAATCTATAAACCTAAATATCTCTTTAGCTATTAGAGATATTCAAACTATGTAAGAATATTTTTTGTAGATCTTCTTACGAACTATTTATATTTAAAATTTCAGATCATTTAAACCATAAATGGATTTTTGGCGATTTTTTAAAAAAAATTTAGACCCGAGTTGACCAACTTGAGGGGCCACATACTGGCTCCCATTAGCGCTAGGAAGCTAAACATATGCATGTGCAACTCAGAAATACCTCAGCTCCAGCCATATGAAATTTTGTAGCAATAAATCCAATAGTTCCCAAGATACCGAATTATTTCCAAAAAATAACGTTTCTAAACCACTGTGCGATGGCGTATTTTCTAAAAGAGATGGGTAAAATATTCCTTCTAAATAGTTTCTTGGCTATAAACTGCAAGATGGCAGCAATCGTTTAAAAGGTCGTAGAGTTTTTCATTCTGTTTTAAAATTATTGCTGAAGTTAGACCAACCCCCACCTTGCAATATCAGCAGAAACAACATTTGGAAACATAGTATAGTTGATTAAATTTTGCGTCAAGTTTCTCTCAATTCTATTGGTGTCATTATATATGAAGGAAAGATATCGGGAGTTATCCACAAATTAGAGCTTAGGCGAAAGCACAGCTAACCAAAGCTTTGTAATTAAATGAGAACTGGTAACTCATCATAGCTGTAATCTTATTACTGCAGCTTTATCAAGAATAAACCACGGATTTGACTTCTATCAATTAAATTACATTACTGTAAATAATCTCCAAGGAAACTAATAAAACTTAGAAGCATCTTATTATGGACATTCATCTGAGCCAGGAGTTCCTCGAACGACCAGTGCTGAGTAGTGTATCACCTTAACATTCTAATCGGCATATGTTGGCATTATACACTCTAAGTAGCGAAATGAATTTGTTGCTTGAATGTGTTGGTTTTGTATTAATATCTGATTAAGTTGTTGATATGCTTTGCTTGAGTTTTCCCAATATTTACTCCAATCTTACTTCCCTTTTCCGCAGTACCACCAGCTCGTTTGCTCTGCATGTTATACAAATTATGAGATATGCGACAAATATCGTCTGGAAAATCAAAATCTTATAGGGAACTTTGGAAATTCCATATAATAACACTATTTCCCATGAAGTGTTTTAGAAAACTGCTTTATATTTCTTTATTTTTGAAATAGCACTCGTCATTTCTTCGATTCTGGAATACTCTACAAATCCTTATTCTGAGAGCTTCCTGTCTAGTTATCGTTACTGATGTACTCGTTCTTATTGATGATTACCAGAACTTCAGCCTTCTTTATAGTGTAGTTTCGGTTCGAGCTGGGGTTTGACAGATGATTTATTAAAAAAACACACCATTTCAATGTTTTTATGGTATGAGGTGGTTAGTTTATTAACCACCATGGCGGTTGGCATTAAAAATGATTGTGATACAACTTTCCATAGCGTATAAATATGTTTGAAAGCAAATCATTTTGACTACATTTTCTGACCAAAACAAACGAAATAGCACAGTTACACTGAATGCGATTAATAATAAACACTCTGTGTTTATTTTATTAAACGCGTGAAAGTATATTAGAAAAATTTCGGTTCACAGTATTTTCAAATTAATATATTAATCTAACCAGGCAAAGTTTTGCCAAAAAACATAAACGATGACTTCCAAAAATCTAATTGTTTAGCAAAATGCCAATAGATGCAAATAAACTATGTTTTAAAGACTATAGAAAAGGTGGTTAGAAAAGTGACCACTAAACCGCATAGAGTTAACTTATTGCTTCCAAGAATAAGATTCCTGGTGTGGTCAAATATGGATGTTTACCTATGTGGTTTTTGTCTGAGATCTCAGACTCTATCCAATGTCAAATCACAATCTAGCTAGTTATCTGGGAAACTAGAAAAAATAATCGACAAATAATCATGAGCTATATATACGTGCCGAAAGGAGCGTTAGTTCTTATCGCGACAGACAGCCATTCAATTAGAACACAGGTATCCGACAATGCATTATTTTTCACCTATATCTCAGACAAATACTTTGTATTTTTTATGTAGAGGTGTAGAATGCAGGGTGAGCTTTGGCGATCGCGAGAGACAGACATTCGATTATAATATAGGTTTCCGACAACCAGATTTTATCTCCAATTTCTCAGACAATTACTTTGTATACTTTTGGTATTGTGAGTAATAAATCACTACTTCTTCTGGTTAATTGTAAGCCAATCGACATTTATTGTATGCAAGATGGCACATTTTTCCCAAGAAAAAATTGACTTAACACTTTTACACAGCACAAAATAGACTTAACCCTCTAATACCAATTTCTAAAAAATGGCTAAAAACGTTTGTAATAATTTGTTTATGGTAAATTTGGGCATCTGATTTCAAAAACAAAATTTAAAAGTTTGTACAATCAATGGTTTACCTGCCAGGAGGGAAAAACTAAATGAGTGCCTTAAGGCACCCTTGGGCTTTAGAGATTGAAACATAGTCGGATTTTAGTTAGTATAGTTAGTAAATTTTTATTGAAAACAACTTTTCTAATTGTTCATTACTCAAATCAGATAATTTGACCAGCAAATTGCCAATCAAAGCAATGAAAACCAAACAACATTTTGCTATATGGGGGAAAATCTGAGGCAGCTAAACTAGTTTGCAATGCCCATGAGTGCCTGAAGGCACTCATCAAAATAATAGCACGTCTCTAAAGAGTAGCTTACCTTTTTTACATAAATCTTGACACCAATATATAAAATATAAGTATACTTTTTAAAAAAAAAAAAAAAAAATGATGGCAATCGGGAAACTTTAAAACACTTTAATCAACGTTTGATGACACAACATGGACTTCGCATATTTTTTTGGTTCCACTTAGTTTGTAAAAAGTGCAGCAAATTAGAAAGAAGAAAGCTTTAAGCAGGTTGTTTAGAATTTGTTACAAGAGTTTTTGAAGTGAAAAATCGGTTGTATTTGCTTGTATTTATTGTCATTTCTGCGATAAGTGCCTTGAGGCATGCTTAAGCATTAGAAGGTTAAGTAGTAGCAATTTTGGATATCATAGTACAACAACGAGGAGAAACAAAATAATTGTAAACGTTTTTTATACAAACAATGTAGTTTTACTTATTCTAATATTTGGTACTAAAATCCTAATTTTAATAATAAGTGGACTTGGCATGTTTGCTCAATAAGTTTACGATATGAAGACACATTTACATAAATTAAGGAAATATATATTAAGTATAATAAGTATTACATTTCCTTATCTAATTTATTATACATTCATTGCGTAAAATTAAAACTTTTTTTTGGAAAATTTATTCATTAAAATTTTAATAAATTTATTTTTATGAAGATGGTTCAATATCGTTATAAGTTTACTGCATTCATAACGGAACAATGCCAAAAATGAAAAGCTTATTATAACAAAAATTTTATTAAAATTTAGTAAATAGCTACAAAAATAATAAATATTTCATAAAAGCGACTCTAGAGCGTATACGTAATATTAATTCGGAAGTAGTTTTGGAAAATAAACAAACACAAAACAATTTTATAAGCTACATACAAAATTTAAATTGCTAATGAAAGCTGAGATAATAAGCTTGCTAGTTATTCAAAAAACCATAAACTATATTTAATAAAAACAATTTAAAAAAAATAAAAAATTCAAGAAAAATTATATTTTTTCTTAATATTATTTTAACTTAAAATTTCCTTTACCTAAGCTATTTATTTAATTTAAAACATCTTGTTTATTGTTCACATTTATGTTATTATCCTTCAATTACAAATTTCTATCAGACCATCATCCTTTTAATCGTGTCTGACTGCTACAATTTTCTTGTTGTTCTCATTTACAGCATTTTGAAGAATTTATTTATTAAACAAGATTATGACTCTTCATAATACAAACATTCTTCTACAGCCACTTAAAGAAATTTTCAACTTACTAGCTACACTTTACCATTTTGTTTCTCTTGTCGTCATCGTTGTATGCCAATTTATTTTATTTCATTCTGGTTTTCTATTTTTTGTATTTAAGTTGTGTTACAAAAATTGTGTTAAATTATAACCACCCATCAAATTCAACGAATATTATTATGAATATAAATATAAACTCAATGGTGTATGACAACGAAAGACATTTTCGTCAACTGTAAATGTAAGGAGTAGATGGGTGTGATGATTAGAAGTAGGACGAGGAGGAGAAGGAGGTGGGAAAGTGTTGGGGTAATGTGTAAATAAGACTGGTGAGATATGGCAAATACTATTTGTTGTAACACAACACAAACATATAGTAGTTATTTTCATTCTAAACGTGGTTACAAATTTATAAGAGACAAGACAGTGGGTAAAATTGCAAAAAAAATGGAATCGAAAATTTACTACTTTCAATGCATTAGACCAACATATTATTCACCCATAGATCCTTATTAAGAGGTCGTAGAGGAAAAACGACAATAATCTGTGATTACTCATATTTCCCACCAAATATCGATTTTTATGTGAAAAATCTACAATCACTCATAGATCAATCAACCATAAATCCTTATTAAGAGGTCCTAAAGGAAAAACGACAAAAATCTGTGATCACTCATATTTCCCACCAAATATCGATTTTTATATGAAAAATCTTAAATCGGTCATAGATCCTTAATAACAGGTCCTAGAAGAAAAACGACAATAATCTGTGATCACTCATATTTCCCACCAAATACCGATTTTTATATGAAAAATCTAAAATCACTCATAGATCCTTATTAATAGGTCCTAGAGGAAAAACGACAGTAATCTGTGTCACTCATATTTCCCACCAAATATCGATTTTCATATGAAAAATCTAAAATCACTCATAGATCCTAATTTAGAGGTCCTAGAGGAAAAACGACAATAATACTTAATCACTCATATTCCAAATATCGATTTTTTTTATGAAAATTCTAAAATCACTCATAGATACTTATTAAGAGGTCCTAGAGGAAAAACGACAATAATCTGTGATCACTCATATTTCCCACCAAATATCGATTTTTATATGAAAAATCTAAAATCACTCATAGATCCTTATTAAGAGGTCCTAGAGGAAAAACGACAATAATTTGTGATCACTCATATTTCCCACCAAATATGGATTTTTCTAAAATCACTCATAGATCCTTATTAAGAGGTCCTAGAAGAAAAACGACAATAATCTATGATCAGTTATGTTTCCCACCAAATATCGATTGTATATAAGAAGAGAGAGAGGTCTATTAAATTTAATTGTTTATTTTAATTTGTTTATTTCATTTGTATTTTGAGCCGTTGTCATTTTTTACAGGAGTGCAGCGTGGAGCCACTCTGCTTTTGTAAATGTAGCTTTAATTTATCAAATTTGTTATTACGTTACACACTGTCCCTTTCAGTAGTTGCAGACAAAATCCATAATATTTAATTTTCGTTATATATTTCTACAACTCGTGTTTATACTATTAAAGCAAACATTCACTTTCTTTTGTTTACACTATAGTTACAGTTGTGAAAAGTGAAAAAAAGGAAACTAGAAAATAAAATTATAAGGTACATGTTTCAGCTTTAAAGTCCTTATAACACACATTCCTTCAAAAGGAAAATAAAAACTTTATTTGCATATAACAGCTAAACAAATTTGGCAAAATTTATAAGTTTTCAATGCTTTACATGATATTTTTTTTGCTTTAAATACAAAAGCAGTTTTTTGTATTGTTTCTATTTGTTAAATTTTTTTCTGCATAAAAGTTGAAAAACCTCCCTTCAATTTGTTTTATAGCTTGTCCAGAGTTAGTTCTTTTTTTTTCAAGTTAAATTTTATGTTACGTGAAACGTGACAAATATGTAGCCATGCTATGATTTGCATATGTTTTACATAAATTGTATTTTACTTACAAGACGAAGACGTATATTACTTAATTCAATTTGCATAGATATTTTTTAAACATATATGATTTTGAAAAAAAAAAAAAAATATTTTAAACACAATTTGTAAACAAATGATAGATGATACATTGTGTTGTAAGTTGGCAGCAATAAAAGTTTTTTTTCATTTTTAGATTTTTATCAATAAAATTGCATTTTGTAAGAAAAATTTTTATTATAGGAGAATTCGTTGAATTTGAAGTGTATTTAATTCAAGGAGAAAGATGAAAAGAAAAGTTTAGAAATTAAATTTTGTATTCCCAAAAATAACTTTAAATGCTAATATGATTACTTTTGATCATAATATGATTTCGTTGGATCATAATATGATTTATTTGATTTATTATGATAGCTTTGGATCGCTTGGACAAGCCAAAAAAGGGAACAAAATGCTCCTATCTATTATGAGCTGCCCAAACCCTCACAGGGAACATGTACCGAATGCTGATTCATTTGAAGCGAGCATTGACCCAAAATTGCCCAGAATATGGTCCCAGCATTAAACCGTAATACTCCATTATGACAACGCTAGACCACATGTTGCAATATCTCTTAAAAACTATTTAGAAAGAAGTGGTTGGGAAAATTGTGCACGCCCGCCTTATGGTCGAGACCATGCCCCATCCAACTACTATTTGTTTTGAAATTAGCTTGATTCGATCTTGGCCTCAAAAGATGAGCAGTTATAGATTCTAGTTGAGATTCTGGTAGAAATTCTGATTGAGATTTGTTGTTGATATTCTAGTTGAGACTCCAGCTGAGATTCTACTTGAGCTTCTGGTTCAGATTCAAGTTCAGATTTTATTATAGATTTTACCCAGTATTATAGTTAAAATTCTAGATTAGATTCCTGTTCAGATTCTACAACAGATTCTTGCTGAGATTCTAGTACAAATTCAGATCATAATTCAGTTTCTAGTTTAGGTTCTAGTTGAGGCTCTAGTTGAGATTCTTATTGAGATTCTAGTTAAAATTTTAGTTCAGATTGTTGCTGAATTTCTATTTCAGATTCTTGCTCAAACTCTAGTTGAAATTCTATTTGAGATTCAATTTGAGGTTCTTGTCATACTACTTCAGACTCTAGTTAAGATTCTAGTTAAAATTCAATTTGAAGTTATAATTGATTCTCTAGTTCTCACTCATACACTAGTTCGCACTTTAGTTAAGATTCTAGTACAGATTCTGGTTCAAATTCTAGTAAATGTTTTAGTTAAGATTCAATTTAATATTCTAGTCGATTTTAGTTGAGATTCTAGTTGAGATTCAAGTTGAGATTCTAGTTCAAATTCTAGTTGAGATTCTGGTTGAGATTCTAGTTGAGATTCAAGTTGAGATTCTAGTTGAGATTCAAGTAAAGATTTTAGTTGAGATTCAAGTTGAGATTCTTGTTGAGATTCTAGTTGCGTTTCTAGTTGATATTCTAGTTGAGATTCTAGTTGAGATTCTGGTTCAGATTCTAGTTGAGATTCTGGTTGAGACTCTAGTTGAGATTCTAGTTGAGATTCTAGTTGAGATTCAAGTTGAGATTCTAGTTGCATTTCTAGTTGAGATTCTAGTTGAGATTCAAGTTGAGATTCTAGTTAAGAATCTAGTTGAGATTCTAGTTGAGTTTCTAGTTGAAATTCTAGTTGAGTTTCTAGTTGAGATTCTAGTTGAGATTCTGATTGAGATTCAAGTTGAGATTCTAGTTGAGATTCTAGCTGAGATTTAAGTTGAAATTCTAATTGAGATTCTAGTTGAGATTCTAGTTGAGATTCTGGTTGATATTCTGGTTGAGATTCTAGTTGAATTTCAAGATCAGATTCTAGTTGAGTTTCTAGTTGAGATTCTAGTTGAGATTTTTGTTGAGATTCTAGTTGAGATTTTAGTTGATATTCTAGTTGATATTCTAGTTGAGATTCTAGTAGAGATTCAAGTTGAGATTCAAGTTGAGATTCAAGTTGAGATTCTAGTTGCAATTCTAGTTGCGTTTCTAGTTGAGATTCTAGTTGAGATTCTGATTGAGATTCAAGTTGAGATTCAAGTTGAGATTCTAGTTGAGATTCTAGTTAAGATTTTTGTTGAGATTCTAGTTGAGATTCAAGTTGAGATTCTAGTAGAGATTCAAGTTGAGATTCTAGTTGAGATTCTAGTTGAGATTCTAGGTGAGATTCTAGTTGAGATTCTAGTTGAGATTCTAGTTGAGATTCAAGTTGATATTCTAGTTTAGACTCTAGTTAGGATTCTGGTACAGATTGTAGTTGAGATTCTGGTTGAGATTCTAGTTGAGATTCTAGTTGAGATTCTAGTTTAGATTCAAGTTGAGATTCTAGTTGAGATTCTAGTTGAGATTCTAGTTGAGATTCTAGTTGAGTTGGTAGTTGAGATTCAAGTTGAGATTCTAGTTGAGATTCTAGTTGAGATTCTAGTTGAGATTCTGTTTGAGATTCTAGTTGAGATTCTAGTTGAGATTCTGGTTGAGATTCTAGTTGAGATTCTAGTTGAGATTCTACTTGAGGTTCTGGTAGAGATTCTAGTTGAGATTCTAGTTGAGATTCTGGTTGAGACTCTTGTTGAAATTCTAGTTGAGTTGGTAGTTGAGATTCGAGTTGAGATTCTAGTTGAGATTCTACTTGAGGTTCTGGTAGAGATTGTAGTTGAGATTTTAGTTGAGATTCTAATTGAGATTCAAGTTGAGATTCTAGTTGAGATTCAAGTTGAGATTCGATGAGATTATAGTTGAGATTCTAATTAAAATTCTAGTTGATGTTCTGCTTGAAATTCTAGTTGAGGCCCTAGTTTGGATGTCAGTTGAGACTATAGTTGAGATTCTAGTTGAGTTTTTATTTGAGATTTTAGTCGAGGTTCTAGTTAAGATTCTAGTTGAGATCTTATTTGTTGTTCTAGTTGAGAATCTAGTCTCAATATTATTTGAGATTGTAGTTGAAATTCGTTGAGATTCTATTTCAGATTCTATTTGAGATTCTTGTTGATGTTCTATTTGATAATCTAGTTGAGATTCTAGTTTAGATTCTAGTTAAATTTTTATTTCGGATTCTTGTTCACACTGTAGTTCAGACTCGAAAAGGAAAGCCTAGAGGGACTTCTGTAGCGACGTTGAAGGATCTTCTGAGACTAACAGATTTCGTAAAGTTCTATCAAACTCTATGTTTTCACCAAGCTATATACAGAAACCCTGTGATAGATCGACTCTGAATAGTAATGAAACACTTGAGGTCTTACTAGACACTCATTTCCCAGGCTGTCTCCCAGTCAATGATGAAACTGTGTATGGGGCTGGTGATTCCATTGCTCCGTGTTATAACTCTGTTCCGGTGAACAGGGAATAAATTCAGTGGGCAGATTGATCTTCAAGCTGCTGATCTTCAGAAGAATGGATTACAGACCTATTAATATTGCATCCTTTTTGCTGAAAACCCTAGAAAGGGTGATAGACGTATACCTGAGAATGACCATTCTGACGAAACTCATCTCTAAATCCTAACATGCCTACACTAAGGGCAGATCTGTAGAAACAGCTCTACATTCGTTAGTTGGCCATAACATAAGGAGTATTCACTTATTGCCTTCCTTGATATTGAAGGGGCTTTTAACAATGTCGGGCCCGTCGCCTTCCTATCTGCGATGGACGAACATGGGATTGATCTTTGTGTACGCCGGTTAGTCGGAAAGATACTCGGCTATAGAGTCCTATGTGCTACCCTAGCTGGCATAAGTGTTTCAAAATTGGCCAATCGTGGAACCCCACAGGGTGGTGTACTATCTCCACTTCTATGGAATCTGGCTACGAATACCCTGTTGGTCACGATGGACACCAGAAAGATTAAAACAGCCGCTTATGCTGACGATGTTACAGTATTTATACCTGGTAAATTTCTGGATACAATATCTAGTTGTATGGAATCGGCATTAAGTACACTGAGTGATTGGAGTATATCAAGTGGACTTAGTGTGAATCCCCAAAAAACGGAATTGGTTCTCTTCGCAAGGAGGTATAAGATCGATGACTTTAGACCAACTAGACTGAATGGAATCAGTCTTGAGATCAGGGATAATGCAAAGTATCTTGGCATCATTCGAGATAAGAGATTGTCCTGGAATATGAGCATTCAGAACATGATTAACAAGATCTATGTGGCCATCTACTCCTGCAAAAAGGCAATTGGTACTAACTGGGGTATTATGAAGAAAAGGTATCAATTGGATCTTCAAAGCAGCCGTTAAACCTATCTTGTTCTATGGAGTATTGGTGCGGTGGCAGGCCTTAGATAATGCTACTCACCGGAAGGCCGATGAACGAGATATAAGGACAATCGCGATACTGATTACAGGCGCTATAAGGTCTACTTCCTCTAAGGCACTTTTTACTATTCTTAACTGGTTACCAGTTGATTTGATGGTGATACAAATGGCTCTCAACTCTGCTGTGAGACTAAATGCTGGTTGTTCGTGGTCTGGTTAGAACCTAAGACACTCTACGATACTGAATTACTATGGGCACATACATGGTAATGTCGATTACTGCATCGTAAAACCTTTTTCGATAGGTATTTCCATATTATGATCCCGAATAGGGATTTTTGGCAACGTGGAATCTTCCCCCCTGCCGACGTCATACGGATATACACTGATGGCTCTAACAGGGGTAAAAGGGTCGGTGGAGGTTTCTACATTGAAAACTTTGGGATAAAATCCTACTTTAGGCTACCTAACTTCTGTAATCCTCTTCAGGCGGAAATTACTGCCATTGAACGTGCATCCAACTGGCTGAGGTACTATCGAATATCTGGTGATATATGTATATTTACTGCCAGCAGGCTGCCATTAACGGAATAGCGGATATCTTCATGGCATCTAAGTTAACCGAGGAATGCCGGGTATCCCTAAATGAGAGAGCGAGACATTCAAGGATAACGCTTATATGGGTCCCTGGACATGATGGAAATCAGGGTAATTGTATAGCAGATGATTTGGCCAAAAGAGGTGCGATGATGAGTGAGGAGGCGATCGACCCCTTTTCTGGTATTTCCCTTGTTAAAGATGGCTGTTCAGCAGAAACTATATGAGACTGCAAAAACAGGTGGTCTAATGAACCTTCCTGTACTACAGCAAGGTCGACTTGCCCCGTATATGATGCCAGCAGCACGAATCTACTTATAGAATACCGTCGTGAGCAAATAAGGCTAATTGTCTCCTTTACTACAGGACACTGTTTAGTCGGGACATATGCAAGAAGAATGGGCCTTGGGTACAATGACTACTGTAGAAGCTGTCATAATGAGGAAAACGAAGAGACTGTGTATCACCCTTTCTGCCAATGTCCGGCTCTGATAAACCTGGGGAACGCATCCTCGGATTTCCATTCCTGTCATGCTTGGACGAGCTATCGAGGATGAATCTGAGACGAATCTATTCCTTTATCCGGGAATCTGGTTGGTTTAATTTGGAGTTAACGGAAGTATTGTAAATACCCTGCTGACTACCCCTTGGGTATCACAATGGGACCAGATTCGAATGAACTAAAGTAAGCTGCTTGAGGAGTGGCTGTCCATGGAACCTAACCTATAGTTCAGACTCTAGTTGTGATTCTAGTTGAGGTTCTAGTTAAGATTTTAATCGTGGTTCTAGTTAGGATTATATTTAAGATTCTATTTGATATTAGTTAAGATTGTAATTAGAATTCTAGTTGAGATTCTAGTAGAGATTTTGGTTGAGATTCTAGTTGAGGCTCTTGTTGAGAGTTTGGTTGAGATTTGTTGTGATTCTAATTGAGATTCCAGTTAATATTCTCGTTGCGATTTGTTGGGATTATAGTTCAGATTCTAGTTGAGATTCCTTGAACTTCTAGTTGAGATTCTAGTTGAGATTCGTTGAGATTCTAGTTCAGATTCTAAGTGAGGTTCTAGTTGAGATTCTAGTTGAGATTTGTTTAGATTATAGTTCAGATTCCTAGAATTTCTAGGTGAGATTCTTTGAGATTCTGGTTGAGGTTTGAATTAAAATTCTAGTTGCGACTCTTGTTGTGATACCAGTTGAGTCCCTAGTTGAGTTTCTATTTGAGATTCTAGTTGAGATTTGTTGAAATTCTAGGTGAGATTCTAGTTGATATTCGATGAGATTCCAGTTGAGATTCTAAGTGAGATTCTAGTTGATGTTCTAGTTGAGTTTTTAGTTAAGATTCTAGTTGAGATTTTGGTTGAGATTTGTTGTGATTCTGATTGAGATTCTAGTTGAGATTCTAGGTGAGATTCCAGTTGAGATTCCTTGAAAGTCTAAGTGAGATTCTAGTTGAGATTCCTTGAAATTCTAGGTGAGATTCTAGTTGAGATTCTAGTTGACGTTCTAGTTGTAGTTCTTGTTGAGATTCTAGTTGAGATAATAAAGATTCTAATTGATACTCTAGTTGATATTCTAGTTGAGATTCGTTGAGATTATAGTTGAGATTCAATTAAAATCTAGTTGGTGTTCTGCTCAAGGCTCTAGATGAGGTTTAAGTTGAGACTTTAGTTGAGTTTCTTGTTGAGATTCTAGTCAAGATTCTAATTGAGATTCTGATTGAGAATCTGATTATAATTTTAGTTTAGTTTCTAGTTTGTTTTTTAGTTGAAATTATAGTTAAGATTCTAGTTGAGTTTTTAGCTGAGATTCTAGTCGAATTTCTAGTTGAGATTCTAGTTGATATTCTAGTTGAGATTCTGGTACAGATTCTAGTTGATATTCTAGATGAGATTCTATTCGAGATTCTAGTTAAATTTCTATTTCTGATTTTTGTGCACACTTTAGTTCAGACTCTAGTTGAGATTCTAGTAGAGATTATGTTTAAGATTCTATTTGATATTCTAGTCGATATTAGTTGAGATTCTTATTAAAATTCTAGTTGAGATTCTAGTTGAAACTCTTGTTGAGAATCTTGTTGAGCCTCTAGTTAAGATTCTAGTTGAAACTCTTGTTGAGAATCTTGTAGAGGCTCTAGTTGAGTTTCTAGTTGAGATTTTAGTACAGATGCTAATTGAGATCCTAATAGAGATTGAGGTTGAAATTTGTTCTGATTCTGATTGAGATTCTAGTTAAATTTCTAATTGAGATTCTAGTTGAGACTTTAGTTAAATCTCTATTTCAGATTCTTGGTCACACTATAGTTCAGAATCTTGTTGAGATTCTGGTTGAGTTTCTAGTTAAGATTCTAATCAAGGTTATAGTTGAGATTATATTTAAGATTCTATTTGATATTCTAGTCGATATTAGTTAAGATTGTAATTAAAATTCTAGTAGAGTTTTTGGTTGAGATTTTTTGTGATTCTGATTAAAATTCTAGTTAAATTTCTAGATGATATTGAAGTTAAGATTTCAGTTGAGGCTTTAGTTGAGATTCTCGTCAAGGTTCTAGTTGAAATTTGTGTTAAGATTCTAGTTCTGTTTTATTTCAGTTCATGTTAGTTTCTGTTTATTGTTTCCATTCTGCATATCACGAAATTTGTTCTTCCATCAATATTTGGATGCATTCTTACATAGAATAAAAAAGTAGTTATTTTAATATCGTCGGGTTGTTTTTGTTGTAGATATACATATTTAATATTAAATGTTTTCTAACAGCATTTGTCATAGAACTACTGCTATTCGTTATGCTAACTAGCTTTTCAATATTCTTGTAATCTTCACATTATTAATTTGATTTTTGATGATAATCCAGGAGTATTAATGTTAACCAACATTTTGTTTGACAAAACAATTTTATCTGCCAGATTATCAGCCATTTGTTTGAATATCTTAATCTCCTGTGATCAGTTATTTAAATGCTTTAGATATTTAAATAGACTTATTTGTCTGATTTTTAAGATTAGTAAATTTTTGTGATTCTTTATTAGTTGTTATGTTTTCTCCATTACATTTTAATTTGTATGTTATTTCCATTAAAAAATTCTTGTATTAAATCCATTGTAGTATGTCATAGTCTTCGCCTTAAACTGTGCTTTAAAAATAACTTGTTTTTTTGATTACACATACAAAATTTCTAAATAAAAAACTCTTGAATAAAATATATTGATAAATGCCAAATGTTGTAAAAGTTCAAAAAAATCATAACATATAGAGTTTTAGATGACAATTCAATAGATATGCTCTTTTCTTGTTTTCTGTTTGTTTTTTATCTGTCATAACTTTATGGAACATAAATACATTCCTTTTTATATTAGTTGGCATTTTGCGATGAACAATGGTCAATAAATGCACAAAATTTGGTATTTCTATTTTTATGTGATTTTGTGCTTTTTTTTTTAGCATTTGCTACAATTTTTATTGAAAATCATGGCAATGATATGACAGAAAGTTGCATTTTATATATTTTTTGTGATGGTTTCTTTTTTGTATTTTTTCCATTAAGCTGTGTATTTTGTATAGTATTTTTATTGTAAATATTTCTTACTGTTTGCTATAATTTGTAGTAAAGATAAATTAAATTTTCTGCAGTCTCTGTTTTGGCCATAAGACACAAATGTCGTTTAGTTAATGTTAAGAATATTGCCAAGAAAATTATGTTACATTTGATTAAAGAACATAATTTATACATTGTCGTGCAAATAAGACAACAATGTCACATTTGTATGTTAATTTTTGAATGTATGTACGTTTGCTTCTTTTTGTTTTATTTAGTTGTGGGTGTATTTGAGTTGTCTTTGTATTTCAGCAAAGTTTCTGAGATTTATGACAGCGTATTTGTTATGCATATGAGTGTGTCAACAGCACTGTTATCAAGTCTTTATTATCAAAATTCCTCAGAATTTTGCGGCCATCTTAAGTAATAAAGAACAAGGTTGTTCTCACTTGCTTAGAGTAAAGCCTCTGGGCGTATGAGTGCTATTAATTATGAAACTAATATAAATTATACGTCATGGTAGCACAACATTATTGCTAATAGCTAGGAGGAATCTTTAATTTGAATATGTATTTAATTTTGTATTTAATCATTCCATTTAATTTCCATTTAGTATTTTTTCTCTCCCTTTTTTATAAAACTATTTTCATGACAATTAATCCTTAAACATTTATTTGTATCCCTTTTTCGTTTAGCATTAAATTAATTTGCATACATCCTGTGCTTAATCCTGTTTAAAAAAAAAAAAATAAAACAAAGTTGTATAAAATTATTGACATATTTATTCAACTGAAAATAAACAATAACGTCTGCTATAATCGGCATTGACAAATCGTAAATACCTTTCACCTTGAAATTGGGGACAATGTAATATAATATCTTGACTATTTCGACATTTCCATATTATTACATTGGAGTTGAAAGAGTACAAGGCTACCAATGGTCGACTTCTGGAGACCTAATTCTAAGTTTGATTTCTTGGCCGTATCGATATCGAAAATTCCCACCTGAAAAACGAAGAAGAAATCTAACAAACTGAGAGAAATTAAAAAGCCAAGTTCTCTAAAGAAAATATTCAAGCCAGTGCTCCTTTCCGTCTTTGAACGACCAGCATAGACTATGAAAACATCATTACGGAGGACAGAGTTTGTAGCCCTCTCTTGTCGGTATTTACTCATCAATGTTGTTATAGCTATACAAATTTTTCTGTATACCTTGAATGGAGCCCGATGACATCAAAGGCATCTCTTCCTAAAAGTTTTCTTACAATTATAAAAGGCAAAGAGTGCCTTTCGCAATCCACTATCAGCACGAAATCTTGGGGTCCAAAATTACGACAAGGTATTTGGTATTCCTCGTAGATAATGAAATTCCGAGGTTTTATATCTCCTGGTAAAATGCAGAATTCACACTCTATGGGTCGATACCATGAGATCACTTATTTTTGTAAGAAATTTTTATTTCTCTTTTTCTTCAGGATATTTTCCTCTAAGCTTACCCCTAAGCCAAAGAAAACGAGCGGCGACTGTAGCGTATATATACATACTTCTGAAAGTACTTGAAAAATTCGATAACATATGCAATGACGAACTTATACTACAACCTGAAGGAATAAAATGTTCGAGAATATTCTGTAAAAATGTGTGTAATTTGTATTACATATTACATATTGCACATTAGGGTAGCTCTCATAATTTGACGTTTTTGGATTATATTTGTTATAGCCATGGTTCAATAGAATACAAACACGTATAAGTATTAACAAATAAAGTTACAATGGATTAATGTTGAAACAAGTTATAATGAGTTAAATATGTTAGAAAATTTATTGTATATATTATATATTTAAAAAACTATGGGTAAATAAAATACAAAAACAGTTGGATTTTGTTCCAACATTGTATTTTTTATTTATTTTATTTTTTTACTTTGATCCAAAACACGCAACCTCAACCTCTAACCGTTATCCAATTATGCTAAAATTATTAGTTGACGGAGGACAATCTTAGACCTTGGAAGCACCGAAAACCAAATTAAGTACCATATAAGGGCCACCTTAATGTACATACATTCCCACCATCTCTCTATAAATAGTTTCTGTTTTATAGGAAAATAATTGTTAAAACGTTTTGGTTTTACAATTTAAACATTATATCGTGTGACAAGATGATATAAAATTTAAATGAAATCAACACGGGGGAGAATAAAAATAAACTAACAAACAAACACTAACATAGATTAAATCGGATTTTAATAAACTTAATATAGAATGCTATAACCTGTGAGCAAAATAGTAAATGCTTTTGGGATGATAATGGTAAAAAAAGGGCAATAAGAGATATTGGAAAAATATATTAAAAATAGAAAAAAATAGAAATTAATGGATATTTAAAAGTATTATAATACTATGACTAGACTATGACTAGACTATGACTAGACTATGACTAGACTATGACTAGACTATGACTAGACTATGACTAGACTATGACTAGACTATGACTATGACTATGACTAGACTATGACTAGACTATGACTAGACTATGACTAGACTATGACTAGACTATGACTAGACTATGACTAGACTATGACTAGACTATGACTAGACTATGACTAGACTATGACTAGACTATGACTAGACTATGACTAGACTATGACTAGACTATGACTAGACTATGACTAGATTAAGACTATGACTAGACTATAACTAGACTATGACTAGACTATGACTAGACTATGACTAGACTATGACTAGACTATGACTAGACTATGACTAGACTATGACTAGACTATGACTAGACTATGACTAGACTATGACTAGACTATGACTAGACTATGACTAGACTATGACTAGACTATGACTAGACTATGACTAGACTATGACTAGACTATGACTAGACTATGACTAGACTATGACTAGACTATGACTAGACTATGACTAGACTATGACTAGACTATGACTAGACTATGACTAGACTATGACTAGACTATGACTAGACTATGACTAGACTATGACTAGACTATGACTAGACTATGACTAGACTATGACTAGACTATGACTAGACTATGACTAGACTATGACTAGACTATGACTAGACTATGACTAGACTATGACTAGACTATGACTAGACTATGACTAGACTATGACTAGACTATGACTAGACTATGACTAGACTATGACTAGACTATGACTAGACTATGACTAGACTATGACTAGACTATGACTAGACTATGACTAGACTATGACTAGACTATGACTAGACTATGACTAGACTATGACTAGACTATGACTAGACTATGACTAGACTATGACTAGACTATGACTAGACTATGACTAGACTATGACTAGACTATGACTAGACTATGACTAGACTATGACTAGACTATGACTAGACTATGACTAGACTATGACTAGACTATGACTAGACTATGACTAGACTATGACTAGACTATGACTAGACTATGACTAGACTATGACTAGACTATGACTAGACTATGACTAGACTATGACTAGACTATGACTAGACTATGACTAGACTATGACTAGACTATGACTAGACTATGACTAGACTATGACTAGACTATGACTAGACTATGACTAGACTATGACTAGACTATGACTAGACTATGACTAGACTATGACTAGACTATGACTAGACTATGACTAGACTATGACTAGACTATGACTAGACTATGACTAGACTATGACTAGACTATGACTAGACTATGACTAGACTATGACTAGACTATGACTAGACTATGACTAGACTATGACTAGACTATGACTAGACTATGACTAGACTATGACTAGACTATGACTAGACTATGACTAGACTATGACTAGACTATGACTAGACTATGACTAGACTATGACTAGACTATGACTAGACTATGACTAGACTATGACTAGACTATGACTAGACTATGACTAGACTATGACTAGACTATGACTAGACTATGACTAGACTATGACTAGACTATGACTAGACTATGACTAGACTATGACTAGACTATGACTAGACTATGACTAGACTATGACTAGACTATGACTAGACTATGACTAGACTATGACTAGACTATGACTAGACTATGACTAGACTATGACTAGACTATGACTAGACTATGACTAGACTATGACTAGACTATGACTAGACTATGACTAGACTATGACTAGACTATGACTAGACTATGACTAGACTATGACTAGACTATGACTAGACTATGACTAGACTATGACTAGACTATGACTAGACTATGACTAGACTATGACTAGACTATGACTAGACTATGACTAGACTATGACTAGACTATGACTAGACTATGACTAGACTATGACTAGACTATGACTAGACTATGACTAGACTATGACTAGACTATGACTAGACTATGACTAGACTATGACTAGACTATGACTAGACTATGACTAGACTATGACTAGACTATGACTAGACTATGACTAGACTATGACTAGACTATGACTAGACTATGACTAGACTATGACTAGACTATGACTAGACTATGACTAGACTATGACTAGACTATGACTAGACTATGAATAAACTTTGTTTTTTGCTAAAATCATTATAGCAGCTCAAAACCGTATTTCACTTCTTCGTGAGATTATAGAATAAGTTTTATTGAAGTTTCACAAAACCTGGGTTTTACATGCATGTAACTCTATATCCTTTTCTATTTTCATTCCTTGTTAATGCCCTTTAGCAATTTCGTATTGACCTGGCCTTCAAACAAATTAAATTCAAATTACAAAAAACAAATCAAATGCCATCATATTGAAAAGAAAAAATAAACCAAACTAAATTATACAGGACAACAAAAAACAATCGATGTTTTTCTGTTTTTTTCATAATATTTCTTGTTTAAACAAAAACGTTATACGTAATACAAAAGACGGGAAAAATAATTGAGTAGAAAAATATAAAGTCACACAGGGAATTTCAATGACAATACTACTCGTCGTCCTATACCAGTGATTGGTTTGTTTAGCGCTTTTAGGTTGGTTGGTTGTTGGTTGGCTCAAACAGGGCCAACAAATACTTGCACACAAAGCATTAGAAACATATACACAAGCCAGCATGTAAACAATTCTCAAAAACAGAGAAAGCGAAAATATAAATGCATACCAACCATATCTCCGCTAAACAGTGGTGATAGGAAAAGCATTAATGTCATGCAGAAAACGTAACTTGAGTAGAAAAAACAACAAATAATATTAACAAAAAACAAACTGAAAAAAACTTGAAAAAAAAAACTCAGAAAATAATGAAATGAATGGAAAACTAGAGCACAAATGTTGCAACGCATAAATGCAAAACATGGCTGAGCATCAGCAACAGGGATCATCAACAAATAAATAAACACACACACAAAACAGACAGCAAAATACGCACACACACACGAATTTAAATACATATATAAGCTTTAACTTACACACTCACCAAATATGTATAGGAATTTGCATAACAACGTGTAAAATTGCAAAAATACTAGTAGTAGTAGTATTAGTCACATGCTTGTATGTGGGTAGTTGTAAAAGTATTAATACGAACTCATTTTCACATGCATGTATAAATTAGGGCGGCTCCCAAGTTTTAAAATTATTCTCCGTCATCTAAAACCAAATACTAATCATTTCAAATGCATATCTTTTAAACAAAAGAAACAATTATAAACAAAGTTTCTAAAGAATATATTTATGATGTTCTGAAGTTGTATCTTTAGGAATTGCGCTATTTTACTTTTGTTTTGCTTTGAAATTGATTCTAAAAACGTTTATTTTATTAAAAGATACATGTTTTTTTCTTTGAAATTGAAGAGACATTTAAAAATTGGTTGTGAAATGGCTGTCTTACGGTCGTTTACGCTACAAAAAATTTACTTCTTTCAACAAGATTGTTTGACTCATAACTCGAAACTTCAAATAATATATGCAATCTCTAAACGTTGTCTGAAAAGTGAAAAATAGGTGTTACCCTAATGTGTACATGTCTAGGGATACAAATAAATATATGATTGTGTGTTTGCCTTGCTGTTTATGAGACCGCGTTTTGTATTATTTGGCTGCATGTGTGAGCGTGTTTTTTGTAAATTGAAGAAAATAAACTGCTTAAAAACGTTCCAAATCCCTAGAGTTTAGATAAAATGTTTGATATTGTTTTTTTTTTTCGGGGTTGTATTGGAGTTGTAAACAGATTTTATTTTGAAAAAGTAAAGAGTGGGAGTGTGTGTTGATGAACAATTTGGAGATAAAATTGAAATTTAGTTTTGCTATTTTTTGTTTACATGGTTATTGTAAGATTTATTTAACAAATAGTGTTTAAGTAAATGATTTGTCTGTGGTATGTTTGAAATATATGTAGATTATGGAAATTTAATGATTTTTATATATTACACCATGAGTGGCAAGAATATAACCATATAAGTTTGTCATTCTGGGGAATAACTTTGAATAACTTTAACATTTTTTGACCAATTTCTTTTTTTTTATGTCTTATTAGAACGACAATTACGTACACTTTTTGATTCTTTTAAACAAAATTTCAAAAGTAATTTTTTAATGGCAACATTTTTATAAAAACTTTAAAAAATGCATTTTTTCCCTTGTACAAGGTGGCGCAAAAGTAATTCTCCTATCAGAAAATGCTATAAATTTTGGGATTGGCCCCTAATGTCAGTTCTGTTTTGACATTTGGGTACTAAACACATGCGAAATACACGTTGATAAACAATGTTACGCTACACTGCTCCAGAACGCGGAATATTGCTGACTATTTATTTGACCAATAATCGGTCGGTGACTTTGGCACAACGTGAATTTCGTCGCAGATTTCCTGCCCTTCCAACGCCTACTGGTGAAACACTGCTACGTTTAGCCGCTCGCCTCGAAGAGGCTGACACAACACGAGATGCTGCCAGGCGTGGCAGACCCCGGAGTAGCCGTTCTACAGAGAATATTGCTGCTGTAGCCGAGGATGTCATGGAAGCGCCGTCGACATCGACCAGACGACGTGCCACGCAAATGGGTATCAGTCGACGGTCTTTACAGCGAATTTTGGTACAAGATTTGAAGATGTTTCCGTACAAAGTCCAGACGGTGCATCAGCTGTTAGCTGCTGACCGCCAATCGCGTCTAACATACGCTCAAGCTATCCTTAATCACCACCAAGAGGAAGATGATTTTTCATCAAAAATAATCATGAGTGATGAGGCCCATTTCCATCTTAGCGGGTACGTAAATTAACAAAATTTACGCTTCTGGGGCACTGAAAATCCGCGTGTAACCCACGAAGAGCCATTATACCCGCTCAAAGTCACTGTATGGTGTGCTGTTTTCGCTGGAGGCGTCATCGGACCTTTTTTCTTCGAAGACGTCGCGGGCCAAACGGTTACTGTGAATGGTGAGCGCTACAGAGCAATGATCAACGAGTTCTTTTTGCCGCAACTTGATGAATTGGGATTGGAAAACATGTGGTTCCAACAGGACGGTGCAACGGCACACACTGCACGTGCCACAACCGATATGCTGAAGGATGCATTTCCCGGGCGCCTAATCTCCCGTTTTGGCGATTTGCACTGGCCAGCAAGATCGCCTGATTTGACCGCTCCAGACTTCTTTTTGTGGGGCTTTTTGAAGTCGCGGCTTTATGTCAACAAGCCTCAGAGTCTTGCAGCTCTTAAAGACAATATCCGTCAAGAATGTGAGGACATATCGCCGGAAGTTTTGGCCAAAGTGATGGAAAATGCCATAAAAAGGGCTCAAATGACAATCAACTGTGGCGGCGGCCATTTACATGACATCATGTTCTCGACTTGATGTGAAAAAAAATTAAAAGACCAAATAAAAATAATCCACAAGAAGAATCAAAGTTTTTCATTTTTTTTTTTTAATTACAGCCAAAAAACATCGGAAGTTTACTTTTGCGCCACCTTGTAAATGCATCTCAAAACTTCAGAGGGCTTGCGGCACGTCTTAACCCCATCCGATTTACCTAACATTTTTTCAGGATGATTTCTTTACCAATGTTCACCAAACTGGGGAGGGGGGTGAGACTGGCAAATATCTAACTTTCGTTTATTAAGGGCCACCCTAATGAATATGTTTCATCGGTTTCAACGTGCGAGAGATGGTTTGTGCAGTTTAGAAGTCTAGCTTTTGACACGGAAGACAAAGATCAGCCAAGCCGACCAAACAAGTTTGAAGACCAAGAATTGGAGGCATTACTCCATGAGGATTTTTGTCAAACTCAGCAAGAGCTTGCAAAACAAATACGCAATTTCAAAATATTTGCGAGCAGCAGGATCATCCAAAAGCTGGGAAAGTGGGTACCGTATAAATTGAAGCCGAGAGACCTCGACAGACGATTTTGCATGTCCGAAAGGATGTTTGAACACTATAAAAGAAAATCATTTTTGGAACGATTCATTACTCGCGTTAAAAAAAGAATTCATTACGATAACCGGAGAAGTAAGTTATCATATGTGAAGCCTGGCCAACCAACCCAATCGACAGAAAGCCAAATAGCCATGGTGGTATGGTAATGCTCTGTATTTGGTGGGAGCAAAAGGGTGCTATCTATTATAACCTGCTGAAATCTGACCAAACCATCACATGGAACTTTTAACGAACACAACTTATTCTTTTGAAGCGAGCATTGGTAGAAAAAACGCACAGAATATGCGGCCAGGCATGAAGCCGTAATATTCCATCCTGACAACGCTCGGACACATGTTGTTAAAAATTACTTAGAATGAAGTGATTTGGAAGTTTTCCCTCACCCGCTTTATAGTCCAGACCTTGCCCCGACTACTTTTTGTTTCGATCGAAGTAGAACTCTCTGTATGGGATACGCTTCAATTTGGAACAGTCTGCAGATGAGCAGTTCTTTTGCCTCAGAATCCATATCATGCCAGAAAGATGGGAAAAGGCCAATTCTTTGCATAAGCTTATATTGTACAAATGTTTCAAAATAAAAGCAAACAAATTTAAAAACCACGCATCTTTAAGTCATACACCCATTATATATAACACTTTCTACATGTGCCTGAGCTTTTTATGATACAGATCTTAATTTAATTTACTTATATAGACATAAATAACTGCTTCAACGTCATGAAAGTCAAATAATTTATTAACTTAATAAAAAAAAATTCAGTTCAGTTGTAAAAACAAAAAAAGAAAATTTCATTTGATTTCCTTTAAGACACAATAAAATTATAATGTGCGTGTGCTGGAGTCTTTGTAAAAAAGTGCGTGTGTTTCCTTTGACTGACACACCAGAAACTCAGGCCGAAAATGGTTTTTGACACATTTATTTAAATACTCTGGCAATTATTTGATGCCTGCTATATATGACGCCATTTACACCAAAAAGTCTATAAAAAACTGGTGCTTGGTGTTTAGTATTTATTATATTCTCTCTTTTTTTATATCCTACACTTAGAAACTCAATTATTATGTGTCTTTGGTTTTATTTCAAGATTATTATCATTTTAACCACTCCACTAAACAGGCTGGTCATGTGTTGGAAATGTACATGCAAAATGTGTTACAAAATGACACAAACTCTTGCCACAACGAAACATCATAAATCAACGTACTTCGTCTTTCAGGCTTAATGATTTAACAAGAAACAACAAATCGAAAAAAATCAAACACACACATTGCGCAAATAGCAAAAAATACCGGAAACACACCCAATTTGATAAAAAAAGAAATCTCATTTGTATAAAAGTGTGTTTGCATTTTATGTAAATTTTCTTTTTGTTAAACAAAGTTTTGAATATGTTGTATTGTCTTTGGTTTTCTTCCTTTTGTGTAGTTGGTTTAAATGGATTTTACTCAGGCTTTAACTCAAATATTGTGGTTTTCTATTCGTATGTTTGCTGTCATTAATTTAATTAGTTTTTGTATACGGAACCGTATATTTGATTTATATCTTTACAGTAAAAGTAATTTATAATACAATTTGAATTTATTTTTTATATCAAAAGTATTTTATCTAAATGGGCTGGAAATTAAACCCATCAGTTCCATTAAAATCTAAATAAGGTTATCGTAAAAAATTTATTAAAAAATAGATGAGAAAAACTCTTACAGCTTCTAACTTATATATACTAATATTTTCCTAAAAAATATCTTGCACATCTTTTATTTGCTACTTAGTTTTACGTTTTCATTAAAATATTCTATTTTCTTCAAATTATGGCCATTTCAACATGTTGTTAATGTTTAATTTATCTACAACCTTAAAACTTTTTGTCTACATTCTTCTCCCTAAATACCAAAAATTTGATTACCAATCAAACTCCTTTTTTTTAAAACTTATCTTACTGCTAAACGAAGTAAAAATCAACAATTAAAAAATTGTCTACCATTTAAAAGTAAAGAGCAGTAAAATGTTGTAAAACTGTGTTTTAGTTTCATAATATTGCAGTAGCAAACTGAAGCTGTTATTGTGCAAAAACCCCGACCTAGTTTAATTAAATGCTTTTCTTTTACGAATGAAAATGTCAGCACAGACATGAGCAACGACAACATCAGTGACAATAGTAATTGCGGCAGCAGCAGCAGAAGCAATAGCAACAATAAGTAAGTGACAGTTTTCATACTATAAATGTTAATGCCACCGACATTAAATAGTAAAGGCTACATACAAATACAACATATCAACGAGTTTTGGAAATAAGTAAGTTTGAGACAGAAAGAACCAATAGGCAAAAAACGAAGAGTTTATAAGATAATTATAAAAAAGTTTTTAGTCTAGCCATAGTCTAGTCACAGTCTAGTCATAGTCTAGTCATAGTCTAGTCATAGTCTAGTCATAGTCTAGTCATAGTCTAGTCATAGTCTAGTCATAGTCTAGTCATAGTCTAGTCATAGTCTAGTCATAGTCTAGTCATAGTCTAGTCATAGTCTAGTCATAGTCTAGTCATAGTCTAGTCATAGTCTAGTCATAGTCTAGTCATAGTCTAGTCATAGTCTAGTCATAGTCTAGTCATAGTCTAGTCATAGTCTAGTCATAGTCTAGTCATAGTCTAGTCATAGTCTAGTCATAGTCTAGTCATAGTCTAGTCATAGTCTAGTCATAGTCTAGTCATAGTCTAGTCATAGTCTAGTCATAGTCTAGTCATAGTCTAGTCATAGTCTAGTCATAGTCTAGTCATAGTCTAGTCATAGTCTAGTCATAGTCTAGTCATAGTCTAGTCATAGTCTAGTCATAGTCTAGTCATAGTCTAGTCATAGTCTAGTCATAGTCTAGTCATAGTCTAGTCATAGTCTAGTCATAGTCTAGTCATAGTCTAGTCATAGTCTAGTCATAGTCTAGTCATAGTCTAGTCATAGTCTAGTCATAGTCTAGTCATAGTCTAGTCATAGTCTAGTCATAGTCTAGTCATAGTCTAGTCATAGTCTAGTCATAGTCTAGTCATAGTCTAGTCATAGTCTAGTCATAGTCTAGTCATAGTCTAGTCATAGTCTAGTCATAGTCTAGTCATAGTCTAGTCATAGTCTAGTCATAGTCTAGTCATAGTCTAGTCATAGTCTAGTCATAGTCTAGTCATAGTCATAGTCTAGTCATAGTCTAGTCATAGTCTAGTCATAGTCATAGTCATAGTCATAGTCTAGTCATAGTCTAGTCATAGTCTAGTCATAGTCTAGTCATAGTCTAGTCATAGTCTAGTCATAGTCTAGTCATAGTCTAGTCATAGTCTAGTCATAGTCTAGTCATAGTCTAGTCATAGTCTAGTCATAGTCTAGTCATAGTCTAGTCATAGTCTAGTCATAGTCTAGTCATAGTCTAGTCATAGTCTAGTCATAGTCTAGTCATAGTCTAGTCATAGTCTAGTCATAGTCTAGTCATAGTCTAGTCATAGTCTAGTCATAGTCTAGTCATAGTCTAGTCATAGTCTAGTCATAGTCTAGTCATAGTCTAGTCATAGTCTAGTCATAGTCTAGTCATAGTCTAGTCATAGTCTAGTCATAGTCTAGTCATAGTCTAGTCATAGTCTAGTCATAGTCTAGTCATAGTCTAGTCATAGTCTAGTCATAGTCTAGTCATAGTCTAGTCATAGTCTAGTCATAGTCTAGTCATAGTCTAGTCATAGTCTAGTCATAGTCTAGTCATAGTCTAGTCATAGTCTAGTCATAGTCTAGTCATAGTCTAGTCATAGTCTAGTCATAGTCTAGTCATAGTCTAGTCATAGTCTAGTCATAGTCTAGTCATAGTCTAGTCATAGTCTAGTCATAGTCTAGTCATAGTCTAGTCATAGTCTAGTCATAGTCTAGTCATAGTCTAGTCATAGTCTAGTCATAGTCTAGTCATAGTCTAGTCATAGTCTAGTCATAGTCTAGTCATAGTCTAGTCATAGTCTAGTCATAGTCTAGTCATAGTCTAGTCATAGTCTAGTCATAGTCTAGTCATAGTCTAGTCATAGTCTAGTCATAGTCTAGTCATAGTCTAGTCATAGTCTAGTCATAGTCTAGTCATAGTCTAGTCATAGTCTAGTCATAGTCTAGTCATAGTCTAGTCATAGTCTAGTCATAGTCTAGTCATAGTCTAGTCATAGTCTAGTCATAGTCTAGTCATAGTCTAGTCATAGTCTAGTCATAGTCTAGTCATAGTCTAGTCATAGTCTAGTCATAGTCTAGTCATAGTCTAGTCATAGTCTAGTCATAGTCTAGTCATAGTCTAGTCATAGTCTAGTCATAGTCTAGTCATAGTCTAGTCATAGTCTAGTCATAGTCTAGTCATAGTCTAGTCATAGTCTAGTCATAGTCTAGTCATAGTCTAGTCATAGTCTAGTCATAGTCTAGTCATAGTCTAGTCATAGTCTAGTCATAGTCTAGTCATAGTCTAGTCATAGTCTAGTCATAGTCTAGTCATAGTCTAGTCATAGTCTAGTCATAGTCTAGTCATAGTCTAGTCATAGTCTAGTCATAGTCTAGTCATAGTCTAGTCATAGTCTAGTCATAGTCTAGTCATAGTCTAGTCATAGTCTAGTCATAGTCTAGTCATAGTCTAGTCATAGTCTAGTCATAGTCTAGTCATAGTCTAGTCATAGTCTAGTCATAGTCTAGTCATAGTCTAGTCATAGTCTAGTCATAGTCTAGTCATAGTCTAGTCATAGTCTAGTCATAGTCTAGTCATAGTCTAGTCATAGTCTAGTCATAGTCTAGTCATAGTCTAGTCATAGTCTAGTCATAGTCTAGTCATAGTCTAGTCATAGTCTAGTCATAGTCTAGTCATAGTCTAGTCATAGTCTAGTCATAGTCTAGTCATAGTCTAGTCATAGTCTAGTCATAGTCTAGTCATAGTCTAGTCATAGTCTAGTCATAGTCTAGTCATAGTCTAGTCATAGTCTAGTCATAGTCTAGTCATAGTCTAGTCATAGTCTAGTCATAGTCTAGTCATAGTCTAGTCATAGTCTAGTCATAGTCTAGTGATATTCTGGTCATAGTCTAGTCATTGTCTTCTCAAGTATTGTAGAATTTTCTCTTGGGCTGTTAATTTAATATTCCCTGAATTTGTCAACCAAATTTATATTAGCATTTTACAATTGCAAATGTTATATTTGTGTTGCCTGTTATTAGCGGTATACATGAAGAGCTCTTAGGTGTATGGTAGTGTCTATGTTTATGTCTGTCTTTTCGTTTGTTAAATTTTGTATCATGTATGCTCCAAAGATCATATACATGCATGCATTAATAATGTAGCAAACACACATCACTGACAACAACTTCCACAGCATCATTGTCATTATAATTGTGGTCATCATTATTAAAGAACATCATTTTAACTGTAATCAACATCATCGCAATCATCATTGTCATCATCAGTATCACTGTTATAATCATCTACATAAGCAGCATTCTTATCTGTACACTGTTGCTGTAGCAAGTAGTATATTTTAGTAGCTGCAGTGGCATTATGTATCGTTATGTATCGTTATGTTGTTGCTAATACTACTTCCATAAAATCCTTTAGACTGATATATTTTATGCACAAATATTTTGACTTTTACTATGCACACATAAAAAGACACATATGTATAAATAGCAGGGTATTCAAGCATGTGAGCGCTTTACTGCACTACTGTCTTTATAGTTTATCCTTTTATGTTGTAGTAAGTGTAGTTGTGTTAATATTTTATATCCTTGTATGTATTTTTATATTCATTGTGTTTGCCATGTGTAAATTATATACATATGTACATATATTTATTTGTTAATATGCTGTTTTATTGTTGTGTTACGTTTTCATTGGTTGTCCTTTTTTGCTGTTTGTTGCAAAAACTTTCTCACCCAAGAAATATGTGTGGTTTGGAATTTTTAATGGTTGTTTTAATGAAAAGCTGTGGAGAAAAACAACAATTAGTTTTCAAATATTTAACAAAGAGTAAGAGGATATTTTTGAACAAGGTTACTTTTGATTGTCACAAATTGCATTTGTTGGTTGGTGACGTATGAGTGATATTTAATTACAATTAAAAATAAATTAAGTACTGTACTTTAGATACTTACATACAGAGTTACGGATCACATTGAAAATGTTTATAAACGTTTGCATCTTATTTTATTAATATTTATGAAGAATTGTATTTGATTTCATATTTTTATTATTTAATTATTAATTGCCAAACTTATTTGAAATAAAACTACCCGCAAAAAAAAAAAAAAAAAAATTACATGACACAGAAGTAGTTTAGGGAGTAGTTCAAGTGTTGACAAAGTTGCTTGTTTTAAGTAAAACGTACAGGTGGACTAATGACTGCACCTTTGTTATCGCGAGGTCAACCTGGCCCGTATTCGATGCCGGCTGGACGAATCTATTTATGGAATTTTGTAGTGGTCAAACAAGGCTAATTGTTGCCTTTATTACAGGACACTGCATAATTGGAACACAGGCTAGAAGATTGAGACTGTGGTTTTACGATTACTGTAGAAGCTGTCGAAATGAAGAAAAGGAGACTGTTTCCTACCTATTCTGCCAATACCCGGATCTGACAAACTTGAGGGAACGTATACTTAGAACACCCATCCTCCTGTATTTAGATGCGTTATAAATAATAAGTCTAAGATGAATCCACTCCTTCATCAGAGAATCTGGTTGGTTCACCTTGGAAACAACGGATGTAGTGTAAATATTCTTGTTTTTTTTATGGGTTTCGCAATGGGATCAGTTTTGAATAGACCCAAGTGAGCTGTTTGAAGGGTGGCTGCCCATGGAACCTAACCTAACCATATTTAGTTTCATATTTATGTCTATATTAAATAAAAAATTCTTCAATCTCAAATAAAACAGTTTTTGGATGATAATTGTAAGTGCTTCATTATTGGCGAATTTGAATATACAGTGAGTTCTCGATTATCCGTGATTCGATTAACCGGCAACATCAATTATCCGGGAAAGAAAAAGAAAATGCTTCCGGAATTATAATTTTTTTTCAATCATTTTTGAACAATCAAACATAATGTGAATAAAACGAAAAAGGGGAATTCCCTCGATTTTTCGAAAGCATTTGGCATAAGTAGTGTTAGAGATAATGAAAAACAAAATGATTATGTTAATGGCTTTGAAACTTTAAAAACTGCTGAAGATCCAAAAGTAAATTTTGCAGTTTATGAATGGTTCTGGATGGAACGATTTAAAGGAACTCCAATTTCTGGTTTAGCAGTGAAGGATAGTTTAAAATATTCCACTCAAAATTTAAGAAAAAAACGACATGGTATTCACAAACTTAATGATGCAGGAGAAAAGTATTCAGTTGATTAGCTGGCACAGTTTTTGTGGAAAAATTAAATGAATTCAAATCAATGAAAAAAATCTCCAATGAGATAATGGATAATGGAAAGTGTTTACCTGAGAGAAGTTTGGCTTGCCATAATGAAAATTTCATAGAATGACACGAGGTCTCAAATAAGAGACTAACCTCATTGGTTTGCGTTAATGCTGCTGTTACACACAAGTGCAAAGCATTATTGGCATTATTGGAAAGAGCTTTAACAAATGTCCTCAAGAATGGTTTAAGAATAACCATAAGTGACTGAGAACTTCAAGAAAATCGGTCTAAAAGATAATAGTAAAATCATTCTGCCATTGGACAGCATCCAGACGTGCAGGATTTCAATGCTGAAAACGTTATTGTGAAATTTTTCCCACAAAATTGGACAACTTTGATCCAACTGATGGATCAGTGTGCAATATGGAGCTTTAAATGTCATTATGGAAAACTGTCATCATTAAAAAACTACTAAAACTTGGTACTCAATTAACCGGAAAAATTGATTATCCAGAATGCTCCCGATCCCGACCATTACCGATTATCACTGTACTATTGCTTAAAAAGTCGTGAAAATTATATTCACATTCCAAATTTTTTTGCTGGGTATTGATTAAATTTTAATTTTTTTAGCTCAGTAAACAAATAAAAGGAATTATTAGTAAACACCTCGAGGCGTATACTTTATTTTAGATTAAAAATAAAGTATACGCTACGTTGAGTTTGAATATAACCAACTGGAAGCATATGTATAATTATTAGAACAGCATTATTTATATTTTTTATAAAGTTTAAGTATGGAAGATAAATTGGTAATAAAGAGGCTTTTATGATATACCAATTCCTATTCATATTTAGCAGTTACAAATAATTTTAAATAAATGTGAAAGGTTCACAAGGTTCATAGAATAAGTGGCTAAATAGAAGAAGTTGTCGAAGGACAATGAAACTTGACACATAGGCATTTTTTATTTGAATTAAGAGAAAAATGGAAAAATCAAAATGATCCGCCCACTTTTACGCCCACCTCCCATACAAAGTGAAAATTAAATTTTGACCTACGGCATTGTTTTTTGGCACATAGCATTTTTAAACACTCGGAATCATTTGTGTGAAATTTAAAAAATATCCGCCCACTTTTACGCCCTCTTCCCATACAACTTGTATTGAAAAAGTGGCATAACTCCCTTGATTTTAAATGCATCAACTCAATTTTCACAAAAATTAAATATTATAATTTTAGAATGGGCTCCTGAAAATATATACCTGAACCGCCCACTTTTACGCCCATCTACCATAGGAAAAACATGAATAAGTAATTTCAGCATAGTCTTTTAATAATTTCTTAACATCATTTTCATACTCCAATTTTTTTGATTTGCAGCTTTGAGTGTAATCTATTTATAAATGGGTCTGAAGACAATAAAAGATTATGCATTACATCTTCATTAGTGACTACATGTCCAATTCTTCGCGAATGATGTAATCTATAGGCTCTATAGTCTTTATTCTTCGCTTCCAGAGCTTCCTTGGACAGCACCTGATACAAATAATCAATTAAAATGTAAAAAATACAAATGAAATCATTGAATAAGGGCCTTTAGATAGGAAGAGAACAGCTTCTTGACTAGTATGTATATTACATTATGTAATAATTTTAAACAGTTAAGATGGCAACAACACCATGCATGAACGAAAATTCATGTTTTGTTACTTTTGCGCTTTATAGTTTCTACTGTTTTTTTTTTTTGGAAAGCAGCAAATAGGAGCAGCTGAATTTTTTTTTAAACTTTTAGCTGAGACTTTAGGCTATAATTTGACATCTTTCGTTAAACAGCTCTCTACAGCGCTAAAAAGATGCAGTCCACTGAAATTGATGAACATTGAAATTTTGATGTTGTTTATATTTTGTTCTACGAAATTTTTTATATGACACTTTTTCGAACTATTTTTAATGCAAATCTCATCTATGACAATTATTATTTACGAAAATATACAACAAAATCATAAAATAAGTTTACTCTGATTGTACCAAAAGATTGAATATACAATAAATTTGCATGCCATTTTAAACAAGCGAACATATATGAACTTCGAGCGTGTGTGTCCAAACAAATAATAAATGTATCAGCCTAATATTACGGAATCATAATATTCAGATATCTGACAATAAAATACCAGAAAATTATCCAAATCGGCGAACATGAAAAAAATGAATTTCGGCCACTCCTCAACCAATGTGCGCCATGGGCAACCAAACAAAATTATAACCAATATTCTTGTTATGAACTTCCAGTGTGATTGAAAGCCAATATATAGATGAATTGTAAGCTGTTACATATATCAAAATCGCAGGAGCCAATTCCAGTCTTTAATGTGTTAATGAGAGTAAAGATGAATTCCCAAACTTCCTGCTGCAAATTTTTTAAACTATCAAATCCCTACTGAATTCAACCATATAAAAAAAAAACTAGCTGGTAAATTGAAATTGCTGCTAAATTTCCTCAAAACCTTATTGAGTCTATATAAACATGGTTCTGTCAACCTACACAAAATTCCCCCTAAAGACTTATTTACAATCAAATCATTAGCAACAGGTGGTTTTATTAAGTTGTTTAGCAACATGTTGCTTTAAAACAAATGTTGGCGCATGTCAATGTTTGGAAACTTCAATCATTAGCAACATTTACAACTACGAACATATTCACTTACCTTTAAATATCTCAAACACTTCCCTTGCTACCAAATTACACATATCAATTCTAAAATATAATAAATTTTATTTTAATACAATTATTTTCACTTGCAACAGGTACAATTAAAATCAGAGTTTTAATGTATTTATCATTTCATTTGTTAAAGTGTATTTGCCATACAATGACAATATTGTTTAATTCGATTAATAGGATTGTTACGTTTGGTAAAAATGATGTGAGATGATTGTGTAGTTTAGTATCTTGTAGATGAAATGATGAACAATTTCCTTCCTTTCTATAATAATGACTAGATTACAGGCATATACTTATATAAAAACAAAATCTCATTTACATGTTTATGTACTCACACCTATACAGTAGTAGGATGGCCCTTATATTTGTAAATTTTGATGCTTCTGGCTTACTGCATGTTTCTAAATTTGTTTAACGAAAATTTTAAAAGTTGCTTTCGATTCTAATAAATATTTAGTGAGGTTTAAAAGTAAAAATTTTACCATTTGTATCTATTATGGGTTAGCGTGGGGACTGATTTTAAAATTTTAAAGATGCGTGTTTGTAATACAAAAATTTCTAGGATATTAATAACCCTTTAATAACAAGGGTCAAAACTGTTCAATAGATCTAAGTTAGATCTAAACACGATGTTGGTACCCTTTTAACTGTTACCTGTAGTGAATAGGTTATGAGCCATAGTCTAGTTTACGATTTACATGTCAATTATTATTTTTACTACCCTCTCTTTAGTGTTAAAAGAAACAGAAACTGTTTCGATTTATTGTCCTTTTTTATTATTATGTTGTGTTTAGTAATCGTTCCTGTTCGATCTAGTATTCATATTGGATTTTCAAATAAATATGTATATTTGAAAATCCAATATGAATACTGGACTAAGTGGTCGTCGCAACTGCTTAAATGCAACAAAAGTATTGCCAGAAAGGACAGAGTTTGTTTGCGTCAAATCTAATGTGAAACATATACCATTGATAGATCGTAAACCCAGCAAAAACTTCGCTTACAAAACTACAATTAATGTAATTTTTAATAACTTACTTTTTAAGTAGTAAAGTCTTAAAAAAGAACAAAATAAACAAACAAAAAAACTGTTACTTTTTTTCAATTTGTCCATTTTTATACCCTACACCACCATAGTGGGGAGGGTATATTAGATTTGTGCAGATGTTTGTAACGCCCAAAAATATTAGTCTAACACCCACCTTAAAGTATACCGATCGACTTAGAATCACTTTCTGAGTCGATTAAACGATGTCCGTCCGTCCGTCTGGCTGGCTGGTTGTCCATGTAAACTTTATGCGCAGAGTACAGGTCGCAATCTTGAAGATATTTCGATAAAATTTGGTACATATCATTTTTTCTGCCCAAGAACCAAGCCTATTGAAACTGGCTGAAATCGGTCCATTATTTCACCTAGCCCCCATACAAATTACCTCCCGAATCGGTCATAAATGTTTAATTTATATATGTATCTACACAAGTTTTTCTCCAAATAAGTTTTATATATTCAGAATTCATGTCACCAAATTTTATTACGATCGGTCCATAATTAGTCATAGCTCCCATAGAAGGCCTGCTTCCGATAATCACTTTAACGAGCATAAATCTCTTAAAAATGTTGGTATACTCATAAAATGCAACATAATTAACTTTCATATAGACATTAATCACACCACTTAATTTCATGGTGATCGGTCCATAATTGGTCATAGCTCACGAATGTAAATTATTGAAATTTTGAATGAAAAATGGTTTTGCTCATTTACTTAGTGTAGGGTATTATATGGTCGGGCTTGACTGACCATACTTTCTTACTTGTTTTATTGCATGTTTATTTTTAGAAAAACAGAAAGGAATATTCACCCTTATTCTATTTGGCTTCGTCGACATCGTCGTCAATATTGAGTCAAAAAATGGTATATGGCTTCGTCGATATCGATAACAAATGGTAACCATTAATAGAATTTTATACTTTTATAGGTCGGGTTAAAGTACAAAACGCAGTCAAAAGTTACCAATTGCTATCGATATCGGCGAAACATATGCTATTTTTTGACTCAATATTGACGACAATGTCGACGACGTCAAATAGAAAAAGGGTGATGGCATTAGTGTGTGACGCACAAAAAAAAAATAACTAAGCAGTGGTGTAGTGAGTACAACAACAGACTAGCAAAAGGGTAGTTGTTGGTTCGACTCGTGGCTGCGACTTTTTTTTTTCTGTCTGTAAATATAAAATTCTATAAATAACTCTACTAACAAAACAACTTATTTCCGACCAAAATATAAAGGATTACTTTTGGGACATTGCGAACAAAAATAAGTACTTATTGCAGGTTAATCGTCAAATTCCCCTTATTTTTCGGATTATTTGTAAGTAAAGTTTTCGCTGGAAATATGTCATTTTACCACGACTTCACATAAAACTTGGTTTGATGAAATTTTTGTGAAGGTTATGAAGAGGGTGATGGCTTTTTATATTGAAAGACTGTATTTTCCAAGTTAAGTGATGACAAACTCAAAGAAGGAATATTTGTGGGACACTAAATACGCACATTGATGAAAAGCTTGCTAACAAGGAACTTGATTTCTGGTTATCCCCGCAAGCAGTTATAAAAGTATTTTTAGGGAACAACAAAACCGAAAATGTAGAACAGCTAGTTGGGTTGCAGAATGTCATTGAAAATTACCTTTCTTCATTCTCATTTTTTTCTATCTAATCTGGGTGCGGTCAGTGTTGAGCAGGGTGAGAGGTGGTTAAGAAAGTTATTCTGGGTCGGTCGGTGTATTTTTTGGCGTTACAAACATCATAATACCCTCTCCACTATGGTAGTGTAGGGAATAACTACTCACGTGATTTTTTAAGGTTCATTCTTTAGGTTTTATGCTGAATTCATTTTTTTTTTTTTAAAACGTTTTTTTTATTATATATTGAATCTGCCTTATTTCCTTAGGCCTAACAATATGTATTCAAATCTTATGACTAAAATTAAATCTAATTACTCTCTAACAGAGCATAAATTCATAATTGGCTAATAAGCTCTACGAAGCCTCGACTGCGTTTGGCTCTGTGCTAGAAGTCTAGCAAGCGGGTTCGGGTGGCTTTGTAACTTTTTGATGTATCTCTCACGGACTCTTCTGAATTCATCCTTTACTAATGGTACTTCTAGATCTCTGTGGATGTTCTCATTTCTTATGTACCATGGTGCGCCCGTCATGGTCCTAAGAATTTTTGATTGGGCCCTCTGTATAAGTTCACTACTGGTATTACTAGCAGTTCCCCACAATTGGATTCCATATGTCCAAATTGGTTTTAAAATGGTTTTATACAGGGTGACTTTATAGTCCAGGCTTAGCTTTGATTGGTCACTGATTAACCAGTGAAGGCTAGATGCTTTTAACTTCATGTGAAGTCTCTTGGTTTCTATATGACGGCGCCAAGTAAGTCTTCTATCTAAGTGAATACCAAGGTATGTAACATAATCGGACTGAGGTATATCTACATTGTTAAGT
Source organism: Calliphora vomitoria (assembly GCA_942486065.2). Taxonomy (NCBI): domain Eukaryota; kingdom Metazoa; phylum Arthropoda; class Insecta; order Diptera; family Calliphoridae; genus Calliphora; species Calliphora vomitoria. Next base: position 15,980,237 of record OW818030.2, on the reverse strand, counting down.
GTGACAGGTGGACAGCATCCCCTCCTCAGTGTGAACGTAACATGTTTGCTTTTTAACTCATTTACTCGTATTCTCCATTTGTTCAACCATGTTTCCACACATCTTAGGTAGCTATCTAGTATACTAGAGCGAATAAAATACACGTCTGTTTGTAGAGAAAAACAAACTCAACGAATTCATTAAGCATATTTTCATAATAACCCTCTTTAAATACCTGGTTCAGCATGCCTTCAATTAGGTTTACATTTGCAGGCCTTTTAGTAGAAGTTCCAATGTATGTATTCTGTGAGGTATTACATGGCAGATCTTCTTACAGGCCTTCTTAAAAAGGCGTTCTATCAGACCTCTAACAGAAGTCAGCAAGGCCTTTGCTCCCAATGACATGTCGCACAGTACTTGGTCCCATATAACGATTGGACAAAAGTAAAATAAATTAAACCAAAGAATAAAAATTTAACCCACTGGTTCATTTTAGTGAAGTGAAATAAAATTAAAATTTTCTGCAAAATCGATTCAAGGACATACCTCCCATATATCATGTATTATTAAAATTTAATTTTAGATACAGTTATGACTGGAATGTTTCAAAAGTTGTTAGATATTCTTAGAATTGAATTCCTAAACTGAGAGCTAAATTTTATTTTAATCAAAGCAAGGAATTGTTATACTTTTTCGATAAAATGTTAAAAAGATCGGTGATAATAGTCCATGAACATGATTCGACTAGGACTGTGTCAAAGTAATGTTAATGTTTGCTTCGAATTGCATTGAAATCGCATTATAAATAATTGTTCTTAATATCTTTAGAGAAATAAATATAGAACTTTTAAACTATGAAAATCTATGAAAAACAGGAAATATAAAAAGAAATTTCTTATTTTCATATATCTGTAGTGATGTAAAATTTTTCGGTGGCAGTTACTTCCTCATTAGCTCTATAGTTTTACTTATATAATATCTATAGCTTACCTAGAGTATTTAGGAAAATGTTCCCTGTTGAACTGGCCTAAGCTACCAGTGAAATGCGCATAGAAACTAGCATATCCCCTATCAATAAATTTAAGTGAATTTATACAAATAATATGTATAACTGGGAAGAACGCAAGCTGTTAAATAACAAATACCTACTAAAATAAAAATTTTATTTCCCAAAATAGTTGTTTCATGAAAAATATGGAAATTACAAACGGAACAAACTTATATACATATAACGTTAACACTCATGGAGAAGGATATAATAATATATTTATAAGACCGTCTCAGTTTTTACACTTTTTTCGAAATTCTTTCAAAAAACCAAGAATTTTGGTGTATAATACCCTAATATTGATGAACGGGAGGGAAGTGGTCTCTCAAATCGTTTTTACGTTTTTTTAGGCAAAATGCCTTTTTTCGAAAAAATTAAAAAGTCTTGCTTTATTAATTTGCCTTTAACTCAAGTAGTTTTTAATGGATTTGAACCTAATTATATGCATTAGAATGCTAATTAAATTTCCTAAATGTTTCTTAAAGCAACTTTGCCATTTTGTTCAACGGTTTTTTATTCATAGCATTACAAATTCAGATTTTTCATTAAGAACTTATAATTTTTTTTTTTTAATTTTTGCTTCAGTTTTCTTATATAAAAGTTGAACGAGGCAAAATTTTTATATTCTGTAAATGCAGTATAGTAGGAAAGTAAGAAGAGATTGATATTGGTTTTTTATTTTTTCAAATTTGCTAAAATTGGCATCCGCTTTAAAAGAACAGTATTTTTAAAGGACGGAGTTTTAAAATGGCATATTTCTGAATCTTATTTAGATGTTGATTTTATTTTTTTTTTTTTTGACTTATCTAAACAAAATAGAAATAGTTCGAAATAAGTTCGAAATATTGTTCCTAATATTTGCAATTCTAATAAAATGTTGATAAAAATTTTAGTTTTAGAAACTCATTAAGTATGTAACATATAATTAAATCTTTATTTATTAACAAAACTCAATGACATTTTCAACTTTTTTTATACTTGTCATTCTAAATAAAAAATTGTACAAAACATGTCAAAGGTCAAAGGGAATCCCGCATTTTCTAAAAATTGAATCGAAAATCCCAAAAATTTTATTTTTTACAATTTTACCCATAAGGCCCACATTTTCAACGAGGCTGGGAAACTACTTTGGGGATAAATAGGGAACACATCGAGATTTCCAAAGCTGCTTCCCGTTTTCTGATCCAAGCCTTGTGATTTTAGAACATGTGGCCCAAATTTGAAATTTTGATAAAAAAAATAGATCAAATTCCTAAGGCCGTAAGTGTGGCACAGTCGAAAAATAGGACAAGTTTTTTATATCAAAATGTTCTTCGTAAAGATATCTTACAGAAACAAATAAAATTGTTACATGTTCTAAAAGAAAAAGTTAAATCACATTTTCGCCAAAAAAAAAAAAAAATAAAAAATCTACTATTTTTTAATTTTTAAATTGAAAATCTTTTATTTTTCGATCCATAATTATATATAAATGGTTGTCACAAACATATACATGTCTACTGTAACCATATATATGGTTGATACAATCATGTGAATCGTAAATTAACCATATTAATGTTACTACGATCATATATATAGTTACTGTGACTAAAATATTGTTAAAAATGTTGAAATGGTTACAGTAACAATGCACAACTATATTTTTTTTTCTGCGTGTAGTGATGGAAGACAGTGAGCAAAATGATTTGATTCAAGTCATCGAGCATTTTCACAAAATGTACCCAAACTGCAATAAAAGAACAATTTTAACAAATTTTAAAAAATATAAAACCAACATCAGTATCTTCTTAATGTATTTATCAAATCCATTAAGAACCGCTTGAGTTAGAGGCAAATTACTAAAGCAAGATTTTTAAATTTTTTCGAAAAAAGGCATTTTCCTAAAAAAGCGAAAAATGATTTGAGAGACAACTTCCCGTTCATCAATATTTAAGTGTTATACATCAAAATGCTTGGTTTTTAGAGTAGATTAAGAAAATCGATGTTCATGAAGAAATTTCGAAAAAAAAAAAAATTAAATGTGAGACGGTCCAATATTTATATTTGTCATCATATAATGTATATAAGTATATTCTAGATCGTTATAGATACCGAAGTCGATATAGAAATGTACGTATGTGTGTTGAAATCAAATTTCTGAAGTCTCCAAATATTTTACATGACTGATACATCAATATATCCGCTATAGTCCAACTTTGATTTCGGCCTACAAATGGCTGACTACCTCGATTTTTCACCAAATTTTAATTTTTACCAAAATGTTTTTCACAAATTTTATATTTAAACTTCTATTTATCCGGAGTTTTTTCGTTATTAATTTTTTTTAAATTTTTGGAAAATAGTGCTACTTTGATGCAAATTTTTGGTTTTTGGATGATGGATAACAATGATAGAGAAAATCCAAATAAAGGAAGGGCAACCTTAATGTGTACTCACCAACATACACAGTAAAAAACTGAAGTAAATTTATTTACTACTCGTAAATAAGTAGTTAAGTGTGTTGAATTTGCAACACAAACATTATGATATAAAAACTAAAGTTGCATGTTGTTGAGTAAATATGTGTGATTGAACAAGTCCCAGCAGTTCTGCATTGACTAAAAAAAAATCTATGTAAGTATGCCTTTTAGACAGTAATTTTCCCTAATGTCTTATTACTTGGCTGACTCCAAATTATACATTTTTGAGTGATTTAACACGTATGTGCACTAAGTAAAGCAGATAGAAGTTAATTGGTTACTTTATACATTCCAGTGTCTGTAAGTAATATAGAATGTAGTCACCTTAAAGACAATTAAAGGGACAATTGCCACTAAGTGTCTTGCTGGTTCAATTGATTTAAGTGATGGGTAAAATCACTAGTTCCGTACACATAGCCAGAACTGCTTGGGTGCGTGTGGATTTAACACACTTGCAGCAATGCCTAGACTGAATATTTCACACATACTCACACATTTAAAAAAAAAATTGATTTACACTACATTTTTGCTAATGGGAATAATGGAATTTATCACTACAAATGATGTAAAGAGGTATTATGCCTAAAGGTCCAATCAAAGGCCCTAGATTTTAATTAACAAACAGATTAGTTATGTTAGCAATTTCATTAAACTACTTAATCTCTTTAAAAAAGATTTATATAAATGCTTGCATACACAGCATATACATTTTGCTGAGATATATTTCATTATTCACAATAATTCCTCTCTATTCGTCCCATCTCTGTCTTATAAGTTCCTTTTAGCTCGTTGAAGTTTTATTGAAATATTTACTCAACTTCAGTGAGATAAAAAGTAAGTAATGTAAAAAAAATTTACTCAATGAAGTGTTCTCCAATTACATTATAGTTTTAACAAAGTACCATACAAATAGCACTCTTCATAGCCCTTCACTGCTCATAGCTCTTGCACAACACCCAAGTAATCCCTTCCTTGCTAACAACAATAACATGAAAAGGAAGCTCGAGAATAAACAGCTTGTAATTTATAAGCAAAAAAATAAAATATTAAGGAAATTCTACAGAATGCACCAAAAAAAATAAACAAATACAAATAATTTAACAAGTAACAAATAATTTTACTGAGATTTTATAACTATTTACTTATAAACGCAGCACAGAAAAATTCTACAAAAGAACTAAAAATAAAACTTACTTAACTAGTCATTTTAATTAATGTTAGCATTTATTTAACTAAACATCCAATAAAACTACAGGATGAAGGAATATATATTAAAGTAATTGCAACTAAACAAAATAATTATAAAGACTTTTTAGCCAATAATTATTTAATTTCCTTACAAAAATTTTATTATCCCTGTTTAAACCCAATTATTATAATTTATAACTTTCAATTTTTTTTTTCTGTTTGAAAAGTTAAAGTGAGTCGTACAGACATTGTCATAATTTATTATTTATAATAAAAATAAAAACTGCACATAAACATTAATTAAAAAACTTTAAAAAATATAGTGTAATGCAGTTGTAATTAATTTTTTTTTAAATTTTGTTTTACTTGGTGTTTGACACCACCCTCAATAGTTTTTCCAAAGATAAGTTGTGCACAGTGTGTGGCTTTAATAAATAATGATGATACATAAATTTAAATATAATTTGTATATTTATAACAAGAACACAAATTTATTTTAAATAAATAAATACAAGTTTTCTAGTTCAGTTCTAGTTCAGTTTAGTTCTAGTTCAGTTCTAGTTCAGTTCTAGTTCAGTTCCAGTTCAGTTCTAGTTCAGTTCTAGTTCAGTTCTAGTTCTAGTTCAGTTCTAGTTCAGTTCTAGTTCAGTTCTAGTTCAGTTCTAGTTCAGTTCTAGTTCAGTTCTAGTTCAGTTCTAGTTCAGTTCTAGTTCAGTTCTAGTTCAGTTCTAGTTCAGTTCTAGTTCAGTTCTAGTTCAGTTCTAGTTCAGTTCTAGTTCAGTTCTAGTTCAGTTCTAGTTCAGTTCTAGTTCAGTTCTAGTTCAGTTCTAGTTCAGTTCTAGTTCAGTTCTAGTTCAGTTCTAGTTCAGTTCTAGTTCAGTTCTAGTTCAGTTCTAGTTCAGTTCTAGTTCAGTTCTAGTTCAGTTCTAGTTCAGTTCTAGTTCAGTTCTAGTTCAGTTCTAGTTCAGTTCTAGTTCAGTTCTAGTTCAGTTCTAGTTCAGTTCTAGTTCAGTTCTAGTTCAGTTCTAGTTCAGTTCTAGTTCAGTTCTAGTTCAGTTCTAGTTCAGTTCTAGTTCAGTTCTAGTTCAGTTCTAGTTCAGTTCTAGTTCAGTTCTAGTTCAGTTCTAGTTCAGTTCTAGTTCAGTTCTAGTTCAGTTCTAGTTCAGTTCTAGTTCAGTTCTAGTTCAGTTCTAGTTCAGTTCTAGTTCAGTTCTAGTTCAGTTCTAGTTCAGTTCTAGTTCAGTTCTAGTTCAGTTCTAGTTCAGTTCTAGTTCAGTTCTAGTTCAGTTCTAGTTCAGTTCTAGTTCAGTTCTAGTTCAGTTCTAGTTCAGTTCTAGTTCAGTTCTAGTTCAGTTCTAGTTCAGTTCTAGTTCAGTTCTAGTTCAGTTCTAGTTCAGTTCTAGTTCAGTTCTAGTTCAGTTCTAGTTCAGTTCTAGTTCAGTTCTAGTTCAGTTCTAGTTCAGTTCTAGTTCAGTTCTAGTTCAGTTCTAGTACAGTTCTCTATTTTATTTTTTTCTATATGATTTACACATAGCTAAACGCCTAAACCAAGACAGATATTTGAAAACGGCTTAGAGAGTAAATGTGCGATAAACAAGGCTTGCAGATAGTGGAATAAAATGTTTGCTTTCAAAATTACACATAACTCTTTTTGAATGCGCAGCGACCATATATAGATAATCATTTTACATAAAAACAATCCAAGAAAAATAGAATGGAACTGTGAACAAATTATTAATGAACGATATTTTATTTTTTATGATAGAAGCACCTTGTCTCTTCAATCTTATAAGTTAGTGGAATCGTGTCTTTTAAATCACAGTTTTTTATATTAAATACCATAAAATATTCTTGGGTGTTCACGATATATTTACAATATTTTCAACTCATTACTACAATATTAAATTCAATATTTTATTTCCTTCATTTGGTATTAAGGATTTATTACTTTAAAATAATTTTATGACAATTTCTTGACATTTTTATAGATATGATTTTTCATTTACATTTATATTTTCGTTAAATTGTTTAAATGAGAGTGTGTGTCTCTGTACATGACAAAAAAAAGGTGGTGTAGTCAGAGTTTGTTAAAAAACAAGTAAGAGAGCTATATTATATACCCTTTACCAAAATGTACTTAAAGATAAAGACTGAATATATTTCTTTGGTAAAAACAATTTTATTATTGAAAAAAATTTATAAAAATTTTTTTTTTTTTTAAAATTGGTTTTAAAAATTTTTTTTTCTGATATGGACCCATTGTCGGTCCGAATTACTAAGGTGTTATATACGTTGTTGGAAAGGTCTTTGAAATATGTATCATTATATACTGATATTGTCTTTGTAATTAATTACTAAGACTTAGTAATCGAGACATAGGCAAAAAGTCGAGGTAGTCGTGGTTCTTTGCTTATATCTCAGCCATTTGTCGACCGATTTTAAAAAGCAACCGAACCAGGACTGTGGCGGATATATTGACGTACGAATCATGTATATAAGTTATTTAAGGGTTACGAAAAGTTGATTTCCACATACAGGCTGACAGAAGAACATATCTGTATCGACTCCGCTATCGGTGACAATTCAGAATATATTTAATTCATGTGGTCGCAAATGAAAAATGTAAAATTTACAAACTTATATATACCATTGCCAATCATGGTGAAAGGTATTCAAATTTAATAATTTTGCAATTCTACGATAAATTGATTTATGGTCGTTTGTTTTTAGTAAGTTAGACTTTCAACCTATAGTAATGCTTATATTTAAACTTAATATAATACAAATCTTGAGAATTATCCATTTCATAACAGACTATGAGTACCCTTTATTTTCATTACTTGTACACTTTAAATTGTATTTGCTTATAAATTTGTACAACATTTAAAATGACCCAATAGCATTTTGTAGTCGTATGGTTTTATACTGTGAACGATTTTATGAGTTCTTTTCAGTAAATTATTATTTTTTTATTTCATTATTTCAATTCCCCCCAAAGAGTCGACCATTTATGGGAGATTTTAAATAATTTTCTGTGAGCTTAATGTGTAAAAATAAATGTATGCATTTATGCACATTACCATATGAATATCTGTCCGTTCCTATGTCCGTCCGTCTGTCTGCATATAACTACGTTTACCAGGGCAATTTCATATTATAATTCATAATTTTTATGACCAATTGTTTGTTTGAGTGCTGTTGTTTTTTCAGGCCATAAAAGAACTTAAATAATAAAAATGTGACTGGGTATGAATAAAGCAAAAACTCACACATAATTATGAATTATGACTGAGGTATTTATGGTAAATTAAAAATTAAAACATTTTTTTTTTTTTTTTAAAGACTGTCCAACAAATATACAAAAATAATATTGTTCATTTGTTTATTAAACTATAAATGTTGACTTTTTAATAGTGTTAATGATAATGAACATGTCAGACATAATAAAAATTAAAAATTATTTATAGAAACACACCAGCAACCACCCCACACACATGAACTCTCATGACATTTTGGTAGTGATTTTTTTGTTGTTCCGTTTATATGTATTACTAGTAAACCTGTAGGGGAACTATGTATGTATAAAAGCAGAGAAACAAAATTGATGAAAATATTGTTAATATACGAGCAATTTGCCAAATTTTTTATATTGTTCTATTTTAAACTTTTCTATTAACCCTTTAACACTTTGTGTGTATAAAACTGTCAACAGTTATAAATTGAACATTTAACAATCAGACACATATAATTTGAGGGTATGATTCAATAACACTCTACTGTAGATCAAAAATAATATTGAATTAGTTAGTTAACTAGAACTGAACTAGAACTGAACTAGAACTGAACTAGAACTGAACTAGAACTGAACTAGAACTGAACTAGAACTGAACTAGAACTGAACTAGAACTGAACTAGAACTGAACTAGAACTGAACTAGAACTGAACTAGAACTGAACTAGAACTGAACTAGAACTGAACTAGAACTGAACTAGAACTGAACTAGAACTGAACTAGAACTGAACTAGAACTGAACTAGAACTGAACTAGAACTGAACTAGAACTGAACTAGAACTGAACTAGAACTGAACTAGAACTGAACTAGAACTGAACTAGAACTGAACTAGAACTGAACTAGAACTGAACTAGAACTGAACTAGAACTGAACTAGAACTGAACTAGAACTGAACTAGAACTGAACTAGAACTGAACTAGAACTGAACTAGAACTGAACTAGAACTGAACTAGAACTGAACTAGAACTGAACTAGAACTGAACTAGAACTGAACTAGAACTGAACTAGAACTGAACTAGAACTGAACTAGAACTGAACTAGAACTGAACTAGAACTGAACTAGAACTGAACTAGAACTGAACTAGAACTGAACTAGAACTGAACTAGAACTGAACTAGAACTGAACTAGAACTGAACTAGAACTGAACTAGAACTGAACTAGAACTGAACTAGAACTGAACTAGAACTGAACTAGAACTGAACTAGAACTGAACTAGAACTGAACTAGAACTGAACTAGAACTGAACTGAACTAGAACTGAACTAGAACTGAACTAGAACTGAACTAGAACTGAACTAGAACTGAACTAGAACTGAACTAGAACTGAACTAGAACTGAACTTGAACTTGAACTGAACTGAACTAGAACTGAACTAGAACTGAACTAGAACTGAACTAGAACTGAACTAGAACTGAACTAGAACTGAACTAGAACTGAACTAGAACTGAACTAGAACTGAACTAGAACTGAACTAGAACTGAACTAGAACTGAACTAGAACCTGAACTAGATCCTGAACTAGAACCTGAACTAGAACCTGAACTAGAACCTGAACTAGAACCTGAACTAGAACCTGAACTAGAACCTGAACTAGAACCTGAACTAGAACCTGAACTAGAACCTGAACTAGAACCTGAACTAGAACCTGAACTAGAACCTGAACTAGAACCTGAACTAGAACCTGAACTAGAACCTGAACTAGAACCTGAACTAGAACCTGAACTAGAACCTGAACTAGAACCTGAACTAGAACCTGAACTAGAACCTGAACTAGAACCTGAACTAGAACCTGAACTAGAACCTGAACTAGAACCTGAACTAGAACCTGAACTAGAACCTGAACTAGAACCTGAACTAGAACCTGAACTAGAACCTGAACTAGAACCTGAACTAGAACCAGAACTAGAACCTGAACTAGAACCTGAACTAGAACCTGAACTAGAACCTGAACTAGAACCTGAACTAGAACCTGAACTAGAACCTGAACTAGAACCTGAACTAGAACTGAACTAGAACTGAACTAGAACCTGAACTAGAACCTGAACTAGAACCTGAACTAGAACTAGCACTGAACTAGAACCTGAACTAGAACTAGCACTGAACTAGAACCTGAACTAGAACTGAACTAGAACCTGAACTAGAACCTGATCTAGAACTGAACTAGATCTGAACTAGATCTGAACTAGAACTGAACTAGAACTGAACTAGAACTGAACTAGAACTGAACTAGAACTGAACTAGAACTGAACTAGAACTGAACTAGAACTGAACTAGAACTGAACTAGAACTGAACTAGAACTGAACTAGAACTGAACTAGAACTGAACTAGAACTGAACTAGAACTGAACTAGAACTGAACTAGAACCTGAACTAGATCCTGAACTAGAACCTGAACTAGAACCTGAACTAGAACCTGAACTAGAACCTGAACTAGAACCTGAACTAGAACCTGAACTAGAACCTGAACTAGAACCTGAACTAGAACCTGAACTAGAACCTGAACTAGAACCTGAACTAGAACCTGAACTAGAACCTGAACTAGAACCTGAACTAGAACCTGAACTAGAACCTGAACTAGAACCTGAACTAGAACCTGAACTAGAACCTGAACTAGAACCTGAACTAGAACCTGAACTAGAACCTGAACTAGAACCTGAACTAGAACCTGAACTAGAACCTGAACTAGAACCTGAACTAGAACCTGAACTAGAACCTGAACTAGAACCTGAACTAGAACCTGAACTAGAACCTGAACTAGAACCTGAACTAGAACCTGAACTAGAACCTGAACTAGAACCTGAACTAGAACCTGAACTAGAACCTGAACTAGAACCTGAACTAGAACCTGAACTAGAACCTGAACTAGAACCAGAACTAGAACCTGAACTAGAACCTGAACTAGAACCTGAACTAGAACCTGAACTAGAACCTGAACTAGAACCTGAACTAGAACCTGAACTAGAACCTGAACTAGAACTGAACTAGAACTGAACTAGAACCTGAACTAGAACCTGAACTAGAACTAGCACTGAACTAGAACCTGAACTAGAACTAGCACTGAACTAGAACCTGAACTAGAACTGAACTAGAACCTGAACTAGAACCTGAACTAGAACTGAACTAGATCTGAACTAGATCTGAACTAGAACTGAACTAGAACTGAACTAGAACTGAACTAGAACTGAACTAGAACTGAACTAGAACTGAACTAGAACTGAACTAGAACTGAACTAGAACTGAACTAGAACTGAACTAGAACTGAACTAGAACTGAACTAGAACTGAACTAGAACTGAACTAGAACTGAACTAGAACTGAACTAGAACTGAACTAGAACTGAACTAGAACTGAACTAGAACTGAACTAGAACTGAACTAGAACTGAACTAGAACTGAACTAGAACTGAACTAGAACTGAACTAGAACTGAACTAGAACTGAACTAGAACTGAACTAGAACTGAACTAGAACTGAACTAGAACTGAACTAGAACTGAACTAGAACTGAACTAGAACTGAACTAGAACTGAACTAGAACTGAACTAGAACTGAACTAGAACTGAACTAGAACTGAACTAGAACTGAACTAGAACTGAACTAGAACTGAACTAGAACTGAACTAGAACTGAACTAGAACTGAACTAGAACTGAACTAGAACTGAACTAGAACTGAACTAGAACTGAACTAGAACTGAACTAGAACTGAACTAGAACTGAACTAGAACTGAACTAGAACTGAACTAGAACTGAACTAGAACTGAACTAGAACTGAACTAGAACTGAACTAGAACTGAACTAGAACTGAACTAGAACTGAACTAGAACTGAACTAGAACTGAACTAGAACTGAACTAGAACTGAACTAGAACTGAACTAGAACTGAACTAGAACTGAACTAGAACTGAACTAGAACTGAACTAGAACTGAACTAGAACTGAACTAGAACTGAACTAGAACTGAACTAGAACTGAACTAGAACTGAACTAGAACTGAACTAGAACTGAACTAGAACTGAACTAGAACTGAACTAGAACTGAACTAGAACTGAACTAGAACTGAACTAGAACTGAACTAGAACTGAACTAGAACTGAACTAGAACTGAACTAGAACTGAACTAGAACTGAACTAGAACTGAACTAGAACTAGAACTGAACTAGAACTGAACTAGAACTGAACTAGAACTGAACTAGAACTGAACTTGAATTTAAACTAGAATTTAAACTAAAATCTGTAGTAGATTCTTAATTTGTTTTGTAATGAATGGTAAACAAAATTCTACCAATACTGTTACTTGTTTAAGATTTTTCGTTTTCCATTTAAAACACAATGTGTGTATTTTCTCACAGGAAAACACAAGACATGATAAATTAAAATGTTTGAAATGTTCTTTTAACTAATTAGCGCTAAAATTGAAATCACATGTTGACATTTTAATATTTGTAAATGTTTTACTCTCTGGTACGTGTGCTCTTTGAAAATATTTGTGAATGAATTTTTACTTTCATTATGTTTGACACATGATTTGACAGTTGGCTGAAATTTTTCTAGTTAATGTGTTTTAGATTTTTTATTTTGCTTTTAAAAGGAATGAAATTAATTAAGCAAGAAAACTAAAAACATTTGTTTTATTTCCAAGAAGAAAATAAAATTACTTAGAATTAAGTAAATAAGCAATGGAAATGTGAATTTTCAAAACAAAATGTTTTTAAACATTTTGTTATTTAAAGCAACATTGTCTTTTATAAATAGAATTAAGACAACATCTACGCATGTTGTTGCAACATGTGGCTAAACATGTTTATAATGACTGTAACAGTTTTGTTTTTTGGTTTTAGCCAACATCAGTCACAATCACAGGCAAAACATTTTAACTGAAAATATTTCAACAATGCGTACTTTCAGTTTAAATTGTGCGTTCAACATGAACGGTTGTACAAAACGGATAAAAATAATCGAAATTATCTAAAAGTGGCTAAAATACAAAATTTGGTTGAAAACACAACAGCAGTGAATTGAATAAAAAAAAAAGAAATAAATGTTTGTTTTTTAAACCGGTGAAGTAAACAACAACAGTAGTACTGAGTTGCAAAGGCAAAACAAAAAAGTAAATATATATGAGAGCAATATTGTTGCATGTGGCAGCAATAACAAAATAAAATCCAACAAACAAACAAAAAAAAAAAAAAAAAAAAAATGTGTCTATTTGTTGTCAAGTTGTTATAAGAGAAACAAAAACAAAATTATGAAAACAACAATAAATACTATGTGTGTTTATATGGTGGTAAAGGTCGTTTACTTTTCGGCATTTTTATTAAATTGAAAAAAAGCTAAATTTACACGGTTTCCAAAAATGCTAAATTAAATATAAGTAAAAAAATCATTTAAACGAAGTTAAATCAAATTAAAATTAAATCAATGTTAATTTATTCAATTAAATTTAAAATACGATTTTTTATATAGTGATACAGTTTTGAATAGATTGTAATAATTTTGTTTTATATTTAACAATTTCGAAGATAATAAGGAACAGTGTCGAAATTTCAAAAAATTTTAAGGGTTATGGCAAAAATTTTATTCAAAACATAGGTTTTCTCTAAATTAAATGGAAACATGGAACAAGTAAGACAGAAAAATATAAAAAATAATTTTTAAATTTTGAAATATTTTGTCACTTAAAGAAACTATTATTTTTTATTGGCTATTTTTTGTACATTTCAAACATTGAATGTCTTTTTTTATATTTACAAATTTATGGAACTTAATGAAAATATGGAAAATATAGATGTATATTTTCTCAGAAATTTCAGAAACTGTTTCAAAAATATCAAGTTATTGAAAAACAAGTAAGAGAGCTATCTATATTCGGCTGTACCGAATCTTATATACCCTTCACCAAATTATACTTTAAAATAAAAATTTTAAATATTTTTAGGTAAACGAAATTCCTTTTTTTTCAAAATTAAAAAATTTTTTTTTTTTCAAAATTGTTTTTCAAAATTTAAAAAAAAATATATTTTTTTAAAATTTTTTTCAAAAATTTTTTGAAATTTACTATTGAAACAAAATTTACGACAAAAAACATTTTTTTGGTAAAAAAAATTCGGGCTAAAAAATATTTTTCCCGATTATGACCCATTTTAGGTCTAATTACTATACCTTCTCACGAAGGTGAAGGGTATAAACAAACTGCTATTGGTTAAGTTAATGTTGCTAAGAAAGCTTTTTATTAAATGAGAAAAGAAAATCAGTCACTTGTCTTTTTTTTTCACAGAGAATTGAATTTTAAAAAAATGTCTCAAACTGAAATTCTCTTTTTCTCGACCAATGGTCTAAATTCGAGATGACTATACAATTTTATATATGTTTATCACAAATATTGGAAGTGATTTTCTTAACATTTTTTTTTTTTTTTAATTTGTCTGTGATCTTAAGTTATATTGTAGATATCCCACATCCAATTTTTGTCTTATATGTTATTTGGACAATTTAAAACATATTTTTGTTGTTTCCTGAAAGTGTAAAAAATTACTGTCAAGCTAAACTAGCTTGACAGTGAGTGTCAGTGCAAGCGTGATTTTATTAGTGAACAAATGTGAATGTATTGAGTCTTTCGAACTGCTACTAGCATGTTAAATGCTACCATCCACATTTTTTATTATACCCTTCACCATGAGTGGCAAGTTTGTCATTCCGATGGTAATTTCTACATTTTTCATTTGCTGCCTAATAAAGTATATATATTATGGATCGTTATAGATAGCGGACTCGATTTAGCTATGTTCGCCTGTATGTTGAAATCAACTTTCCGTTGCCCCCAAATAACCTACATACATGATTCATACAGCAATATATCCGCTATATACACGGTTCGGTTGCTATTTAAAATCGAGAAAGTCGCCCCATTGGTTGGCTGAGATATAAGGATCTATATCTGCATAACTAATATCTATTTTGTCATGTATCATTAAACAAAATGGATATCTAATGATAGATATTTTAAAGACCTTTGCAACGACGCGCAGTAGAGCCATTTGAGTTTTTTCGTTGCAAAAATCATAACATTTGAAGCAAATGAGATAATCAAATGATCATCCTATGAAAAAAGTCTTTGAAAAGGGTTCTACACCTTTTAGGTGCATACTTATGGGTTAGCAAATTTGAAATTTGTGGAAAAATCAATTTTATGGGAAGTAAAATAAATGTTTGATTTTTTATGTTTCTTTTTATGATTTAAAATTATTACAGAAAAGATTTAAAAAAAAAAAAAAATATTTCTCAATTTTTTGTAAAATATTCCAGAAAATATTTATTTTATTATATTTTGAAAGATATTTATGTCAACTTTAAACTACATAATTAAAATATATTTTTTCTCAAAAACTACATGTATGATGCAAATCCAATTTCCGGATGCACTTCTGGATATGTTTTCAAACTAAAATAATGATCTTAAAAAGTGTTAAATTGAAAGTCCTTGAATTTTTTTTTTTTATATTTGATATCAACAAAACCCAAAAAGCATTGAGAAAACCAAAATGTTTTTTTGTATGAAAAAAACCGTTGGTATTTAATATAAAAATGTAGTAAAATAGTAGTAGTGATATAATAAAAATTATTTAGGTCAGTTTAACACTTTTTTAGACTGAATGGAAAAATTTTGTTTTTGAGGTGGAGGAAATTTTCCATAGTGTATCTGAAAATTGCATTTGCATAATTTTTTAATTACTTACTTATGTAGTTTAATAAAGAGAAAATTATCTATCAAATGCATCAAATCAATAGAATCCGACATCAGCTTAATAAGATATGAATATACGTAAAGATACACAAAGAAATAAAATCGCGAATGAAATTAACTTGTTTGCCGAAATAAAAATGGAAATGTCCAAATGACTCCAAAGAGTATGTGTTTATTTAATATGGTCAAAATCGAAAGATAAAGTGACAAGTTTTTGTGATGTAATGTAATTTAAAAATTTTTTAAAACGTTTTATTCCGATGCATGCTAATACCCACCAAAAACTTTACTTACTTAGTAAGCCAGCAAGTAATATTGGAGCAAACTGGAAACTACTTATTATTTGACTGAATAACTAGTTACTCTTGTTCAAGTTGTTTCAATCTGTTTAAAAAAAATATGTTAAATTGTTCTTCGTCATCTAAAAACAAAATGCTGTAAATTTGAGCAAAATCGGATAACTTTTAAAGGTAGCACTTTTTATTTGAAATTTCAAGTTTTGGAACAAAGATGCATGTTCTCAAAAAAATTATAATACGCTACACTAAGTAAATGAGCAAAAACATTTTTCTTTCAAAAATTCAATAATTTATATTCGTGAGTGATTTTATATGAAAGTTATTTATGTTGCATTTTATGTGTATACCAAATTTTAAGGAGATTTATGCTCGTTAAAGTGATTATCGGAAGCAGGCCTTATATGGGAGCTATGACTTATTATGGACAGATCATCATAAAATTTGGTGATATGAATTCTGTGTATATAAAACTTGTTTGGAGAAAAAATTGTGTAGATACCTATATAAATTAAACATTTATGACCGATAAAGTCCAATTTCGGGAGGACATTTGTGTGAAGGCTAGGTGAAATAATGGACCAATTTATACCAATTTAGACCAATATACCAAATTTTATCGAAATATCTTCAAAATTGCGACCTGTACTCTGCGCACAAGGTTTACATGGACAGACAGCCAGCCAGCCAGCCAGACAGACGGACGGACATCGTTTAATCGACTCAGAAAGTGATTCTGCACAAATCCAATATACCCTCCCCACTATGGTGGTGTAGGGTATAAATAGGCCAAAAATTGAGGTTGTCCAGGTTTTATCCTTATATCTCAGTCATTTGTGGGCCGATTTTCTAGATTTTAAATAGCGATCGAGCAGGAAGAATTCCCGATATATTGATGTATCAATCATGTTTGTAGGTTATTTGGGGGCTACGGAAAGTTGATTTCAACATACAGACGGACATGGCTATATCGACTTCGCTACCAATAACAATCCAGAATATATATACTTTGTGGGGTCGCAAATGAAAAATGTAGAAATTACATACGGAATGGTAAACTTATATATACCTCAGCCACTCATGGTGAAGGGTATAAAAATTAAACAAAATTACACTCTTTTCACACATACAATAACAAAATATGGCAATATATTCTCCTGAATTAGGTTTTTGACAACATACTTAGGTTGTTGTCTCTAAGTTACCTTTCTAATTGTCATCTGTGTTTTTTGGTATCAAGTTTTAATGGGTTATCGATGTCGGAAAATGTTTATATTTCATATTAAATTATATATGGATAAATGAAATACAAAAACTATTTTTATACCCTACACCACCAACACCATTATTTCACCTAGCCCTAGTTCTCCCTCGAGGGAGAACCATTTAAATGTTTTTAGGTGCCTGTATTATATTGGTGGTGATATTTATGAGATTCGGCATAGACGATTAAAACGCTCTCATTTGTTTTTCTTAATATCATCAGGAAACAGTGTTTAATGTTTAAAATCTATTAAAAATTCTCTCTAACGAGACTAAATAGTCGGCTCCGGTTATATAGTTGATTTGTCGCTGTTTCATTTCATGCTTGAACAAAAATTGTGACTCCTTAAGTTCTAAAAAAAACATTAGAAGTGAATGAATGAAAGAGATTTTTTAGTGAGGTGTGTATATGTATGAGTGTATAAGTGTGTGTGTGTGTATGATAGAGTGTATTAGTGTTTGGTGACACACAAAATTTTCATGTTTTTTTAAGCCTTTAAGCAAACAACAAAAACAACAACGACGACGACAAAATAAATAAACAACAATGATTACGTTTCAATGTTTACTAAACTACTGCTGCTGTTGTTATTCGCTGCTGCCACAGCTGCTGACGATGTTGTTTGTGTAATTTTTCAAACGTTTTTACTTTCAATTTTGAATCATAGAATAAAATAGCAACAATAATAGCTAAGTATTTTTAAGGCAACGATGACGTATTATGTATGAATAAAGTGGCGCGCAAGTTTAAATTAAAAGTGTTTAAATTAAATTTAAAAATTGAATTTACACACAAATGGAGTGTGTTATATTACGTTTTAAGAAGTGTGTGTGTGTGTGAAAATCTACAATATATTTTTAAATCAATTTAATTAATTTAACATATTTGTTGAAAAAAAAAAATATTAAAAAAAAAAAAAAATAACATAAGAATATGTCTTTAACAAATTTGTTTATCAGGTGTTTGAGTTAATAAAAAGTATATTTTAAAAAGAAAAAAATTTAATAAATTTACACACAAATAAATAAAATATGTAATGTTGTTTTAAATATTTAAATGCAGTTGACCTCAACCTGTAGGCGTATATATGATGATTTTCAATATGTTTTTTATTTTTTTGTATTTTTTCGTTGATATTAAACAAATTTCTGTTTATTCTTTTTTTAATTTTATTGAAATAAAATGTGTGTATTTGTTTGTGTTTAATAATTGCGACAAATTCAAAAATTTAAATGAGTTTTTATAAAAAATGTCTTGCAAATATTTTAATGAGTTTTTTTTTTTGTATGTTTTCTTGTTGTCTCAGAAATGTTTCAGTGTTAAAGTCAACCGTGTTGAAAAGTTCAAAGAAATTATTTAAAGAATTTGTTATTGGTATTAAAAAAAGAAAATTTAATTTCTGTTTAAAAAAATAATTAAAAATCTGTTGAAATGTAACAATTTGCTGTTTTTATGGAAAATTAAGGATATAAATAATTGTTGCTGAAGAAAATTCTACAACGGAAGTTCGAAAATAAAATAAAACAAATAAAGGTGAGTGAATTTTTGATTGTATAAATTTGAATTCATTTAAAAAAATTACATTTTTGTATAAAATCTCAATTTAAATACAACTGAGAGGTTGTATATTATTTTAAGGGTTGTAGGTTCGAATCCTGTGACTGTCTTAGAACTGGTTTTCAACAACATTTATTGGATGGGTAAATTCTGTAAGAATATAAATTGTAAATTCATTTAGAATAAACATAATCTCAGGGGGACTTATTCATAGACTAATTTTATAATTTTCATTATTTAACAAAAATCAGTTTTTGTACCCTTCACCATGAGTGAAAGGTACGGGATGAAATTTCTATTTCACCCAGTCTGGATCCACGCCAAAGCACGGGTATAAGTTTTCTACATTTTTCATTTGAGACCCCACAAAGTATATATATTCTGGATCGTTATAGATAGCGAAGTCGATATAGCCATGTATGTCTGTCTGTATGTTGAAATCAATTTTCCGTAGTCCCCAAATAACTTACATATATACGTGATTCATACATCAATAAGTGCGCTATAGAACTGGTTCGGTTGATATTTAAAATCGAGAAAATCGGCTCCCAAATGGCTGAGATATAAGGAAAAAACCACAAGAACCTCGATTTTTGGGCTATTTTTGATGGATCTGGATATTTTTTAACCCGATTTTTTTACCAACTAAATTTTTTTGTCATAAATTCTTTTTCACTAAAAAATTAAAAAAAAAAAATTGGATAAAAATTAAGAAACAATTTCGAAAAAAAAAAATTTAAAAAACAATTTCGAGAAACAAAATTTTGAAAAAAAAAAAAATTTATTTTTTCATTGTTAGCTATGAACTTTTCCCATCTTTCTGGCAACATATGGATTCCGAGCCAAAAGAACTGCTCATCTTTTGAGGCCTAGAACGAATCAAGCCAATATCGGATATTGTATTCCAAAGTGAAGCGTAGCCCAGAGGAAGCGTACTGCTTCGATCGAAACAAATAGTAGTCGGACGGGGCACGGTGAGGCAAAACTTTCAAACCACTTTATTTTAAATACTTTTTAACAGGTATTGCAACATGTCGCCGAGCGTTATATTCTGGACGGTTTTCTGCCAATGCTCGCTTCAATCCGATGCGTTCGGTACAGGTTTCCTGTGTTGGTCTGGTTAGATTCTGTTCATAATAGAAAGGACCCTTTTGCTTCTAGCAAATACAGACAATTAGCGCCATAGATATTTGGCTTTGGTGCCGATTCAGCTGATTGACCAGCTTCATTTTTCATCGCAAGTAATGATTTGGTGTAAAAATGATTTTCTTTTATAGCGTTCAAACATCATTTCGGACATACAAAATCGTCTTTCAAGAGCTCTCGGCTTCCAATCGTATGGTACTAAATTTCCCTGCTTTTCAATTAATACTGCTGCTTGTAAATGTTTTGAAATTGCTGCTTGAGTAGCTCCTAATAACTTTTCAAGCTGTTGCACAGTGGTTTAGAAACGTTTTTTTGTGGAAATAATTCGGTATCTTGGGAACTATTAAAGATACTGTTACAAAATTTCACATAGTTGGAGCTAAGGTGTTTTCGAGTTGATTTACGTTTGTTCAGCGGGCTAGTGCGTAGCCCCTCAAAGTTGGTCTCCTCGTGTTTAAAATTTTTTAAATAAATCATCGAAAATATATTTTCTATCCGAATGAGCTTTAGTTTTAAATATAAATAGTCCTTGAGAAGATCTAAAAAAAATGCGCTTACATGTGTAAGTTATCTCCATTAGTTGAAGAAAGATTTAGGTTTATTGATTGTTATTTATTTTAATTTTGCTCAATCTTTTCATGGTTTTTTAGCTATGCGGGCCTAAAGAGGGTAGAAATTTATTTTTAAAATTTCAGCTATATTGGCGATAAAATTCTAAATTCTAAAGAAAAACTTTCTAAAAGTTATCTCGTCCCTATAAAAAGTTATACGTATCCAAAATTTGGACATGTAAAAAGATCCGCATTTTTTTGCATTTTTTTCCCAAAAAAGCCCATATATTTTTACTTTCGTAGAAAAAAATGTTTTTCCGAACTATATACAAATTTTATATGATCCGAAAAGATAACTTAATGCAAAAGCATGCAAAGTAAAATTTGGCTCACATAAGCGGATATAGCACCCCCCAGACCTATCCAAACTTGGCCAATTTTTAAAAAAAATTTCAGTTTGAGTAAAAAATAATAAAAAGGCAAAGCATCACTCCTCGAGGATGTTCCATATTTGTATAACCAATAATTGCAAAGTTTTTTATTATCACGCCATAAATAACGTCACAATAGGCACTTTTCAAAAAAAAAACTCAGTTTTTGGAACTTATTTTTCCCGGTTTAGGAATTTAGTATTTTTAAATAAACAATGTCAAAAATTATAATGCTGTTGATTTAAGAACATTTGGGTCTATTTTGTTTCCAAATTTTGTTATGATATCTGTAACCGCTAAAATTTTACAGTAATTCAAATTTTATAATTTTCTTCATGTAAAATCACCATATTATAATATTTTTAGTTTTAAAGCTAAATTATGTCAAAAAAATTAATAGAATTATTTAATTTTACTAAATTATCAATCTTCAAGTCCTAAGGTTTGTAATGTACAAACGTGTATAAAAACAATTTTTCACCAGAAAATAACAAACAGATTGAAATTGTTCACATCTAAACATAAACACTCTCACTCCTTGCTCTTGACTGACACTAGAGGATATCATAGGGATAGGACTACGGGAGCCTTTGAGGTGCTAGCTACAGTGGTGTGGGGAGGTTCGGTCCTTTCCTATGAATCCACAGTTTCACTACATGATTTTTTTATAGACTCCCTATTTTTATTTATTTATGATGTTAGGGCCAGATGACTAGAATAATAATTAAAATTTTGCCCCTATCTAGTCATAAACTAAAATACAAAAAAAACTACCAAAAGGATGTCAGAGAACTAATCCTATTTACTGATCTCTCTCAGATGTTCCAGAGAGATTAAGCCTCATAACCCTCGCCTTCCATTGTTTCAATGGCTAAAAGTAACTTGAAACCCCGAATATGTAATGTCTAAGTCTTACACGATTTCCTCACATATGTCAATTAAAAACACCCTTATTGGTTCAAATTTAGCACTTCATAATGCTTAACATTAGATTTTATTTAAGAAGATTTAAAATTACTAATAAAAGTCTTAAAATATGTAGGTATAATCATTCTTTACGCGAAAATTAAATGTAATATAAAAATAATTATCAAATTTTAATAAAAAAATCAATACTACCACATTTAATGTAAAATAGTATTTATTAACCGAATCTTAATGGGTTAATTAATTTGAGAGGGTTGGCAAACAAAAATAATATTATAAGAGAAGCAAAGACAATTGAGCTACAGCTATAAATCACGTATCGACACCAGTAGTAATTAAGAGAATGAGTATCAATAAGCAAAAAGTCACTCTTGATTTCAAATTATGTTAATAACATACATTCTTGTTTATAAATAAATGAAAAATAAAAATGTGAAACATTACAATTTAAGAGTATGTTATTAACATTATTGGACGATTTAGGATTTAATAAAATTTGATTTATGCTGAAATTTTCATTTGTTGTTGCTTCTTTTATGAAAATGCAAGAAATATATAAAAGAGTAAAAAGGTTTGATCAAACTTACCGCATCATACGAATCCGATGAAGGCCTCCACAGGAACTTGATGATGTAGGTATTACGGATGTAAATGCTTTGTTAATTTATTCTTGCATTTTTAAATATTTGCCAATGTTTTAGTATATATTTCAATAGGTTTAAGGTTTAGGTGTTATATTTGTATTTATACATATGAAGTTAATGTGATAAATAAAGTTTCATGAGTTTCTTAAGTCTGTGATATTAGTATTTAAGTTTTAACATAATTTGTGTATTATTTAATTCATTTTATAGGGATAATTTAGGTTATGGTACAATATATGAGTTATTTATATATATATATTTGAAATCAATTATGAAAATTGAAAAAAAACAATAAGAAATTCGAATTCTCTATATATTATACCATTTTTTTAATTATTTAGATTTCAGATTAGTTTATGATTTTAAATTTTATATAATATTGAGGAATTATTTATAATATTTTTAAATTGGAAAGGTATGTGTAGTGGATTATATAACTTTTAAAGTATAATACATTGATTATCTATATTTTGAATGATGATGTAACTTTTTTAGGTTATTTCATAAAGTTAGGTTGAAGTTAATGTCTTTATAATATCACATATCACTGTTTTTGAAAGTTTTGAAAATTGATTTGTGGTATTTAAGGTAGGAAAATTAGGTAAATTTTGTTTAGTTTTGATATTATTTTGTTAGTGTGATAGTTTTATAGATCACTGTGTTAATTTATAATTTTAATTAGCAGTATTTAGTTTCAAGAAGTTTTTAGTTGTAATATTAATTCATATTTTGGCAAGGCAAGTTTAAGTTAACGATTTCATCTTAATTTGTGGAAATTGTGTAGATTTGGATGATGCAAGGATGGTTAAAAGCTTTCAGGTTGGAAAAGGTTTTGATTTCCATAAATTTAAATTAGCAAATTGATCTTGTTGAAGGTTTTAGATTCCAATTACTATTTCTTGTTGAAATTATATACAAGGTGTCTCTTATATATATTTGCTGTTAAATATGGCTGAATTGATTTTATACGGCCCACGTGAATTTCGAACTAGATGGCGAATATTGTCCGAGAGTGAGTTTTGGACCGTATAATTTTCCACCTTGACAATTTCTGTGGAAAGAATCTCTATAAATTTCCTGATATTATAGATTATGTTGAATATTACCTGATTTTTATTTCCAATTTTACTAAAATAAATAAAAATTATTTATTTTATGTGTACTTTATTGTTAAAACTTTTGTAACTTTGTACTTTGTTTTAATGGGTTACTTTATGCTGAATTTATTGATGTAAATGATATGAATTTATAAATGAAAAGAATCTGTAGTTCGCAATTTAGTTTCCATTATACCTCGTCGTGTATAAAAATTAAAAAAAAATGTGTAAAATAGAAACTAGAAGATCCACTAAAATTGTTGTAATAAAAAGTAGTATACATTTTTGTACCTTAGTGTTGGTAAACGTTGTATCACTGATATGATCACTTGGGATATCATGAAATTATACTAATATGATCATATTAATTAAGTGTTAAATTTTTCTTAATTTTTCCAAAAGTATTTTTATTTGATTTTAATTACTTTTTCAAATCAAATATAAATTTATAAATTTATATATTTGTGGGCATTAATTTTCCCAAAAGTCATTGATGTGACTTTTTAGTTTAGACACCAACCATATACTACTTTCTTATCTTATCATGTACAACTATGTAATCCTCTCAGTATATGAGATGTAAATAGAATAGGAATAACAACAAAAACATGTAACAGCTGTGACCATGATCATGAAAAAAATAACTTCAGAAAAAAATATATATAAAATTCAACAATTTCAATTAATAATAAAAGCGATCTACCGACGTGATCGATCTCTTGTATAAGAGATAAATATATGTTTTACCATTTTACAGAGTGTAAAAAAATAGGTAAGTACATATTGACATGTAAAGAACATTATGATTTAACCTTTGCTTTTTTAAAAAGTTACCGGACTGTGGCCTACTGGAAGAGAATATGTTTAAGGCAAACTAATGTTTTTCTACTGCCCAAAAAAAAATTATAAATCATTCTCTATGTTAGTTAAGACAAGGAAAGTATCAGTAAAATAGTTTTTACACCAAAAATGTATATTTTTAAATCTTTATTATCATTTCATTTCAGAGCAAATGACAATGTTAATTGTGACAGCTGTAAACAAAAATTCCATCACCCAAATTCACAAATTTTCCTTTTATAAATTAATTGTACACTTAAATGCTAAGACTATGTTCAAAGATAATTTGTAAAAGTTTTATTAAACAAATTTTCATACAAAATTTGTTCTTAAACTTTTAATGAACCTTAAATAGCAATTGTTTGTATAAAAAAAATATAACATTTTAAAACTATAAAAACTAAAAATGTAAATATCTGTTTCAAATGTTGTATTACTTTTAATAAATTTCAAATCGAAACAAAATATTACTGCAATGAAATTTTCAGTGTTTCTAATAAAATTGAAGAGATAGAAAAAAAATAAGTAAATTGAAGACCTTGAAAAACGACCATTACAAAACCACGCAGTTTTCAAGCATTGCGTTAGAAAAGTGAATGGAAAAAGGGAGTTAAATTCTAATATCTTTTCCGTGGTAAGTTCCTAGGATTTTTCCTTCGAGGTCTTCTAAAATATAGTAATGCTTTCCTATTTTCTCTTTAATACGCGCTTTGAGAAATAGTGGCGAGAGCTTTGCATTAAAATGCTTTTCGAAACTGCTCTGAGCAAAGTTTCTACGAAAAACTTCTTGTCCCACTGCATAATTTTGAGGTCTGGTTCTGAGATTATACTGGTGCTGATTTTTTTCCTGTGCTTGTTTTATGCATTTACGTATGTCCTGCCTTATAAGTTGTAAGTTGTCGTCCCGAGAAATTTTAGCTGTAGGTTCGTCTAGAAGTTGTAGTTTCCGCAACAAGTCGTAAGACGTTGCGTGTGTTACCATATCAAATCCAAATAATGCGTGAAAAGGGGAACAATTAATGGACTGATGATAAGAGTTACGGAGGGCACAGCTAATCTCACTAAGCCTCTCATCCCACAAACGATGATCCGACTTTAGGTATGCTCGGATTCCAGCAATAAGTGACCGGTTTACGCGTTCAGAGGCATTAGATTGGGGGGAGTATAACGCCGTGTATATATGTTTAATGCCATAAGTTGTGAAAAATGCGTTTAAATCGTTGGCTCGGAACTGACTGCCATTGTCGCTGACGATTGTCTCGGGAACTCCAAACATATGGAATATTTGTTTTTTTAAAAAGTCTTCAATTGCTGCTGAGGTGAATTTACGTAGTGGACACAACCAATGAAATTTTGTTAGATGATCTAACACAATCAATAGCCCAATATACCCAGTTTTACTACGAGGATATGGACCAAGTATATCAATAAATAGGCGCTGGAATGGACGAACGGATATATTAGAATTGCTCATAGGGGGTTTCATAACGAAGTTTGGAGCTTTTGTTGTTTTACAAATACTGCAATTACGCACATAGTTTCTGACATCACGTACCATTCCAGGCCAGAAAAAGTTTCGTCGCAGTAGCTCTAACGTTTTAGCCATTCCTCCGTGAGCTTTTACTGGTGTATCATGGGCTTTTGATATAGTATCTTGTCGCAATTTGTAGGGAACCCATAATTTCCAGCACAATTCTTCCTGATCCTCGTTACCACTATAATGTTCGTTTCGGTAGTAAATATATTTATCAATAATTTTAACATCTGGATATTTTTCTGGATTTAAGGATACTTTTTGCTGTAAATTTAGGTAATCTTCATCTTTAAAGTGTGGGGAATCTAAACAAATATCGGGTTCTACTAGTTCCAAAGCTGCACATTCATCAATTGGTATTCTTGAAAGAGCGTCAGGTACAATATGGTCTTTGCCTTTTCTGTGGCTTATGCTAAATTTGTAGGCTTGTAGCTTGAAGACCCACCTGGCCAACCTCCCAGTTAAGTCTGGTTGTCGCATTAGCCATAGGAGACTTGAGTGATCCGTTATCACCTCGAACTCCTGCATCTCCAAATAACAACGAAATCTTTTTATGGCCTCAATTGCAGCAAAACATTCTTTCTCTGTTACGCTGTAATTTCGTTGCGCTGAATTTAATTTTTTACTCATGTATGCAATTGGACGTTCTTCACCTTCATCGTCCAATTGCACCAGAACTGCGCCGATTCCGAAATCACTAGCATCACAATGAAGAAAGAATTTCTTGCTGAAATCGGGATTTGTTAATACAGGAGCCGAGGTGAGCAACTTCTTCACTTTCTCAAACGACTTCTGCGCTTCTTCAGTCCATTTAAAGATTTTTTTGGTGGATAAGACATCAGATATTGGGCAAACTACAGTGGAGAAGTTATCGATAAATCGTCGATACCACCCCGCCAATCCAAGAAAACCTCTTACTTGCTTTAGTGTTTTGGGGACGGGCCAGTTCTTTATTGCTTCTACCTTTTCTGGATCAGTTGTGATTCCTCCGTTTCCTATCACGTATCCTAAATAATTCACTCTTGTCACGCAAAATTTGGATTTGGATACATTAAGAGTTAAATTCGCTTTTCTAAATTGAGATGCAATACGAATAAGTACCTCGATATGTGATGTAAAATCTGACGAAACGATAACCAGATCATCCAGATACCCAAAAACACAATGCCGAAGATCTGGAGGTATGATTTCATCCATGAGCCTGCACATGGTCTGAGGAGCATTGCACAGTCCGAAAGGCATGACTACGAATTGGTAGAGAGGCCTTCCCGGTACTGTGAATGCTGTCAGACTCTTGGACTTTTCATCTAAGGCAATCTGCCAGTAGGCATCTTTCAGATCCAGTTTTGTGATGAGATTGGCTTGTGGAAGTCTTGCAAATATACCCTCAAGGTTTGGTAAAGGATATGCATCCTTTTTGGTTACTGAGTTAACCTTACGAGCATCAAGACATAAACGAACCTTATTTGGTTTTACAACCAAACGCATTGGTGAACTCCAGGGGGATGTGGATGGTTCAATCACCCCTAGTGCCAACATACGATCAAGTTCACCAAACATCAGTTTCTCAACCGCGGGAGAAACCGGATAGAACCGTGACTTGATTGGTGAAGCGTTAGCAACATCAATCGAGTGTCTAATAAGACTGGTTCTCCCTAGTCCTTGTTTTTCAAAATTCGGAAAGAGATTTATAACAGCATCAAGCTGTTGACGTTGGCTAAGGGACAGTGGATATAGATTTTCATCTAAAGGATTTTTTGTTACCAAATTACTATCAGACAAACTTTCGGACTTCTGTGTGAGAGCGGAAAGATCGGACATGGACAAGTTGGACGTTTGATTACAAGAAATAATGTTTACAGATCCAACAAAATCTGGAAACAGTGCAAATTTCTTCCAGAAGTCAATCCCCAGAATCAATCTTTGTGATATTGAAGGTACCACAAATAATTGAACCCTTTTCAGCTGGTTTCTGAACAGAATTTCGGCATCAAGCCAGCCACAAACAGTTTGCAACTTACCATCAGCCGTTTTTACATTAGATTTGCATTTCGTATAGCAAGAAAATTTGGAAAAATCATTCAACGCTAATTCTGAACCTATACAGCTAATATTTGCGCCAGTATCGAGTAAACCTAACTCCTCGAAATCCAAAAATTTTACCTTTGCGTAATATCTCAAATCTTTTGGATTTGCAATTATTGCAGAAACTAAAAATTTACGACAAAGTTTCTTAATTTTATAAAATTTTCGTAACCGAATGGTAGAGCGTTTAGTTTTACTTGACACTTTTTGGGATAGAACAGATATATTAAAAATTTCGTTTCTTTTCTGCTGGTATACTTCCCAGCGTTTATGATATGGAAGCTTAGGACTTATTAACTTATCATTATCAACAACAGGATTTAAAAAATCATCGCAATTTTTTGAACGTTTCAGTATAGTAATACGTTCGTTTTCTAAGTCTTTTGTTTTTGGTAGATCAGTGGTTTTTCTGTCATAATCGGTATTTATAGATTTGTCACATTTGGTAGTATGGGAAGTGCAGGGGTTTATACTTTGTCCTTTGGGAGACAGGACGGTCGAAAGTTTTTTGAATTTTGACTTTTTCTGCTTGCGCAAGTCAAACAATTCGGTTTGTACACATTTTTCAAACCGCAACCGTAGCAAAATATAGTACGGTCCTTAAGACAATTCTGCCAGTGATGACCAACTTCATCACAATTCCAGCATTTTGTCATCAATTCATTGCCGTGAATGGCATTAATTGAGGTATCATAATCATCAATTTCATCAACAATTTCATTAGTATCAATGTCTGCAATGTACCTACGAGTCACTGCAGGATTTTGGTTTCTTACAGAATGAGTTTTTCGTACAGACTCTTCATTCAAAAAATGTTCTCGCATTTGCACCAATTTGCGTAAATGGGAAATAGAATGTATGGGGACGTAGAGCAAATCCTGTCGAATCTCTGGGCGTAAATTTCGAGCGAGTATTTCAATCAACTCCATGTCTGACATGGGAGTTGGGAGGCGATCCATAATAGATAAAATGGATTCGAAAAATACGTCAAAAGTTTCTCCAGCCTTTTGTTTTCTGTTGCGCACTTCTTCTCTAATATCGAAGGAGGATTTGTATTCTTTATATTGAGATCTGATGGCGTCACAGAACTCATCCCACTGAATAGACTGGACTTGTTTGTGGTAACGCCAGTACCAGTCTCGTGCTTTTCCTATGAGGAGAATATGCAAGTTTTTGCAAATTATGCTAAAATCACCGTTAAAATTATCTTTGGTTAATGATCTGATTCTATATAAAAATTCCTCGACATGCAGACCTGTTGATGAACCGTCGAACTTAAGGTTCCAATTTTGAATTATAGAAGTTATCTTGTCGCCATGCACGGAGCTAGTACTTACATTTGAAATTGCGATAGGTGAAAATGAATATGGGTTACCGCCGTTAACGCGAGATTGTTGCCTCTGAGGTTCGTGATAATTGGAAGGATTTTGTAAATTATTAACATTGTGATCTTGAATACCATTATTATTGGACTGTGGTACAAGATTAAGGTTTCCAATTAAACGATTTAGATTTTCCTCAATCATTCTATTGATTTCTGAATAATCAATACTAATTGTATTTGGCCGTGTTGGAGTTTGTGTTGTCATTCGAACAGAGGAATTTAAAGTATTATCATTATTATTGTTCATGTTCATTTCAACCACATTTGGAGTTGGTTCTTGAAAAGTAGAAATACTATTATTTTGAGGAATTGCCTCTGGAAAGGTATTTCTCTGAGATTGTCGTGTATTATACTGTTTTGCTAAAGCACCTCTTGTTTTTGGCTTAGTATTAGTTCTAACTGAAGTGACTCTAGAAACAATAACTAATTTTCTGAGTTCAGACAATTGACATGATCTCTTACATTCGGGACATTCAGACCGTGTAGATAAATATGCTTCAATACAATTTCTATGAAACGCATGTGAACAGTCATGAATGATAAGGCAATCTGCACCTTCGTCCATGGAATCATGACAAACGTGACAAACGGAAGGCTCGATTTGTAAAGGAGCGTGCGGTAGAGGTGGGGGAATATTAGCATCTTGTTCGTTAGACATTTTGAGTAAGATTGGTCAAATTACTATCTCAACACTCGAAAGAATTATTTGTTTTCGTTTTTTTTTTTTTTTTTTTTTCAGAAACTAGACCAAAAAGGTCAAAAATGTGAAAGACTAAGTTTGTTTAAATCAGATTAATAAATATAAAAAAATTAAGTAGTTTTTAGAAAACAATTCATTATTCAATCACTTTTACAAAACTAGAAAAGACAAATTATTGAAAAATTCCGATGTTTATATTGCGCACACGATTATGAAATAATTAGTGAACGTAAGTATTCTAACATTTATAAAATTACAATGTATATTGCAATTGTTTGATGGTTGTAAAACATTGACTTGATTTCTAAGTTTAAGATAAGTGTTGTTAGAATATACTTATACATAAACTTTTAACTTTAGTGAAATTTAATAAAAAAAACTTTTTATCAAATTCCAAAAACTACATTCGTTTTAAATCTATTTTGTTTGTTTAAATTTAAATAAACAAATTTATTAAGCACTTAGGAAATTAAAAAGAAAATTGAGAAAACTATTAACTAAATATATAATATTTCTATTAAAAGAATCAAATAAAAGTAAAAAAAAAACCTCAATGTTAAAGGGAAATTTGCAGAAATAATTCACCAAAAGAGAATCTATAACGTTTTAATATTGTTCGGAAGTTATTATTGTTATAAAACAATCTGTTTTCAATTCGTTTTACAGAATTTAAAAGTTTTTTTTTTTTTTTTTCTTGAAAACAATCACTTTATATTTTCAAAATTTTGAAACTGTTCTTCTCACAATAATTTTTCTCTTCAAATTTAATAACAGATTTATGATCAATTTGATTCTAATGAAAAAATTTTTCGAAAATGTAAATTTTCCAATTACTTTTCGATACAAACAGATTTATTAAATGTTTTTAATAAGAGAGACTCGTGTGAAAAAAAACTGTCAGTATAATTTTATACTGAAATCAAATTATTATTAATGAATCTTTGAAGAATTATAGAATTAAATTCGTAATTTAGTTATAAATTTATAAGAAAAAAACAGATGTTATTGAATGATACTTTGAAAATAAATTTCTCTGACAAATTGAATTTTTAATTTATAAGAAAAGGAAATTTTTGTTTTAGAGAACTTTATTTCCCTAAATGTTCTTCAATATTTGTTATTTTACCAATAAAAAATAAGTATTTGCAAAAGAAATAATTGCAATAATTGATAAATTATAAATCCAGAAAATATAATATGAATTGTTTCGTAATAACAAAATTTTAAATCATTACCGATGCGAAAATCAGTAAAATTCAAAGTTCTTATTAAGATTCAAATAGTAAATATAATATATATTTCAATATTCGTAACAATTTCTATCAATTTTAATAAATGTGTGGGTGTTTTTAATAGACATAGGAGCTTAGTGTAAGACATAAGGATTAAATTCAATGACATAGGATAACAAAAACCGGGCTATAGTTTGTTGTACAAAGATTAAAATTTATGATCAGAATTTTCACAGCAGTAGCACGATATATTCTTTTTGTTCTACGAATAGAATATCACCAAAAAACATTGGTCACTAAATCGCACGCAGCAAAATTAATGAATTCCAAAATGCTTTCTGGTTGCTAAGTTCGCATTTAAAAATTATGATAAATGACTTAAAGCTTTAAACAATAACGCATAAATTTACAACTCCATTATATCTACAAAACTATTTATTGAAAATATCCCTAAACGTTAAGCGGTCAACATATTCGAAACTTTAATTACTCAAATAGTCGAGAAATCCTGCAAAACTTTAAAGATAATTCGCTAAAAAGTTTTGAAAAATATATTTTAATTGAAAATTAAGCTAAAGAAATGAAATCTACTTTTTAAAAAAAAAACTGAAAGTTTGTAGAGCCGAAAAAAACTTAACGTCCTATCGGCCCCACGTTGGGCGCCATTATTTATGTAATGTACAAACGTGTATAAAAACAATTTTTCACCAGAAAATAACAAACAGATTGAAATTGTTCACATCTAAACATAAACACTCTCACTCCTTGCTCTTGACTGACACTAGAGGATATCATAGGGATAGGACTACGGGAGCCTTTGAGGTGCTAGCTACAGTGGTGTGGGGAGGTTCGGTCCTTTCCTATGAATCCACAGTTTCACTACATGATTTTTTTATAGACTCCCTATTTTTATTTATTTATGATGTTAGGGCCAGATGACTAGAATAATAATTAAAATTTTGCCCCTATCTAGTCATAAACTAAAATACAAAAAAAACTACCAAAAGGATGTCAGAGAACTAATCCTATTTACTGATCTCTCTCAGATGTT
Source organism: Calliphora vomitoria (assembly GCA_942486065.2). Classification (NCBI taxonomy): domain Eukaryota; kingdom Metazoa; phylum Arthropoda; class Insecta; order Diptera; family Calliphoridae; genus Calliphora; species Calliphora vomitoria. The sequence goes on along the minus strand of OW818030.2, from coordinate 15,947,799 downwards.
CCAGAGAGATTAAGCCTCATAACCCTCGCCTTCCATTGTTTCAATGGCTAAAAGTAACTTGAAACCCCGAATATGTAATGTCTAAGTCTTACACGATTTCCTCACATATGTCAATTAAAAACACCCTTATTGGTTCAAATTTAGCACTTCATAATGCTTAACATTAGATTTTATTTAAGAAGATTTAAAATTACTAATAAAAGTCTTAAAATATGTAGGTATAATCATTCTTTACGCGAAAATTAAATGTAATATAAAAATAATTATCAAATTTTAATAAAAAAATCAATACTACCACATTTAATGTAAAATAGTATTTATTAACCGAATCTTAATGGGTTAATTAATTTGAGAGGGTTGGCAAACAAAAATAATATTATAAGAGAAGCAAAGACAATTGAGCTACAGCTATAAATCACGTATCGACACCAGTAGTAATTAAGAGAATGAGTATCAATAAGCAAAAAGTCACTCTTGATTTCAAATTATGTTAATAACATACATTCTTGTTTATAAATAAATGAAAAATAAAAATGTGAAACATTACAATTTAAGAGTATGTTATTAACATTATTGGACGATTTAGGATTTAATAAAATTTGATTTATGCTGAAATTTTCATTTGTTGTTGCTTCTTTTATGAAAATGCAAGAAATATATAAAAGAGTAAAAAGGTTTGATCAAACTTACCGCATCATACGAATCCGATGAAGGCCTCCACAGGAACTTGATGATGTAGGTATTACGGATGTAAATGCTTTGTTAATTTATTCTTGCATTTTTAAATATTTGCCAATGTTTTAGTATATATTTCAATAGGTTTAAGGTTTAGGTGTTATATTTGTATTTATACATATGAAGTTAATGTGATAAATAAAGTTTCATGAGTTTCTTAAGTCTGTGATATTAGTATTTAAGTTTTAACCCTTTGACGGACACTGACGTCTATAGACGTCATAACAAGGGTTTCTGGGGGGACATGACGTGTATACACGTCATAAATTGTTAGCTTCCAAATAACGGAGATACAGCAAGTGTCCCACGGGAAGACCTCCTAAAATTTTGGTGTCCGTCAAAGGGTTAACATAATTTGTGTATTATTTAATTCATTTTATAGGGATAATTTAGGTTATGGTACAATATATGAGTTATTTATATATATATATTTGAAATCAATTATGAAAATTGAAAAAAAACAATAAGAAATTCGAATTCTCTATATATTATACCATTTTTTTAATTATTTAGATTTCAGATTAGTTTATGATTTTAAATTTTATATAATATTGAGGAATTATTTATAATATTTTTAAATTGGAAAGGTATGTGTAGTGGATTATATAACTTTTAAAGTATAATACATTGATTATCTATATTTTGAATGATGATGTAACTTTTTTAGGTTATTTCATAAAGTTAGGTTGAAGTTAATGTCTTTATAATATCACATATCACTGTTTTTGAAAGTTTTGAAAATTGATTTGTGGTATTTAAGGTAGGAAAATTAGGTAAATTTTGTTTAGTTTTGATATTATTTTGTTAGTGTGATAGTTTTATAGATCACTGTGTTAATTTATAATTTTAATTAGCAGTATTTAGTTTCAAGAAGTTTTTAGTTGTAATATTAATTCATATTTTGGCAAGGCAAGTTTAAGTTAACGATTTCATCTTAATTTGTGGAAATTGTGTAGATTTGGATGATGCAAGGATGGTTAAAAGCTTTCAGGTTGGAAAAGGTTTTGATTTCCATAAATTTAAATTAGCAAATTGATCTTGTTGAAGGTTTTAGATTCCAATTACTATTTCTTGTTGAAATTATATACAAGGTGTCTCTTATATATATTTGCTGTTAAATATGGCTGAATTGATTTTATACGGCCCACGTGAATTTCGAACTAGATGGCGAATATTGTCCGAGAGTGAGTTTTGGACCGTATAATTTTCCACCTTGACAATTTCTGTGGAAAGAATCTCTATAAATTTCCTGATATTATAGATTATGTTGAATATTACCTGATTTTTATTTCCAATTTTACTAAAATAAATAAAAATTATTTATTTTATGTGTACTTTATTGTTAAAACTTTTGTAACTTTGTACTTTGTTTTAATGGGTTACTTTATGCTGAATTTATTGATGTAAATGATATGAATTTATAAATGAAAAGAATCTGTAGTTCGCAATTTAGTTTCCATTATACCTCGTCGTGTATAAAAATTAAAAAAAAATGTGTAAAATAGAAACTAGAAGATCCACTAAAATTGTTGTAATAAAAAGTAGTATACATTTTTGTACCTTAGTGTTGGTAAACGTTGTATCACTGATATGATCACTTGGGATATCATGAAATTATACTAATATGATCATATTAATTAAGTGTTAAATTTTTCTTAATTTTTCCAAAAGTATTTTTATTTGATTTTAATTACTTTTTCAAATCAAATATAAATTTATAAATTTATATATTTGTGGGCATTAATTTTCCCAAAAGTCATTGATGTGACTTTTTAGTTTAGACACCAACCATATACTACTTTCTTATCTTATCATGTACAACTATGTAATCCTCTCAGTATATGAGATGTAAATAGAATAGGAATAACAACAAAAACATGTAACAGCTGTGACCATGATCATGAAAAAAATAACTTCAGAAAAAAATATATATAAAATTCAACAATTTCAATTAATAATAAAAGCGATCTACCGACGTGATCGATCTCTTGTATAAGAGATAAATATATGTTTTACCATTTTACAGAGTGTAAAAAAATAGGTAAGTACATATTGACATGTAAAGAACATTATGATTTAACCTTTGCTTTTTTAAAAAGTTACCGGACTGTGGCCTACTGGAAGAGAATATGTTTAAGGCAAACTAATGTTTTTCTACTGCCCAAAAAAAATTATAAATCATTCTCTATGTTAGTTAAGACAAGGAAAGTATCAGTAAAATAGTTTTTACACCAAAAATGTATATTTTTAAATCTTTATTATCATTTCATTTCAGAGCAAATGACAATGTTAATTGTGACAGCTGTAAACAAAAATTCCATCACCCAAATTCACAAATTTTCCTTTTATAAATTAATTGTACACTTAAATGCTAAGACTATGTTCAAAGATAATTTGTAAAAGTTTTATTAAACAAATTTTCATACAAAATTTGTTCTTAAACTTTTAATGAACCTTAAATAGCAATTGTTTGTATAAAAAAAATATAACATTTTAAAACTATAAAAACTAAAAATGTAAATATCTGTTTCAAATGTTGTATTACTTTTAATAAATTTCAAATCGAAACAAAATATTACTGCAATGAAATTTTCAGTGTTTCTAATAAAATTGAAGAGATAGAAAAAAAATAAGTAAATTGAAGACCTTGAAAAACGACCATTACAGGTTTTCATTAGTGGCAAATACTTATATAAAAAGCCTTTATTTGCTCCTCAAAAGTTCCACAAACCTGGCACCCTTTGACAAATTTGTAGGTTTTTTCATATATTTCATGCAAACCACTGTGTGTTATTGAGTTTTACAACAGTCTTCATGGAGTAATGCCTCCAGTTCATAGTCTTAAAACTTGTTTGTCTTCCGTAGCAAAATCACCACTTCTGAACCGCACAAACCCTTTCTCTTAAATAGAAACCGATGGATCGCATTCACCATAGGCTTCGGTGAACAATCAGTGTTCTTATTTTCAAATTAAAGAAATAAAGCAAAACTTTCCTCCATTTTTGAAGCAAAAAAAGTTTCCACTATAATGTTCAATAACTAAGTGAGAATAAATGACAGATATGTAGCCTTCAAAAGACAAAAACCGCTATCAAAAGATACGCCATCTATTGTAAATCCCGCATTTTTAAGTCGAACACCAATATATAGATTATGAAAAAATCAGTATTTGATAAGAATTCCTAAAATGTTCCAAATAAACCCTCTAATGCTTAAGCATGCCTCAAGGCACTCTTCGCAAAAATGTCAATAAATGCAAATAGAACTGATTTTTCATGTCAAAAACTCTTGTAAGAGTTTCTAAAAAACGTACTTAAATATTCTAATAAGCCTTGAAACCTCTTAAAAACGTTTGATAACACAACATGGACTTCCCATATTTTTCTGGTTGTTAATGCACTTAGTTTGTAAAAAGTGCAGTAAACAAGAAAGTAGTATTTACTGCACTTTTTACAAACTAAGTGCATTAACAACCAGATAAATATGGGAAGTCCATGTTGTGTTATCAAACGTTGATTAAAGTGATTTAAAGTTTCCCAATTGCCATCATACATTTTTTCTTAAAATAATATTTTATATATTGGAGTCAAGATTTATGTAAAAAAAGAACGTAAGCTACTCTTTAGAGACGTAATTTATTGATGAGTGCCTTCAGGCACTCTTGGGCATTGGAGACTAATTTTGCTGCCTCAGTTTTTTTCTCATATAGCAAAATGTTGTTTTGTTTTCTTTACTTTAATTTGCAATTTTTTTTAAAAAAAAATTAAGAAATGGCTGGTCGAGTGAGCAAACGTTTAAAATTATGTGATTTGAGTGATGATCAATTAGATAAGTTGTTTTCAATAATTAAAATTGACAAACTATACTAACTAAAGCCCGACTATGTTTTAATATCTGAAGCCCCAAGGGTGCCTTAAGGCACTCATTTCTTTCCACCTGGCAGGTAAAAACCATTGATTGTACAAATTTATAAATGTTGTTTTTGAAATCACATGCCCAAATTTACCATTAATAAAATGATTACTAACGTTTTTAGCAATTTTTTTAGAAATTGACATTAGAGGGTTAATTGATACATATTTATCTTTCCAATTCCTTTGCCTTTAACATATAACTCTATCTCTTTTCATTTTATCTTCTAAAACTTAACTGTAAACATAATTATAAGTAGTATTTACAAATTCTAACACATAATGGCAAAAGGCTTGACACTTAAACATATTAACAGATAGCAGAACGAGAGAAAAACTGTAAACTTATAACTTTAACTACTTATATACTCGAGTGTTGTAATATTTTAAAGGTAATAATTTGTTTTCAACTGTAAAAACTTTTCTAAATACTTACACATCTAAGCCACTAATTGCTGGCTAAAAAACTAAAAAAGTTAAAAAAATAAAAAATAACATTTATAGAAAAATTCTACAAAACTTTTGTAAGCAAAATATAAAATAAAACATACAAAGAAAAAAGTAATTAAGAACAAGTACAAGAAAAAAATATGGCAAACATTAAAAAATAATTGAGAGTTTTTGGTTGGCTGCTAATCTAAAATAATTGGTTTTAAAGCAATTCCAACCAAAATAATACAGCAATTATAACACCTCATAAAGTCCACTTAAAGTCTCTTAATTTCTAATTGTACATTATAATGCAGCCTTGTTGAAAATAAACCTTCCTTCTTTCAATACTTCACGTGTTTGTCTTATAACACTTAATTACCTAAAAGTAGGCAATTTAAAATAAGCCTTTTTGTTATACTCTCAAATTTTATTTATTTCTTTGACACTTGATCACTTAATTACCGGTATATGGCTGCTTATGTTAAACTGCCTAAAAGTATGCTTCAGTTTGTGTTTGATACCTTGCAGTGCAAACATTTGAGGTAATTAATGGTTTTATTTTAAAAGGTTGTCAAGTATAATTATTAATCTGAAGATTTTTTTTGTAATTTCAACAGAGAATTTAAATAATTGAGTTTTAGAACAACATAGTAAAGAATTTAATAAAATTTAATCAAATAAAGAGTAAAGAGATTTTTTTGCAACTCTTCTTTAAGATGTTGTTTTTTTTTCATTTGAGTTAGCAATGTCCACCTTTATGTTGAAATAAACTTTTCGAATTCTCAAAACTACTTACAAACATCAATATTACATCAATATATCGGGTATGATTCCCAGAATTAACTTATATCCATTTCATAAATGGCCGATTTATGAAACCCAAAAGATTCAAATAACACTCTAACTGGTTTTTGTTTTATTGACATGATTTTATATAAATTATTTAAACCTTTTCCATATCGCTGAAAAATACTATAAATTCCTATTTTATTCTGTGTCCTTACTACATTTCCTGTCAATATTTATTATGCAAATACGGTAGTATTACCCTTCAAAGCATACATCGCTAAATGTTAAAAATGTTTTCAATATTTGTATCCCTTAAAGTGTACTTCAATGTTTACTTAAACAATTTTCTTGGAATCTTATGTTTAATAAATATGTATTGTATATTTTAAGAAATTCAATATCATGTTTAGCAATATGTTACCAGAAAATCTACTTTAGGGTTTGTATTTGTAAAAAGGGATAGAGATGTATGAACCTTTTTTTTATTAGCCCGCCTTGAGATAGGCTGTATTATTTGAAATACATATTTAATGAAATAAATTTGATTATTTGTAAAGTTTATTAGTTAAAGAAGATTTATGAGGAAACTTAATAAGAATAAATGCAGAGTAATAAATTGAACTTTAATACTCTTAATTATACATTTTTTTTAATTAAATTACTTTCCATTTAAATAGCTATAAAATGTTATTTACTTAAGATTTTATTTGTACGTATATTCCAATATTTTAAAGGATTTCTTTTTAAACTTTATTTAGTTTATTTATTATAATCCTTAATTTCATTTAATGTTTTATTTATTATGTATTTCATTTGCCTTTTACATCAATTTAAATTTTATTTACTAAAAGTACTTGCCTCAATTTATTACCCTTAAAGTAGGCATTTGTTTTTCTGCACTTTTTTTAAAAAATGATTTTATTTATTGTGTTAAAGAGTATTTAAGTAATTTATTATGCTTTATTTTTGGTTATTTATGTAAATAGACAATGAAAAGTGTATTTGTTTATGCCATTTACTTGTTTTCTTAATGGCCTAAAAATAGGCTTTACATTTTATGTACAAAAGTATTTATAAATTAAAATAAATTAAAAGGGTATATAATAGGGGTAATTCATAAATGAATTAGTTCAATTGAACGACTTCACTTTTTGAACCAAAATAACTAGTTCAAATTGATTGCTTACTTAGTTCAGTATTGAACTATGGTCTAAAATAATTCATATGTACGCTCTTAACCAATTGGGTGTTTTCGTTGGTTTTCTGAGAATGAATAGAATCCATTCTCTCTGTCCGTCTGTTGAAATCAATTTTCTGAAGACCCCAGATATCTTCGAGATCCAAATCTTCAATAATTCTGTCAGACATGTTTTGAGAAGTTTCCTATTTAAAATCTGCAAAATCCGTCTATAAATAACGGAGATGTGAGCAAAAATTCGAGACAACCTCTGAAAATTTCATCAAAAAAAAGACAATTTATTGCATGCTTTGACAAAAAAAACAAAACGAATGTTTGGATGTGTGTTGGTTTCATTGCTTTGCGTATTTTTTTTTGGTGTTTGCAACGATTTATATAAGGCTATAGTAAGTGAGACCTACAATGGGTCAAAATCGGGGGAAAAAATTTAAAATTAAAGAAAGAATTTAACTAAAAAATTAAAAAAAAAAAATTCCAAAAAATAATTTTGAAAAAATATTGTTTAAAAAAAGTGTAAAATTTTTATTTTAAAGTATAATTTGTTAAAGGGTATATAAGATTCGGCACAGCCGAATATAGCTCTCTTACTTGTTTTTTTGTAGCTTTTTTTTCTCAAAAAATTTCAACATTGTTTAAAATATCCAAATTTGTAATAATTGTTATAAAAGCTGATTTTTTTCAGAATAAAACCTATACCTATAAAGCTATAGCTAATTTAAATTGATTACAAAATACAAAAGTTATGGTTAATTTTTTGAGTAAGGATATTAAAAATAATAATAGATTAAAATTTATTAAGTTTTAAAAATTGCCACAACTTTGACACTTTACAATTGATTTAAATAAAGCATAGCTTATTTTATTCGGAATAATTCAGGCTTTCAAAAGCTTTACTCAAACGTTAGTCATTTTAGATAAAATGTTTAAATTAAATTGCCGCCAATGTCGAACATTTTAGAAAAGAAAATATTTTGATTTCCTTGCGAAAACAATAAAATAAAGCATAAAGCATAAAATAAATGCCCATAGAAACTAGCATATCCCCCAACAATAAATTTGAGTGAATTTATACAAATAATATAACTGTTATACATGTTAAATAAGAAAAACTTACTAAAATAAACATTTTGTTTACCACGATATTATTTTCATAATAATTTGATTTATGTACAAGATAGCTTATTTTATTTAGAATAATTCAGACTTTCATTTAAGATAAAAGTTTCAAATTAATTGCCGCCAAAATTGCAAAATATTTAAAAGAAAATTATAATTGGTATACGAGGGCAGATCAATAAGTCTGTGACTTTCTGAATTTTACGCTTCTTAACACTACTTCTGTCAACAGGTAGATAACTCCTGTCAAAATTTGAACAAGCTGCGTCATGTGTGACAGCCATTGATAGCACACTGCGTACCATCAGTAAATTTTTATTTTGGCTTAAGTATACTGATATCCCACATAACATAGCGTGAAATCAATAGTCACTTTAGTATCTTGTACTGCACAAGCTATCGTTTATTTGACTGCCTATGATATGTCTTTTTAGCTGACCATTGGAGGTCTATTAGCACCCGAAATTACTAGTTATATTACCAATTTGCCAGTTAGGTAGCTTGTATAGTAACTGACGCGATTTAACCAGTATGTGAATCCAATGCGTTGATTACTTTGGACAAGCTATTAGACAGTCTCATTGTAGTCAAAAAGGGTAAATTGACCCCCTATTGAAGTAACTAGTTCCCATCAGAAATGATGGGTAAAATCACTAGGTCGGGACTGTCTCCTAGATCTGCTGGGTTGTTACTATAAACATTTGTGCATGTTTACTGTAACCATTTCAACATTTTGACCAATATTATGGTCACAGTAACTATATATATGATTGTGGTAACAATAATATGGTTAATTTACGATTGACTTGATTATATCAACCATATATATGGTTACAGTACACATGTATATGTTTGTGACAACCATTTATATGATGAAGGACTTACCATATTATGTTGCTCTCGGCTTATGGATGTCATAATCTGAGAACAACATATAATGATAAAATTATTCATCATATAAATGGTTGTCATAAACATATACATGTTTACTGTAACCATATATATGATTGATACAATCATGTGAATCGTAAATAGTTGAAATAGTTACAGTTAACATGTACAAATGTTGAAATGGTTACAGTAACAATGTACAACTAAATTTTTCCCAACTGCATTCAGAATACAATTGCAACAATTGATAAAATTCACAATATGGTCTTGACCGATCTCATATTGAAAGTGTCAAAAATTGTGGATTCCATAGGCATCTCACATGGTTCAATAGTTTCAATTTTGAATGGTCACTTGGGTACGAAAAAGCATTCCGCAAGATGGCTGCCGCGTTTGATCACAATCGATTGTACACATGTGCAATCGTGTCACAACTTCGCAGGAGTGTTTGGCGTTGTTCAACCAAAATCTGAACGAGTTATTGCTCAGTTTCGTAACCGTGGACGAAACAACACACCAGAGAGCAAACAGCATCAAACGGATCATCAAATACCTATTTGAATGACCATGACAAATCTTAATTTTTTGAAGAGTTAAAAAAATTGGAGAAACTTTAGACAAGTGCATAGAGCTCAAATGAGACTATGTTGAATGATAAAATGATTTTTTATCCAAACACAAATTTTCACACTCTATTTTGAGTAATTTAAATTATTGCTCTAAAATATTAAAGATTTTGTTTTAATTTTAAATCTGTTAAATACTTCTTACAAGGTAATGCAATACATTATTTTAAATCCTAAAACTAGGCAACACATTTTTGTCCTTAGAAGCTTCTCACTGCAAGTAGAGGTGATTTCAGTTATTGATCGTATATTTTCTCTCGTTCCTATTCGTTTTGATATTAATTTGATATGTTTGATATATATATACAGAAAATCTAAAATAAGTTAATAAAGTATGCAGTCAGACCTTCAAACTATATTAGTTCTCATGACGAGTATATTACAATTTATGATTGTGTAGCACAGTGTAATTAAGTTCTTATTGTACGAAGAATATATTCGAAAAACAAAATTACTTTTTTAAATAATTTCAATTATTACTCTAAAATACTAAACATTTTGCTTTAATTTTAAATCTTTTAAATACTTCTTACAAGGTAATACCATACATTTTCTTAAATCCTAAATCTAGGCTACACATTTTTGTCCTTATAAACTTGTCACTGCAAAAAGAGGTGATTTCAGTTATTGACCGTATCTTTTCTCTCTTTCTTATTCGTTCTATTAACTAAATGACTTAAACACACTTAGACACACCAAACAACAATAGAAATAATTGTCATGATAGAAAATGAGGAAAATAAAACAAAACCACAACAAGACAAGACAATTGTTAGAAGAACAACTACAAGACAAAAACAATTTAAAGAATTTTTCCATTGTTAGATTCTCATTATTTTTTTTTTTTTTTGTTACTTGTAAAAGTTGTTGCTTTAAAGAAAATTTACAATACCCTTAAAAGCATTTAATTACGAAAACATTCTAGTACAACAAGACACATGCATAATTTTCATGCGGTCATTGCAATTTAAAGTGTAAAGTGTACAACAAATGTTGTTCTAGTTCAAGTGTTTGAACTTTTATAAATATGTCGTGTCTGGGGTGTGTTTTATGCTCAGTTTGATATAAAACTTTGTAGTCTAATCTGTTTTCTTTATTTCATATGGAGTACTTAAAATTTATTTGCCTGCTTTAAGGAGCATATTATTGTTTTTGACAGTTGCCTGTGAGAGTAACAAAGATATTTTAGCAAATGACCATCAAGTTGTTAGTCAGTTGCATCAATGGCCAGTCTGCTTCAATATTGTTGATAGTGGAGGCATTGTAATGTAATTTTGGTGAATTGTTAATTGGATTTAAAGTTAAAAGTTGTGAAAAGGGGAAAGAATGCCCTAACATATATTTTCAAATCTAGAAACGTTGAGAAAGTGTGAAAAGAAACTGATTTCATTCCAAACCATAAATCTAATTGTTTTTATGCGATACTTACTTTAGTCAGATATTAACAATGTCTTTCCTATAGGTTTCCTTCTCCTTTTATACTCCTAACCAAGTAGAAGCACTAAAAATAAAATAAAAAAAACTTTTCTCTTAACTTACAAACCGGCACTTGACAATAATGGTCATTGTAATAGATCCCTCATAGAAACAAAAAGCAAACATATACATACAACACACACAAAAAAAAAGTTTGTAGGAGTTGAATAATTGAGTTTATTTTAAACGAGTGGCAGTAGGAAAAAATACATAAAAAAGGGAACTAAAACCATCATAAAAAATTGATACTACACACAAAAGAAGAATGAAAAATAAGACAAAATAAAGCACAAAGTTTAAACAATTGTTCGATAAAAACTAAACTATAAATTTCTATTAAATATTTACAATTGAAATAAGATATACTTAAAAAGTACTTTTCTGGCTTAATTCCAACTAGGAAATTGGTGCAAAGAAAACAATAAGAAAAAATGTTTAAACTAAAAAGAACCCAGCAGCATTTGTAGTTGTTGTTTATATTATATTTTTCTTTTAAACTGTATGTTAGCGTTTATTTCTGTTCTTTTGTTTTATTGTGTCGTTTGGCCTGCCTAAAGGTAGACTTTGCTTTTGCATTTTAAAAGCAATCCTTAAGGTAGGCAACATATTGTAGATGCTTTCAATAGTCTTTATATTTATTTAAAAAAAATATTTTGTTTTTTAAGCCAAAATGTGTGCTTTAGAAAGTCTTTGAAAAACCGTTTGTTATTTAATTTTTAAAAAGCCTAAGGATAGGCTTTTCATGGCAGTGACTAGAGAGAATGAGTAAAGAAATTGAAAATGAGGCCTTGAGATTACAATCAATATAATCTAGAGATTATGTAAAAAAAAAAACTATTAACATGACGGCCAATGGCTTTTAACTTGAACTACATTTACAAAGATCTTATTTATAGAATTAAAGTTTAGTATATACTAACATAAAATATATTTTATAATAACAAATTCAAAATGGTTGTTGTTGTAACAACTAGCTATACAATTTTTGAATTCGGGGTTTCTGCATCGAGGTTCAGGTCAAGGAATTCTTCTATTTTTACTGGGTTAGCCCATATATCCGTTGGCGAGGCAATTGAAGATATGAGGTAGAATGGGGACTTTGACCACATTTTGAGTATACATTTGAGATGGTTTTTGCGGGACCAATAGGCATTAAGACTTTTACCCCATGCCGACCTCAATTGTGCCAGAGCTACTCTTACGTAATTCTAGCGTAATTGACCACTGACCCACCATCTTTTCATATTGTGTAACTAACAAGGCGCGCTTTGTGAACCTTGGTTCTATTGTGATATTTCTACGTGATTGTAGTGGTGTTAACTGAGGAGGTAAAGAGGCTGTCAAAGGTAACCCCCAGAATGTTCAGTTGGCTTACATCCACTACAACGCCAACATTGAAATTTACCTCCTTCGTCAAAGACTTCGTAGGTGTTCGGTAATGGTTCCGCTCAGTGAAAAGGAATTTCGTTTTTCTCCGAGATAACCATTTATGGTCACAGGTCATCAGTGTTGTGGCTCGTCGTCATTATGGTGCAGTCGTTCGCATACAAAATCAATTTCACTTCCTGTGGAGGTGTTGGAATATTAGCGAGGTAGTAGTTATACAAGTGGGGCGACAGGACCTCAACCTGAGGAACTCTTTGCTTACTCTACGAGATTGTCAGCGTTTGTATCTAAACTAAACGAACGAATGGCAATCACTCTGATAGTTAACGATTCATCTTTCCATATTGCTGGTCATTGTGGATTGTATCAAATCGTTGAAGAGAATGGCGCTTATCTCTAAACACCAACGAGTGACAGTCACTTAGAAAGTTCACGATCCATATTTTCATATTGTTGGGCATTGTGGAATGCAGGGTATTGCAGGGCTAAGATACAAATCTTTGCCATATACATACTGAAGAGCCCGCTCACTAAGGTGTTTCAACTTCAGCATGGATATATCGTCTGGTCCAATCGCTCTTTATGGTTTTGCTGCATTGATGGGCTTTGCCACTTTAGTTTTGCTTAAAAAACTGTAGTATTTCCGAGACTTGAAGCATGTATAGTTTGTGTACAACACTTCATTTTGTGTTGTCTCTCTCAGGATGCTCAAAGAAAAGTAGCCAGAACGCACCTTGTCATTATTTTCGTCGCGTTAGAAAGATACCGAAATGTAAATCACAACTTGCCAACTCCAGAGCATAAGTTGTAGTTTTCAGATGATCTAACCATTTTTCCGTTTATCCTTATTCACAAACCTGCGGATATAGGGTATCAGCTTGGCTCGCCAGTGTTGGTGCTACTCACCTCATCACGCTCATCTCCGAGTCCCACTGCTTTTGCTGGGAATTGTGGATAATTGACCAGCTAGAATGAAGCGTGCGGCTACTACTGGCGGCTACCTGCAGAGTATTATGCGGTCCACTGGGCAATCGTCCAAAAACGTGAATTACGTAAAAATCTCCGTGCATCATGAACGAGTTCCCAACAATTTACTTAACGACCAGCAGTATGGCTTCCGTAAAGGACGCTCTATGGGAGACTTGCTAGCCATTGGCGAAAGTAAAGTGGTGGCTTTAGATATTTCTATGGCGTTCGATAGAGTGTGGCTCGGTGCACTTTTATCAAAACTTATTGCTTTTGGTGTCAGCTTCCTCAGAGATCGCACTATACGAGTTGTTATAGATGGGATCTCATCAAACGAGTTCAAGATAAATTCAGGGGTAACGCAAGGCTTCGTTCTTTCTCCTACTCTATTTCTTAATTTTCTAAATGATCTTCTACGTTAAATTTCTAACCCTATCTATTCTTTACGAGATGACAGCAACATTTGACATTCATATTCACTCAGTTACAGACCAAGCCTGTCAGAGATTGGAGCAATGAGGCGAAACTTGAATGATACAATCTTTGAATGGGGTCGTGAGAATAGGGTAGCTTTCAACGCTAGCAAGAGTCAGTGTTGCATGTTGACACAAAAACGAACGACAGACTATGTCGCTTCATCTGTATTTATGGGTTGTGTAGATATTGTGGAATCAGACGCTCTTTATGTTGTGAGCATGAGAATACAATGTGATGTCCGCTGGTCTAAACACATTATTAAATTGTCGAAAGAAGCATTCAAGTGTCTCGGACTTCTGAAACTTCGTAGGAATTACTTCACTCCATCTGATCTCCTCACTATTTACACCACCTATATCCGACCGAAAATGAAATACAACTCCCATGTATGGGTCGGTGCTTCAAAGTCTATTTTGGAGCTTCTCGACCGCGTACAGGAGAGGGCGAAAGTGATTATTGGTGGCAGTAGGGTATCTAACTCTATTGATTCGCTGGAGCACCATCGCAATTTGAGCTTTGTTTCATTGTTCTATCGGTACTACAATGGAATGTGTTGGGCGTTCTATAGATTATTAAGCAAGAGAAGGAAAGAGAAATCGAAGGAGTAAGAGGAGAAGGTGTTGAGAGTCAATGACGCAGACCATCATGGAACAGTTGTCGTGTCGTCATGAGGTGCAATTTGCAAGTCCGGTCTTATCAACCTCCTGCTTTCCCTAATAAAGGCGTCTATGCACCTTAATTTCTTCACTGATAGCCCGGAGAGGGTACCAAGAGATCTCTGACCTAAAAGTCTGGCTCTTAGATCACCAAGTGCCGGACAGTTAGTGTAGAATAGTGTCTTCCTCTTCCTCATTCTGACAGCTTCTACAGAAGTCGTTATAAGATAACCCAAGTCTTGCAGCATGGGGACCGAAAGTACAATGTCCGGTGATCATCGCCACCTTATTCGTTGTAGCCGAAGTAGATACGACGTCCGTGTGCAGTCCATATCGTCCTCGTTATACTACAGGTGGATTCATTGCCCCACCTCATTTGGGCAAGTTCGTAGTATATGTCATGTATACGTTTCTTGCAAGTTGACAGCGGGATTCCGCAGAGGGAGTCTATATCATCTTCCAATAGAAGGGCTCCTAATCCTGCCAAGTGATCGGCAATACAATTGCCTTCATTGTCCCTGTGTCCACGTACCCATGTGAGTACAACTGTCGAATGTCTCGCCAACTCATTTAAGGATGCCCGGCATATTCTTGCTCATGTTCTAGGGCAGGTTTTAGTTATGTTTTACATCAGCTTTTGGTTTTCAAATTAGCTTCTAGTTCAGCTTCTATTTTAGGTTTTTGTGCAGGTTCTAGTTCGGGTTCCCGTTTAGTTTAATTATTGTTCAGTTTTGGTTCAGCTGTAGTTCAGGTTCTAATGCAGTTCTAGTTCTGGTTCAGGTTATACTTCAGGTTTAAGGTCATGTTCTAATTCACGTTAGTAGTTCATGTTCTAGTTAATCTTCTAGTTCAATCTCTATTTCAGGCTCCAGTTCATTTATAGTTTAATTCGGGTTCAGTTCTAGTTCATTTTCTAGATAAGCATTCTAATTCTGTTCTAGTTCAGGTTTTAGTTCAGGTTCTGTGCCAGTACAGGTGCCAGTTCAGGTTCTAGTTCATGGTGAGATATTCTCCCCCTAAATAGCAATATTATGTTAAATTTTATTTATTAATACAAAAGTAATAATACCAAGTATCAAATTAATTATTTTGTTTGTATTAAACACTCTATAAATTTTTAAATAAATCATACACTTCAAAAGATGACAAAAATGTATAATTTACTTGTTTCCCCATTTGCTTTCGATTTATTTTTTTTTGTGAAATGTTGATTGATTACAAATTAGTTGGAAGCCAAAATGAGCAAACAGTAAAATCGTTGAAAATACTCATATTGGTGTAAAACGTTCAAACCAAAATGTTGACAAACAAAATGTCACAGTGAATACTTTGTGTTTTTTATTCATTCCAAAGGGAAGAAATCCATGAAGGTTCGTTCCATTACATAGAACACTTAATGCAAATGTGGAAAATATATAGTGCTATGTATGTTCTTGTTGTTTTTGTGATATCATGAGCAAGTTAATGAATGAATGAATGAATGAATGAATAAAAGAGCCAATAAGTGAGTGACTGACTGACTGACTGACTGAATACTTTGTGACTTGATTACGTATTAGTGACACGCACATTCAATGTTTAGTTTGTTGTCATTGTTTTTTGTGTGTTCTTGTATTTCGGGGTCCGAGTGTGAGTAGATTTTGTGAGATTTGGTGATTCCCTGTTTAGCACAGCAAAGTCATATTGATAGCAAAGAAATATAAAATGATGACGATGTCTGCTACTAATGACATGAATTAACATAAAAACTCAATGAACTTTTTTTTTTTTAAAAAATATGAGCAAAATTTAAACAAAAGCGAAAATATAATAAGGTTAATGTTTGTTAAAAATTTTGTCAAAAGCAAACGAAAGATCCACTAGGAAATTAAGAGATAATTTGCAGAATTTGGAATTAAATGTGTGCTATATTATTAAATTCTTCGTAGTATCATAAAAATGAATTGAAATATAAACGTGGATATAGTGTTCAAATGGCAAATTAATGAATAAGCTGTAATCATTTTATTTAAACCAAAAGCCAATTTTTTACATAAATATTAAATGAAACATAGACATGGCTATAAGTCGGTAAATAGTGCTTCAAATGGAAAAAGAACGAGTTTGTTAATATACAGAATTACAAAAGTACCAATAGAAGATAGAACAATGCCGAATCTTATATACCCTTCACCAAATTATACTTTAAATAAAGGTAAATAAAATATATATATTTTTTTTTAAATTATTAGCGAAAAAAAATTTTAGGACAAACATTTTTTTTAATTTGTTTTTTAATTTAAAAAAAATAAAAAATTTATAACAAAAATTTTTTTGGTGAAAAATAAAAATTCGGGGTAACAAATATTTTTCCCCATTTTGCCCAATTGTCTTATATACGCCTTTGCAAATTTCCTTGAAGTATCTATTATTGGATATCCATATTGTCTACATTGATGACTTAATAATCCAGATATAAATCGAAAGTAGGAAAAAATCGAGCTTGTCCTGGTTTTTTCCTTATATCTCAGGCATTTGTGGGCCGATTGTGTCGATTTTAAATAGTGACCGAGCCAGAAGAATTCCTGACATATTGATGTATGTAAGTTATTTGGGGGCTATGGAAAGTTGATTTCAACATACAGACGGACAGAAGGACATGGCTATATCGACTCCGCTCTCTATAAATATCCAGCATATATATGTACTTTGTAGGGTATCAAACGGAAATTACAAACGGAATAACAAACTTATATATACCTCAGCCACTCATGGTGAAGGTTATAAAAAGTACCAATGGAATATAGAACAAGTTAGGGTGCTATATTCGGCTATGCCGAATTTTAAATACCCTCCACCTAAATTAGATGAAAATTATAGAAATTACATTGGTATAAACACTCTAATATCCATATTCAGTGTTTGTTATTAGGACTTAGCTCCGATTATGAAGATTGGTAGAATGTTAATGTAATACAGTAGTTTTCGCTTATAGTCTACAAATACAGTTGCACAATTTTTGTGGACTATAAGCGAATTAGGACTATAACCGAATTTCTTTTTAAGCCACTTTATGGATTATAGAATCCTGATATAATACACATTTTGGACTATATACAAATTATGTGCTTTCTTCAATAAAAACACATTTTTTAAACAAAATAGAAAAACTAGTTTACGCAGAAGATATTTCATTTAAAATGTATAAAAATGTTATCTAATTCAGCAATTTATAATTTAAATAACTACATATTCCTACCACTTCCAACAGAGTCTATAATTTTATAATAGGAATAAAATGTACTTTTTAACAATTTATATACTTAATAATTGGTTAACACTACCGACTGGCTTAACATTTTCCTTATTCACCACAAGTGAAGTAACAGAGTATAAAAAAGGGTAAACAAATATATTTAGTCAAACTTCAAAAGTATATTTTTGTTCTGTTCTAATGAATTTTCCGGATGTGAACCCATGGTCACCAAATCTACTTGAAACTTATATCCGTTACATTTTTTACCGATATGAGAGTATATATGCGTTAATGTATTTTTCGAATGTGCGACTTATTTGGAAGATATAATTAAATATTTTAACGTGATTTCTATGTATTTGAGGCCTATTTTGCTTGATATTTTTCTCCATAATATTATTTACAAGAGTTTTATGTGTATTATTGTGATTATCGGAAATGGAGCTAATATGGGTGCTATGGTTAAATATGGACCTATATTCATAAAACCCAGTAGTATAATGTTTGGATACAATATATTGATCTGTATACAATTTTAGTTCGATATCCATATATTTAAAATATTTTTAGAGGTTAATGTGTTTTTCGGAAGTGGTCCTTATATGGGAGCTATGACCAATTGTCGGCCGATTTTCATAAAATTCAACACATCGATTATCGTATATATGGGAAATATTTATTTGAAATTTTAACCGGATAGAAGGTTTTATAAGAGATTTATTAGTATTTATGTAATTTTCGAAAATGGACCTTATATGGGAGCTATGGTCAAATATGAACCGATATTCACACAATCTAGTAGTATCATTTATGAATTAATACTACCGATCTGTGTAAAATTTTAATTCGATAACGATATTTTTCAGATATTTTTAAAAATTAATGTGGTTTTTAGCAGTGGTCCTTATATGGGAGCTATAACCAATTATGGGCCGATCTTCATGAAATTCCCTACAGCGATTTTCATGTGCATGGGGATTATGCAAGTCGAATTTCAACCTAATACCGATATATATAAGATATTTAAGTGTATTTAAATGATTTTCGGAAGTAAACTTTATATGGGGGCTATGGTCAAATAGTGCCCGATCCAAAAAAAAATTGGTCTCGCGATTTCTGTTTGCACGAAACTTAGTTGTGCTGAATTTTGTATGGATACTGCAATTCTATGGGCATTTATATACCATAGCACCATATTTCGGAAAGAAATTTGTATGGGGGCTACGAGAAATTATGGACCGATTCTTTCCATTTTTAACAGAATTTTTCCTTTTATCATATAACTAACGAGTGCAAAATTTCATGGTATTCTCTGCAATGAATTTACCCAAAGTCACAAAAAATCATGTGAAAATTATCAAAATTTTTGGAGGTTGTCTTACATTTTGATCCATAACGCTGGTTCTACGAATTCGATTTTTCTGATTTTCAATACCAAACTGCTTAGAAAAATTATAAACATTTTGGTATACATTTCATTAATTTTGTTTATGTAGTTTGGACGTGAGAGTGTTTTACACAGACAGACAGACAGACGGACAGACGGACAGACAGACGGACATTGCTCAATCGACTTAGAATTTCATAAGGATCAATAATATATATACTTTGTTGGGTCTCAGATGAATATTTCTCAATGTTACACACGGAATGACAAACGTATATATACCCTCTTTCACCACTTGTGGTGGTGGAGGGTATAAAAAGTACTATTAAGTCTCTTTTTGTGAATTCTCATTCATTCATGATAATATGTTCCCAATAACATGTTTATTGGTTCATTATAATAGACAAATCGAAAAGTAAATACCATTATGAGGCTAATTTCATGATTCTAGGTTTATCATTTTGGAAGTACCATTCGAATAACAAAAAAATACAAATACTTAATCACCCCCTTTGGATTAATATTCACTCTGAACCAAATACGCTTAATTTCATGTTTCTGGACCTTGATTATAAAATATTCAAAAAGTAATTTTATTAGAAAACAAGTAAGAAAGTATGGTCGGTCAAGCCCGAACATATAATACGCTACACTAAGGAAATAAGCAAAAACATTTTTCTTTCAAAACTTCAATAATTTATATTCGTGAGCGATTTTCGGAAGTGGGCCTTATATGGGAGCTATGACCAATTATGGACCGATCACCATGAAATTAGGTGGTGTGATTAATGTCTATATGAAAGTTATTTGTGTTGCATTTTATGTGTATACCAACATTTTTAGGAGATTTATGCTCGTTAAAGTGATTATCGGAAGTAGGCCTTATATGACTAATTATGGACTGATCATAATAAAATTTGGTGAAATGAATTCCGTATATATAAAACTTATTTGGAGAAAAAATTGTGTAGATACGTATATAAATTAAACATTTATTACCGATAACGTCAATTTCGGGAGGACATTTGTATGGGGGCTAGGTGAAATAATAAACCGATTTCAGTCAGTTTCAATAAGCTTGGTCCTTGGGCAGAAAAAAATGATATGTAATAAATTTTATTGAAATATCTTTAAGATTGCGACCTGTACTCTGCGCACAAGGTTTACATGGACAGCCAGCCAGCCAGCCAGACGGACGGACATCGTTATTCGACTTAGAAAGCGATTCTGAGTCGATCGGGTGTTAGTTTAATATTTGTGGACGTTACAAACTTCTGCAGAAATCCAATATACCCTCCCCACTATGGTGGCGTAGGGTATAAAAACACAATTTTTGTGGTTTCTAATACACTTAAGATCATGTGTGCCTAATTTCATGATTCTAATTTGATTATAATAAATTATTCAAAAAGTACCATTACAATAAAGAAACAGCATACTGTCCCTCATGATTTCTAATTTCTTGCTCCTAGGTCAGTTATTATAGAAAATACATGTTAGAGGCAACAAAAAGTACTATTTGTACTCTCTTTATGATACCTTAATACCTTTAAGCACCCTATCCATTACTCTTACTTGACTTAGAAACATATCAGCTTTCTTTTATGTTGATATACTATTGGGTATTTACAATAGATGGCGTATATTATGTATTACTTATATGTCATTTTAAAGGGTACATACCTGTCACTTATTCTCACTTAGTTGTTGAACATTATAGTGTAAACTCCAAAGTTTTTTTTTGCTTTAAAAATTAGGAATTTTGTGCTAACAAATCGTCATATGCGTGAAGTTTTGTTTTACTTCTTTAATGTGCAAAAAAGTACCGCTGAAGCACACCGATTGCTCACCAAAGCTTATGGCGAATGTGTACCATCGGTTTCAATGTGCGAGAGATGGTTTGTGCTGTTCAGAAGTGGTGATTTTTACACGGAAGACAAAGATCGTCCAGGCCAGCCAAAATAGTTTGTAGTCCAAGGATTGAAAGCATCACTCCACGAAGATTGTTATTAATCTGCAGAAGAGCTTGCGACGTTTGCGAGCAGCGGAATTCATGCAAATGTAGGGAAATTGAGTACAATTTGAATTGAAGCCGAGCGACCTGGAAAGATGATTTTTCATGTCCGAAATGATGCCTGAACGCTATAAAAGGAAATCATGTTTGCACCGAATAACCCGAAGTGTAGAAGATCGTATATGAAGCCCGGCCAACCAGCCGAATAGACACCAAAGCCAAAAATCCATGGCGCTAATGTAATTCTCTGCATTTGGTGGGAGCAAAAGGGTTATATCTAATATGAACTGCTAAAATCTGACCAGACCATCACAGGGAACCTGTGCCAAACACAACTGATTCATTTGAAGTGAGCATTGGCCGAAAAACGCCCAGACATGAAGCGTAATATTCCATCATAACAATGATCGGCCACTTTTACAATACCTGTTAAAAAGTATTTAGAATTAAGTGGTTGGGAAGTTTCGCCTCACTCGCTTTATAGTCCTCTAGGATACGCTTCACTTTGGAACAGACTATCCGATATTACCTTGATTCGTTCTTGGACTCAACAGATGAGCAGTTCTTTTGGTTGGGAATCCATATGTTGCCAGAAAAATGGGAAAAGGTCACAGCTAACAATAGTCAATATTTGGAATAAATTTATATTGTACAAATGTTTCAAAACAAAAGCTAAAAATTTGAAAATATAAAAGTTAAAAATTTAAAAAAATGTTAAGTCATACAACCAATAAAAAATTGGAAGTTTTAAAAATGTACCATTAGCAGGAAAGGTACCAATTTCTTCCTTCCCTCTTAAGTGTAAAATATCAAAATGCTTCATGTTGGCGACATTTTTTTGATACAGATCAGAGATCAGCAATGAGTAGTATTGAATCATGACTCAAAATTTCTTGTACTTATACGCATTCATATTTATTACAATATTGTAGAGACTCATATCCACTCGTAAAGTGTGAGGTGATCATCATACTGATACTTAACAATATTTATGACGTTGCTGATTTCGAGTTTACTTAGCTCAATTTGTATAGATGATGCAAAATAAGTATGATTCGATGACAAACATTAAGAAGTTCATTATTAGGTTGTGTGTTATCGAATTCTGTATAATTACAAAAAAAAAAAAAAAACATGCATGAGGCGAATGAATTGAATCAAAAGTAAGTATCATGAGTATTTTCCTAAAATTGTAAGTCAGGCTGAGGTTATTTATGAATCAAACAGATTTGAGTTCGCATGAGTATGATGTCGACTTCGGATTCATATTTAATGCTACGCATACTTATAAATCAATGTTATTGTGAGTATGAGTACGTCAGATTAGTTTAATTTCAATGATGGCTACTATCATATACTTATAATTTAATAAGTGCGTATGTATAACAAAAAGGTGATTCAGTGCTGATCTCTGATATATATATGTCTGAAACGATTCAAATCTGTATTCATCTTCTCCAAAAAAAAAAAAAAAACATATGTTTTAAAAAAGTACCAAATTGGTTTTCCGGATTTGACCCAATCTAACCCTTCTCAATAGAGTTCATAAAAACAACCTGTTAGTTAATTTTTATATGACTGGAAGAACCAAAATTCCCCTAATCATTTCGAATAAAAAGTTTTTTTTTTCCGATTTTTACCCCTTTTCGGTACTTTCTGTCTAAATTGAGATGAACAAATTTTATTTAAATACATATTAGTATCATAGTGGGAGTTTATAACAGGTCTATGTCATTTTATAAAAAAACATACGTTATGAAAAAAGTACTAAAAATAAATAAAATTTTTACACCTTAAGGGTTCGAATTTCCAAAAAGTACCAAATTCGTATTTGGTATGAATACAGATTAAAATTTAATTCCATATTTGTTGATTTAAAAGAAAAAAAAAGTACCAAAGCGCAGTTACCCGTTTTCTTCCCTAAAGGATAAGAATTTCAAAAAGTACCAAACACCTGTCTGATAATTTTTTAAGTAAATAACGATGTATTTTAAATGTTTTTGGTATGTTTTAGTTTAGAAGATACATAGTTATCGATTTTACCCGTATTCACACCCTTAATCTTAAAATTTCCAACAAATTTAAATTCACAAAGGGAGAGGTGAACTTATAAACCAAATTTCATGACTCTAGCTTTTGGCGTTTAGGCTGGGCGAATCAGTCAGTCACTCAGTAACAGTTCTCTTTTATATATTTATGTATGTAGATCAATTTTACCATTAATAAATTCCCATTTAAAGTGCCCTATTAACTATGTATGCGTAAACATTACGATTAACTTATTTAATAAATTCATTAATGTTTATAAATTGTTTATTTATTCCATTATTAAATTTATAATGATAATTAAACTTAAAAACAAACAAACAAACATTTGTGTTTTCGTTTTTTTTTTTGTGGTTTTTTATAGTTTTACGACCACTTATGGTTCATTCGATTAATTGTTTGTTTTTTGTTTTTTTAAATCAAGCTCTTTTTTCTTTCTCATTATTTTTTTATTTATTGCTTTTTTTTATTAAACAATTTCCACTGTGTGTGTTTACAAAACTTTTCTTCCGTCCATGTTTACCCGCACAGTTGTTGCTAAGGTCTTTATGTTTTTCCAAGTAGTTCGACCAAGTTGAAGAATTATTTAAAAAAACAAACAGAAAAGTTCCCACAAAACAAAGTTGTTTGTAAAACGTCAGTGTTTTGTGTGAGAATCTATTTGATGTCATTAATTTAATGATTTTATTTGATTTTCTTGTTTTTATTTTTCTTTTTATAAATTTTAGCGGTTTAGTTTTTCTTTAAATTTTGAATGTTTGTTTAGTATTTTTTTTTTTTGCTCATAAAAATTAATCACCCAAAATATTTTCTTTTGATATTTAAAGTTTTTTGTCGTAAATAACAAATCATAAGCCCTATAAAACAAATCAATTGAATATTATTTTTTCTTCTTTTCCTACAAATATGAAAAGTTTATATGGAATGAATTGGAAATCAATAAAGTTGATGATAGAATTTTGTTGATTATTTTGAGTGGAATATATGGGACATTATTAAATAGTATCATTTAAAACTGTAAGAAGAAATGACTTGAATTATGGAAAGGAAACTTAAAGTATACTTTGGTGAAGAGTATATAAAATTCGTTGCAATGGACATTGAAATATTTATCATTAGATATTTATATTGTCTATATTAATGACTTAGTAATCCAGATATAGATCAAAAATAGGCCAAAAATTGAGGTTGTCCCGGTTTTTTCCTTATATCTCAGCTATTTGTGGACCGATTTTCTTGATTTAAAATAGCGACCCAGCCGGAAGAATTCCCTATATATTGATGTATCAATAATGTTTATAAGTTATTTGGGGGCTACAAAAAGTTGATTTCAACATACGCTATCTATAACGATCCAGAATATATGTACTTTATGGACAGAATGACAAACTTATTATTACCTTGCCACTCATGGTAAAGGGTGTAAAAAGAAAAAAAAAGAAAAATGTTAAATAAATTTTAATTTCCACCCTCAAATGTTGGACCCGAATACGAGCCTGGCTTCTAACGGGTTTTCCAATAAGAGGTGTTATTTTGGTATTCAAAGATAAAGAGATAAATGATCGGATGTTTATTTCATAATAAAGAGGAAGGTATGCCGTTAATAATGAAAAACAACATCAGCCAAATGCCCAATTCCAAAGAACGACAAGGAATCGACAAACCTGAATTTTCTTCAACACTTTGAGCTACAACAGTAATATACTCAGTTGTTCTTGAGCGACGTGCACGGGTTTTATTCTTCACATCACTAACTTGTCCCAACAGCTTGAATTCTTCCACCAATTTCTGTATTGCGGTCCGACAAGGTGCTTTTGCGAACTGTGCCTGCAAGATTTTCACCATTTTTGTAGTGAATTTTAATAATTTCAATGCGTTGTTGAAGCGTGTATCGTTCCATTTTTAGTGATGGCGTAATTTCTACTTGTCAAATGTCAAAGAATAAAAGCTTCAAAAGGGACAGCTACCGAAATACCGGGTGATTCCTCTTGTTGAAAAACCCTTTATTGCTTGATTGTTATTATAGAGTCTACACTCTTCGTTTCCTTCGGATTTTGAAAGAAAGTGAAAAGAGCAAGGAATTAATTGATAAAGTGAAGAGTTTTCTCCTCATCACACCATCCTCAAAACTCAAACGCTCACAGTCGAATCTTCATGAAGAGATATCTATGATAAGTATGTTGCTTATGGACTCCCACAAGTATTTGGTATGTGCACATCTCGGAAAATTAGTTCGCAGTGTGTCTGCATTAAGTATTTTATGCCTTACCGTCTTATAAGCAGAGTTACAAGTAACGACATTATGACTTTTCGGCCAATTTCGCTACTCAGCAGTTTCAATATATGTTTAGTTGAAAGTTTATAGCCATAACGGCTGACTGTACGCGATCTAATAATTCAATTTTATACCCAGCATTCATAAAGGTTTTGTCATTCCGTTTGTATCATATCTTAGATCCTTATAAGATTCTAAGTCGATCTAGCTGTGTCCGTCTGTCTGTTGAAAACACGATAGGACTCCAACGATGTCTGAAATTTTCCACAAATGGTGTCTGTTGATAAGGCTTGTTTAGCATATATTGTTGCGGCAATTCTGATAAAATTTTGCAAAAACTGGTTCTAAGTACTCTGAAACTATACTTTAAAGTATGGCGAAAACGGGCAACATTTGTCCCTAGTCCCCATACAACCTTCCCCTCAGCAAATGACTTGAGTATACATAATTGTCTTATAATAATTAATATCGTGATTAAATTGGACATACTAAAAAAAGTTTTATATGAACCTAAATTTTTCTACCAACTTTTGTGAATATCGGTCTATAATTGACCCTAACTCCCATATCACCTGTATATCAGAAAATATTTCATTGTCACATATTGATGGTGTGTATGCATGATTCTTACTTGTTGTTTATTCTTTGTACTGTAACCCATTTCTTCACATTAGTAGTACGTTTTAGTCGAAAATCACTCCCAAAAAACGTCCCTTCCTTTAACTGGTTAAGTCATTTTCTGCCAATTTATTCTCTGTTTTCTTGATTGACGCTAATGCCATAACTGGTGCTCCATCATCTTAATTGTCGGAGAATACATTCCACTAGTCAAGAGGAAGTATCAGGAAATTTAACGTTACCTTTCTGCAATATATTCTGATTTATACATTCCTGAATTTGGGATAAAAATGTCCTTTAGACTCCCAAATGGATGCAGTATTCTTCAGGCCGAGGTATCGGCTATTAGGAGAGTGGCTAACTGGCTCAGATATTACAGGGTATCTGGTAGAGATACTCGTATGTATACTAATAGTAAAACCGCAATCAAATCCCTGATAGGTGTTTATACAACATCAAATAGTCCAGGAATGCCGGGCATCCTTAAATGAGATGG
Organism: Calliphora vomitoria; assembly: GCA_942486065.2. Taxonomy (NCBI): domain Eukaryota; kingdom Metazoa; phylum Arthropoda; class Insecta; order Diptera; family Calliphoridae; genus Calliphora; species Calliphora vomitoria. The sequence goes on along the minus strand of OW818030.2, from coordinate 15,921,069 downwards.
CGAGACATTCGACAGTTGTACTCACTTGGGTACGTGGACACAGGGATAACGAAGGCAATTGTATTGCTGATAACTTGGCGGGAATATGAGCCTCGATTTCGGAAGATGAAATAGACTTAGGTTAGGTTTCCAGGCAGCCGCGAAGCGAAGAAGAAGTGCAGCTCACAAGGGTCCAGGCATAGGTCCCTTTATGTTATCTGAAAGTATAAAGGCAAAAAGAGAAGAACAGAGTAGATATGAAAAGAGAGAATAGGACAGTCAGCATTTGGTTAGGGTTGAAGAGTGAGAGAAGTGATACGAGAGAGAAAGGAGAGTAGATTATCATTGGTCACTCCATGGAGATCTTCATATAGCCAATTACTGTTCCTTACAAAGGCATACATGCATCTAAGCCTCAAATTCGAGAGCTCAGATAGACTAGTTAGGGAACGATGTCCCAGAAACCTTAAGCGAAGATTATCCAATGCCGGACAGTGACAGTTGTAGGGCAATCCAAGTCTCCTCACGTGGTTCCCAAAAGTGCAGTGACCGGTAATGACCGCCACCATAACGCTCAGTTGTGAGCGTGTCAATCCAAAGATATGTTGTTCGTCCACGATGTGGGTTCACAACCCCATCTTGCCTGAGCGAGCTCATAGTAGAAGTTCCTAATGTGAAGCTTGCATTTGGATAACGGAATCCCACATAGGAAGTCTATGTGTCCGTCATGCAGCATGGCGCTCTTTTTCGCCAATTCATCAGCAACACAGTTGCCTGTAGTATCTCTGTGACCACGTACCCACTTGAGTACGACTGTTAAATATCTCGCCATCCTGCTTGAGGATGCCCGGGATTCCTGGACCAAATTAAATGTTTTATATACACCTGTTAGAGATTTGATTGCGGCCTGACTCTCAGTATATATACGAATATCCCTACCTGATATCTTGTTATAACTGAGTCAGTTAGCCGACCTTTTTATGGCTGATATTTCAGCCTGGATAATGCTACATTAATTTGGAAGTCTAAAAGATAACCCAGTTTCGAATTCCTGAATGTAGACACCTACGCCAACTCGATCTCCCTTCCTAGAAACTCTAGCTGAAACTGTAAAATTGTCTAAGAAAAAAGTTGATGAAGTGAAGTAGGATTAGGAACCAGACCACAATCTGGGTACGTGGACGCAAAGATAACGAAGGCTATTGTATTGCTGATAACTTGGTGGGAATATGATCCTTGATATCGGAAGACGAAATAGACTTCCTTTGTGGAATTTCGTTGTCGACTTGTAAGCATATTACGAACTTGCCGAAACAAGTTGGGGTAATGAATCCACCTGTGCCATAACGAGGATGAGCACGTCGTATCTACTTTGTTTACAACTAATACGACATAGAAATATGGTGGCTATGCTCACCGGGCATTGCACTTTCGGTACCAATGCTGTCATAATGAGAATTACTTCTTTTGTAATTGTCCATGCCATTCTTTTAGGTGAGCTATCCTTCAGTAATCTCTCCGGGTTATCTGGAAAGGAACTAAGGTGCATAGAGGCCTTTATTAGGGAAATCAGGTGGTTTATAAGACCGAACATGCAAATTGTACCTCATAGTGACCCAGCAACTGTCCCATGATGGTCTGTGTTAGTTGCATTCCTTGAATTCTTAAATTCTTCTCCTCTTACTCCTCCAATTTCTACCTATTTCTTTATCTTGCAAACTTCATTCTTACTCAATCTACGGATTTCCTTATTCCTTTACTTCCCTTTTCTTTTTGTTTCTATTTTCTCTGCATGATTACCTAACCTTCTGGCATTACCTAGCATTACCTTTCCTCCTCCTCCCATTTCAGCATAATTGTGCCGTTGCGAGAATATCTTTATAATCCATTCGTATTTGATCTATACCCGAATTTTTGAGTGTTTTTGTAATTTATTCAGGCTTTACGTTTTTGAAATCACATTCTATATCCAGGAAACATGTGCCTAATCTCCATAATCATGAATAATCTCCATAGATCATGAAGTGACTCGATAGACTAGACGATAGTGTGGTTGCTGGTTTCATTCCCGATAGATACGTTGGGTGTCACTATAGACAAGTTTGTGTTTGTTTAAACAGGAGTAATTAAAAAACAGCTTTATTTACTTTGATTTGAGGATATTGGAGATGATTATGGGGCTTATATTTTCTGAAATGTTTGAATATTCGACTTGGACTTTATAAAGTTCCTGACATATGTTTCCAAATCAAATTTAAAGTTAGAAAGACACTAAATACTATCCTCCATTACACAGAATCGCCACCACAAGTCTAATGCTTAAGAGTAAGACTTAATTGAATATCATCAAGTCTTTTTGTAATATTAAATTTTCTACTCAGTTCTTTTCTATTACAAAACCAAATAGCCTATTGTTAATATCATTCAAATGAAGCCACACTTTGAAATGAAGCCATTAATAAGTCACTTTGAATATATGAAATAGTCTTAGTTGTATCCTTTTCATTTGCACATTGTACTTCTCAACATCCTATTCCTTTTTGGAGATGAACAAAAGAAAAAAACAACCAAAATCTTTGTCAATTTCCAGTATTTTTGCTATTTCTTCTTTCTGTATAGATTCTATTAGAAATTCATTTAAAAATTTGAGTTTTTTTTCCTTTCCTAAACTCAATCTTTTGTCAATAGCAAGGGCCAAAAATTCAGTGTGACCTAAATAGTTTTTTTTTTTCTCTATCCATTTAAAAAGTCTTAAATTTCCTATACACATGTACTAGTAGTTGATAATAATTCTTTAAGTTAAAATTACATTTTAGGACATTGACTTTAACGTATAAAGAAAGAGGTTTTTTGTGGGAATTTTTTTGTACTAGTTATTAGATGTTATCGCTTAAACTATTACAGAGATTTGGTGAATGTGATATGGCAGCAAGTTATTGAAAAGGAAACGGATAATATGTGTTTGTGTATGAAAAAAGAGGAAATGAAAAAGGAAGTTAATTAAGATAAATATACATGAGACAAAATATTAAGTTAATTAATTCAGGTTTAATAAAATGTCCACATAAGCAGTAAAGTTAAATATTAAGCAGTGGTTGGGATTTTTCACAGGCAGTGGAAGACATCTTTAACAACAAATTGTAGCGAACATTGTTTAAGATTTTCTTTTATAAATTTCCATTAAAATAAGCATTTTGAGGATTATTTTTATACCCAACATCAAAAGAGATGGGCCGTATATTGATTTCGTCATTCCGTTTGTAACACATTGAAATATTCATCTCAAACCTACAAAAGTACATAACTTCTGGGTCCTTATGAAATTCTAAAACAATCTAGCTATGTCAGTCCATTTATGTGTCCGTCCGTCCAACCGTCTGTCTATTTGTCTGTTGAAAACAAGATGAAAATGCGGGATTTACAACAAATGGCGTATCTTTTGAATGCAGTTTTTGTTTTTAAGAACTTACATGTTATTTTGAAGGGTATATATCTGTTATTTATTCTTTCTTAGTTTTTGAACATTATAGTGTAAACAACAGTTTGTTTTTCATCAAAAATTTCGAAATTTGTACCAACAAAGCGTCACGCAGTGGGGGGAAATTAAAAAAAAAAGTGGAAATAAATCTGTAACTTCTAAACGAATAGCCCATGTGGAAAAGAAAAAATAGAAAAAATACACATATTATATAGCAACGTGTAGAACATTATGTCCTCTTTTCAAAACTGTACAAAATATTTAAGAATTAATAAAATTATAGAAGACTTTTTTTAAAAAAATATGGGAATAAAAAATGGTAGCTGATTTTTGTGGAAAATTTAAATTTTCAAAATGCAATAAAAGTTTTGTTTATGAATTGTTTCTAATGAAATCTTACATTTATATAGAACATTTTGATCGAAATACAAAAGTGAAAAAGAAATTAGCGAATTGTGTTTAACAATCCCACAATTCCTAAAAAATTTAAAAAAATCCCAAAATTGTGATTTTTTTGATTTTTGGATCTATTAAAAACACCACGCCCGGGAATATGAATTCCCTTTGTACAGTATTGAAAAAGATATTGGGACATACAAAACAGGTTTTAATTGTTTGAAAGAAGCCATGGGCTTTGAGAAAATGTTGTCTAAATTTGAAATTTACATACAAAATAGGTCTTTTTCGGAAGGCCCTGGACCACGCAGTAATATGAATTTTGATATTACTTTGCTTCTATAATATTTCTCGTCATGTTATCTTTCAGAAAAATATAAACACATTGTTTATTTTTTCTTATTTTCTGTATAATTTAAAGTTAACATAAGTACTTTTTTTGAAAAAAAAAATTGATTTTTTTTTTTTTTTTTAATTTTGAATGCACATAAATTTTTACTTAGTAAAGGTTTTGAAATTATTTTTTCTTATTATTATTAATAAATTTGTTGTTAATTCAAAAAAAAGATATCTCAAGAAAATCGGAAAAGAATTGGATGCGTTATTAGCAAAAAAGCAGACAAAGGTAGGTATTTTTAAATTTTACTTTTTAAATGCGAATAACTCGTAAACTATAAAATATAATATAGGGCTAAAGTAATGTTTTTTTGTAGAAATCGTCGAGTAGATTCCACATATATAAAAAACTTTCAAATAGGATTGCATCATTTTGGCTTCATTTTTTATTTTTGATGTACCAGAGGTGACCCAAATTGGGACATTGTGACTCGGTCTTCCCTTAGTGTTATAAGTTCAAATTCAAAACTTACACTTATCAACTTATGCTCATTAGCCGTGCAAAATTTTATTCAAATCGGGCTATTCGTTTAGAAGTTACAGATTTATTTTCACTTTTTACTATGCGGGAAGTTTTGCTTTATTTCTTTAATTTGAAAAAAGGTGCTACTGACGCACACTGCTTGCTCACCAAATCTTATAGTGAATGTGTACCATCGGTTTCAGCATGTCAGAGATGGTTTGTGGGGTTCAGAAGTTTTGATTTTGACAAGGAAAACAAAAAAACGTGCAGACCAGCCAAAAACATTTGAAGACCAAGAATTGGAGGCATTATTGCATGAAGATTGCTATTAATCTGCAGAAGAGCTTGCAAAATCATTGGGAGCTACTCAGTAAGCAATTTAAAACGTTTGCAAGCAGCATGATTTATACAAAATCAGGGAAACTGGGTGCCATATGAATTGAAGCTAAGATACCTCGAAAGCAGATTTTGTATGTCATTACCTCTAATGAAAAATGGATTACGATAACCCGAAGCGTAAGAGATCGTATGTAAAGCCCGGCCAACCAGCCGAATCGACACCAAAGGTAAATATACATTTCACTAAGGTGATTCCCTGTATTTGGTGGGAGCAAAAGGGTTATATCTATAATGAGCTGCTGAAATCTGAGCAGACTATCACAGGGAACCTGTACCGAATGCAACTGATTCGTTCGAAGCGAGCATTTGCCGAAAAAGAAAAGAACTATGATTGAAACTTAAATGAGGAATGAAAAGAAATACGATTGAAACTAAAATGAGGAATGAAAAGAACTACGATTGAAACAAAATTGAAGCTGAAATTGAAGAATAAAAAGAACCTCGATTGAAGCTGAAATTGAAGAACAAAAAGAACCTCGATTGAAGCTGAAATTGAAGAACAAAAAGAACCTCGATTGAAGCTGAAATTGAAGAATAAAAAGAACCACGATTGAAGCTGAAATTGAAGAACAAAGAGAATCACGATTGAAGCTGAAATTGAAGAATAAAAAGAACCACGATTGAAGCTGAAGTTGAAGAATAAAAAGAACCACGATTGAAGCTGACATTGAAGAACAAGAAGAACCTCGATTGAAGCTGAAATTGAAGAACAAAAAGAACCTCGATTGAAGGTGAAATTGAAGAATAAAATGAACCTCGATTGAAGCTGAAATTGAAGAATAAAAAGAACCACGATTGAAGCTAAAGTTGATGCCCAGCATATACGTCCAGACAGGAAACAGTAATATTCCATTATGACAATGCTCGCCCACATGTTTCAATACCTGTTAAACAGTATTTAGAATGAAGTTGTTGGGAAGTTTTGCCTCACCCGTGTTATATTTGAGACCGTGCTCCGTCCGTCTACTATTTGTTTCGATCGATGGAACACTGATTTGCTTTATTCGTTCTAGACCTTAAAAGATGAGCAGTTCCTTTGGCTCGGAAGCCATATGTTACCAGAAATATGGGAAAAGGTCTAGCTAACCAGGGCCATTACTTTGAAGAAATTTATATTGTACAAATATTTCAAAATAAAGCTAAAAATTAAAAAAAAAATCCCGCATTTTTAAGTCACACAACCAATGGCAACCTAAATCTTTCTAATCTTTTGTGAGAATCGTTCCCATATAACCCCTATATCAAAAAAATATTTTCTTGTTCAATATTGATGGCGAATATACAAGATTCGTCACAGCTGAATCTAGCACACTTACTTGTTAAATCTTGCCTATTTCATTGTAATAGCCCCTCTAAATAAATTCCATTTTCATACGTAATTTCAAAATATTATTGCCTAATGCAGGCCTCTAAAATTCAATTTGAAATTTCATAAATTTTTCTAATTCTCCAATATTTATTAAGCCTGCAAATTAAATTATTTTTCTTTTTATTTTTAATTCCACAACAATTATTAAACAAATATTTTAAGCCTGAAGACTTTTCAAGGAAAACGAGAATTTCTGACAACAACAGCAACAAAAACAAAAAACTTTATACTGAAAAATGAGCTCTAAAAAATGTATTCATGTAGACACAAATTACAAACAAAAAAAAATAGCAAGAAAAAATACATTACGTTCACACACTCTAATGGCAGACTATATAGCAAAAAAAAAAAAAATAACTAAAAATTTGTATTTTTTTGTTAATCGAAAATCACCAACAAATGCGTTTTAATAGCAGCAGCAGCAGCCAACAAGATACATCGAAAAAAAATGCGCGGGGTAGCCGACTTTGACAACAAAATAAAATTGCAATTTATAGAGAAAAAAATTCAATAAAACGCGACTACACACATTAATTGTCGCTAACGAATTTGTTTGGAAATTAATGTTAAATTGACGGGGGATTTCAAATGAATTAAGTTGAGCGCAAAAAAACACAACTACTTGTACCAGTATTACGAACAAAATTAATGACGTCAAATTGTTGAAACATAAATTACATGAATAAAGTGTTTTGGGTGTTAAATGTTGGAAAAGCTAAAACAAAAAAATAGTTTAATGTATTAAGTTTCAGTTAAGAAAAAAAATAAAAATAACAATTTCGATTATTTTGCCTTAATCAGCTCAATTTGGTTGCAAATATCAAGGGTATTTTGGCATAAAACAAGTGAAAATACAACGAGGTAGATTTGAAGATAAATGACATCGAACATGATTTTGAAAAAATATTATTTCATAGTCTAGTAAAATTTGTTTACCAAATTAGCAATTTTACAAAATGTGATCGCTAAAGAGTTTCTTTTTAAGGAAATTTTTTTACAAGAAACTGAGATTTTTTAAAAATTTGCGATTTGTTTTGTAAACTAAATAAAATATAAAAATCTAACAAAATAAGGAGATTTTGACGATCCCGGTCTTTGGGAATTTTTCTTAAATGAAATGGGATTCAAAAATTTGGCTAGTTCTTTGCAGGGATGTCAGAGAATTTTAAAATCTAGCGATTTTGATTTGTAAAATACAAAAATCTAACAAAATAAGAAGATTTTGGAGTTCCCGATTTTTAGGGATTCTTCTTAAATGAAATGGGAAATTTAAAATTTCACTAATTCTTTGCAGGAAAGTCAAAGAATTTTAAAATTTTGCTATTTTAATTTGTAAACTAAATAAAATACAAAAATCTAACAAAATAACAAGATTTTGACGATCCCGGTATTTGCGGATTTTTCTTAAATAAAATGGTAATTCTTAAATTTGGCTAATTCTCTACAAAGAAGTTAGAGAATTTTAAAATGTTGCGATTTGTTTTGTAAAATAAATAAAATATAAAAATCTAACAAATTAAGCAGATTTTGACGTTCCCGGTTTTTGGGGATTTTTTCTTAAATGAAATGGGAATTCTTAAATTTGGCTAATTCTCTACAAAGAAGTTAGAGAATTTTAAAATCTTGCAATTTTGTGTTGTAAAATAAATAAAATACAAAAATTTAACAAAATAAGGAGATTTTTACGATCCCGGTATTTGGGAATTTTTCTTAAATGAAATGGGAATTCTAAAATTTGGCTAATTCTCTACAAAGAAGCTAGAGAATTTTAAAATGTTGCGATTTGTGTTGTAAAATAAATAAAATACAAAAATTTAACAAAATAAGGCGATTTTGAAATTCCCAGTTTTTGTGGATTTTTCTTAAATGAAATGGGAATTCTAAAATTTGGCTAGTTCTCTTCAAAGAAGTTAGAGATTTATAAAATTTTGCAATTTTGTGTTGTAAAATAAATAAAATACTAATATATAACAAAATAAAAAAATTTTGAAGTTCCCGGTTGTGGGGATTTTTCTTAAATTAAATGGGAATTCCAATATTTGGCCAATTTTTTGCAGGGAAATTAGATAATTTTAAAATCTTATTGTAAAATACAAAAATCTAACAAAATAAGAAGATTTTGACCTTCCCGGATTTTGGGGATTTTTCCTAATGTAATGGGAATTCAAAAATTTGGCTGTTTCTTTACATGTAAGTTAGAGAATATTAAAATTTTGTGATGTTGGTTTGTAAAATTAATAAAATAAAAAAATTTCCCGGTTTTTGGGGATTTTTCTTAAATGAAATGGGAATCCTAATTTTTTTTTTTATAGAATACAAAAATTCCCGGGTTTATTAATTTTTGGTCAATTGTTATATATAACAAAATCTCACTAAATTAAGAGTTCCCGGTTTATGGGAATTTAAAAAAAAAAATTAACTCAAAAATTTGGGAATTGTTCTACAAAATCAATGCAAAATTAACAATAAATAAAATAAAATTATAAAATTATAAAATTATTTTGCAGTTTCTGGTTTTTGAAGATTTTTGTTAAATAAACTAGAATTACATATTTTTTTTTGTAGATATTTGTGAGAATCAATAGAATACAAAAAATCTCACAAACTATACGGAATTCTGAAATTTGTTTTATTTATGATAGGGAAATAAAAATATAAAATAGTTTTGAAAAAAGTTCACTTAACAGTTCCTGTTTTCAGGAAATTTTCGGTGAAGAAATTCGGAATTTAAACATTTTGCGACATTTTTATTAATAAATTGGAAACTATTATGTTAAACAAAATCTCGCAAAATAATTTGATTTGAGAGTTCCCGGTTTTTAGGGAACTTTGTTATATGAAATGAGAATTAACAAAATTGAGTAATTTATGTCAAGGAAACTTAAAATCAATTATAATACAACAAATCTGGCAAAATGAGATCATTTTAGAGGTCCCGTTATGAGGAAATTTTAACTAGAAAAACTTGGAAACATCTAGCCATACAGATCCTGTTATTTGGAATTTTTTATTTAAAGTAGGAATTCAACTATTATGTGAGTTTTTCTTACTGCAAGATCAGAATTAATATTTTACGCCAAAATGTGAAACTTTTGGGAATTGTTTTTAAAGAAGCACTAGAATGCAGCAAACTCACAACAAACTCATGCTCCCATATAGAAGTGTAGAGTTCACAATACAAATTCACAAAATATGGATATTTGTATTTTTCGTGATTGGAGGGATCTCTACCTTTTATTTAACTTACTAAAAGCTGATGGATTTAACATAAGTATTGTATGCGTTGTAGTACAAAGTGGTTGTCAGTCAGTGTTGTCAACTATTTTTAATCAAAACGCGCCGTCCATACACATAAAACGCGCTAAAAAGCGCTAAATGTTATATTCAAATACAAAGTCCTAAATATATATTTATAAATGTTTTTATTACAGAAAACATAAACATTACTACATATTTGGTATTAATTCAGGTACAAACAGTAGATTTTTCATTAAAATAATTTTTTTGTGTACTACATATGTATGTATTTACATTAAGAATTTTAGTTCAGGTGCAATACATTTGTAGTAGCTTAGAGAAATACAAATAATTTGTTTAAAACAAAAAAGAAAAAATAATTTTTTATAGTTTAAATTCAGGTACAAACGGTTTATATATGTATATAAAACTTTGATTTCTTTCAAAAAATTACTTTTATTTTATAATAACAATAAAATATTTAATTTATCAAAATTCTACCAGATCATCTTCCAACAAAAAAATGTCTTCATCGTTATTTTCAACTTCTGGCCATAATATCGTTTTTATATAATATTTTGAATTTTTATAAGTATTATTAGAATTAATTTTTGAAGATACATTTGGTGGTATACAATAGTTTTCACAACATGAATTTTTCAATTTAAGTCCATATTTTATATGAATTAGAGAATTTATCGTATTAAGAGACATTCTATTTCTGATTTTTGTTTTGAAATAATTCATAACGCTAAAAGATCTTTCCACTTCAGCATTTGAATATGGAAAACTTAACAAATTAACAACAAATGTTGAAAGTTTAAAAAAAGGATTTTCATTTACTGAATTTTTATAGCTGTGTACTTCTATCCAAAACGATTCTGTTTTATCTTTATTTTTCCACTGGCATAATTTTAAATTATTCAGACTATTTTCAATTTCTTTAATTTCATTTTTGCAATCAATAAATTCCTTTATAAAATTTATGATATCTTTTATGTCGTTAGAAAAAATATTTTCTATACTAAACAAAGATAGTTTTTTTAATATTTTAAAATTTGTTGGTAATTTTGCTCTTATTTCTAGGATTAGTGCTTTGGTAAATATTATTAAATTATTTTTAATAAATTGTTTTTCACAACCTTCAATATTGTTTTCATGGCAAACTTTTTCAAAACTGTAACCTAAATAGCAATATTCATTTAATACAGAGTCAATATTTCCTTCCATGTAATCGAAATCTTCCACTGGTTGTATAATTTTATTAGTCAAAACTTGCAACAATCTGAATAAATCATTAAAAAGTTTAGTTTGATCTGCACTTTCAGATTCAAAAGCTAAATTTACTTTTTGAACTTCACCTAAAACTGCTGCTAAATATGTTATGTAAACTAAATTTTTTGAATCGTTATACATATTTTTAAGATGCGATGTCTCAAATAAATTATCACAAACAATATTGAAGTGTGTTTTTAATTCTAACCACATATCGAGTATAGTTTTCACAGCCTTTTCTATAGAAAGCCACCTAGTCGGTGCTGCCATCGGTATTTTTTTTGGTTTAGAATTGTCGTCATTTATCAATTTATAAATTTTACAAAACTTTTTCTGTCTAACAGATGAGTAAGAAAACCAATTATGACTTTCTTTTACTATAAAGTTAATATTCGCAGGAAAATGTTTTTCTGCTGCAGCACACACCGCTAATTGCAAGGAATGACAAACGCATCTAATTAAGACGAGATTTTTTAAATTATATTTTTCTTTAATTTTTCTGTAAAGACCATTATTTACACCGGTCATTACGGCTGCATTGTCCGTACCAATGGCTAAAAGTTTTGTTAAATCCAAGTTAAATAATTGAGTTAGTCGTTCCAAACCTTTTAACAGATCATCAGCTTTTCCACCTTCTAAATCAATCAATCCCAGAAATGTAGTAATAAACTGTTCTTTATCTCTACTGTAATATCGTATTACAACCCCTAATAGTTTTTCCACTGAAATATCAGTACCTAAGAAAAAATATAAATAAATTAAAAAACATATTCATATATGTAATTAAGATTTTATATATGTATATGTACCTTCATCCAATATGAGGCTAAAACTTGAATCACCAATATCCTCTAACAAATTGTCAACAAAATGTGATGCCAAAACATTTGTTATAATGTTAGTACATTTTGTGCGATGCAAACTAAAATTTGCGGCTTTGCTGTCTTTAAAAGCTGAATTGCATAAAGCACCTAGGTGATTTACTGATAAAAGAGGAGTGTGAACGGCTATAAAAAGCGCAAGCATAGCCTGGCTATTTTGTTTTTCCGTGACATTTGTTATAAATGAAATTTGGGGCTGTATTAATTCCGTTTCATTAAAGGGTTTAATAGTTTTTTGGTGCTTTGTGGTGTTCATGTGCCTTAACAGATCAGATCGTTTTGCATTTATCTGTGTTTTGCAGTAAATACATATGGCTCTTGTGTCATCCTTTAACAATGGCTTCAACCATTTTTTAAAAAGTGGATCAGACTCCCACGCTTTTCTGTATTTCTGCACATAACGTTCAGCCTAAATTGTTGTTTTTATTATTAATACATTTCTAACAATAATTACAGAAATATTTACCATTTAATAGGATCATTTAACTATGACGAGGAATTAATACAATTAGAATATGCTTTGATGATTTTTAAGCCCAAAAATTTTCTTTAAAAATATTGCTGTTTTTTGTTGTAAATTACTTTAATTTAAAGCAAACAATTAATTAGAAACTATAAAACACACAAATGAAAAAAAGTTGTCTCTGTTTTTTAAAGAATAATACTAATTACAAATAATTTTAATAATTTATAAGGAACACAAATTCGTTGGCTATATTTTAAATGAACAGTTGCTACACTTTGTACAAAAATATAAAAAATATGTATACACAAGTATCCAGCTGATCATATTTTTTTTGCATGAACTTTAGTAAGTAATATCTGTCAAACTCCAAGTAAAAAAAATACCGTAAAAAATCCTCTCTCAAATGAAGTCGTATTTATTACTTAATAGTTGTAAAAAAAAGTAAGAAAACTGTTGCTAATCAGCAAATCAGAGAAGCAAATAAGCAAAACGCGCTAATTTAGCGCCTTTTTCTAAAAAAGCGCTAAGAGAAAAAAAATGCGACTTTTGGGTTGTTAAAAAACGCTAAATCTAGCGCCAAAAGCGCTAAATTGGCAACGCTGTTGTCAGTATTGTTTTTTATACGCATTGCATGTGTTCAGCACAACTTATTTGCCAACGCAACCAAATCGTTTACTTTGCTGAGCGATATGAGACAAATATCATCAGCAAAATCCAAATCTTCTAGATGGTTATGGAGATCCCAGACAATGCCCATTATTTTACTGCATACTTATAAAATGCTGTACGAACTTGGAGTGTGGTATTGTTGTACACAGCTTTAATCAAATTATTAATTTTGTTGCTGTACCATATTGGACTACGTTTTATTGAGTCAAATGCTTCCCTAAAGTCTATAAATATTAAATGAAGCTGTATTCGACCAATTGCTCTATTATGACACGGAGCGTATTGTCTTGATCTATAGAGTTGCGGTGTGGTCGGAAGCCTGCTTGATCGGCATCGTATGTCTGATTGTTGAAATTGTCTGATTGTTGAAATCAAGTTCTCACCTTCGTGAGAAGGGTATATATAAATTTGTCATTCCGTTTGTGATTTCCGTAATATAATTTTCCGACCCTATAAAGTGTATATAATCTGAATCCGTATAGATAGCGGAGTCGATTTAGCCATGTCCGTCTGTCTATCTGTCTGTTGAAATCAATTTTCTGAAGACCCCAGATATCTTCGGGATCCAAATCTTCAATAATTCTGTCAGACATGCATTTGAGAAGTTTCCTATTTAAAATAAGCAAAATCGGTCCATAAATAACGGAGATATGAGCAAAAATCCGAGACACCCTCTATTTGTGGCCTATTTTTGATCTATATCTCGATTAGTAAGTCATGAATATAGACAATATGGATACCTAATGATAGATATTTCAAAGTCCATTACAGCGATGTATATAAATAAGTTGGACCTACAATGGGTCAAAATCGGGAAAAATATTTTTTAACCCGAATTTTTTCACAAAAATAATTTGTTTGTCATAAATTTTTTTCACCAATAAATTAAAGAAAAATTTTAAAAATTTTATTTTAAAGTAAAATTTGGTAAAGGGTATATAAGATTCGGAACAGCAGAATATAGCTCTCTTACTTGTTCTTTGGCAGCTTTACTATTTCACCTTTTGTCCACAAATTAGGTAGCTGTTCGTTTAACCAAGCATCATATTTATATGACATGATGCCTGCCGCTGCTTCCGCTTCAATATATTTTCTTGTATCGTTTCGGGCTGATTTCTTTACGGCTTTCGCAGCGGTGGTATATTGTGGGTTGAAGTTTGGGTTATCAATCTTTCGTTGTTTGTTTCCTTATTTAATTTCTAGGTTTTATCTGACACCCATTTTTTTCTCCATGTTTTTTGTTTGTACCCCAAGTAGAATGCAATAAATCTTTGCAAATAAGGTGACTTTAGGGAAACAGGATTTTGGGGATTTTTGATATATAAACTGGGAATTCAATTCTTTTAAACCTTTGCTAAATATTTCTAATATCAAATGAAATGCGAATAATCGTAAAGTTAATTAGAGGTTCTCGATGTTGGGGAATTTAATGTTATTTGGGAATTTATGGCAGAAAATTTTAAAATAATAATGAATAATTGAAATCACCAATTCTTGTAAAATAATGTGTTATACAGGAGTTCCGATTCAAGGGAATCTTTGTTAAATAAACTAGGAATTTAATTAATTTATTTTAAGAACTTTTGATAAGAAAATGAGTCCAATAAAATGTAGTTTTTATAAAGTTAGAATTGAAATGTTTATAATGGAATCATATTCTAGATATTTAAGTTTATTTAAAACTACTCAACATATGATAACCTTTTTCGCTTGACCTTAAACAGATTTAAATTGATAAGTCTTTAATTGTGAGAACATTATTTAAATTCTTAATAAATTTCTTAAAATACCCCAACGACAGTTAATGTTAATAACAGTAATTAAACGCAATATAATTGATATCAAAAAAGCATCTTAAAGTTGACTTAAAGTTTTACTTAATGAACACTAATTTCAGCTAAAAAAAAAAAAAAATCTCAATAAATCTTTTAATTCAGCGAGTGCAACAAACAAAACAAAAAGAAAAAATAAATAGCAAAACTTGAAAAATCATTTATAAAAATCTTAGCTGCTTGTGAAATAAGTCGACACTTGAAAACGTTTTTGACTCGTTTGACATTAAATTCATTTATTTTCATTTATCTGTAGACCACAACAACGATCAGATCATATCATTTCAGTTAATATTAAAACGTGATGTCAATTCAATAAAACCAACAAAAGTAACAGAAAAAACGCTATTCAAACAAACACTACAATTGAGGGAAAAATCAAGATGATGATAAAGACCATAATGATTTTGATTGTAACCTGAAGTTGTTCCTATTTTTTATTTTTTTAGCTTTCTTAAGAATGAGTGAATGAATGAAAGTGTGAATGAGTGACTGAATGATGGACTTGAGTGTTTTTAATTTCTGCTTGAATGGCTGGCTGGCTTTATAACTTCTATGAATGACTGACTGAAACTGTAATGAATGTGGCTTGATTTTTGTGGCATTTCTTATTACTATTCTCTTATTTTTTGGTTTTGTCTAGTCGTGTCAATGACTGCTTTAGTGTTTTAAATTTTGTTTTGTTTGGTTTCAATCTTCATAAAATCGTTGCTTTATTGGTTTTAGTTTGTTTCAGCTCCATTTGCGAAAAACGTGAATCAATATCATGCCCCCAAATGCCTGAGGTTGATAATTTAAGCACCATTTATGGTTGAAAAGATTTAAAATTTATTTAAAATTTAAAAGGAGGCTACTCTTTAAATAATTTAAACAAAATGTAGACAATGTCTTAAATCTATTAAAATCTTTCTAAATTTACCCTTATATGCTTAGGGAGATTTGGCTTAAATCCAATAATGAAATTTTGTCTAAGAATTTGTTTAGTTTTTTATAGTTTGAACTTTGTTCTCTAACAGATTTTTATTTTTTTTTTATCGTTTTATACAAAATTCAGCACGTCTGCAACACATTTATAACTTTTTCTTTTTTTATAGTTTTTAGTTTTTCGGTGTTATGAATTTGTGTTTGACATAAATAAAAAGTTTTAAGTTGGCTAAAGTATGCTTTTTATAAAGAAACTTAAATGGAATACAAAATTCAATAGAATACATATTTTATGTACCAAAATTTATCCTAAAAAAAAGGAATTGGTAGACTTACATTTGAGGGAAGGAAAGCTGGGATTTATATAAAATATATATATTTCCTTTTGGGAGTCCAGGTTTTATTGTAATTCTTTGTAAATAGACTAAAAATTTACACAAAAGTAGTTCCCCATTTATGGGGATTTTTGTTTAATAATTGGGAATTCAAAAAAAATTGTGAGATTTAGCAAGGGAAAAATTCATTAAATAAAATTGCTAAACAGGAAAAGAGAATACAAACAAATTTACATAACAGTAGTTCCACAAAATTTATGAGATTTGGAGCAGATGAAATTTATTAAATAAAATTGCTTAGCAAGAAAAGAGAATGCAAAAAACGTATCCAAAATAAGATGATTTAAAAATTCCCTTTTTATGAGGATTTTTGTTTAAAAAATTGGGAATTCAAAAATTTTGTGAATTATTACAAGAGAAGCCAAGCATTAAATTAACTACAAAAAATCTCTTAAAAATAAGTCATATCGTCGTTTTCGTTTTGAGAAATTTGGGAAATTAATAGAATACAAAAGTGATTTAGGAGTCTCTGAAAAAATTGTTCGCCAATATAACATGATTTAGGAGTTCCCGGTTAATGGGGATTTTTGTTAAATAAATTGGGAATTCAAAAACTTTGTGAATTTTTGCAACAGCAGCAAGGCTTTGAATAAAATAATAAAAACCTTTCAAAAAATATCTCTAAAGAGTTCCCATTT
Organism: Calliphora vomitoria; assembly: GCA_942486065.2. NCBI lineage: Eukaryota > Metazoa > Arthropoda > Insecta > Diptera > Calliphoridae > Calliphora > Calliphora vomitoria. Next base: position 15,904,272 of record OW818030.2, on the reverse strand, counting down.
TAAAGAAATTTCCAAAAATATATGATTTTGGGATTTTTGTTAAATAAATTGGGAATTTAAAACTGTTTAAGATGATTTAGGAGTTCCCGGTTAATGGGATTTTTGTTAAATAAATTGGGAATTCAAAAACTTTGTAAATTTTTGCAAGACAAACAAGACAATAAATAAAATATAAAAAAAATATCGCAAAATATTATCACTAAGGAGTTCCCGTGTTGAGGAAATTTTGTATGAATAATTTGGGAATTCAAAAACATTGTGCATTTTTGGAGGAGAAGCAAGAAAATAAATAAAATATAAAAAAAATCTAGCAAAATAATATCACTAAGGAGTTCCCGTGTTGAGGAAATTTTGTATGAACAATTTGGGAATTCAAAAACTTTGTGAAGTTTTGCAAAATAATATATAAAAAAAATTTCCCGTTTTGGGGAAATTTTGTATGAATAATTTTGGAATTCCAAAAATTTTTGAATTTTTCATGAAAATCTAGGCAATAATAAGAAATAAAAAAAATGTAACAAAAAAACTTGATTTTTCAATTCCCGGTTGATGGGGATTTTTGTTAAATAAATCAAATATTTTGTGAATTTTTGGGTAGACAACCAGGAAAAGATTGTGAAAAACTGAAAAAATTTTACATATCCCGTTATATATTGTTACGAATTTGCAATAGCGATTCGAATTTAACAGTCTGTAACGACTACCTGCAGCATTCATCATGTTTATAAACACGTCCATCAGTAGAAGCTTCTACTTATTAACAATGTTGATATCATGCGGTTATTATCATTGTTTATAAGTATGACAATACTAAATGTTTAAGCTGCTAACATTGACATCGAAACTATAGAATTCGAACATACTAGTTTGTCCGTTAAGAGTATTGTAGAAGATTCACGAAAGATGGCGCGTGTATAAATAGTGGCAGAGGTTGTAGTCGTGAGTTGATCACAGGCCCTGTAAGAGTTAACATCAACTGCCTTGTACATTTAAGTTTGTACATTATAAAGTGTGTGTGTATTTCTCCGAATCGATAAACGTGTATAATGGCACTGAGTGACTATTTGAACTGTTGTTGTTGTACATTTTCAATAAATAAAGAGTTGTTACAATTTTAAATTACTAAACGGCTTTTATTTGCAATCAAATGTATCCGGTTTATTTAAAGGAAATAAACCAACATTTTAAAAAGGTTAAAGCGTAGCAATACGTAATTTTAAGTTTTCAACAGACTGACAGACGGACTGATATAGCTGGATCATCTTTGAATCTTATGAGTACCCAGAATATGTGTACTATATATAAATGAAGGTCTGCCACATATATTTTGATGTTGAAATACATCAAACAAAATCAATATACCCTACACCACCATAGTGTGGAGGGTACATTGGTGTAGTGCTGATGTTTTCAACGTGCAAAAATATTGTCCCAACACCAAGTATACCAATTGGCTTAGGATCACTTTCTGTGTCGATTAAACTCGTACTACCAAATTTAGTACTGATCGGTCCACAATGTTCCATAGCTCCTATATAAGCACCATTCTCGAAAATTTTATTAATGTGCATATATACGCAAATCGTCCCACCAAATTTTGTGACGATTGGTCCATAATTAGTCAAAGCTCCCATATAAGGCCTACTTCCGAAAATCATTTTATCGAGCATAACTATTTTTTTTTTTTTTTACAAAAAAATTTTTAACCAACATTTTTTTTATAAAGTTTTTTAAAGTTTTTTCACAAAAACTAGTTTTTAATATTTATGTTAAAGTATAAGTGTATATAAGATTCGGCACGAAAACAGCACTCTTACTTGTTGTTGAAAAAATGGGCATTCCTAAATTTCCCAGTTTTAAGCGTTTTTGATAAATAAACTGGGAATTAAATTTGTTTTTAGAACCTTTTTCAATTATCATCTATATTAACATTAATCATACGCCACCAAGTTTTATTTGCGCAATTTTCTATGTATGTAGAATTCCTAGGCGCTTGAAATTTTGTTAGAACTCCTAACTTTTTGTTATATTTATTTTTTATAATGGACACATTTGTGTCTCGACTTGGAAGGGAGTGGTAAATCAATTTATATATTACACCCTTAACAGGGTGACAGGGCACCCGGGTACCACATACAAATTAAATGGAAAATATTACGTATACGCTCGCAACACAATACTGAGTAGTCTATCTACTGGCTGAATTTATTTGAGTACTGTGTATATAAATGGGAATCCCCATGTATTGAATTGACATTAGGCTAAACTTAAATATTATTTTAGCATTTCATAATATGGAGCATTTGAAAAACATCTAGCATTTTGTTTAAAAAACACAATAATTAAACAAGTAAGAGAGCTGTATTCGGCTGTGTCGAATCTTATATACCCTTCACCCAATTATACTTTAAAACAAACATTTTAAAAATGAAAAATCTTTATAAAAAAAATTTTTTTTGGTGAAAAAAAAATGTTTTTCCCGATTTTGACTTATTGTCCAATTTCATTACGATATTTATTATTATAGGACAATTATGAATGTTCAAGTGATTTTCCGAGGGGGAGTATGGAGACTAGGGACAAATGTGGCTCAATTTTCGCCATACTTTACAATATAATTTCAAAGTACTTATGCTCCTAATTTCAACAAATAGATATCTATTAGTGCTTGGTTACTTATGGAGTAAAAATTTGGTAATTTTTACACGTAGATATTGATTTGAAATCAATGTCAAGTTACCGTTTAGGTAAATTTATTTACTGAGTATTTTATACCGTAGATATCTAATTGTTGAAATTACGGGCATTAGAACTACTTAATTTGTTCAATATTTTATCAGGATTGGTTTGGAAACTATCTTGTTTTCAACATCCCGAAGGACATAGCTTGATCGTCTTAGAACCTTATGAGAACCTTAATCTTTCTACCATCTTTTGTGAGGATAATTGAACCTTCCCCCATATAACCCCTATTTCGACAAAATATATATGATGGTGGGTATACAATATTCGGCACAGCCGAATATAACACTCTTACTTGTTTTTTAATGAATATGCATTGGAAAGCCAAGATGTTAGAGATTTTACTTTAAGGCTAATTAGACATTAGTTTGTAAAGGGTCTTCAAATAGGGACTTCCTAATCTTCATAGGTGATAGCGTCCATATTGTTGAAGGTACATTCAAAACCACACGTGCAAATGATAAAATTATGTTATTAAAATGAGTGTTTTGGTCAACGTTTCGCGTGCTTCACTTATTTTACGATGAGGTCAATTTCTGGATGGGTACGTAAACAAACAAAATTGTCGAATTTGGGACGATACCAATCCACATGAGATCCAAGAGAGTCACTGTTTGGTGTGTATTTTGGGCTGGTGTGTCATTGGTACATACTACTTTGAGAACGACGTTGACCAAGCAACCAGCGCCAACGATGATTATCAACTTCTTTTGGTCTGAATCATCATGGTCATCTTACGAGGAGGAAATATGAACAATTTGACGCCGTTAGACTTTTTCTTGTGGATTTTTTTAAGTCGCAAAAGCAACATAACCTACACCATAGGTCAAATTCAACCTGATTTATGCACCAGAGTCATGGAAAATTTGACATTTCGGATGCGCCTACACAGAGAAGACACGGTGGACATTTGCACGATGTTATATTCCATTCATAATGGCATCGATAGGCCTTTCAAACGATTGAAAAATATTGATAATAACTCACACACACTTTGTTTTATTTAAATTTAAAGATAGGAAGCGCCTAATGAATGACCCTTTATAACAAATTGAATATAACGTATATTTTTTTAGACATTTTTAAAAAACTTGTAAAAAACCTGTCCCAAATTACAAATGTTTTTTTATATTTCGATTTTAGTTCTGTAAATTGTAAAACTATTTCTTAAAAAGATTCATAAATAGATTTTCTTCTTTAAAATTCTAAAAATGATCACCATTCACCAGACTCCTCGTCTCCGGTTATTAGTTGGTTTTATAAACCAAACGAATATAAGTATTTAACCCAGTTTCCATCACTTTTTTTGTTATATATTAGTCCAAGCTAAGATGTTCAATATTTGTACAGGTTTTCAAGGTCAACATATAAAAAAAAAACTTATTTATTTACGAAATGAGCTTATTTTTTTCTGCCATAAACAACTGCAATGTACATAATTGTTTTTTTTTTTTTTTTTAAAAAAAAGATACAGGTTTATTTTTAAACAAAAATTGTGATCAGCATGAACAGAAATAAAAATCAATTCATTTCAATTCAACTAAGCATACATAAATTAAAAAGCATAAAAAATTGTTAAATACAAGTAACTGCGACTAAGTAACTGATATTTAATAATGATCAGCAAAAAAATAAAAAATAAAAAATAAAAAAACACATTAAGTACATGTTGGCTGTGGAAACCAGTGTGTAAAAGTGTAAACAAACGGCTGAATGTTACTTTGTTTTTGGTGGTTTGAATGTGAAGAAAGATTTTGCTGATATGAGTATGTGCAACAGGACAAGTTTGTGGCAAAAACAATGCAATTATTTGCACGCACAAGAAAAAAAGTAAAAAAACAGCTATGTATAGCTGTGATAATAAAACCAGCGTTAATAACATCAAATAAAAAGTTCAGACTACAAAAATCCTACCATGTGTCAGCCTATAACAGATAAAAACAAGTAAGAAAGCTATATTCGGCTGTGCCGAATCTTATTAACACTTCACCAATGTATACTTTAAGATAAAGATTGAAAAAAATCTTTGGTGAAAAAATATGGTAGAATGAAGAAAAATTTTGGGTTAAAAATAAATTTTTGGTGATAAAAAAAACTCAGGTAAAAAAATATTTTTCCCGATTTTGACCCATTGTAGGTCGGAATTACTATGGCGTTATATACGGTGCTGGAAAGGTCTTTGAAATATCTGTCATTAGATATCTATACTGTCTGCGCCATTTACCCAATTTTATTGGAGTTTAAATAAAGGTTTATAAAATTTGATACCAATATTCTAAAATGATTAGAAATGTTTGATACTGAAAATGTAGAAAATTGTTTCGACTAAAATTCAGTTATCCTTCCTGTATATGTTGGGTACATTAAATTCGTATTAGCTGTCATTTTTAAATATTTTCATTTAAAACCGTTGCACTTTTTTTATTTAATGAACGTCCTAAAATAAGAAAATTGTTTTTTTTTTCACTTAATTTTTTGCCAGTTGAGTGAGGTTTCAACAAAACCTGTTGGGTTTTTAAGTGATTTTTTTTTTATATATTTTGAACATATTTTAAAGTTATTTACACAAAAGTCTTTTCTTGATTTGTATTGAATTCCTTTTGATTAATTGCATTAAAATTTTTTATGGTTTTTTAGTCAGACATATGTTTTGTTATAAAAAAAGTCTTATTTATTGTTAAATAATTGATTTATTTAAGTTAAGGAGAAATTAAGTTACTAATAACTTCCGGGTGATTTAAAGGAATTTTTTTAGGAGAAAACTTTCCAGAATTTAGTAAAAATGTTAACCGGGAAGGAACTCCCATTGTCGCCAACTAGTGATTTTACCTATCACTTAGGATGATAACTAGGTACATAAGTAGTTACGTGACTAGTTTTTTTAACACGTGCATATCCTAAGCAGGGACTTAATTGATCCTTTTGGATTACAATGAGACTGTTAATAGCATTGGATTAACCTACCGGTTACATAGAGTCAGTTACCTTACTAACTACCTAAATGGTTACTTGATCAGCTACATAACTGTCCTCAAATAGTAAGCTCCAACAACCGATTTCTTGTAAACCAACTTCCCAATAGATTACTTCTGGTGGGTAAGATAACTACTTTATGAATTACTGTACAAAAAACGTTTAAATTGACTACACTCTAGGTTACTTAGAGACACTAAAGTGACACAATGCTCCACGCTAGGTTAAATGAGATGTTAGTAACTTAAGCAAAAATGAAAATGAACTGTATGAAAATTATATCAACACAATTTTTGTAAAACTAATTTATACGAATCGCTCACCAAAAAGTGCAGTACAAAATAACGTTTAAAGTGGCTACACTATAGATTTCTTAGATGCAATTATTGTATGTTTTTTTCTTAGGTTATGATGCACACATATAAGTAACAACCTATAAATCCCATTTAGTTAATAAACAATTCTATATAAGTACTCTCAGCTTGATTGCAGTAAGGGTGTTTCAAACAAGACAAGAATTGGCCAAACTTCAACGATAATTCAGTACAATTGACAAAACACTAAGCAATTTTGGTCACTGGTGGTCGGACTAAATTCGAGTGTCAAATTTTACATCGATTTTATTGACTATTTCAGGCACAACAAAATCGGTTGTTGGTTTTGGTACTGTGGCTTCTAGCGCTTGTTTTGGCACTGACACTTCGGAAGCAAGTTTCGACAGTATAACTTCTGTAGCTAGTTTCGCCACTATCACCATGGGGGATAGTTTTGTCACTGCGGTTCCGACAGCAAGTTTGGGCATTGCGACTTCGATTGGCACTTCAAGTTCTGTTGCAAGTTTCAACACTCTTGTACCAGACCTCAAGTTTTGTCACTGCAACTTCTGTTGAAAATCAATAAAAACGACTTTTTGATGGCGCCAATGCCGACTTTGGAAGTGCTCGGAATCTTTTTGGAAGTGTTCGGTGGCTGTCAGTCATAAGTCGAAAGGCCGTCATCGAAGTCAATTAAGTCGTCTTCAAGATTGACAAAGCTGACTTCAATGACTGCAGATCGGACTTCATCACCCAGTTTCGGAAATACAACTTCGGTTGTTGTTAGTTTCGGCAATGCGGCTTCCGTCCACAGTTTCGGCAGTACAAATTCGGTTGCTAGTTTTGGCACTACCACTTCGGTATCCAGTTTTGGCACTGTGGTATCGACCGCAAGTCTTCGGCACTATAACTTCGGTTGCTAGTTTCGACACTGGGATACCGACTGCTATTTCCGCACTACAACTTCTGTTACTAGTCTCAGCACTACATTTTTTTGGTCTCCAGTTTCGGCACTACAACTTCGATTACAAGTTTTTGTATTGCATCTTCGGTTGCCAGTTTAAACACTGCAGTTTCAGCCGATGGTTTCGGCAATACAACTTCGGTTGTTCTTAGTTTCGCCACTGCGACTTCGGTCCACAATTTCGGCACTACAATTTCGGTTGTAAGTTTCTACACTGTGGTACTGATACAAGTTTGTCACTGCAACTTCTGTTACCAGTTTTGGCACTACGACTTCGGTTGTTAGCTTCGGCACTACAAATTTGGTTGGTAGTTTTGGCACTACCACTTCGGTTTTGGCACTATGTTACCGACCGCAAGACTTCGCCAGTACAACTTCGGTTGCCTGCTAGTTTCGACACTGGAATACCGACCGCCATTTCCGCACTACAACTTCTGTTACTAGTTTCAGCACCTCAAAATTGAGAAAACACCACAAATTATTCGATTTTGTTTTTAAGAAAATGAAATTCCTAAAATCTAGCAATCGATTAAAATTTTAAAGTTTCGGTTTGTTGGAGATTCGGCTGAATAATAGAGATTTAAGTCGGACTATAATGATTTTCATGATCTTAAAAAAATCAAAAAATTCACTTTTGAAGTTGTGCGTACATATTTTTGTGACCCCCACAAATTGATATATAAATCGTGTTTTCTTCTCCTGTACTACCTCAGCTGACGACAAAACCACATATTCTTAAAAATTATGATTATATGGATAATAACAGGTGGCGCAAAAGTAATCCTCCTATCAAAAAAGCTATAAATTTTGCCGATTATTGGTCAAATAAATAGTCAGCAATATTACGCGTTCTGGAGCAGTGTAGCATAACATTGTTTATTAACGTGTATTTCGCATGTGTTTACTACACAAATGTCAAAACAGAACTGACATTAGGGGCCTCGCAAAATTTATAGCATTTTCTGATAGGAGGATTACTTTTGCGCCACCTTGTATAATATTAGTAAATGTTGGTTGTTTTGAATTAAGAAACTGGGAGTTAAATAGAATATAAAATATCTCTCAAAATAAGGCCATTAGATGTTCCCCTTTTATGAAGATTTTTGTTAATTTAATGGTTAAGAAACTGGTAGAGTATATTAAAATACATACTCGCCGTTTAAAGGCGATTTTTGTGAAATAAAATTGGAGTTCAAAGATGGGAGTTCAAAACTTCCAAAACCAGAAATGAATTAAGGACCCAAAGTTGGGAACTTAATTCATTATGAATTAAAACCTCCAATATTCTTAAAAAAATTGTACAACTTTGTTTACTCTTACAAGATTTTTGTAAGATCAAACAGCGTCGAATAAAATAAAATTAAATATTTGTTTTTCACTGTCCCTTAGTAAAAGATGCTTTTTAAGTAAATAAAAGAATTTAAATATATTTTATTAAGTGACATTTTTCATCAAATATTTGCCATGTATGACCCTTACTTTTAATTTGTTTGTTGTATAAAAATCGCCTTCGTTCAGTAAAGACTTCTTGCCATGTCGCTTTTGGACCAGAGGAAAGGTTTTCCCCTCTGGGGTGTATTAACAATCGGTTTCTACCAGTAAAGATTTCTTTTCTATGTTTCGAAATATACTTCAGTAATGCAAGAAATATTTACTGAGCGAAGCCGGTTTCTGATACCCCCTAGAGAAGGAAATCATTTCTCATCGAAGCAGAGGAGAAAATCTTTACTCTCTTAACATACCAGAGGCGAAAATCTTTGAGCAATTTTGGGAATATAATAGATTTTCGGTTTGGGGACTTAGTTCATTTACGAAATAGTTCGTAGCGCCAAATTTTTTGTCAAGAATATAATATGAATATAACATAAAATATCTCACTAAAATATTTAATTTTGGGTTCCCATTTTCAGGGGATTTTTGTAACATAAAATGGGAATTCAAAATGTTTGGATATTTTTACTTAAGAAAATGATAATTTAATAGAATTTAAAAGATCTCTCAAAATAAGGCAATTTAGAATTTCACTTTTATGGGCATTTTCATTTAAGAAATTTGGTCATTAATAGCTTCCGTTTTATGGGATATTTTAATTTAATAAATATATGGGGAATTTTTATTACCCATCATCAAAAAAGTATATTAATTTTGTCATTCCGATTGTAACACATCGAAATATTCATTGCAGACCCACAAATGTATATATATATTCTAAGACGATCTAGCTATGTCCGTTTGTGTGTCTGTCTGTTGATAGGGCCCACAAATACTCACTATTGATAAGGTTTGTTTGGTATTGAAAATGAGCAATATCGGTTCATTATTTCACATAGCAACCATACAAATATCCCACCGATATACTGTTTGATCAGTCCTAAATTTGTTGATTATACGACAGTCCTGATAAAATTTTGCACATATTAGTTTTAAGTTCTCTGAAATTATACGAGACTTTTTGAATGAAACACAGTTTTTTTTTTTGCAAAACAAAAATTCAGTTTTCAACATAATTTCCTTTTAACTCAATACACCTTAGTACGTTTCTCCAGTTTTTGTATTCCTTCCAAAAAATAGGATTTTTCGAAATCCTTAAAATAGGCATTTGTTTCGTCAATAATTTCATCGTTGGAGCTGAATTTCTTTTCACCGAGCCATTATTGCAGGTTTGTAAATATTAAGTAGTCACTGGGGGCTAAATCCGTAGAATATGGCGGATGAGGTACCAATTCGTAGCCCAATTCATAGAGTTTTGCCATTAAGACTGTATACGTGTGCACCTGTGCATTATCTTGATGAAAAATAACTTTTTTCTTGGCCATATGGGGTCGTTTTCTTTTCTAATCCTCATTAAATCGGTCTAATAAGTTGGCAAACGCGGCACCCATCTTGCAGACAACTTTCTAATTTATAAAGCTTTTCCTTGGATTGATTGACGTCTTCAAAAAATAATGTTTAATGAGCAATCGAAATTCACGAGGGAAGTTCGAAAAGTCCCGGAAATATTGATCCGGAAATATGGTGAAATCGGACACAATTACCCCCTCTGAAAATGACTTAAACATTCATATTTTTCTTATAATAATTTATATCGTGATTGGAGATAAACAAGTTTTATATGAACCTATCAACTTTTATGAGGATCGGTCCATAATTGACCTTAACCCCCCATATAACTCATATATCAGAAAAATATTTTATTGTCACATACTGATGGTGGGTATTCCAGATTCGGCACAGCCGAATATCACACTCTTACTTATTTAGCTATAAAATTTATTAAAATATTTATCTAATTGATTTATTTTTATCATTCTTCTCTTTACAGTTGTGCCCATAACTCCACCCAAAAAAATTTTAATTTAATTAAACAAATACATAAAAAAAATTAAAATATTTTAAAAGATTTTTTTGTTGAAAAAAATCAAAAAAAAATAATTTGATTGTTCTACAAATTAAGAAAACAATAATAAAATAAAAAACTAAAATCATGAACACGAAACGTGTTGCACATATAACTGTCATCAAATGACAAATGCTTGACAGCATCAATCAGCAACTATTACGACAACAACAACAACAACAAAAACAAAAACCTCAAAAATACCACTCTCAACAACAAAAGCACCATACATTTGATTGTTATAAGAATTTCAAAATTATGGCCGGTTTTCGTAAACGTGGCTGTCGTACACGCACTTGGTTTCTACTCAAGGACTCGGTAATTTTCGTCATAATCATGTGCGTTCTACAAATCTGTTACCAATCAACTTTCCTAATTATAAACGGTGAAATAATCAACACAGACAATAAAAATGAACCAATCACAGAAGAAAGTAACACAGCGCTTAATGAACAAAATGCTTTCCAAGAAAACATTCTGATAGAAGGGAGTAGTGTAAGAAAAGTGCTAGAAAATTTAACCAAAGATGAATTTAGTGTAGTCGATGTAAATAGTATTAAGATAGAAGAAAAAATAATATTTAAAACAAATTTTAAGAAAAATCTAAATAACATAAATAATAACAATAATAAACACAAAGAACCAAATGATTTGGAAAATCAAATAAAGGCAATAAGGACAACAGTAGCACCAGCAGCAGCTGAGGCCAGCTTACAAACAGACAGAAATCCTGAATATAAAACCAGAGAGATGGAAAAGGCAAATGAAACATTTACAGGTGAACAACTGGAAAAAGGGAATGTAATAAACAAATCCTCTATGTTAAATAGAAACAAAACCACACAGCAGTTTAACACAGCAACAAATAACAACACCAACACAACAACTGCCACCACATCCATAGAATATCCAGCCACCACTAAAAAATCTCTACGTATTGGTGGCCATGGCTCTGTGAGTAATCTTTTCGGCATACGTGAAAATGTTATGCTACCCTCGGAGGATCCCGAACGAGAGGCTCAAATTCTCTATGAAAAGTCTCTTAAAGAGTATCATGTTAATAATTTAGACGCTTCTTCATCATCTTTCTCCGGCTCCTCCTCCTCATCTGATGCTGAGTTCGATGAAGACTCTGAATATGCCACACCACAACGTTCGTTACATGCGGTCTGTGATAAATGGTCACAGAAACATTGTCATTGTACGGGTACATTGGGTCGTTTATCCTTGAATTGTCGCAACATTGGCATATTAGCTGTACCAGTGGATTTACCCAGTGATACTGTTGTTTTGTAAGTACTAACATTATTATTGTTTTTAAATGCATGGTTATACAATATTCTTGTTTGGTTTATAGGAGATTTAACATTTCAGGAATAAATAAAAAGAACATTTGTTACGTTAATCTTGAGAGCTTAACTAGCGGATAAAACGAATGGCATTTAATTTGAAGGAGAATTGTTGAAAAGTTGTTATATTTATTCCATTAAATTCAAACAGAAATTAAATTTGTTTTGATTGCGATTTCAATTCCAGTCTCTTAAATACTAATTTACACCAAAAGCCGGAACTCTAAGTTAACTTAATTTTAAATTTCCTGTTTACTTACTCAAAAATGTCAACTAAAAACAAGAAATTTTTATTCACCTAAACACAACGATTGGAATCCCAGTTTCTTAACCAAAATGATTAATCAATATGATTTAAAAATGCGGGATTTTTTAAAAATTTTAGCTTTTATTTTGAAACATTTCTACAACATAAATTTATTCAAAGTAATGTCCATTGTTAGCTATGATATCTTTCTGACAACATATTGATTCCCAGCCAAAACAACTGCTCATCTTTTGAGGCCAGGAACGAATCAAGCCAATATCTATTCCAAACTCAAGCGCATCCCAGAGAGTGCGTTCTGCATCGATCGAAAAAATAGTACTAGGATGGGCACTGTTTGGACTATAACGAAGGAGAAGCAAACCTCTCCACCCACTTCATTCTAAAAACTTTTTAACAGGTATTGCAACATGTAGCCGAGGGTTGTCATGATGGAATATTACGGTTTTATGTCTGGCTCGCATGTCTGTCTCGCTTTAAACGAATCAGTTGCTTTCGTTACAAGTTCTCTGTGATGGTTTAGTCAGATTTCAGGAGCTTATAATATAAAGGCTTTCACCAAATTCCACTACATTTTTTATCGTAAGTAATGAATAGATGCAAAAATGATTTTCTTTTATAGCGTTCAAACATCATTGCCAAATCGTCTTTCAAGATCTCTCGGTTTCAATTCGTATGGTACACAATTTCCCTGCTTCTGGGATATGGGGTTCACTTATTTTATGCATAGATTTCTGCTGGCATCATATACGGGCCAAGTTGAACTCGCTGTATCATAGGAAGGTTCATTAGCCCACCTGTTTTGTGCAGTCTCATGTAGTTTCTGCTGAACAGCCATCTTGCATTTAACAAGGGAAATACCAGAAAAGGGGTTGATCGCCTCCTCACTCATCATCGCACCCCTTTTGATTTCCATCGTGTCCAGGGACCCATATAAGCGTTATCCTAGAATGTCTCGCTATCTCATTTAAGGATACCTGGCATTCCTCGGTTAACTTAGATGTCGTAAAGACTCCCGTTATTCCGCTTACGGCATCTTTACTGTCAGTAAATATACATATATCACCAGATATTCGATAATACCTCGGCCAGTTGGATGCACGTTTAATGGCAATAATTTCCGCCTGAAGAACAGTTCACCGACCCTTTTACCCCTGTTAGAGCCATCAGTGTATATCCCTATGACTATTCGGGATCATAAAAATGCTTATCGAAAAAAGGTTTGCGATGCAGTAATCGACATTACCATGTATGTGCCCATAGTAATTCAGTATCCTAGATTTTCCAAGGTCCTTACCAGATCACGAACAACCAGCATTTAGTCTCACAGCAGAGTTGAGAGCCATTTGTATCACCATCAAATTCACTGGTAAAAAGTGCCTTAGAGGAGGTAGAACTTATAGCGCTTGAAATCAGTATCAAAGGTAGGTTCTGAAACTCTATTTACTACTTCCAAACTACTATTAAGAATAAAACTGAAAAGACTCTCACCTCTTGTATTGGTGTCGCTGCTACCCCATATAATGTGGTGCGAGTTAGCGTCAGCACAGATAACCAAAGGTATCCTGAACTCATTCGCCTTGTTAACAGCACTACGGATAGCATCATTTGGCAGATGCTCCCCATGATCGTGCGCCATATAGCAGGAAATCAGCCACTACATTAGTTCATTGGTTTCATTGGTTTCCCATGAGACTGCTACTGTATCTTCTTTGCTGTAATCAGACAGAATGAAGATATTCAAAGAGCTTTTAGCCAATATGCATGATCTAATTTTACCTGCGCCTTTAGCGTAGTAGAGCTTATAGCTCTTCAGACATAGTCCACAGATACGGTCCTGGTGGACCCAGGGTTCCTGAACCATGACTAGCTCCTCCCCGTTCTTAACAATTCGAAGGAGCAGTGCAGCAGATGCTGCCTTAGAGTGGTGCAGGTTTATTTGCGTCACCTTCGTGCACCGCCTCCTCCATCCGTTCAAAGAAGGTACCAACAAGTTCGAAGACAGAGTTGGTATCTTCATTGTCGATTGGACCAGCGGCATCATAGCATTCCATTCCTTTTTCCGAGAGCATGGGTTTTACATCTTCTGAGGAGGTATCATCTTTGTTGTCGCCACGGTAGACACACAGGACGATCGTACCAAATCCTTAGTACACCTTCCCTTATGTCTTCCTTAGCGGCCCCAAAGAGTCCTTATTCAGGAAACGACCCCCCAGTGTCAGTAACCTTAACAACTTTCCAATCGTTAGTTGGATGCTGTGGGTTACAACACTGGAGGATCTCCAAGATCTCCTCCGGGCTAGATGGCTCAGCTGGAATTTTAGCAATGGATCTATGCTTTCGGGGTATCTCACACACTTATACCACCTCAAGCCTAGATTCCGACCATACTTCCAACGATGAAGACGGCAGTCTTTAGTAGCAACTCTGAGCGTTCTTCTACACAAGACATATGTTTGACGTGACCCTGGTACCAACCAGCATCATCGCATTGAGGAGTAGTGCCTGGATTCTCTTTGAGAACTTTCCGGAACACCCCTACCAATTTTTGCTTCACCATATCCCAATTAGTTTGTAATATTAGCACTTCGATCTATAACTGTCCTAACGAGATTGTCTTCGACAATCTCACTAAAGGATTTGGCTAAGGATCTCTTTGCCGCTTTGGGCCTTTTAGGTCCCGGTCCCAATGATAATACATAATATTTGATTTCAGCTTAAGCTTAATTTTGGTATACTAAAGTGAGAACTAAACACAATATATTACACCATAACCCGTATTACCCCTTATTGCTTTGCAACAAATATAAACAGTATCAAGTTTTATTTGTGATTATTTTTTCAAACTTTTCTTTATATAAAGAAGAAAGAGAGCAATGAAAAAATCCAATAACAAATTTTGTGTTTTTGCAAGTACATATTTCATCTCAAGCACATATACTATTCCACAATATTTGAAAAACATTATGAAGTCAAGTAGCAGAAAATAAGGAGGTTGTGACACAAAAAATGATCTTAAAGCACATAAACACTTTAAAAAATGCATAAAACATTCGAGGAAGTTTCATGCTCATACAGTACATTAGTTTTACAAGAGAAATTTACTACGGCCCTTCTGCCCAATCTTGGAACTGAAAAATAACAATATTCGTTCACCTCTCTGGAATATTTGCAAATTACGGAAACTAGTCTAAAATACAATAATTTCTGTGGCAAATACTTAAAACAAATATAAGTTGAAAATCATAGTTTTAAGCTATTAAAGGATTTGAGTAATAAGGTAGAGTGGCAACAGCAACTAGTAGCAAACAATTAACACTAAATTACTGTTGCATTTTCTTTTGGAACTCAAAATATCCCTAAGGCTTTCCATTCATTAATAATTCAAATCAACTTATGATCTTATAACATGATATAATAGATGTTTAGCATTGTTTTTATTACTTTTTGCCCACTGTAGGGTTCTTGTAGACAAGAAAAGTTATAATGTGACCAAGGAAAATGTTAGTAAACTCAATATGACCAAAGAATTATTATGTGTAAAACCAACAAATACTCCTACTTTATGAAATAAATGACACTACAATTACCAGGGAATGTTTCCTAACGGCCATAAAGAAAGCACTCATAAAAATACAAACATTTACTAGTGTTCCACAACCACAAACATGGTAACTAAAAGAAAAGGTGTTCCATAATTTAATGCGGTTTTTTCCCATTACTTTCTTGCACATTTTCTTAAATGGTGCAGAAAGTCTCATATCTCAAACGACTGAGGGTTAAAGAAGGCAAGGGCGACGATGATTATGGGGGCGATGATGACGAGGAGGGCAATGATGATGACAACAACAATTACAACTCTGGCCATAAAAACATTACTACGTAGTTGGTTGTGGTTGCAGACACATAAGACACACATTTATAACAATTTATGAGGTGCGTACACAGAAAAATGCATAAAAATCACACAAATAAACCAGCAAAAAAAATCTGACTTCAATTTATTTACAAAAAACGGAGAACTGAGAAAAGGGGTCATACTTGCAGCTACAGCAACAAAAAAATAACAATATCGAACTTTTATTTATGACTTTTGATATTTCACTTTACCACAAAATATGGCAAATATTTAAAACAAATCGTTGGCATTACTCAGGCTAAGTAAAAATTTACACAAAACAAATTTTTCTTTACGTTCTTACTTTTTGAATTATGCATTAAAATTAATTTTAAATTTGAATTTCAAGACATTTATCTTACAAAATAATTGCAAACTACACATATGTATACTGTGGTATTTAGAAAACTGACATTTATTTAGTTTTTTCTACATACTGTGTTTTTTTTTTTGCTATGAAAAGGCCTCGTCGTTTTCGTATCTTTTAATGTTTTTCAAGATAGAAAACGCATTTGAAGTCATATCTTATGTCATGTCACTTATACTAATTTGTAGTGTTATTCATAGGAAATCATAGTAATCGAATAAATGTAGATTGGGAAAAATGTACAGCATTTAGGAAATTGGAGGACAGATAGTTGTAGATAGAGATTTTATACTAAAAATAGTTATTTTTATAATAACGACAGTTGTTTTTTACATAAGACAGTTACTTTTTAAAGATAATTGCTTTATACTAAAGACAGTTGTTTTTATACTAAAGACAGTTGTCTTTATACTAAACACACTTGTCCTTTTTACTAAACACAGTTGTCTTTATACTAAAGACAGTTGCTGTCTACTGAAGACAGTTGTCTATATAGTAAAGACAGTTGTCTTTATACTAAAGACAGTTGTCTTTATACTAAGGACAGTTGTCTTTATACTAAAGACAGTTGCCTTTATACTAAATACAGTTGCTGTCTACTGAAGACAGTTGTCTTTAAAGTAAAGACAGTTGTCTTTATACTAAAGACAGTTGTCTTTATATTAAGACAGTTGTCTTTATACTAAAGACAGTTGTCTTTATACTAAAGACAGTTGTCTTTATACTGAAGACAGTTGTCTTTATACTAAAGACAGTTGTCTTTGTACTAAAGACAGTTGTTTTTATACTAAAGACAGTTGTCTTTATACTAAATACTACTGTGTTTATATTAAAGACAGTTGTCCTTATACTAAAGACAGTTGTTTTTATACTAAAGACAGTTTTCTTTATACTAAAGATAGTTTTCTTTATGCTAAAGACAGTTGTCTTTATACTAAAGACAGATGCCTTTATACTAAAGACAGTTGTCTTTACACTAAAGACAGTTGTCTTTATACTAAAGACAGTTGTCTTTATACTAAAGACAGTTGTCTTTATACTAAAGACAGTTGTCTTTATACTAAAGACAGTTGTCTTTATTCTAAAGACAGTTGTCTTTATACTAAAGACAGTTGTCTTTATAATAAAGACAGTTGTCTTTATAATAAAGACAGTTGTCTTTATAATAAAGACAGTTGTCTTTATAATAAAGACAGTTGTCTTTATAATAAAGACAGTTGTCTTTATTATAAAGACAGTTGTCTTTATACTAAAGACAGTTGTCTTTATAACAAAGACAGTTGTCTTTATACTAAGACAGTTGCCTTTATAATAAAGACAGTTGTCTTTATAATAAAGACAGTTGTCTTTATACTTAGACAGTTGCCTTTGTACTAAAGACTGTTGTCATTAAGCCAAATACAGTTTTTTATACTAAAGATAATTGTCTTTATACTAAACTGTCTGTAGTATAAAGACAACTGTCTTTAGTAGAAAGCAACTGTATTTAATATAAAGCAATTCTCTTTAAAAAGTAACTGTCTTAATTATAAGACAACTATGTTTGTCTTTATAGTAAAGACAGTTGTCTTTATACTAAAGACAGTTGTCTTTATACTGAAGACAGTTGTCTTTATACTAAAGACAGTTGTCTTTGTACTAAAGACAGTTGTTTTTATACTAAAGACAGTTGTCTTTATACTAAATACTACTGTGTTTATATTAAAGACAGTTGTCCTTATACTAAAGACAGTTGTTTTTATACTAAAGACAGTTTTCTTTATACTAAAGATAGTTTTCTTTATGCTAAAGACAGTTGTCTTTATACTAAAGACAGATGCCTTTATACTAAAGACAGTTGTCTTTACACTAAAGACAGTTGTCTTTATACTAAAGACAGTTGTCTTTATACTAAAGACAGTTGTCTTTATACTAAAGACAGTTGTCTTTATACTAAAGACAGTTGTCTTTATAATAAAGACAGTTGTCTTTATAATAAAGACAGTTGTCTTTATAATAAAGACAGTTGTCTTTATAATAAAGACAGTTGTCTTTATTATAAAGACAGTTGTCTTTATACTAAAGACAGTTGTCTTTATAACAAAGACAGTTGTCTTTATACTAAGACAGTTGCCTTTATAATAAAGACAGTTGTCTTTATAATAAAGACAGTTGTCTTTATACTTAGACAGTTGCCTTTGTACTAAAGACTGTTGTCATTAAGCCAAATACAGTTTTTTATACTAAAGATAATTGTCTTTATACTAAACTGTCTGTAGTATAAAGACAACTGTCTTTAGTAGAAAGCAACTGTATTTAATATAAAGCAATTCTCTTTAAAAAGTAACTGTCTTAATTATAAGACAACTATGTTTGTCTTTATAGTAAAGACAGTTGTCTTTATACTAAAGACAGCAACTGTCTTAATACTAAAGATAGTCGTCTTTATGTTAAAGACAGCTGTCTTTATTCTAAAGACAGTTGTCGTTATACTAAAGACAGTCGTCTTTATATTAATGACAGTTGTCTTTACACTAAAGACAGGTGTCTTCATACTAAAGACAGTTGTCTTTATACTAAAGACAGTCGTCTTTATACTAAAGACAGTTGTCTTTATACTAAAGCTGTTGGCTTTATTTTAAGGTTTTATTTTGAAACATTTGTAAATTTATTCAAAGTTTTGGCCATTGTTAGCTATGACCTTTTACCATTTCACAGGTTCCATGTGATGGTTTGGCCAGACTTCAGCAGCTCATAATAGATAGGAACCTTTTGCTCCCACCAAATACAGAGCATTACCTTAGCGTAATGGATATTGGGTTTGGTGTCGATTCCGGCTTTTCATACGGTCCGTTATGCTTCAGGTTGTCGTAATATATACATTTTTTATCGCAAGTAGTTATTCGGTGCAAAAACGATTTTCTCTTATAACGTTCAAGCATCAATTTGGACATAAAAAATCGTCTATCAAGGTCTCTCGTTTTTAATTCGTATGGTACCCAATTTCCCTGCTCTTGAATGAATGCTGCGGCTCCCAAATGTTTTGAAATTGTCTCTTGAATAGCTCCCAATGATTTTGCAAGCTCTTGCTGAGTGTGACAACAATCTTCATGAAGTATTACTTCCAATTTTTATACCCTTCACATTCTTGAGAAGGGTATATATTGGTATAATGTCATTCCGTTTGTAATTTCCACAATATAATTTTCCGATCCTATAAAGTATATACATTCTGGATCCTTATAGATAGCGGAGTCGATGTAGCCATGTCCGTCTGTCTGTTGAAATCCATTTTCTGAAGACCCCAGATATCATCGGGATCCAAATCTTCAATAATTTTGTCAGACATGCTTTCGAGAAGTTTCCTATTTAAAATCAGCAAAGTCTGTCCATAAATAACGGAAATATGAGCAAGAATCCGAGACAACCTCTATTTTTGGGCTATTTTTGATCTATATCTCGATTACTAAGTCATAAATATAGACAATATGGATATCTAATGATAGATATTTCAAAGTCCACTGCAACGATGCATATAAGGCTATAGCAAGTTGGACCTACAATGGGTTAAAATCAGGAAAAATATTTTAAACCCGAATTTTTTTCATAAAAAACATTTTTTTATTATAAATTTTTTTCACTAATAACTTTAAAAAAAAATTTTAAATTAAAAAAAATTTTTTTTTAAAAATTTTTAAAAACTTTTAAAAAACAATTTCGAAAAAAAAATTAAAAGAAAATTTTTTTAATTTAATTTTAAAGTATAATTTGGTGAAGGCTATATAAGATTCAGTACAGCCGAATATAGCTCTCTTACTTGTTGGTCTTCAAACTGTTCTGGTTGGCCTGGGTGATCTTAGTCTTTTTCGCATAAAAATTACCACTTCTGAACAACACAAACCCTCTCTCGCTCATTGAAACCATTGGAACACATTCTCCATAAGCTTTGGTGAGCAATCGGTGTACTTCAGCGGCATTTTTTTCAAATTAATGAAGTATAGCAAAACTTCCCCCATATGACGCTTTGTTAGTAGAAAATACGACATTTTCGAAGCAAAATAAAACTTTAATTAAACACTATAGCTAAGTGACATTAAATGACAGATGTACCCTTCAAGATGAGATATAAGTTATTAAAGTAAAAACATACGCCATCAATTGTAAATCCCGCATTTTTAAGTTATACAAAAACATTTGCTTTATTTTAAAGACAGTGCACAGTGGTTTAGAAACTTTTTTTTTTGGAAATAATTCGGTATCTCGGGAACTATTAGAGATATTATTACAAAATTTCACATGGCTAGAGCTGAGGTGTTTCTGAGTTGAATTGCATTTGTTCAGCTTCCTAGGGGTAATACGGGCAAGTTTGTGCCCCCTCAAAGTTGGTCACCTCGGGTCTCAAAATTTTTAAAAAAATCCCCAAAAATTCATTTATGATCCGAATGAGCTGAAATTTAAAATATAAATAGTCCTTGAGAAGATCTACATGTGTAGGTTATCTCCTTCAGTTGAAGAGATATTTAGGTTTATTTATTTATTTTTTTTAATTTTGCTCGATTTTTGTTTTGTTTTTTAGATATGGCGGCCCTACGGAGGGTCGAATTTTTTTTCAAAATATCAGCTATATTGGCAATAAAATTCTAAATAAAATAAAAAAAACTTGGTAACAGTTATCTCGTCCGTGTAAAAAGTTACACGCATCCAAAGTTGGAACATGTAAAATGGGCCTAATTTTTTACGATTTTTCCTAAAAAAGTCCCTATATTTTTTCTTTTGTAGAAACAAATTTTCTTTGGGACTATATACAATTTTTATATGTTCCGGAAAGAAAACTTAATGCAAAAGCATGTAAAGTAAAATTGGGCTCACTTAAGCGGACACAGTATCCCCCAGACCTATCCAAACTTGGACAATTTTAAAAAAAATATTTAGGTTTCAGTAAAAAATTCTAAAAAGTTAAAGCACCGATCCTCAAAAAAGTTCCGTATTTGTATAACCCTATATGTTGTTTAAATACTTAGAAAGTTGTTTTACTATCACACGGTAAATAGCGTCACAGTAGGCACTTTTCTAAAAAAACTCAGTTTTTGGAACACATTTTCCCCGTTTTAGGAATTTCGGTATTTGAAAATAAAAAATGTCAAAAATTATAATGTCATTACTTTAAGGACATTTGGATCTAAATTAGTTCCCAATTTTGTTATGATATCTTTAACCGTTAAAATTTTACATTAAATCAAATTTTATATTTTTCTTCATGGAAAATCACCATATTATAATTTTTTTAGTTTTTAAGGTAAATGACGTTCAAAAAATTAATTAAATTCTTTAATTTTATTAAAATATGAATCTACAAGTCCTAAGGTTTTTACCAATATCAAATACTTATATAAAAAGCATATATCTACTACTCAGAAGCTCCACAAACCTTACCCCCTTCGGAAAATTTGTACATTTTTTCATACATTTCATGCAAAATGTTACTAACATATCAAATGTTAATTCTGAATTCCAACACACACTGACTTAACAGAAAATTTGGTGTAACACATTTTGCACGCTATATATGAAAAAACGTACAAATTTTTCGAAAGGGGCAAGGTTTGTGGAACTTCTGAAGAGTAAATAAAGACTTTTTATATAAGTATTTGATATTGTTGAAAATCTTAGGACTTGAGGATTGATATTTTAGTAAAATTAAATAATTTTATACATTCTTGGGACGTCATTTACCATAAAAACTTAAAAAATTATAATATGGTGATTTTCCATAAAGAAAAATATAAAATTTGATTTAATGTAAAATTTAAACAGTTAAAGATATCATAACAAAATTGGGAACTAATTTAGATCCAAATGTCCTTAAAGTAATGACATTATAATTTTTGACATTTTTTATTTTCAAATACCGAAATTCCTAAAACGGGGAAAATGTGTTCCAAAAACTGAGTTTTTTTAGAAAAGTGCCTACTGTGACGCTATTTACCGTGTGATAGTAAAACAACTTTTTAAGTATTTAAACAACATATAGGGTTATACAAATACGGAACTTTTTCGAGGATCGGTGCTTTGCCTTTTTAGAATTTTTTACTGAAACCTAAATATTTTTTTTAAAATTGTCCAAGTTTGGATAAGTCTGGGGGATACTGTGTCCGCTTAAGTGAGCCCAATTTTACTTTACATGCTTTTGCATTAAGTTTTCTTTCCGGAACATATAAAAATTGTATATAGTCCCAAAGAAAATTTGTTTCTACAAAAGAAAAAATATAAGGACTTTTTTAGGAAAAATCGTAAAAAATTAGGCCCATTTTACATGTTCCAACTTTGGATGCGTGTAACTTTTTACACGGACGAGATAACTGTTACCAAGTTTTTTATTTTATTTAGAATTTTATTGCCAATATAGCTGATATTTTGAAAAAAAAATTCGACCCTCCGTAGGGCCGCCATATCTAGAAAACAAAAAAAATCGAGCAAAATTAAAAAAAAAAAAAATAAATAAACCTAAATATCTCTTCAACTGAAGGAGATAACCTACACATGTAAGCGTATTTTTTGTAGATCTTCTCAAGGACTATTTATATTTTAAACTTCAGCTCATTCGGATCATAAATGAATTTTTGGGGATTTTTTTAAAAATTTGGAGACCGAGGTGACCAAATTTGAGGGGGCACAAACTTGCCCGTATTACCCCTAGGAAGCTGAACAAATGTAATTCAACTTAAAAACACCTCAGCTCTAACCATGTGAAATTTTGTAATAATATCTCTAATAGTTCCCGAGATACCGAATTATTTCCAAAAAAAAAAAGTTTCTAAACCACTGTGCAGTGTCTACAAGGAATCGATTATTTCTACTCGTTTTTCATTCGCATTCAAAATCTTCTTTCACATCACTATTGATTGAACACATGTAATGAAATCTTAGGCCTACAAGTGCTGTGAATAAATAACTGGCTGTGTTTCTTTAAATGACTCATTTTTGTTCTTGTTGTTATTATTTAGCTATGGGTGTCTGTCCCGTCTATCATTCAAGACTACAAGTATGACTATATGTAAGTATTTTTGTCTGTCTGTCCATTCAACCATGTGCTGCTGAATGTACGAGCGAGCTGTCGTATTCAGAGTAAGTTGTGGGTCTTTGTATGTCTATTTGCAGTGTGTTTGTTCTTGTTAGTTCAACTGAACAAAAACAGTGGCAAATTTAATTAATAATTTATGGCAACGTGACATACGTTAATCAATGTTTCAAGGCAAATTTCTGTATACATTGAGGTACTTTACTTCAAATACGAACACTGAGTTTTTTTTTAATTCGTTGCATTTACAAAAGATATACAATATATACATTTTTTTGGTTTTAGGCTTGGTATACCCTACACTAAAGTAGCTGGGAAAGGTTTGTTCATATTTGTGTAGCCTAAAAATAATATCTTTAAAACTAACAACATGAACATTGGGTACTGATAAGTATGATATGTCAGATCTATACTGATTTTATAGTTGTGATATCCAGATGTCAATTTAGTCTTTAATATGTGATAAAGTTACAGTTGTGGGGTGCTATATGGTCGACTATACTACATTAGTTGTATAGTTTTGTTGCTGTTGACGTTGTGGTGCCTTTAAAGACGTGATATGCAACATGATAAGTGTTTGATGTTTTTAGTCAAT
The DNA here is from genome assembly GCA_942486065.2 of Calliphora vomitoria. Taxonomy (NCBI): domain Eukaryota; kingdom Metazoa; phylum Arthropoda; class Insecta; order Diptera; family Calliphoridae; genus Calliphora; species Calliphora vomitoria. The sequence goes on along the minus strand of OW818030.2, from coordinate 15,880,351 downwards.
TTCAGTTTGTTTATTTTGTTTTATTATTTTTTTTTTTTTTTTTTTTTGAAGCAATTCATTTTTGTCTTTAGTTTAACAATATTGTTTTTTCGGTTCGCTCGAATTAATAGTTTGTCATTATGAGTTTGTAGTAAACAGTACTCGTATCACTGTTCTCATGCGTTTGTACTATTGTTAATGCTGTGTTACCAATTAGTTTTTAGGTTTGTTGTATTGCGTACCACTCACTCACTCAGTCACTAACTGTTAGTTTATGTAGTTCTAAATATGTTTATAATTATGCTCATTTATAAATGTGTGTGGAAATACGTAGACAGACTAAGATATAAACTTTATGTGTGACTCATTAAGGAAAAAGTTGTTAATTGTGTTGTGCATTATTGTGGGAAAGTTTAAGACGTATAATGTTCAAAGTTGTTCAAAGAAAAACTTAATAAAGGGGGGATGGTAATAAAAGTTAGAAAAAGTTTTATTAGATTGTCACCTCTATTTTATTACACAGTTGATTATTTTTATGGTATTTGTGAAAAGTGTTTAAATAAATGGGCATTAGTTAGGCATTTGCGGTTACTAGAGGTGAAGTTAATGGATTTTGTTAATAAATTGTTAATATTATGGTATTTTTATAAATTCTTTTAAGGTAACTTTGTCAAATTAATAATGATTTAGTTGTTAGAAACTTATTTAGAAATTGGGTCACATCTTCCTTAAATTATTCTAGATTTTGTCACCAAAAAATATTTTCCATAATTTTATTAAGCAAACAAAGAACGGAATACAAAAAAAAAACTTCTAAAATAAAGGCATTTAAAAGTTCGGGTTTTATGGGACCAGATATATTACTCAATGCTAGTAAGGGTTATTGTAACGCCGTAAACCATAGAATAAACGAATAGAACGGAAGGAGAGAGCAATATCAGTGGAAAAATTACTCTTTTTTCACACATACGGGTAATACAATAACAAAATACAAGCAATACATTCTCATGAATTTTGTATTTGACAACAGACTTAGGTTTTTGGCTCTCAGTTACCTATTTAGTTATCATCTATGCCGAAAACCAACGAGCAGTTGAGTTTTGCTGCATTTCTTGATACTTTGTAAGGATTGAAAACAATTCTCTTGAATAGAATGTTGTGCAAACGAAAATATTTTAACTCTATCAAATTTAAAAAAAACATACATTTTCAGCATTCTGGTCATCTTAAATTAGTAAACGTTTCATACAATTTCTCCTATTCTAGAGCTGTGAACTGAACTTAATACTTCGCAGACAGAAGTATAATATTAAGGTATTTTTATTAGGTTTTTAACCTGTAACCACTTTTTACAAAGCCAATAACACAAATTTTGTGTTTTACGACTCGTAATGTTTTATTCTGTTGTCTGGTGGTTTTATATTAATTTGTTGTTAGTTTCTTCACTTTATAGTTTTATGACGGTTTTTTTATTATTTTTTATTTTCTGCCTCATACAAACAAAAACTGTATGGGAGTGTAGCTTATGACTTGATTTAATGTTTATGACACATTTTTATATTTCTTTGTTGTCCTTAGTTTTTTCTACGAAGGTGGTAAACATGAGAAGGAAATTAGTAAAACTTAATAAAAGGTGGAAAAATATGATATTTAAAACTTTTGAGTCATTGTAAGCATGCACTAGATTATTAGACTATGACTAGACTATGACTAGACTATGACTAGACTATGACTAGACTATGACTAGACTATGACTAGACTATGACTAGACTATGACTAGACTATGACTAGACTATGACTAGACTATGACTAGACTATGACTAGACTATGACTAGACTATGACTAGACTATGACTAGACTATGACTAGACTATGACTAGACTATGACTAGACTATGACTAGACTATGACTAGACTATGACTAGACTATGACTAGACTATGACTAGACAATGACTAGACTATGACTAGACTATGACTAGACTATGACTAGACTATGACTAGACTATGACTAGACAATGACTAGACTATGACTAGACTATGACTAGACTATGACTAGACTATGACTAGACTATGACTAGACAATGACTAGACTATGACTAGACTATGACTAGACTATGACTAGACTATGACTAGACTATGACTAGACTATGACTAGACTATGACTAGACTATGACTAGACTATGACTAGACTATGACTAGACTATGACTAGACTATGACTAGACTATGACTAGACTATGACTAGACTATGACTAGACTATGACTAGACTATGACTAGACTATGACTAGACTATGACTAGACTATGACTAGACTATGACTAGACTATGACTAGACTATGACTAGACTATGACTAGACTATGACTAGACTATGACTAGACTATGACTAGACTATGACTAGACTATGACTAGACTATGACTAGACTATGACTAGACTATGACTAGACTATGACTAGACTATGACTAGACTATGACTAGACTATGACTAGACTATGACTAGACTATGACTAGACTATGACTAGACTATGACTAGACTATGACTAGACTATGACTAGACTATGACTAGACTATGACTAGACTATGACTAGACTATGACTAGACTATGACTAGACTATGACTAGACTATGACTAGACTATGACTAGACTATGACTAGACTATGACTAGACTATGACTAGACTATGACTAGACTATGACTAGACTATGACTAGACTATGACTAGACTATGACTAGACTATGACTAGACTATGACTAGACTATGACTAGACTATGACTAGACTATGACTAGACTATGACTAGACTATGACTAGACTATGACTAGACTATGACTAGACTATGACTAGACTATGACTAGACTATGACTAGACTATGACTAGACTATGACTAGACTATGACTAGACTATGACTAGACTATGACTAGACTATGACTAGACTATGACTAGACTATGACTAGACTATGACTAGACTATGACTAGACTATGACTAGACTATGACTAGACTATGACTAGACTATGACTAGACTATGACTAGACTATGACTAGACTATGACTAGACTATGACTAGACTATGACTAGACTATGACTAGACTATGACTAGACTATGACTAGACTATGACTAGACTATGACTAGACTATGACTAGACTATGACTAGACTATGACTAGACTATGACTAGACTATGACTAGACTATGACTAGACTATGACTAGACTATGACTAGACTATGACTAGACTATGACTAGACTATGACTAGACTATGACTAGACTATGACTAGACTATGACTAGACTATGACTAGACTATGACTAGACTATGACTAGACTATGACTAGACTATGACTAGACTATGACTAGACTATGACTAGACTATGACTATGACTAGACTATGACTAGACTATGACTAGACTATGACTAGACTATGACTAGACTATGACTAGACTATGACTAGACTATGACTAGACTATGACTAGACTATGACTAGACTATGACTAGACTATGACTAGACTATGACTAGACTATGACTAGACTATGACTAGACTATGACTAGACTATGACTAGACTATGACTAGACTATGACTAGACTATGACTAGACTATGACTAGACTATGACTAGACTATGACTAGACTATGACTAGACTATGACTAGACTATGACTAGACTATGACTAGACTATGACTAGACTATGACTAGACTATGACTAGACTATGACTAGACTATGACTAGACTATGACTAGACTATGACTAGACTATGACTAGACTATGACTAGACTATGACTAGACTATGACTAGACTATGACTAGACTATGACTAGACTATGACTAGACTATGACTAGACTATGACTAGACTATGACTAGACTATGACTAGACTATGACTAGACTATGACTAGACTATGACTAGACTATGACTAGACTATGACTAGACTATGACTAGACTATGACTAGACTATGACTAGACTATGACTAGACTATGACTAGACTATGACTAGACTATGACTAGACTATGACTAGACTATGACTAGACTATGACTAGACTATGACTAGACTATGACTAGACTATGACTAGACTATGACTAGACTATGACTAGACTATGACTAGACTATGACTAGACTATGACTAGACTATGACTAGACTATGACTAGACTATGACTAGACTATGACTAGACTATGACTAGACTATGACTAGACTATGACTAGACTATGACTAGACTATGACTAGACTATGACTAGACTATGACTAGACTATGACTAGACTATGACTAGACTATGACTAGACTATGACTAGACTATGACTAGACTATGACTAGACTATGACTAGACTATGACTAGACTATGACTAGACTATGACTAGACTATGACTAGACTATGACTAGACTATGACTAGACTATGACTAGACTATGACTAGACTATGACTAGACTATGACTAGACTATGACTAGACTATGACTAGACTATGACTAGACTATGACTAGACTATGACTAGACTATGACTAGACTATGACTAGACTATGACTAGACTATGACTAGACTATGACTAGACTATGACTAGACTATGACTAGACTATGACTAGACTATGACTAGACTATGACTAGACTATGACTAGACTATGACTAGACTATGACTAGACTATGACTAGACTATGACTAGACTATGACTAGACTATGACTAGACTATGACTAGACTATGACTAGACTATGACTAGACTATGACTAGACTATGACTAGACTATGACTAGACTATGACTAGACTATGACTAGACTATGACTAGACTATGACTAGACTATGACTAGACTATGACTAGACTATGACTAGACTATGACTAGACTATGACTAGACTATGACTAGACTATGACTAGACTATGACTAGACTATGACTAGACTATGACTAGACTATGACTAGACTATGACTAGACTATGACTAGACTATGACTAGACTATGACTAGACTATGACTAGACTATGACTAGACTATGACTAGACTATGACTAGACTATGACTAGACTATGACTAGACTATGACTAGACTATGACTAGACTATGACTAGACTATGACTAGACTATAATTTTTCATATAAATTCCTGGATGTCAAACTTACTGACAACCCTCGTATTTTTTTACTCAAACATAAAAAAATAAAATATTTTGCACACTTTTTATTACTGTTAGAATTCCTCATCTTGTGCTTCTTATTATTTTTATTTTTCAAAGCTGCCGCTGCTAGTTGCCACTGCTTAACTGCCACTGTAGTCGGCAAAATGTAAACAACATTTTCAATCTGTTCCACTCGAGTATTCTAAAGAGTTGTTTACACACTTGTCTTTTGTTAATGCACATATGGGAAGTATATTTCAGCTTTTTAGTTTATTCTTTTTTTTCCACAAAAAATATGAACATGAAATTGAAACTGAAAATGAAAATGTTATCGAATTTGATTGATTATCTTAAAGATTTCATACTGTCATGAGTTGTTAGCTATGGGGTGGAAGTTTTTTTTTTTTATTACACTTAAATCAATTTTAAAACAAAAGAGGATTTTTGCTATTTCAATGGAATTTTTCTTTTAAGAAGGACGTTGAAAACAAAGAATGTTTTGTTGAAAGAATTTTGAAATAAAAAAAGATTTAGCTTGACGTGTTAATGGCAGTTTGAAATGGTATCAATGTGTTCTTGTTTTTGTTTTTTTTTTTTTTTTTTTTTGCGAAATAAAAACAGCAGATGTTTTATGGCAAAAGAATTTAATTCAAATACAGCAGAGAAGTTGACCCTAGAGTGAATCATAATATAATTAAAGAGAGAATATTGTGTGGAGTATACTTTTAGGCTCCAGCTGAGAATAAAATACTGATTGGAATTTCATTGTTAACTTGGTTAATTCAGAAGGTTAGAAAGGTTATGAATGTTTTTTTATTTGCTTTAACATGTATTGGGGAATTTTGTAGGATACTCAAAGAATTTAAGATTTTTTTACAGTTAAAATGATCTATATATATTTATCCCATGATTTTAAAGTAAATCCTCATTTTTTAAAGGAAAATTTTGAAAAATTTTAAAATTTGTATCTAGAACTATTGCTTGTTTTAGTTTATTTTTAAGATTTAATTTCAAAAATATTTCTATGCCATTTGTTGTAGTGTTTTTATTTATGACCTTAATAACATGAACATATAAACACAATTTTAATTTTCCTTTTAATTTATCTTTACAGAGATTTGGGCAACAATAATATAACCAAATTGGAAGCAAACTCATTTTTTATGGCAACTAATTTAGAAGAATTGTAAGTATTTATAAGAAGATTTATTGAAAGTAAAATAAATACTATTAAAATATAGAACGTATATGTAACAAAAACAGGAAAGAGAAAACTCGCAATAAAACAAGTATATGTTTTTTTTTGTAAGAAGAAATAATTGTAGTGAAATAATTCCTCAAATTCTCTCCCCTAACAATAATTATGTTACTGTAACATATCCTTTGAAATGTTTTCTTTATTTCAAATAAAAATTAGGTCTCTTTAGTGAAGCTGCCACTGTTGACTTAACCATTATTCATTTGCTTCACACATCATTAACATAAATATAAAAAGAGCAAAAATAAAACGCTAAAAATAATTTGTAAAACTTTGAGTTTTTATTCCGTTTTCCTTTTTTTGTATTTGAAATACTTGTTGTTTTATGAAATTTAGTGCAGCATTGTAAGAGGAGTTGTAGAAGTACAAAAATACATAAAGCATTGTATTAACGCCAGTAACAATAAATTACGCTGCAAGACATTATTGTTTTATGTTGTAAAATTGGGGGAAAAAGAAAACATATTTACATTTATAGTCGTTTATATAAAACATACCCATTATTAAACTGTTTTTTGAAACACATATGAAAAAAAAAAAAACATATAAAAAAATATTACTATCATTTTTTAAATACAGATATCTTTATATAAGCATTTTGTTTCAATTAGAGAGAAATTTTTAAAATCATATGATTTTCCGAGAAATTTATAACTTTCAATCCTTTAATTCTATATAAGGTAAATGCTTTTAATCTAAAAATAAGTAATTTTTATGTCAAACCAAAAAATATCAGTGAACAAATCAAATACAAAATGAATGGTGGCGTATGGTTATTTTTTTGGAGATAAATAATTATCATACGTACAGTATGATAAATATAACTACTCAGAAGTAGAGTTGGGTTGTTCATGAACGAACAAGTTCAATTGAACAATTCAGTCAAATGAACGGTGTGAAGTTGTTCAGTCTTCTTGTTCTTCATTGTTGTTTTTTTTTATTAATTTTACTCCTTTTGTTCGTTTGATATTATTGAATACATATGTTTGAAACTTAAATTTTGAAAACGCTTTTAAATAGCATATAAGTAGAAAAATATTGCCTCCTTTTCACTTCTCGTTTTCCTAATAAGGTAAATTTTTTGGAGAAACTTTAATAACTAACATAAGTAAATAGCTGCCGAGCGAAGCTGGAATTTATAGAAGGCTATACATTTTATCCTCTAGCTAGTTCCTAGAGATGAAACTATACCACTAGGGTATATGTACTCGATCCTGTATCTTACTACCGATATCGGTATCGATATCTACTCGGTATTAATTAATGACTAATTCTTTTTTATAATTCATTCAAATTAATTCAAAATCAATTCATTTCAAATGAATTGGAAATGAATTGCAATTCATTTTTACCAAATTCATTTGAATTGACTCAAATTTAATTCAATTTATTTTTTTGTTTGAATGATTCGCGAATTAATTCAAGACTGAATGATTCATTTACCGCTCTAGTTAACCAATAAAAAATCAAAGCATTATTTTACTAGTACAAAATTAATCAATTTTCAAATTGAGAAAATGTAGAATTTTTGTTAAAAAAAACTTCATTGGAATTTTTTTACTTTTTGGAAATTGCATTTGCTTTTCCTTAATCGTATTTTTATTTACGACTGACTTTACATGTGGTACCAAAATGTGTATGTAAGAAAATTCATTGCGATACGACATTTGTGTCGAAATTTCTTATTTAGCCTATTTGTTCTAAAATCCCAAAGGGTATACCCCACCGAATACAGTATAGACAAGCTGTGCCAACGAGTTTTATCAGGCTTAAGTATGTTTGCAAAATAGTTAGTTTCTGCAAAGTGTTACATTTACAAAAATTTTTATTATTTAAGGTAATTCTTTAATGAGAATTGTTAAATTAAACATAAAATACTCATTGAAAGTCGAAACAAAAAAATTATGAAATGAAAATGTTTCCGACATCGGAATAGTTTAGAGTTGGACATAATCGTTAGTTTTACTGATTGCTCATTTTTGTTCAAAAGAAATAAATGCATAAGTTTGAACTTTGAACTAAGTTATTGAATAATTTCTCAGTGAATGTATTTACAGATAGATGACAACTGCTTTTGGAAGCACATTTTTTTAATAATGTTGAAAACATTTTTACTAATGCAATACAGAAATGTCAAACGAACAAAAAGAATAAAATAACATTGTTCAATTGAACTTGTTCGTTCATGAATAACCCAACTCTAGAATAGTTATTTCTCTCAAAAATATTTATTTTACATTTCATTCATTAGCATCTAAAAATTATTCAGAAGTTGCAAAAATATTACAAGTTTTAAAAACTACATTTCATTACCTTTCCATTGATATATAAAACATTATATCTAATTCTTTATTATACTTTAAAATAATGAATGCAATTCACACACCTTGTAAAAAATTCTCTACTATTTTGTTCAAATCAACGACTGCTTACTATGCACTTCTCATTTTTTCATGTACCCTGTATTATTTATGTTTCACTTTTGCTTATTGTTGATTGGTCAGTTGCAAGTACGAATATTTAAAGTGAGCTTAAGTAAACTTGTATTAACCTAACATTCACCTATTGTGATGACGTTATGCGGGTTCATGAAATGCAATTGTTAGGTTCATAGACTCATGGCAGAGAATTTTCATTTAAAAAAAAATAATTTTTCACAAAATTTTTTTTTTTTAACAAAAATTTATTTTTTTACTAAAAAAAAATTTTTTTTACTAAAAAAGTAAATTTTTACTAAAAAAAAAATTTTTTTACTAAAAAAGTAATTTTTTACTAAAAAAGAAATTTTGTACAAAAAAGTAATTTTTCACTAAAAAAGTAAATTTGTACTAAAAAAGTTATTTATTACTAAAAAATAGATTTTTTACTAAAATAGTAATTTTTTAATAAAAAAGTAATTTTTTACTCAAAAGTAATTTTTTAATAAAAATTAATTTTTTAATAAAAAGTAATTTTTTACTAAAAAAGTAATTTTTTGCTAAAAAACTATTTTTTTTTTACTAAAAAGTAATTTTTTACTAAAAAGTAATTTTTTTATTAAAAAGTAATTTTTTACTAAAAAAGTAATTTTTTTACTTAAAAAGTAATTTTTTACTAAAAAAGTAATTTTTTTACTTAAAAATTAATTTTTTACTACAAAAGATATTTTTTACTAAAAAATAGATTTTTTACTAAAAAAGTAATTTTTACTAAATAATTGACTTTTTACTAGAAAATTGATTTTTTACTATAAAATTGATTTTTTATTAAAAAAAGATTTTTTACTAAGAAATAGATTTATCTAAAAAAAATTATTTTTCACTAAACGGCTTGAATTTTGGTTTGAAAAATTATTTTTCACTATAAAATTAACATTTCTTATTTACTAGGGTATTCAATTAATCGGGCAAATTATTAATCATATAATTTCGATAAATAATTTCTATTTTAAGTTTAAATTGAAAATCGATTTCTATTGAAAAATAAATTTTTTAGTAAAAAATCTATTTATTAGTAAGAAATTACTATTTTAGTAGAAAATTTCTTCATTAGTAAAAAATTACTTTTTAGTAAAAAATCAATTTTCTAGTAAAAAATCAATTTTCTAGTAAAAAATCAATTTTTTAGTAAAATATCAATTTTTTAGTAAAAAATTTGTTTTTTAGCAAAAATTACTTTTTTAGTAAAAAATTGCTTTTTTAGTAAAAATTGCTTTTTAGTAAAAAATTGCTTTTTTAGTAAAAAATTACTTTTTAGTAAAAAAATTACATTTTTAGTAAAAAATTACATTTTTAGTAAAAAATTACATTTTTAGTAAAAAATTTATTTTTACAGTCGAACTTCCCTATAATGAATCTTGACGGGACCAGAAAATCACTTCATTATACAGAAATTATATTTTCCCTCACTTTTTATTTAAAATAATTAGGCATATTACTTTGGGTTATACTTTTCAATTTTTCTTCCACATCAAAACCTTGTAATACCAAATAACAAAACCATTATATAAAAATTATATTTTTTTTCATTTTTATTTAAAATAATCAGGTATTTTAGTTTGGATTACACTCTTCCATTTCTCTTCCTCAACAAAACCTTCTAATACATTAAGAGATTCAAATACATTTGTCGGCACGTTACTCCTCATCTCCACAAAAGTTCGAAGTACATCTATTGATGAAGAAACGTGCTCCAATGTAGGTATCGTCTTATTGACGTCAGCCAATTCTTGACTCTATAAATGTAAAATTAATGTACATCACACATTTATTTGGCATTAGGATTAAAATATGTATGTATGCACACAAAACTAATAAATAAATATGTATGCACCTGCCATAGCCGAAACTCAACGAGTTTCCAGAACACTAATGAGAATATTCTCATCGGATGGGATGCCCATGGTCTGCACATCAATATCAACATTGACATAATCTTCAAAAGATGCATCAACGTTCGTTACTTCCCTAAATGAAGCCTGTAGAGCAGGCAAATCAGCTAACGGAAGAAAGTCTTCCTCATCCCAATGAGTCCGCACGCCATCTTTGGAAAATCCTGCCTTTCTGGAACAATTCGCAATTGTTTCTGATTTTACAAAGGCATACCACACTGTGAAAAATTATTATTGATGTGGCTTTCTTCTTTTTTTTTTTGTTCTTATTTTCCTCTTCTGGGAATCCCCTCATTATATGTGGCATCTTTCCCGGTACACAGAGTTGTTAGTATGCGTAATAGAAAATTGTTTGAAAAATTCATTATATGGAGACAAAAACGCATGTGAGTCAAATATTACACCTGCAAAATTGCTTCATTGTATAGAAAACTTCATTGTAGGAAATTCATTATAAGGAGATCAAAAACAATGAAATTGGAACGGTAAAAGTTGTGTATTTGAAATCAATTCATAATAGGGAGAGCTTCATTGTATAGAAGTTCACTATAGAGAAGTTCGACTGTATTAGAAAATTACTTTTTTAGTAAAAAATTAATTTTTTAGTAAAAATTTACTTCTTTAGTAAAAATTTACTTTTTTAGTAAAAAATTACTTTTTTAGTAAAAAATTACTTTTTTAGTAAAAAATTACATTTTTAGTAAAAAATTTCTTTTTATTAGAAAATTACTTTTTTATTAGAAAATTACTTTTTTAGTAAAAAATTTATTTTTTAGTAAAAATTTACTTTTTAGTAAAAATTTACTTTTTAGTAAAAATTTACTTTTTTAGTAAAAATTTACTTTTTTAGTAAAAATTTTCTTTTTTAGTAAAAATTTACTTTTTTAGTAAAAATTTACTTTTTTAGTAAAAAATTACATTTTGTTAAAAAAAATTTTTGTGAAAAATTATTTTTTTTTATGAATGAAAATTCTATGCCATGGATTCTATGAACCTAACATTTTCAATTTATGAACGCGCATAAGGTCAGTAAATTAGGTGAATCTTAGGTTAATACAAGTTTACTTAAGCTCATTTTAAATATTCACACATGCAACTGACCAATCAACAATAAGCAAAAGTGAAACATATACACTACAGGGTACATGAAAAAATGAGAAGTGCATAGTAAGCAGTCTTTGATTTGAACAAAACAGTAGAGATTTTTTTACAAGGTGTGTGAATTGCATGCATTATTTTAAAGTATAATAAAGAATTATATATAATGTTTTATATATCAATGGAAAGGTAATGAAATGTAGTTTTTAAAACTTGTAATATTTTGGCAACTTCTTAATCATTTTTAGATGCTAATGCATAAAATGTAAAATAAATATTTTTGAGAGAAATAACTATTCTAGAGTTGGGTTGTTCATGAACGAACAAGTTCAATTGAACAATTCAGTCAATTGAACAATGTTCTTTTTTTATTTTTGTTCGTTTGAAATTTCTGTATTGCATTATTAAAAATGTTTTCATCATTATTAAAAAAATTTGTTTCCAAAAGCAGTTGTAATTTCTCAGTGAATGTATTTACAGCTAATACATTCACTGAGAAATTATTCAATAACTTAGTTAAGTCAAACACCGCAGACTAAAAATTTACAACTGAACCAAAGAACAATCTTATTCATTTATTTGTTGTGAACAAAAATGTACAATCAGTAAAAAGATCGATTATGCCCAACTCTACTCAGAAGCTATCAAATACAAAATGAATGGTGGCGTATGGTTATTTTTTTGGAGATAAATAATTATCAAACGTACAGTATGATAAATATAACTACACATTTACTCAGGAAGCTATTGCTTTCTGTAAAGTTTTTGATGTGAAAATCCAAAACAAAAGTGGTGAAGAACTTCATAATAAATAGTTAAGGAGTAGAGAAAATCAGTCATTAGAATGAAAAAAAAAACATTAATTTCATTTGAGCAGAAGGGTGCTCCAAATGAAATTCCATTTTATGATTTTAAATTTTAATTAATTTATTAATTTCATGTATTTATATATTTCTTCTCTTTTCAGAACCCTATCTGATAATAGTTTAGAAATTTTGGATCCCTTAGCATTTTATGGTTTAAGTAAATTGAAGCGTTTAAATTTACAAAATTGTGGCCTTAAAACATTGCCCGCTTATGCTTTTCAAGGTTTAGTTAGTTTAGTGTCCATGTAAGTACTATTAGAAATTTGAAATTTTTTATATATAATTAAAATTTAATTTTCAAAATTAATTGGTAAAGAAAAAAGAAATTATGAAAAAATGTGCAGACCATTACTTTCAAAAACATTACCTCCAACAAATTTGAATATTTATTAAGGTTGTCATTCGAATAAAAATTATTCGAATAATCAAGGAAACAAAATATATTTTTTTATTCAAATGAATAACATTTTTCAGTTTAGAATACAAAAAATTAATCGATTAATAATCTAAAAAAAAAATTCAATCTAAAATTTTACAAAAATATATTGAAATTTTTAAGAAAAATTCTAAATAACATCAGCAATTTAACAATTTTAATGCTAAACAAAAATGTTCATCATTGGAATTTACTTGAATTTATTTTCAATAACTTAAGGCGAATATTGTTTGTTGCTGAATACGCTGGCGAAATGTAGTGCAAATGATAACCATTTAACTACCACTTTAGAAACCATAGCGAACTAGTTTGTTATACCAGTAGTAATATAGATTGTGTAAAGTTTCCAATTGGGCTTTTTCAAACAGCTGGGTATTAATGGAAAAAATTTCTTTCTTTTCACACATACGGGTGATACAATAGCAAATTCTCATGAATTAGGTTTTTGACTTTCAATTACCTATCGAGTTGTCATCTATGCACAAAACTGTACTTATTAGTGTTGTTAATTATTCGATTTTTAATACTAATCGAATAAAAGTTTTAAATGTTCTTGATTAATCAAACGAACAACTTATAAATGCGGGATTCACAACAGATGGCATATCTTTTGAACGCCGTTTTCGTTATTAATAACTAATATGTCATTTTCTAACTTAACTTTTGAACCTTATACATAGTGTAAACAACGTTTTTTTATTGCTTTGTGTTGTTTGGTTTGTAAGGTTTGAAGACTTAGAATTCTCAAACTCAACAAGAGCATGCAAAATCATTGAGAGCTACTCAACCAGTAATTTCAAATTGTTTCCGAGCAGTAGGATCCATCCAAGAGCAGGAAAATTGGATAACATACCAGTTGAAACCGAGAGACTTTGAAAGACGATTTTGTATGTCCTAAGTGTTGCTTGAAGGAAATAATAAAGCTATAAAAGGAAATAATTTTTACACCGTCTCATTACTTGCGATGAAAAATGTATTCATTATGATAACCTGAAGCGTAAGAGCTCGTATGTAAAGCCCGGCCAACCAGCCGAATCGTCAACAAAGCAAAATATCCATGGCGATATGCTCATATTTATTATGATCTGCTAAAATCAGGCCAGACCATCACAGGCAACCTGATGCAACTGATTCGTTTCAAGTGAGCTTTGGCCGAAAAACGACCAGAAAATGCGGCCAGACATAAAACATTTAATCATGACAACGTTAGTTCCAATACCTGTTAAAAAGTATTTAGAATAAAGTGGTTGGGAAGTTTCGCATTACCTGCTTTATAGTCCAAACCTTGCCCCGTCCGACTATTATTTGTTTCGATCAATGTAGAACGCTTTATCTGGAATATGCTTCACTTCAGAACAGAGTAGCCGATAATGTGCTTGAGTATTTTAACTGCAATGTAAGCAGTTATATAACGGATAATAAATAAGTCTTTATGCTACAACTTCTATATAATTCAGAGGGTATGTAGTAGTAATTGAAATGTAATTTGTTGAGTAATTGCTTGTTTTTGCTGGGTTTGTCAAATTATATATATGTAATAACGCGCTAAAGTAAAAAATATTTTTTAATTCGAGCAAAATTAGTGCCGACAAAAATTGCTCACTGGTTACTTTCTTTTTTATTTCTATCACAATCTTCATTAATTTCCAATATTATTCAGGAAATAAATACACTTTCAAACTGGATTAATTCCCAATTTAAATCTACTTTACTTTACAGTGCACAAATTTAGCACAATTTAAATTTTTTGCGCATTACGGACATTTTCTTATCAAAACAAACATTTCGATATCCATATTAACCATGTTTGCAAAAGGTTGAATGTTCGATAACACATGAACTGGTACGAATATTGAAAAGAAAATTACCAACTATTTCTTAAGTCGAGTAAATTTTTCAATATTTCAATTTATTTTCAAAATTATATGCATTTGCTTAAAAAATTCCTAGAAAATCGTATAAATTATTGCATGTCTCTATATTAATATTGAATTTTATGCGGCTGGAGGGGCACATTCCCGATATTTTGTTGGTTTGGGTGAAAATACAAATATTTTCAAAAAATTAACAAGTATAGCTCTCTTACTTGTTAATTTTTTTAAATTGGGCTGTGCCGAATTTTATATACCCTTCACCAAATTATACTTTAAAATACAATTTATATTTTTAGATAAACAAAATTTAAAATATTTTTTTTTTCCAAAATTTAAAAAAAAAATTTTTCGAAATAATTTTAAAATTTTTCAAAGTAATTTGAAAATTTTTTTGCAAATTTTTCTTAAATTTTCAAATTTCAATTAAAAAAAAATTATGACAAAAAAATCACTATACCCTATTTTGGGAGCCATCCTCAAACAACACAAGTTTTATTTTGAGGTGTGTAACAAAATTACTTCTTTCTGTGAGCCCTGAAACCATATTTAACAATGAAACATATATAACAACATAATTGTGAGATAAATATAAACAAAACATTTCTACGAAATTGTATGATAATACTAGGGTATTTGACGCATTCACGAGTTCTTTTCAGCAGTTCCGCGAGGACGTTAATACTTTCCCTGAACCGATTTCAATTGGTCAAAGAAGAGATGACATTACGTTATCTTTAAATTGCAACAGTGTTTTTGTTAATAATGTTTGATAATGTTGGGATTTTGAGATCTTAATCCAAAATATATGAAAAAGAAGTGAGAGAGTTATATTCGGCTGTGCCAAATCTTAAATCTAAAGTATAATTTAGATAAAGATTGGAAATACTTATTTTTTTATTTTTTGCTTAAAACAACATTATTAGCGAAATAAAAGAGAAAAAAAGTATGATTGAAAAAAATGTTAAGATAAAGAAGAAATTTTTTTGGTGAAAAAAAATTCTGGTTAAAAAATATTTTTCCCGATTTTGACTTATTGTAGTTCCGAATTACTATGGCCTTATGTATGTTATTGGAAAGGTCTTTGAAATATCGATCATTAGATACTCATTTGTCTATATTAATGAGTTGTGGTTTTGTTTTTATATCTCAGCCATTTGTGAGCCAATTTTCGAAATGGGACTATAGGAGATACAATGATGTATGAATCATATATGTAACTTATTTGGGGGCAACGGAAAGTTGATTTCAACATACAGATGGACATGGCTATATCAACTCGGATATATATAACGATCCGGAATATATATACTTTATAGGGTCGCAAATGAAAAATTTTTTAATTACAAATGGAATGAAAAACCTACTTGTCTACTCATGGTATAATAAATGCAGAAACTAGTTTCTAGAAAATTTTCCAATAGTGAAAATCTTTGGTTAATATTATAAATTATTTGCTATGTTTATTTGAGATTTTTCCTTAATTTTTCTATTAATACAAACCATTTATTTAATTTCTGCTTGAAAATAAATTTATGCGAGTATTTGATTATTCGACAATTATTGATCGAATAATTTTGTTATTTTAAACTAATAAATTTTATTGAATCGAATTAAAATCATTTTTTTCTCGATTATTCGTTGCCAACCCTAGTATTTATACTGTCCGGACTTTAACTACTTAACTACTTAACTGCCATTACCAAGACTTTGACAACTCAACTACCCTTACCTCTTTTACTATGAAAATATCATTATATATTTAACAAACTTGCACATTTTTTCTAAAATATTTTCAAAATTTTTTGCAAATCCATCAACACACATTTTTGCTAATTAATAAAATAAGTGTACATAATTTGAATACAAAAACCACCTTAAAATATGCTTATCATTATGATTTTTTTATACGACATACAAAATGAATATACAAATTATTAGCTGGCTATATGTTTTTAATAAAATAGCAGCAAAAAACGTTGGTTTAAAAACAATTTTTATTCAAATTATTTTAATTGAATTTCAACTCCTGAAATCCCCCAAAAATATGCTGTTCTTTTGTTAAATACATAAAAGCCATTTTGTAAAAAAATTTTCATTTATATTTTTATTTCTATACAAAACTATATCTTTTAATGTTGCCTTTTTTTGTATGTGAAAATATTTGCAAACCCATCACCATTATTATCATCATCCTGGAAAAAAAAACCAAACAAACAAACCTAAAATTTTCCCCCAAAACTATAAAATATTATAACTATAAATTCATGCATTTATTATTGTATGTTTGTATAATAATAAAAAAAAAAAAATAAAACTGGCTGGCCAACTAAATAAACTATTGCACTTCCCCACCAACCAACCAAAATTTTAAACCACTCTCAAAACCCAAACAAACACACAGGCAATTAAATGGCAATGCCTTAGCGAGCATGGACAGCAACAGCCTGCAACATTTGCCAAAATTACGCACTCTGCGACTGGAGGGTAATTTATTCTATCGGATACCAACCAATGCTTTAGCTGGATTAAAGACACTTGAAGCACTGTGAGCCATTTCTACTACTTTTTTCTCTGTCTCTTCTTTGGTTGTTTTTTTTTTTAACATACTTTAACCCAAAATATAAACAAATTAAAAATGCAAACAACATTGCTATATATATATATTTTTTTTAACTATTTTGGTCTTAAAATTTTATTTGAAAATGAAACAAAAATCTCTCAATTGGCAAAAACAAAATTCTGCATGCTGTTCAACGCAAATATTGGCCACTTCAAATTAATAACAATTGGTGAACGTACACTGAAGCAAAAACACTTAATGAATTTTAAACAATATTTTTAATTAATATTTTAAATGATAATAAATATTTATATATTTTTATGCACTGTTTTTTAACTAATAGTTTGTTGGCTTATTGCAATAATAAATATTTCTCTACTTGTGATTGGTAAAAAAATAATACAGATTTGTGTGGCAATTAATAAATGGAAAATAGTTGTATGATTAAATGTTACTACTTACATATGTATGTACATACTCACACGTAAATATTTTTAGTAAATATGTATGTTTTTAATCAGTAATATACAGTCATTTGTACCTCTACCTACACATTATTATATTACTTATAAACTGTAAACTGCAAAGTTTACACTATGTAATTTAAAGTTTACACTATGTAAACTAAAGTTTGCACTATGTAAACTCAAGTTTACACTATGTAAACTAATGTTCACACTATGTAACCTAATGTTTACACTATGTAAACTAATGTTTACACTATGTAAACTAAAGATTACACTATGTAAACTAAAGTTTACACTATGTAAACTAAAATTTACACTATGTAAACTAAAGTTTACACTATGTAAACTAAAGTTTACACTATGTAAACTAAAGTTTACACTATGTAAACTAAAGTTTACACTATGTAAACTAAAGTTTACACTATGTAAACTAAAGTTTACACTATGTAAACTAAAGTTTACACTATGTAAACTAATGTTTACACTATGTAAACTAAAGTTTACACTATGTAAACTAAAGTTTACACTATGTAAACTAAAGTTTACACTATGTAAACTAAAGCTTACACTATGTAAACTTAAGTTTACACTATGTAAACTAAAGCTTACACTATGTAAACTTAAGTTTACAATATGTAAACTAAAGTTTACACTATGTAAACTAAAGTGTACACTATGTAAACTAAAGTTTACACTATGTAAACTAAAGTTTACACTATGTAAACTAAAGTTTACACTATGTAAACTAAAGTCTACTCTATGTAAACTAAATTTTACACAATGTAAACTTAAGTTTACACTATGTAAACTAAAGTTTACACTATGTAAACTAAAGCTTACACTATGTAAACCAAAGTTTACACTATATAAACTAAATTTTACACTATGTAAACTAAAGTTTACACTATGTAAACTAAGGTTTACACTATGTAAACTTATGTTTACACTATGTAAACTAAAGTTTACACTATGTAAACTAAATTTTACACTATGTAAACTAAAGTTTACACCATGTAATCTAAAGTTTACACTATGTAAACTAAAGTTTACACTATGTAAACTAAAGTTTACACTATGTAAACTAAAGTTTACATTATGTAAACTATAGTTTACATTATGTAAACTATAGTTTACACTATGTAAACTATGAAAACTAAAGTTTAGACTATGTAAACTAAAGTTTAAACTACGTAAACTATAGTTTACACTATGTAAACTAAAGTTTCCACTATATAAACTTATGTTTACACTATGTAAACTATGAAAACTAAAGTTTACACTATGTAAACTTAAGTTTACACTATGTAAACCAAATTTTACACTATGTAAACTAAAGTTTACATTATGTAATCTAAAGTTTAACTATGTAAAGTAAAGTTTACACTATCTAAACAATTGTTTTCACTATGTAAGCTACTGTTTACACTATGTACACTATAGTTTACACTATGTAAACTATAGTTTACACCATGAAAACCAAAGTTTACACTATGTTAACTAAAGTTTACACTATGTAAACTAAATGTAATCTAAATTTTACACAATGTAAAGTACACTATGTAAACTAAAGTTTGCACTGTGTAAACTAAAGCTTACACTATGTAAACTAAAGATTACACTATGTAAATTACAGTTTGCACTATTGAAACTACATTTTTCTAAAGTTTGCATAGTGTAATTAATTGCTTACATAATGTAAACACTGGTTTTTATTGTAAAACATAGTTTTTGATGTTTAAAAATCGCTTTTAGAGTGTTAACCATTGTTTACATACTTAGTATAAGATCAATCCTTTCAAAACTTTTTCGAAATTTAATTTAAAGATTTTGTGCATTACTGACCTTAATCATAAATTTTTTACTTAATTTGTTTACCTATTTATTTATAATACTTATAACATGTAATTTATTATAATATAATTTCATTACCTTAACCTTTCACATAAAATATTACTATAATCTGTTTTATTAATGACTTGTAGCTAATAAAAAATATGTTTTTTTGCTAACTCTAATATTCAGATAGTTTTGTAATTTAAAGCAAAACTATAACTAATGATAACATGTTTTTCACTTCTAATGGTTTTTAATTTTTTTGTTTGTTTGCAACAATTTGTTTATATAGGAATCTGGGCAGTAATTTATTGACAATAATAAATGATGAAGATTTTCCGAGAATGACTAACTTGGTGGTGCTGTAAGTATGGCATTAAAATTTAAAATCTTTTAATTAAAATTCTATAAATGTAGATTTCTTCTATAAAAAATTTAAGTGTTTTCTAAAGCTTAACTATGCGTTACTTTTACTTAGTAAATAGAGCATACTTTCTGTATACACTAAAAGTATGCTATGATTTCTATAGCTAAACTAACAGTGAGTTTATGCACTGAATTATTTATTTTCTAACTTTACATAAGTTTTTAACATTTATTTCGAATATATTTTTTCCATAAGGATTTGATTTTCTCACTTTTATACAAAAAATCTAAACCACTAAATGTATGCTATGATTTTTTAAGTTTACTTGTGAGCATACTTAAAGTATGCCATGGTTTTCTCAATAGTTTTAGCAATTTAGCGAAGCATTAGAAATTTATTGATTTTCCCTTAAATATCCCTTTGTTTGCTTATAAAATTTTTGTAATAATACTGGTTACTTTATATGTCTGTAATATTTGTTTTTTTATATATTAAAGTGCATATGAATTTTTATGGCTTTCAAATAATCTGTATATTTCTATTTGCAGTCTTTTAAAACGTAATCAAATCATGAAAATCTCGTCTGGCGCCTTTACAAATTTAACTGCTTTAAAAATTCTGTAAGTATGCTATAGTTTTAAAATTTTCTTTTATTTGTAAAATATACTAAACAATTTTATGGTGCAAATATTTTTGAAGAGTTGTGTAAAAAGGTGTAAACAAAGTTTTGGCTTTACAAAAACTAAAGAAAAGGGAGCATAAAATAATGAGTGTTGAGAAACTTAAAAGTATTTTTCAGTAATATTTGTATACAATTTCAAGTTATTCCTTATATTGGTAGCAAGCTAAATTACAAATGAAAATATGGATGTGGAAAAAACTACTGGAATTTATGAGCATAGAAAAAATAAACTTTCCTTTTAAACAATAAATTGTTTATTCAAGTTTTCTAAAAAATTTATTTAATAGAAACCTTTAAACTGCAACACACACAAAAACTCTAAATACAATATATGCATATATTTTTTATATTTGCATATCAGTGCATGCAAGAGCATGCATAAAAGATAAATCGTTAAAGTCAGCCAAAGGTTGTAAACAAAAACAAAAAGGTAAAAAAGGAATGCGCAAAATAAATTTATGGCTTCAAATTTATAAAAGATTTTTTTTTTCCTTTTATAGCTTTGTTTGTTTCTTGCTAACACAAACCTTATGGTTTATAATGTTGTTAACATTTTTAGACTTGCTAAATTATTTAAAGTCTTAAATAATCATTTTAAACATGTTAAAGTAAAAAGCATTAACGCGTTGTTGTATGTAGGAGGTGTCGAGCTATTGGGCCATTAAGTTTAAAGGAAGTAGATAATGATTTTGATGGAAGTACTGTGTAAAGGTGAAAAATGTTGTTAAACGTTAGGCAGTTGTTGGCAGCAAGATAAGGCTGATGAAGACAAGTGTTTGGACAAGTTGTTATAAATATGTTAAACTTTTGCTTTAACAAAGGTGTAAACAGATGGTCAAGGTACATATTTATAAGTTGAACTTTAAACAGAGATAGAACAAGTTTATTGGGAAAAATTTATTTCAGTAATATAAATATAAAAACAAAATTAAACCAATCAAAGTTATATTCTGGCGGCAAGGCCAGACATTATAAAGGGTGTCCCAAAATTCGGTAACATAGTGTAAACTGTCATTTACATAATGTAGACTGTCGTTTACATAGTGTAAACTATTGGTTGAAGAGTGTAAACTATTGTTTACATAGTGTAAACTATAGTTTACATGGTGTAAACTATAGTTTACATGGTGTAAACTATAGTTTACATGGTGTAAGTTATAGTTTACATGCTGTAAACTATAGTTTACCTGGTGCAAACTATAGTTTAGATAGTGTAAACTATATTTTACATGATGTAAACTATAGTTTACATGATGTAAACTATAGTTTACATGGTGTAAACTTTATTTTACTTAGTGTAAACTTTCGTTTACATAGTGTAATCTCTCGTTTACATAGTGTAAACTCTCGTTTACATAGTGTAAACTCTCGTTTACATAGTGTAAACTTTCGTTTACATAGTGTAAACTGTTGCTTACATAGTGTAAACTGTTGTTTACATAGTGTAAACTGTTGTTTTCATAGTGTAAACTGTTGTTTACATAGTGTAAACTGTTGTTTACATAGTGTAAACTGTTGTTTACATAGTGTAAACTGTTGTTTACTAGTGTAAACTTTAGTTTACATAGTGTAAACTTTCGTTTACATAGTGTAAACTGTTGCTTACATAGTGTAAACTGTTGTTTACATAATGTAAACTGTTGTTTACATAGCGTAAACTGTTGTTTTCATAGTGTAAACTGTTGTTTACATAGTGTAAACTGTTGTTTACTAGTGTAAACTTTAGTTTACATAGTGTAAACTGTTGTTTACTAGTGTAAACTTTAGTTTACATAGTGTAAACTGTAGTTTACATAGTGTAAACTGTAGTTTACATAGTGTAAGCTGTAGTTTACATAGTGTAAACTGTAGTTTACATAGTGAAAACTTTAGTTAACATAGGTGAACTGTAGTTTACTAAATGTAAACCCTAATTTACGGGATGTAAACTGGAGTTTACGAAATATAAACTGTAGCTTACATATTGTAAACTGTATTTTACATATTTAAAACTGTAGTTTACATAATGAAAACTTTAGTTTACAGAGTGTCAACAGTTTCTTATACATATTTATTTTTCTTATCCAAACATATTTTTTTTCTAGTTTAAAAAATAAACTCCTTAAGCCCCACTTACTGTTGCAATATCCTCCTACATATTCTCTGCTTTACATTCTCTAAAAACGATTCCTTTAAAACAATAAAAATGAAAAATAGTACAATGAAATGAAAAATATTAACAACAAACATACCATTGCCAACAGCTGACACACAAAACTTATTGCATTTAAAACAATAACAACAAAAGCTATAAATTGCTTTACAATAGACTTTATATAGAAACAACATAAAACAGGAGCAACAATTGAAATTGTATAAAAAAAATTAATAAAATCAGAGAAAATATTTGGATATAAATAACAGGATAAAACTAAGTACTTCTCCAGTTCTGTGTATATATTGTTATGTTTTAACCTTTTTAAAACGTTGGTTTATTTCCTTTAAATAAACCGGATTCCATTGATTGCAAATAAAATCAGTTTTAGAGCTAGTTTCTTACTTATCAGTTAAACTCAGCTTATCACGCTGTTAAATTAAACCTGAAATATATTTAGCCGGGATTTAACCAATGACTGTGTTTCTCACTACTGGATTACCTGTCAATTTTGTTGTCACTGTCATACTGTTCAGTCAAATCACATGTGTATTCCTAAAAATTTTTTATATAAATATAACAATAAGTGATCCTACATTCCACAAGAAGAATATTGAAATAATTAAGAATATATTGGACGATAACAATTTCCCATCTCACATTATTTGTAAATTAATAAGACATTACAAAAATCAAAAACAAAATATAGACACAGTTTCTGAACCAAAGATTTATAAATCATTAACTAATGTACCTGGAATATCAGAAAGATTAGAAAGATCAAATATATTTGATAAAAAGAATTATAAAATGGCTCATAAAATGTATAATACAGTAGGAAAATTATTTAGCAAAACAAAAGATAGAATTCAAAAGTTAGATATGTCGAATGTAGTTTATAAAATACCATGCAATGGAAACAATAATGAAATGTGTAATAAAGTTTATATAGGAACAACTAAAAATAAACTTAAAACTAGAATAGCAGGACACAAATCAGATCAAAAATACAGAGACATTTCTTCACAAAAAACAGCATTATCATCACATTGTGCTAATTGTAATCATTATCCAGACTTTGAAAATATATCAGTTTTAAATACAGAAAATAATTATAAACGTCGTTACATGTTAGAAATGTTACAAATTATAAATGTACCTACAAATCTAAGAATTAATTTTAAGGCTGATACAGATAATGTTGCTCAAAACTACAGACACTTAGTTTATAAAAACGGAAACAGAAATTAAATATTGTTTGAATTTTTTGTTTGTATAATATTTGAAAATTTTTCATTTTGACAATTTTTATTGATTTATTGAAAAAACATTGTGTTGTTATAAGTTATATTTAAATTGTTAAATATTTTTCCTGATGATGCTACACAAAGAGTAGCGAAATATTGAAAATAAATAAAAAATATAAATATTTGTTTATTAAAAAGTGACCTCAAGCTCAACTAAATAAAAATAAAAATTAATAATAAAAGGTCGAAAAATTAGATAATTAATTAATATGGCAATACTTAAAATTTTATAAGTAAAAGCAACCGCGTAAATTTTATAAATTTTAACATTAAAGTTTATAAAATGTATACTAAAAATTATATTGATATTAATAAAGCAAATCAGAACAAAGATCTGCTGTGCTGAATAGTTTACTTTATTTTTCAGTTGTTTGCGCTTTGGCATTTTATACTTAGATAAACCTAGATTATATAGTAAATAAACAATTTTTAGTTTAATCTAGATTTAAACGAAGAATATATATTATCTTTATCACAGAAACTAGCTCTTAGTAGTTTAAAATTGTAACAACTCTTTATTTATTTAAACTGTACAACAACAACAGTTCAAATAGTCACTCAGTGTTTTTATTCACGTTTATCCATTTATAAATGTACAAGACAGTTGATGTTAACTCTAACAGCGCCTATGATAAACTCAACTCACGACTGCAACCACTACCACTATTTATACACACGCCATCTTTCATGAATCTTCTACAATGCTCTTAGCGGTTAAACTAGTATGTTCAAATTCTAGAGTTTTCGATGTTAATGTTAGCAGCTTAAACATTTAGTGTTGTCATACTTATAAAGAATGCTAATAACCGCAAGCTATCAACATTGTTGATAAGTAGAAGCTTCTAGTTATGGACGTGTTTATAAACATGATGAATGCTGCAGGCAGTAGTTACAGACCGTTAAATTCAAATCGCTATTGCAAATTCGTAACAATATTATGGTTTGTATAGAAAAGTTTCTACCTTTTTTTATAAAAACAAGTTTTGTATTGAAACATTTTCGATCAGGTTTCTATAGAAACATTTTCGTCGACTTTTGTATAGAAAGCATTGCCACTAATTTCATCAAAATATCGAATGGATTTTTGTAGACAACTTTTCATCCACTTTTTCATAGAAAACATTCCAACCAGATTTATATAGAAAACTTTTCAACAATTTTATAAACAGAGGATTTGGATCAGATTTGTAAAGAAAACATTTCGATCAGTTGTATATGGAGAACTTTGTTACTAGTAAACATTTATAAGATACATATATCCACCAGTTTTATATAGAGAACTTTTTGATCAGTAAACATATCGTACAGTTTTGTATCGAAAACTTTGCTATCACTTTCAGATAGCAATTATTTAGAATACGAAATAGTTTTTTGTAGAAAAATGTTCGAAGAGTTTTGTATAGAAAATAGTTGAACCAGTTTCGTAAACATTACTAGTTTTGTATAATATAAAAATTATAGAAATGTTATCAGTACGAAATGGTTTTCTCTACAAAACTGGTCGAAATGTAAATTGGGCGAAAAGTTCTCTTTATAAAACAGATGGAAATATTTTCTAAATGTTTACTGGTCAAATTGTTCTCTATATAAAAATGATGGAAATGTTTTCTTTACAAAACTGCTCATAATATTCTTCCACAAGTACACATTTTGACCAGCTGCGTACTGAAACCTTTACCACCAGTTTTATAAAGAGAACTTTTCGTTCAGTTTACATTTCGGCAAGTTTTGTAGAGAAAACCATTTCGTACCGATTACATTTTTATAATTTTTATATGGAAAATGTTTAGACCACTTTTTATATAATACTAGCTGACCGCATCGGCTTCACCCGTTATCTATTTACTAATGTTAGTTCTTCAAGTTTCTCCAAAAAAATTATTTTATTATGAAAAATGAGAAGTGAAAAGGAGGCAATATATTAAAAATTTAAATTTCCGATTTTTTGAATTTTTTTCTTTACAAACCATCTCCTAAACATTTCAAATCGAATACAAAAAAAATCATCCAAATCGCTCCAGCCGATCTCACGTGATGATATTACATACATGGACCATTTCATTTTTATATATATAGATTTTCGACACGTTTTGAATAGGTAATAGTTGTTAGATGAACTTTTTTCAACGAGTTTGTTTTATATAGAAAACTTTTCACAGTTTTGTATAGAAAACTTTTCACCCAGTTCTCTATAGAAAATATTTCGTTCAGTTTTGTATAGAAAACATTTTCATAAATTTTATAAAGCGAACTTAACCGTTTTAAAAAGTTTTTTATATAAAAATCACATGTTTCCTATAGAAATCCTTTTAATATTGGGTGTATGACTTAAAAATGCGGGATTTATAATAGATGGCGTATCTTTTGAAAGTGGTTTTTGTCTTTAATAACTTATATGTCATTTTTAAGGATACATATCTGTCATTTATACTCACTTAGTTATTGAATATTATAGTGAAAACAACTAAGATTTTTTTTGCTTCGAAAATATAAAATTTTGATCCAATAAAGCGTCATGTGCGGGAAGTTTTGCTTTACTTCTTTAATATGAAAACAGTGCCGCTGAAGCATAGCGACTGCTCACCAAAGCTAATAAAGCGTCATGTGCGGGAAGTTTTGCTTTACTTCTTTAATAAGAAAACAGTGCCGCTGAAGCATACCGACTGCTCACCAAAGCTAATGGTGAATGTGTTCCGTCGGATCAAAAGTGCGAGAGATTGTTTGAGCGGCTCATCGACCAGGCCAGCCCAAAAAGTTTAGAGGCATTAGTGCATGAAGATTGTTGTCAAATTCAACAAGAGCTTGCAAAATCATTGGGAACTAATCCAGTAGCAATTTCGAAATGTTTCTGAGTAGGAGGATTCATCCAAAAGCAGGGAAATTTTGGCCTCGAATCATTACTTTCTATGAAAAATACGATAACCCAAAGCGTAAGAGATCGTACTTGAAGCCCGACCAACCTGCCGCATCGACACCAATGTCAAATATCCATGGCGCTAAGGTAATGCTCTGTATTTGGTAAGAGCAAAAGAGTCCTATCTATTATGAGCTGCTGAAGTATGACCAGATCATCACAGGGAACCTGTACTGAACACAACTGATTCGTTTGAAGGAGCATTTCCCGAAAATAGCCAGCAATATGCGGCCAGACATTAAACTACTGAATATTTCATCATAACAACGCTCGGCCACATGTTGCAATAGCTGTTAAAAACTATTTAAAATGAAGTGGTTGGAAAGTTTAGCCTTTCCCACTTTATAGTCCAGACATTGGCCCTGACTACTACTATCTCTCTGGGATACGGTTCACTACAGAACAGAGTATCCGAAATTGGTGTGATTCGATTTTGGCCTCAAAAGATGAGCATTTCTTTTGGCACGGAACCCATATGTTGCCAGATAGATGGGAAAAGGTCATAGCTAACAATAGTCAATACTTTGATTAAATTTATATTGTACAAATGTTTCAAAATAGAAGCTAAACTTTTGAACAAATTGCGTTTTTTTAAATCATACACCCAATTAAATTTAATTTTATTTTATCAGTTTTTAGCGATCATAGTAGCCGTTTAACAAAAATGCAATTTTTATAAGACTGCATAAATTCAAATTGTTTGCACCAACACAAAAACCATATATTTAACGGAAACTTAAAATAAACTAAAATAATAAAAACTCCAAAATAAGTATATATAAATATATGATGACTAAACCAAAAAACAACTTTTAGTGTCAATTCACTTGATACACAATAAAACTATTAAAACAAATTTTAAATAAAAAGTTTCAATTATAATTGAAACTTTTTATTCTCTACTAAAATTTTATTTCATTTAAACTTTGTTATTTAATTTCAGAGAATTGGATGATAATTTGATTAGTTCTCTGCCAGAAGGTCTTAATAAATTGTATCATTTACAAGAGTTGTAAGTATTGTATTGTAATTCAAAAACTATTTTAAAATATTGTAATTTAACACAAACATTTTATATATTTTATTTAATACTTAGTTGAAAAAAAAATAAAAATAAAAAACTAAAAACTTGTTGTTTTCTAACCAAAAATTTTATTTATCGAAAACAATTTTTGTTTGTATAAAATATTTTTGATGGCATGTCCTTGTGACTAGCTACATCCATAGCAACATAGATTCTCGCACACAACATTTAACATTTTGTAACAGCTACAAGAACAGCAACAACAACAATAAAAATAAATAATAAAAAACTAAAAGTTAGCAGCATGTTGTCACCACAAAATTGTTTATGTATGAGTTAGTTTCTCCTACACTTGCAACCACTCTCTCAGGACTTCTTTAACTGTGTGTTGTGTTATCTTCTTGGGTATTTTGCTCAAATTTCCGTCATATTATTGTATGAAAGGGATTTTTCTACACTTGTGTCATTTCCAGCAACACAACTGCACTAATGCAGTTATATCCACATACATATGAACATTTATATGTTGCATGTATGGGTATGTGTGTATCATACCACATTCATTTTCTGTATGTATGTATTCTATTTGTGTTTACAAGTTTACAAAAGTTTGTCTCGTATCTGTGTGTCTTTATGTATCTAAACAGGTCAAACATTATTGTTATTGGTGTTTGTATGTATCACCCTCATATTAAAACCACTAACAACTATTTGAAAGATAAATACTCACAATATTATTAAGTTAGAAAGTTGAAATTTAAACTTAAGTGTTTAAGGATATAGTGTTGTGCGGTATATAAACATCTAGATTTATATAAGGAAGTAACTTTAAACAATTTAGTTTTAGCAACAGAAAAACTATTACTACCCACAGTTGTATATTAAATGTGGCATTTGGAGAGAAGTTGTTTAAGACATGGTATTGGGTAGATAGAAATTATTGCCCTATATAGAGTTTTTGTTCATGATTTCATCCGCTTTATGTTTATTACAAACATATTGCGAATCAAATGATTTTGTTTTATTTATTTTGGTTTTATGACTATTTACTCTCAATTGAGAGAATTGATAAACAAATTACATGATCAGATCCAAGGACGATAATTTAGTTGCTTATATTGTCGATTTAAGTTTATGTATTGGGTGTATAACCTAAAACTGCGGGATTCTTAGTTTTTAATTTAAAAGATTTGTACAATATAAATTTAATTAACGTATTGGCATTTCCAAAACTGCGTATCCCAGAAAGAGCATTCTGCATCGATCAAAACAAATAGTAGTGGGACGGCGCAAGGTGTGGACTATAAGGCGGATGAGGCCTAGTGTTGTCATGATGGAATATTACGATTTTATAACTTTCTGCATATTCTGGGAGTTTTTCGGCTAATGCCGGCTTCAAACGAATGAGTTGCATTAGTTACTGGTTCCTCGTGATGATCTAGCCAGATTTCAGCAGCTCATAATACACAGAACGTTTTTGGTTCCGATTTGGCCAGTTGGCCGGGCTTCACATATGATCTCTTATGCTTCGGATTATCGCAATGGATCCATTCTTCATCGCAAGTAATGATTCGAGGCAAAAATTATTTTCTTCTGTATCGTTCAGATAGCATTTCGGACATGCAAAATCGTTCTTCAAGGTCTCGCGGCTTCAACTCATATAAGGACTGAGATCGAAAAATTTTTAACATACATATATGTTAATAAAAATAAAACCACTTAAATAACAGTTTTGAATCTTTTTTTATTTGATTGAAATTATTGTTACAATTTACAAAACAAAATTACTTTTATAGTTCTAATCACTAATGATGGAATTTTGAACCTTATTCGAAAACTCTTCCACTATGGTTTTTATAGTGCTTTATGTCACTTTGTTCGAACAGGTTGTCCATCTCCGTTTAAAATCTACCACACTTTTGGACACATTTTTTTATGCTCTTTAATTCTCTTTTAACAAGAGCCCAATATCTATCCACTGGACTTGGCTCCAGGCAGTTTGGAGGTATTGCATTTCTTGGTACAAATACCACATTATTGGTCTTGCACCACTCAAGACATTTTTTACCGTAGTGAGAGATGCCAAAAATAAGCGGACACATTAAGATGTCTTATGAATGGAAACATCCTTTTTGTAAACATTCCTTGATGTAAATGTCGGTATGTATAGAGCCCTTTGTAACAAATGTTTGACTTTTTTGCGGCAACTGCATATTGCTTGCCATACCAAGAACTTTTTGAGAAATATTGTCTGCTTTTGGGTCCTAACCTTTCCTTCAACATTCCCTCGAGCATCTGCAACATAAAAAATTGATCCAGAAGCTTAGAAAAATTTTCCATACGTACGTTTTGTCATCCATTATGCAGCAGGTATATTTTTTGTATACAATTTGACTTCGATTTCCGTGCTCTGTCTTTGGTCTCTAAATTTTTAGCAGCGTTTCTGTTAGGAACTTTTTGAGCCATGTATGCTTTTAAACCTGCATTGGCTTTACTTTTCGTACCAAATAGTCCTAGTACTGACCTAACCGGGCTGCTTTCCTACCGGATGTGTTTGGAGCTCTATTAAAAACGCTTTCTATTTATGGGCTTTAGAAACATCATGTGGACCATTTCTTTTACCTGAACCAGGTTTTCTATCAACGGACAAGTTCTCCCCGTACTGTTTAATATCATTGGAAACAGTGTGGTGGCAGATCTTTGATTGTTTGGCCAACTTTTTTAGGACCAAGTTGGGTTTTGTTGAAAATATATTATAATTTTAGTAAGCACTTTTTTCTGGTCACTCATTTTAATCAGATTAACAACAAATGAATATAATTGACATTGAAATTAATAACTGACATGCTTTACTAAGGTAACTTGATAAAAAAAATCAAATAATACTTCGGTTAAAAGTTTTAATGCACAACGTGTGTTAAGAATTTTACGATCTCACTCCTTATATTGTTTTGGGATATACAACCAATATTCGCTGCCTGGTCGTTGGTAAAAAAAGTCAAAAATAATCATTTCTGTAAAGAAATTATAATCGACGTTCAAAATATGCACATTTTTTAAAAAACTTGTAAAATAAGCAATTGCTTACTTTTCATGCTTTTTGTTTGATACGAGGGTGGGTTAAAAAGTCCGCGAAGTTTTGATTTTCGCGTCTCTTAACTGAAAGGGCAACACTGTGCCTGGCAACAAGCATGTGTCAGTTGACTCCTGTCAAAATTTGTGTTTGATAGCGATTGCTAGCAGACTAAGTAACTCGTGACTTGAGAAAATTGGAAAAGAGTTAATTTCATCTGCTCATTAAGCATTATTTTTTTTGCGGAAAAAACTATCAGTCAAATAAAGGGTAAGCTTGATAAATACTATGGGAACTCTGGATCGTCAATGTCAATAGTAAAAAAGTGGTTCACTGAATTTCGTTGTGGTTGAGGTCTCTACAATCGAAACAATTGAAAAAAAAAATCACGATATGGTGTTGGCCGATCGGATATGGAAAGTGCAAGAGATTGTGGAAGTCATAGGCATCTCACATAGCTTAGTGGTTTCAATTTTGAATAATCTCTTGGGTATGAGAAAACTTTCCACGTGAACAATAAAAAAAAATCACGCTATAGTGTTGGCTGAACGGAGATTGAAAGTGCGAGAGATTATGGAAGCCATAGGCTCACAATCGGGTGCACGAAATGTTCCCTCTTCCACTCTATTCACCGGATTTAGCCACGGGTGACTACTTCTTGTTTCCAAACCGGAAGAAATGTTACGGAGGAAGGAGAAATGACTCCAACTATGAAATCATCTCACAAAAATACCTATTTTGATGACCTCAACAAATCTTATTTGTTGGAAGAGATACAAAAATTGGAGAAATGTCGGACAACATGCATAGAGCTCAAAGGAGACTATGTTGAAAACTAAAAAAAATCCAAAAACCTGTGTTTCATTCAAAAAAGCACTGACTTGACTCGCCCTTGTATTTAGAAAGTACGTATTATAAAAAGTACTTTTTGAAACTAGCTACTTTTAAAGTACCTTATCAGAAGGTACTTTTTTAAAAAAGTAAAATTTTTAAAAGTTCATTAATAAAACTTACTTTGTGAAAAGTGCACTTTTATAAAGTAACTAGGTTATGTAAAAGTACATTTTAAAAAATAATTATTTTTCGAGTAAGTAAATTTTAAATAAAGTTAAAGTACATTATTAAAGCGAGTCTTTTAAAGTAATTTATTCTGTCTGTCTGTTGAAATCAATTTTCTGAAGATCCCAAATAACCTCAATATATCGTGAATTCTTCCGGCTCGGTTGCTATTTAAAATAGAGAAAATCAGCCCACAAATGGCTGATAAAGGCAAAAACAGGGCCAACCCGATTTTTGGCCTATTTTTTTTATCTATATCTGGATTACTAAGTTATTAATATAGACACTATGGATATCTAATGATAGACATTTCAAAGTCCACTGCAACGATCTATATAAGGCTATAGTAATTTGAACCTACAATGGGTAGAAATCGGGAAAAATATTTTTTAACCCGATTTTTTTTTACCAAAAAAAATTTTTTGTCATAAATTCTTTTTCTCTAGTAAATTTAAAAAATTAAAAAAATTAAAAAAAATTTAAAAAAATATTAAATTTTGAAAAAAATTTTAATTTTTTAAATTTTGAAAAAAATAGTTAATTTTGTTTAGAATTTGGTGAAGGGTGTATATGATTCGACGCAGCCGAATATAGCTCTCTTACTTGTTAAAAATGATTTTTTTTTTTATTTAAACCCAGTTATTTTATTGTGCTCATTTTGTTATAAGAGAATCTATCATAATTATTTATAAACTATTTCAAAATGTGTAAACATTTTTTTCCAACAATTTGTCATGATATACTTGCCCCAACTGACCTCTTAATCTATCCAACTGTACTTGTTTTCTCGTACTTGTAACAATTATTATTGTTCAATGAATCTTTATCTCGATTTTTTTCAATTTCCTTTAATAATCCTTTAGTATCTTTGTATCTAATTTATTTTACGCACTAAATCCCACAACATTTATTTAAACTTAAGCTCTAGTAAATATTTTCAACTAAATGTGTACATCTACATCACCCTCAATCTATGTTGTTTCCCCATAGACAAACAACACTACACTCTGTTAGATAGATTTTTTTATTTTTTTTAATAAATTTTCTCGTTTATTTTTATTTTATTATTTGAGCAAAATGAATGTGAAAGTATTATAAACATCACTTAACATGTTCATAATTATCCTGTTTACATTGGCAAAAATGTGCTTCATTTTGTGCATATCCTGCGTCTGTGAACAAAAAAAAAATCAAGAATGGCAATAACAAATATAAGAATTTGGAACACACATCGACATGTATATACTTCATAGATGCTGCTTTAATTTTATTTGAGAATATCATTGTTTAAAGTGACTCACTGTGGGACTGAATTAAGCTTCCAAAGAAATCAAAGCTAAATTTATATACATTTATGGGGAGAAAACAATTACTTTCAAAAAGTCATCGAACCTTGGCCTAGCGTTGACATGATGGAATATTATGGTTTCATGTTCTGGGCGTTTTTCGGCAAATGATGATTTCAAACGAATCAGTTGCATTCGGTTCAGGTTCCATGTGATGGTCTGGCCAGATTTCAACAGCTCATAATAGATAGGACCCTTGTACTCCCACCAAATACATATGATTACCTTAGCGCCATGAATATTTGGCTTTGGTGTCGAATCGGCTGGTTGGTCGGGCATTTGGATGAATCCTGCTGCTCGCAGAATATTTTAAATTGCTGCTTGAGTAGCTCCCAATGATTTTGCGAGCTCTTGTTGAGTTTGACAACAATCTGCATGGAGTAATGACTCCAATTCTTGGTCTTTAAGCTTTTATGGCTTGCTCTCGAACCTTGAAACCGATGAAACACATTCACCATAAGCTTTAATGAGCAAACGGTGTGCTTCAGCTGCACTGTTTTTCAAATTACAGAAGTAAAATATCAGAAACTGCTATTTAAAATGTTCTATCATTTGTAAGCTATGAGATGTTTTCATTTGTTAATTTTTATTTAAAAAAAATAACAAAAAATTCTTCGAGATAAAATTTAATGTTAATGTTTTGGCTCCACCGTGCGACATGTAAGAACAAATCTCTTGCAGCTCAATGACATTAAAAGAATGCACTGGCTGCAATGACAGCAGTTGCTTTTGCTTCTTAAACAATCACACACACTGCTACACACTCACAAATTGAAAACGCCCAGCAAACAAGTAGATTTAATCTCAAATTGAAAATGATTTAAAATCAAAGACATTCTCAAATATAACACAGCTTTTCTAGGAGACTGTCACTAACTAGTGAGTTTTCCTATCATTTTAGAGTGAGAAGTTGTTACATAACTAGATATTTTAATACGTGTTGTCCTAAGCAGATGGTCTATTGACCCTTTTGGATTACAATGCGACTGTCCGACAGCTGGACCAAAGAAGTTAACGCATTGGATTCACATACTGGTTATATAGATGCAGTTACCATACAAGCTACCTAACTGGTTACTTGAACAGCTATAATTGACCTCAAATAACATCTCGAAAACAGTAGAATAACCGATTTCTTGTAAACATATCTTCATCCGACAATTCTCCAATAGACTAATTCTGGAAGGTAAAATGACTACTTTATAAAGTTCAGTACAAAATAAACGTTTAAATTGTCTACACTCTTGGTTACTTAAAGACACAAGTGACAATTGGCTTCACGCGAAATTACATGGGATGTATAAAATAACCAATTGACTTCTGTGTGCACTACTAAGAGCACATACGTGTCAAATGACTAGAGTGATCAAAAAACCGGTTTCCGGTATAACCGAAAAAGAGTGTTTTTGAAAAAGCCGGTTTCGGTTTTTGTCTTTTTTAAAACCAAGTCGAGTTTACAAATATTAAAAACCCGGTTTTTGGCTTCGGTTTTGTATACTTTAGTCAAATTATATTAATTGGAGTCAGACAAGTGATCAGACATTAGAGACAATTACTGTATATAAGGGATACATTGACTACATGCTTAACTGCTTGCAATATTTTGTGAATGTTTTGATAGAACACAAAGAAAAAGATTCGTGATAGCAACCGAATTTGTTGTCAATCGAATGATTCTACCTTAGTAACCGGATTTTATAGTAGTGGCTACAAAATATTAGAAGGGGTAACAAAAGTTTGGTTTATTCAACCGAAATTTTTCTATATCAACTGACTTTCTGTTAATATAACCGAAAATCATTCGATTGGCATCAAATTCGGTTGCAACTACGAATCTGTTTTTTTCTGTGTATGTATTTCAAAAATTTGTTAACATCCATAATTTTTCAAACTGCTTGTCTCCGTGTTTGCTGGGACATTTCATATTGTACTTACAGCTGTGTTAGTGCACAATTATTACTCCTCTCTTTCAGGGCTTTAAATACATTCAAATAAATATTGTTGTCTGTGTATTGGATTGTGTGATGGTGTTTGCTTCGGTGAACTCAGTTAGAAGTAAATATATTTTGACTACTGTGGAATTTAGAGCAACAACATGAACAACAAAAACAAAAACAACAACAACAACAACAATGTGTTTTATTATATTTGTTATGAATTTTCCGACATGTTTATATTTTTCCTTTTACTATTCTAACCTTTTTTTTTTTTTTTTTTTTCTGTAGCTCAAAAGACTTAATAGAGTTGAAAGTGGACCACTGGGAATAAAACTGCATGTATAAAGATAAATGATGTGATTTTTACAGTTTTGGTTCATTAAGTTGTAATACAAGTGATTTGTTTGGATAAAGGAAACTAAAATAAACAAAAATTATTTTGTAAAATATTATCAGAAATAACAAATGCTTAAGGAAGAAAATGGTAACGAATTGAGTTTCCTTAAGGGACAGTTAGAAATATGCAGGAACAAATATTTAAATATTGCAAAATCTGTAACGAATATGTCAGTCGTAATGTATCAAATATAATTATTTGAAGCTTTGTGAAGATCTGAATATTAGATATTAAAAATAAAGGTTTTAAAAAGAAATCCTATGGCCCAGATTGTATTCCAGCACTTATTTTACAAAAATGTTCTCTGTCTCGTCCACTTAGAAACCTTTTCTACCTTTCATATCAATCTGGGATTTTCCTCAATTGTTGGAAGGTTGCCAACGTCCAGCCAATTCCCAAAAAAGGCGACTCCACCAATCCGGACAATTATTGCCCAATCGAAATTTGTTCGGCACTCTCGAAGGTTATGTAGAGCATGTTAAACTATCACGTTGTCAAGTATTTAAAATCGTATAGACTACTGAATGACAGACAATATGGCTTCCGTAGTAGTCGTTCAACTGGGTACCTAATGGCGTTCCTTTCTGAGCAGTAGTGTCAATCAATATACCGAATGGGAGAGAGTGAGATAGTCGCACTCAACATTTCGAAAGCATTTGACCGGGTGTGGCATGATGGACTAGTTTCGAAATTGATCTCGTTCGGTGTCGGTGTTGAATTTTCTCGTTTTATTTCTAGTTTTCTTCGTGAACGTACTATAAGGGTAGTAATAGATGGGGTTTGCTCCGAGAACTTCATATTGAGCTCTGGAGTCCC
Source organism: Calliphora vomitoria (assembly GCA_942486065.2). Taxonomy (NCBI): domain Eukaryota; kingdom Metazoa; phylum Arthropoda; class Insecta; order Diptera; family Calliphoridae; genus Calliphora; species Calliphora vomitoria. The sequence goes on along the minus strand of OW818030.2, from coordinate 15,843,477 downwards.
CAGGACTCTGTTCCTTCTCCTTCCTTATTTTTAATTTTCATGAATGATTTACTAGCAATCACTTCAAATCCAATCTGTTCTTTCGCGGATGACGATAATATCTGTCACTCATATTCATTAGACCATAGACCAACTCTTTCTGAGATTAAACTCTCAAGAATGAATATGGATGACTCGATAAATCGTGACCTTATAACAATCTCCAAATTGGGTGAATTGAACCGGGTTCATTTCAACGCACTCAAAACTCAGTGCTGCCTACTGACACACAAACGTCTTGCAATTTCACCACAATCAATTATTCGTATGGGTAACGCAACTGTTGGAGTTTCCGATAACCTTATAATTCTAGGCACGAGAGTACAGTGTGACGTCCCTTGGAACCGTCATATAGTCAACGTTGCGAAGGAAACTTTTAGGTGCTTGGGCTTCATTCGTCCGAAGATGGAATATAATTCCCACTTATGGGCCGAAGGTGCAAGGTCAAAGCTAGAGATGCTGGACTGGGTTTAAAAAAGGGCGGTTGACCTTATAGGTGATGAAACTGTTACCCGGTTTATCGATCCTTTAGATCCTTTAGTTGCGTTTTTACCTTTTAAAAACGGTTAACTTTAAACTGGATTACTTTGATTGCAAATAAAAGCATTCAGAAGTTTAACAATTATAACAATACTTTATTTCAATTAACACAACAATTAAAATAGTGTATTTTAATACACACACTTATAAAAGGTTTTCTAATAAGATGTGTTATTTTGGTATTCGAAGAAAAATTAAATTTTTTGAGATAAGTGATCGGATGTTTATTTCATAATAAAGGTATGCCGTTAACAACGAAAAACAACATCAGCCAAATGACCACCACGACCACGTTTACAGGATCATATCCTTTTCATGAAATTTTCCATAACCAAATCGCAAAGTGGCTGCCCAATGTCCTCGATAGCCTCACAAATTCTATCTTTGAGGTCTTGAATCGACGGCGGGGTTTTGGCGTAGACTTTATCTTTCACGTGGCCCCAAAGAAGGAAGTCGAAAGGTGTTAAATCACAAGATCTCGGTGGCCAATAGTGATCACCTTTTCGAGAGATAATATGGTCAGAAAACTTTTCCCGTAAAAGAGCAATGGTTTCGTTGCTTGTGTGGCATGTAGCGCCGTTTTGTTGAAAGTAAACGTTGTCCAGATCAATATCATCCAAAATACAGTGTAATGACATTTGTGGAATGCCCAATTACAAAGAACGACGAGTAACAACACTTTGGGCTACAGCAGCAGTATTCTCAGTTGTTCTTGAGCGACGTGCAAGGGTTTTATTCTATACATCACTAACTTGTCCCAACAGCTCGAATTATTCCACTAATTTCTGTATTGCGGCCCGACAAGGTGCTGCACGACGACCCAAGAATGCTTTCGTTTTGAGACTGCAAGATTTTCACCATTTTTGTAGTGAAGCGTGTATCGTTCTATTTTTAGTAATGGCGTAGTTTCTACTTGTCAAATGTCAAAGAATAAAAGCTTCAAAAGTGACAGCTATCGAAATACCGGGTGATTCAAAATAACACCTCTTGTTGAAAAACCCTTTATTACATACTTTAAAGAAACCACGCTGGTAATACAGTTGTTGTTAGGTCTATCAACATATTCGTCTGACTCACTCACCACTCGCTGTTCATATTTATATACACAGCGCCATCTTTGAGAATTCTCAAGAATAATCTAACGGAAATAACCAGAATGTTCTATTTCCACAATGATCACTTACAGCTTTTGACAGTTTAATGTTAGCAGCTTTAACAGTTAGTATTGTCAACATTGTAGATAAGTAGAAGTTTCCACTGATGGCAAAAATATTTATAAACATGATGAATGTTGGAATCAGCCCTTACAGACCGTTAAATTCAAATTTAAAAGGGAATTTTGTAATATTAGCTTAAACTGTTATTGCTAGGTTAGTGCTGTAAACAGGACTTACTTTATTGTCTAAGTAGATTAAAAAAATTAAAATTAGGGAAACCTTGGATGTTAATAGCATTAAAACCATTTCTACAGTTAATGTGGTCTGCTTAAACACCCTGTATCGCATTTACTATTTAAACAGAGTGGCTTCAATGTTAGTTTTCGGAAAGCTTGGACTTCATATCAATTAGACTACTAGTTTGGAAGATATACAGTTGTCCGTTATGAAACACTAGCTATACTGGGGTATGTCAACAAACAAAATTGTCGAATTTGGGACCAATATACATGAGATCAAAGAGCATCCTGATAAAGTCAATGTTTGGTGGGATTTTAAACTGAGGGCGTCATCGGTTCATATGTACAGCAACGACACATTGGACATTTGCGCGAGCGTATAAAGGGCATGGTCATCTCACGTGGAGCTGATGTTTGACTTTTTTTGTGGGTGTTTCTTAAGTTGCATTTCTATGCGAATAAGCCACAAACCACAGCGGCCCTCAAATCCAACATAACCCATGGCATCGGTCAAATACAGACCTTTCAAACAATACTATTCATTCGAAGTGTGTGTACTTTATTTCATTTAAATTTAAAGACAGGAAGCACTTAACGAAATACCTTTTAATATATGCTATAAATTTAATGGAAAGCGGGCATGGTCATCCCATGGGGAGCTGATATGTACTGGCTACTGAGATCGTGCGATTTGACCCCGTTCAACTTTTTCCTTTACGGACTCAGAATCACCTTGTAATTAGTTTTAATGTGTCCATTTATTATATAGTTTCATTCAGTACATAAATAAAGCACCTCTTAAATGCCACAAATTATCTATGTTAGATTTATTGAGTAAACACCATTGTATTGCCAAAAAACATGAAATAATTCAATTCCTAATTTGACTTAAAACATTACTTAAACATGACCTCTGAAATAATGTTCACATATTTAGTATTTTCAACGGAAATACCGCAATATTAAGAAAATCGCCAATCATTGCAAAAATCTATTACTGTTACCAGCTTGTCTACCATTTTTTCAATTACACATCTTCGTTTCATAATTATTTTTAAAATAAATAATAATTTCTCTTTACTAACCCTATAAGTGTCTCCAAGTAACATTAAAAATAATCCATTTTAAATGCATTTAAATCCAACCCACTTAAAGAAACTCCTATATATTTGGCATAGATTTCAGCTAGAGAGCAAGACACCAGCAACAAAAAAATAAAAAATAATATAAATTAAATGATGCAGTCAGCATAAACAAACACATGCCCTCTCTAACTATAAGAAACTGTACTGCAGTTTAAGGACAATTTGCTACTTGAGCATTTTATTTTATACACTTTGGTGGACACTTAGACCACATATATGGAAAAAACTATCTACAAAATCACTTTGCAAAGAAAAAAAAAGAACTTTTTAAAAACCAGAAATAACAAAAACACTATTTGCTTTTTAAGTTAGAGAAAAAAAAACTATATAAAGAAACGGAAAAAATACACCAATATAAACTTAATTGATAAAAGTGAGTGCAAAGAATGGCTGGAAAAATAGCAACTCAAGTGGATTTTTGTTTTTTGGAAACAAAAAAAAAAACTCTTTAAAATAAGTTTTTTTTTTACAGCTTAAAAAATCGACCAAAAAAATTTGTTAAACTCTCATAAACATTTTGCTCTCACACACACACCACCAGTCCACCCACAAAAACAAGAAAGTTTACACTCTGTTACATGCAAGTACAATATTGTAGTTATATATAAACATTAGGGTGGCTCTTATATTGGTCCTTTGGATTTTCGGTGCTTTCAAGGTCTAAACTAAAAACAAGTAAGCAAGTTTAGTCGGCCAAACCCGACCATATGACACCCTACACTGACTAAATGAGCAAAAACCTTTTTCTCTTCAAATTTCAATAATTTATTTTCGCGAGTGATTTTCGTATGTGGGGGTTCTACGGGAGGTATGGCGAATAACGAACCGTTTTTCTTTTCAATTTTATTTGGATACCACATTTGTCTGAGATTTATGTTTGTTAAAGTTATTGCTGGAAGTGAGCCTATGACCAATTATAGACCGATCGCCATGAAATCTGGTCGCGTGATTTATTTCTAAATGAAACTTCTTTATGTTAAACTTTATCAGGATACCAAAATTGTTTATGAGATTAATGCTCGTTAAAGTGATTGTCGGAGGTGGGCCTTGAATGGGTGCTATTACCAATTATGAACCGATCGCCATGAAATTTGGTCGCGTGATTTTAGATCTTTGTAGGTCAGGGATGTTTAAAGCTAAAACTTTATTTGTGTTGGTGAGCGAAAAAGAGCTCCACTGAAATAAAATTTTAGTGAAATAAATAAAAGATTTTTAAACCTTATCAAATTGTCTGCGACATATTATCATAGCTCATTAATGGAGAGTTCGATATTAATAATTGTCGGCAAATTTAAAAATATGTAAACTATTTTTTTTGCTTATTTAATTACACTGGCTTGATTAAAATCATTTCAAATCTGAAAAACATTGTTCACAAAAGGGAAAAAACCAGGCAACACTTCAATGATTTTTTAAAGTTCGAAATATATTAAACAATCCAAATATTTCTTTTAGTGATCATGAAAAATGAATTAAAAAAAATTAAAAAATAGTAATACATCCGCTTAGCATGTGCATTCGTCGCTGTCTCAGTGACTACTAAACAAAAGAGAATAAGAATATGTGTGTTGTTAGACAGCGCGAAAGCACAATGAAATGGACACTATTGCTGTAGATGTTCTCATTTCTTATGTCCGTCATGGTCCTTAGATTGGGCCCCCTGTATAAGATTTATACTGGTATTACTAGCAGTTCTCAACAGTTGGATTCCATATGTCCAAATTGGTTTTATACAGGGTGACTTTATAGTCGAGGCTTAGCTTTGATTGGTCACTAAATAACCAGTGAACTCTGGATGCTTTCAACTTCATGTGAAGTCTCTTGGTTTCTATATGACGGCGCCAAGTTAGTTTTTATACCCTTCACCTTCGTGAGATGGGTATATATGTTTGTTATTCCGTTTATAATTTCCACAATATTATTTTCCGACCCTATAAAGTATATATATTCTGGATCCTCATAGATAGCGGAGTCGATTAAGCCAAGTTCGTCCGTCTGTCTGTCCGACTGTCTGTTGAAATCAATTTTCTGAAGACCACAGATATCTTCGGGATCCAAATCTTCAATTATTCTGTCAGACATGCTTTCGCGAGTTTCCTATTTAAAATCAGCAAAATCCGTCCATAAATAACGGATATATGACCAAAAATTACAGACAGCCTCTGAAAGTTTCATCAAAAAAAGACAATTTATTCTATTCTTTGACAAAAAAGTGTGGATGTGTGTTGGCTTCATTGCTTTGCATATTTATACCCTACATCACCATAGTGGGGAGGGTATAATGGATTTGTGCAGATGTTTGTAACGCCCAAAAATATTAGTCTAACACCCACCTTAAAGTATACCGATCGACTCAGAATTACTTTCTGAGTCGATTAAACGATGTCCGTCCGTCCGTCCGTCCGTCCGTCTGGCTGGTTGGTTGTCCATGTAAACCTTGTGCGCAGAGTACAGGTCGCATTTTTGAAGATATTTCGATAAAATTTAGTTCATATCATTTTTTCTGTCCAAGGACGAACCCTATTGAAACTGGTTGAAATCGGTTCATTATTTCACCTAGCCCCAATACAAATGTCCTACCAAAATTGGACTTTATCGGTCATAAATGTTTAATTTATATATGTATCTACACAAGTTTTTCTCTAAATAAGTTTTATATATACAGAATTTATGTCACCAAATTTTATGATGATCGGTCCATAATTAGTCATAGCTCCCATATAAGGCCTGCTTCCGATAATCACTTTAACGAGCATAAATCTCCTAAAAATGTTGGTATACACATATATATATATATTGGTATACAAATAACTTTCATATAGACATTAATCACACTACCTAATTTCATGGTGATCGGTCCATAATTGGTCATAGCTCCCATATAAGGCCCACTTCCGAAAATCGCTCACGAATATAAATTATTGAAATTTTGAAAGAAAAATGTTTTTGCTCATTTCTTAGTGTAGGGTATTGTATGGTCGGGCTTGACCGACCATACTTTCTTACTTGTTTTTTTGTGTTTGACAAAAAAGGAACAAAACGCATGTTTGGATGTGTGTTGGTTTCCTTGCTTTGCGTATTTTGTTTTTGGTATTTGACAAAAAAGTAACAAAACGTATGTTTGGATGTGTGTTGGTTTCATTGTTTCGTTTCGTTTCGTGAGAAGGATATATATAAGATTGCCATTTCGTTTATAACTTCTGTTCGTCAGCAATTAAATGTAAAATTTTTAAAAGTTTTCTTGATATATTTATATTTATGCTATACGCTGATAGTGGGCAATTAATGCATCCACAACAAAGGTGAAGGGTATATAAGATTCGGCATAGCCGAATATAGCACTCTCACTTGTTCTATTATGAATGCATTTTAATTATACTAATAGGATCTTCCAATAAGGACTTCCGAACTTTAACAGGTGATAGCGGCCATAATGTTGAAGCTACATCTGTCCAATTAGCTGCCATTTATTCAGTTTGTTTTGCCAAATCACCGATAAAATTGTTTAATCAAAATGATCCATGAATGAATCAACAAATAAAATTGCAGAATTTGGGACGTTACTAATTCACATGAGATACAAGAGCATTTTAAGGAATTCCAAAAAACTCACTGTTTGTAGTGGATTTTGAGCTGGCGGCGTCATCGGTTCATATGACATCATCACAGTCAACGGCGAGCGCTATAGGTCGATGATAACAAACTTCTTTTGGCCTGAATTAGATATGGACACCAACGACATGTGGTTTCAACAGGATGGCGATACGTAACACACAGCTCATGCCATAATGAACATTCTGCAATAGCGATTTGAGGGCATGGTCATCTCATGTTGAGGTGATGTGAGCTAGATACCGAGATCGTGCAATTTTACCCCGTTATACAGTTTCTTATGGAGTTTTCGTAATTAGCTCTTGTCTTTGCGAATAAGCCACAAACCACAGCGGCGCTCAAAGCAAACATAATATATGCCATCGGTCAAATTCAGCCTGATTTATGCGCTAGAGTCATAGAAAATGAGACATTTGCACATAATATATTCCATATATAATGGCATCGATAGGCCTAGCAAATAAAATGGTAAAAATGTCGAGGATATCTCACACACACTGTGTTTTATATAAGTTAAAAGATAGGAAGTGCTTAATGAAAGACCCCAAGATGAGCCACTAATTTTAGTCCAGGAAAGTAAATATTGTGGCCTCATTCAGAACAGTTTCTCAAATGTTTAGTAAAAGCAAAGCTAACAAATTAGCATTAGAATGAGCAATAAAATCTGAGTGGTCACTTAAAAGAACTTTAACTGCTTAATAATTTTTTTTAGAAATTCTTCACAAATTTTAACTCAAATAGCGTAAATATAGCTTCAATGTTTTTTTATTAAGTTTTAATATTAGAAAAAAATCCCACAAATATCTTTCAAAACACCACAATTTCTTGTTGTGCTCTCTCAATGTGTTGATAATTATCTATTTAGTTGTTCTTGTGTACAACCGCAAAGCAATTGTATACTTAAATGGGAATTAAGTGCGTCTTGGGTGATTAGAAAAGTAAGAGTGTATGTTTGTATGTATTTGTATGTACTTAAACAATAAGTACATACAAATTTACAAAACTAAGCATGAGAATTTTAATTTCAATATTCTTAAACACACACACGACCCATGAGTAAAATATTAAACATAAAACACTGAAAATAAGTACTATTCGAAATTGTTATCAAAATAAGTGGCAATAAATGGTATGTAAAGATTATTAGGCTTGCACTTGTTTTTAAAAGATAATTTTTGAAATCATTAGTCGTGTTAAAAAGAGAAAAATCTTAAAATGTTTGCAACTTAAGCAAATATTGCTGTCAATCAGCAAACAATATTGATGAAAAGAAGTATTATTGTTAAAAAATTTTATACCATTTATTGTAAAACCCGTATTTTTAAGGCATACACCCAATACATTTGGACACAAACGAAACTAAATTTTTTTTTTTAATCATTCTTAAAGATTTTTAAAAAAATTGTAACATTGATAAGAACTACCTACAAAAATTATTAATAATACACTTTTAAATCAATAAAAACATGCACCCTACTTCAGGCAATGGTGGAAAATATTGATTTGTTAAACAAAATTCTAAATTCATCATTAAAAAAATGTTTTTTGGAAATTTCTTTACAAATTTTAATAAATAATTTTGTTGGCTTAAATCGGTTATCTAACTGTTATCCGTCTGCTCAAAAAATAGTGGACAGTGGAGCAGATTTTGTAAAAATTGTAAAATTTTAATTTCTTCACTCACGAATTTTACATAGCGGAAAATATTTTGCTTTAGTTTCCCCAAATCGAAGATGAAGTTTTTTTGATTTATATGTTCACAATTTTTGTTCTTTATGAAAAGAACTACAACTTTGCTCAGAGAGTAAATCAAAATTCCGAACAGTTTGCAAGATATGAGCCTGAGAAAATGACACCAAAGCCCCAAATCTTTGGGGGCCCTAAAAAGTGTATTACTTTGCATTACTTCGTTCATTACTGTGTTAATCGATTTGTATTTCATTCATTCATTTGTATTTGGCAGAAGTTCGGCGAGAACGAAATCTCATTTGTAGCGAGATCAATTGGAATTTTTCCATTTCCGATGTCTCATAATTTTATTGAGAATGTTTCGGCAGAAGGGTCTTGCCACAAATGCACACGCATGTTCGTCGATAGCGTTCGGCTTCTGTAGCTTCATTTTCAGTGAAATACATTTTTAAGAACTTCGCATCATCAATGATCCAATTCTGTGGTACATTTGGCCTTGAAAGGTTAGCATGAAACCGACGTTGTTTACGATATTAGTCGCCCCGAAACACGAGTTGCACTTTCGGATATTTTGAAGGAAGTGCTTGGCACTTCTTGATAGTTGGTGGCTGAACTACTTTACGGTTCAAACAGCACATTTCGTGGGATTCCGTAGGGAACATGAAAAAGCAGAAATGTAAGCAATGTTTGTTAATTGCGCCAATCAGTACGTCTTTATGATTTCTGTAGTCATCATCCTTATTGTAGTGAAATGGCGCCAACTTTAAATCGATTCTTTCACTTGATCGAGTTATTCAGGAGCAATTAGCTTCTAGTCTTTCCATATGATGTGGGGGTGTCACTGCAGCTCTCGGTGAAGATTGACTGCGATTCAAGTTTTATTTGAATAAAACTTTTATTTTTTATGAATTCACCATTATTATACCCTTCACCATGAGTGGCAAGGGTATATATAAGTTTGTCATTCCGTTTGTAATTTCTACGTTTTTCATTTGCGACCCCACAAAGTATATATATTCTGGATCGTTATAGATAGTGAAGTCGATATTGCCATGTCCGTCTGTCCGTCTGTATGTTGAAATCAACTTTCTGTAGCCCACAAATAAGTTACAAACATAATTTATACATCAATATGTCGGGAATTCTTCCGGCTCGGTCGCTATTTAAAATCAAGAAAATCGGCCCACAAATGGCTGAGATATAAGCCATAAAAAACCGGGACAACCTCGATTTTTGGTCTATTTTTGATCTATATCTAATGATAGATATTTCAAAATCTATTGCAACGATGTATATAAGGCTATAGTAATTTGGACCTACAATGGGTCAAAATCGAGAAAAATATTTTTTAACCCGAATTTTTTTTAACAAAAAAAATTTTTTTTCATTAACTTTTTTTCACTAATAAATTTAAAAAAAAAAATTTTAAATTAAAAAAAAAAATTGGAAAAAAAACAATTTCGAAAAAAAAAATTTAAAACAATTTTGAAAAAAAACAAAATTTTTTTTTTAAATTTTGAAAAAAAATTTTAATTGTGTTTACCTAAAAATATTTAAAATTTTTATTTTAAAGTATAATTTGGTGAAGGGTATATAAGATTCGGCACAGCCGAATATAGCTCTGTTACTTGTTTTTTTATTAAAAGTGAAACGCGGAGAGTTATTCAAAATATTTACACATAGAAAACAGATTCTTTATAGCAACCAAATTTGCTGCCAATTGAATGATTTTGTTGCACACATCGAATTTTTCGGTTTTATCAACTGAAAGTCAGTTGATAAAGAAGAATTTCGGTTGAAGCAACCAAACATTTGTTACCCCTTCTAAAGTTTTGTAGCGTAAACTGTAAAATTCGGTCACTAAGGTAGAATCATTCGATTGGCAAAAATTCGTTAAATCTAAATGTATAACAGGTCATATATCATTACATCTCATATACGATTTTTTTGATAAATTCAATGAACATTGACTTATTTTCGTTTCACTAAAAAATATATTGCCTGCATCAAATAAGCTGTGAGTAGCCTTTTAATTTATTTTACGTATATACATTAGAGTGGATCAATTTGTATGCATTAAAAAAACTCACCAAGCGGTTGTCAAAATCGTTATCTACGACGAATTCTAAGAAGGTTTGCTAAAGAAACCATGGGTTTAAAATCAAAATCGACCTTCCCATTTTTAACGCGAAACATTTTTTTTCGTATATTAAATTTTTTGTTTAAATATGCTAACATTTTATTGAGCATTTTAGGAAACTTGACTATGTTTGAGCTTGTTCGAAAGGAAAATAAAAAGCAGAAAAGATGAATCTTTGCAAACTTACCAGAGGACGGTTCAAAAATCTCATATCGTGGTTGTGCGAGAACCTAAAACCGAGCTTTTGGGTCACAGAAGGGGAAATGAAAATAAAAAAGTACAAAAAATTCCTACAACTATAGAAAACGTGTTGCAGATCTTAAGTTTTGAATTTAGACTTTCAACACTAAGGTGGTGCGGAGCCTCAAGGCCTCAAATTGGGGTTTCTCGGGTATATTCAAAATTAAAAAATAATGCCAAATTTTTGTTCTCGATCCGATTTGAAAGATTTGTATATATATGTAGAATCTACAAGAAGAGAGCTACAAAAAACATAGCTATAAGTATATTTTATCTTCAATAGTTTAAGAGATATTCACCATTGAAAATTGTATGTTTTTTACTTACCTTGGTCTGGATTTTTGCAAATAGCGGATTCTTCCGATTTTATAAAAAATATATATTTTTTTTAAAAACAAATGTGTTAGTGTTATGAGGAAAGAATTATTTCATACTCGATACCAAGTCAAAAGTTATGTGCACTTAAATATAAAAAGTAGTTTTTTAACGATATTTTTCCTTTACCAAAAATGTATTTTTCTTTAGCTCATCGAGAAACTAGTTAACAAGTTTCCAATTGATATTCAAAAAAATTTAAGAAAATTGCTTTTAAACCTATAAAAATATAAAAATATTTTTCTTGGTACATCAGTGCGTATGATTATTTTTAATTATTATGAAAATTCACTAAATCGTTTATAACTTCAAGGGATTTAAAGTTACATATAAAACTTTGACACAATTTTAGACAAAAGTCTTTAAGCTAGCTTAAGGTGTAAAAATTAATTTGAAAATGTAACAGGTGGCGCAAAAGTAATCCTCCTATCAGAAAATGCTATAAATTTTAACGATTATTGGTCAAATAGTCAGCAATATACCGCGTTCTGAAGCAGTGTAGCGTAACATTGTTTATTAACGTGTATTTCGCATGTGTTTACTACACAAATGTCAAAACAGAACTGACATCAGGGGCCAATCGCAATATTTATAGCATTTTCTGATAGGAGGATTACTTTTGCGCCACCTGTTACTACAAAAGAGGTTATAAATAGCCAACAAAATTATGGAAAAGTACACAGATTGTAAGAAAATATTTGTTTAAATATATGTCAACACCTTTAAGTATCTATTAGGTCGGTTATTGATTGCAAAACATAAAAAAGTTTTTTTGTATGACAAAAGCGAACAGTGGGATCGATTACAGAAACATTTTTTGTAGAATTTTCGAATTTGTGGAGAAATTTCGACTTTTTGCAAAATAATTTGGTGGCATTTTTGTTTCTGATTAATGAACGTGTTAGCAAAGTATAGTTTAGTAAGTAATGCATACAGGAAATACAAGCAATTTAAATTACAACCAACGATTTTAAGTCACATGGTGATATCACAAGATGATATCAGTTCCCAGAACTGTGCTTCCTTAGTTGAAATGCATTGATTATATCACTACAATATTTACGATTTGATTTTGTTCTCTTCCGGACTTTAGTTTTCTCTTCAAAAACCAAAAATAAAAAATTTAAAAATTAAGTGTCAATATTTTATGAAAATTTTATAAATTTTGCTTAAATTGCATCAGCCAATTTGAAATTTTTTTATGCAGTTTTTTATCATTAATATTTTGTTAAAAAAAAAAATTAAATGAAATGTGTGCTTAAATTTGTATATAAAATCTTATATAATTTAAAAATTAATGCAAAAAATTTCAAACATGTGAAACATTTTGGATAAAAGCTTATCACCATGACTTTCTTTGTTTTCATATAAATGTGGTTTTGAAAAAAAAAAAAAAACTGAAGATAGAATCAGTAATGAAGCGTCATGAAATAAACTTAGTTCAGTTTAATAACTCTTTATGGTACTAAGTTAGTGAATCATTTCAAATTAAATTAAGTGTCTCCCTAATAACCACAATTTTTTTTAATTTCTTTAAAACCAGCTGTCTTTTATGTTTATATTTTTTTTAAGACAATGAACTTAATGAGTATGTATAAAAAAAAAATAAATTAAATCAAGTTCAAGTTTTCAATTTTTAAATGGAGATAAGAATTTTGTGTTTTATACAAGTCATTCATACTGCAAGAAAATAATGATTTTTTTTTTATATTTTTTCTGTATTTCAAGTTCTGCCACTAGTAACCGTTTGCGTTGGATAAATGACACTGACCTACCGAAGAACCTACAAACTTTAGATTTGCGTGCCAATCCTATAGCCCAAATTGTGACGGGGGCCTTAAGGGGTATGACAAAATTAAGAAAACTGTAAGTATCTCAGGTGAACGTGTCAATATTCCCGATATATGTAGATCAAGTGATATGGTTTTGAAACCCTCTGAAGACCTCAGACTGATTTTGAAAAATATGTTTTAAAAACCATAAATATTTCCTTTAATTACAGCATTTTGTCCGATGTAAGATTTCTGAAAAAGTTTCCTGATTTAGAGGGCTGCTATGCCTTGGAAATCTTAAAATTGGACCGAGCTGGCATAAATGAAGTGCCCGCAAATTTATGCCGCCAAGCACCAAGACTGAGAAGTTTGTAAGTTTTCATCTAAGATATTTATTCAATTATATTTAAATATTTAACAAATTTTCAACAATTCTAGAGAGCTAAAAACCAATTCCATACAGCACATTCCCATTTTAGCTAATTGCCGAGACTTAAGACTGTTGTAAGTAGCTTTAAACTAATCACAAAAAAGATACAAAATATTTTTAATAATACCTGATTCTAGAGACTTATCAAGCAACTTAATACAAGAAATAAAAGGACGTCCATTCCATGGTTTAAAACAGTTACATGATTTATTATTATCCTATAATCGTATACAATTAATACCTCAAGATGCTTTTCAAGGCATCTCCAAATTGCAATTATTGTAAGTTTTATTTTTGTTTAAAAAAAAAAACTAAATTATCTCAAAGAATAATAACAACATCTTTTTTGCTTTCCTCCCAAGAGATTTAGAAGGTAATCAAATTTCATTCATACACAAAGACGCCTTTATGCCCTTCTCCTCGCTGGAGGATTTAAATTTGGGCAATAATATATTTCCCGAATTACCCGCTAATGGTTTACAGCGCCTGTTGCATTTGAAAACCTTCAATAATCCCAAGTTGCGTGATTTCCCCTCACCGGATACATTTCCCCGCATACAGACTTTGATTCTGTCGTATGCTTATCACTGCTGTCCATTTATACCGCTGGTGGCGATGTCGGCCAGCAAGAAACCACCCTTGGTGCAGGAAGCTGTATTATTTCCCTCGGATGCTGAGTTTGATATGAGTTTATGGAATAATAGTATGATGGATATTTGGCCGCAATTGCGTAAGTTGCAAATTGAATTTTACAATTACAATTGTTTAATCGTAAAAAAAGTTTTACTATACATTTTTAAGAAATAATTCATAAAATCTTAGTAACTGCAGATTTAATATAAAAATTACATAGTGCTACAAAAGTAAACGAAAACGAGTGAAAAGAAAATTTTGTGTGAAAAAATATATATATTTTTTTTCAAATTTGAAAAACTTTTGTTTAGCTGAAAACTTTTTATTAATGAATAAAATATGGGTAAAAAGTAAAATTTATGCTAAATAAATTGTTTTCGTTAAAAAAAACTCTGTACAAATTTTTCTCGTGATTTTGATCCATTGTAAGTCCGAATTATTGGGTGTATGACTTAAAAATTAGAAATTTTTTCGAATTTTTAGCTTCTATTTTGAAACATTTGTACAATATAAATTGATTCAAATTATTGGCCATTGTTAACAATGACCTTTATCCACCTTACTGACAATATATGGATGCCGGGCCGAATAACTGCTCATCTTTTGAAGCCAAGAACAAATCAAGCCAATTTCGGATACTCTGTTCCAAAGTGAAACGTAGCCAAGAGAGTACGTTCTGCCTCGATCGAAAAAAATAGTAGTCGGATGGGGCAAGGTCCGACTATAATGCGGATGAAGCAAAACTTCACAACCACTTCATTCTAAATACTTTTTGACAGGTATTGCAACATGTGGCCGAGTGTTGTCATAATGTCTGTCTGGTCGCATATTCCGGGCGTTTTCGGCCAATGTTCGCTTCAAATGAATTAGTTGTGTTCGGTACAGGTTCCCTGTGATAGTCTGGCAAGATTTCAGCAGCTCTTATAGATAGTATACTTTTGGTCCCACCAAATACAGATCATTACTTTAAAGCCATGGATATTTGGCTTCGGTGACGATTCGGCTGGTAGGCCAGTCAGCACATACGATCTCTTACGCTTCGGATTATTGTAATGGATCCATTTTACATTGCAAGTAATGATTCGGTGCAAAAATGATTTTATTTTGTAGCATTCAAACATCATTTCGTACATGCAAAATCATCTCTCAAAGTCTTACAGCTTTAATTCGTTTCCCTCATTTTGGATGAATCCTGCTGTTCGTAAACATTTTTAAATTGCTGCTTGAGTAGCTTCCAAAGATTTTGGAAGCTCATGTTGAGTTTTACAACAATGTTCATGGAGCAATGACTCCAATTCTTGGTCTTCAAACTTTTTTGAAGACCGAACAAACCGTCTCTCGCATGTTGAAATGATACAACACATTCACCATAAGCTTTGGTGTGCAATCAATGTGCTTCAGCGGCTCTTTTTTTAAATTAAAGAAGCAAAGTAAAACATCCCGCATATGACGCCTTGTTGGGATAAAATTCGAAATTTTCAAAGCAAAAAAACTTGGTTGTGTACAATATTATGTTCAATAATTAAGGTAGAATAAATGAAAAAAATTACATATAAGTTATTAAAAACAAAAACTGGGTTAAAAAGATACGCCATCTGTTGTAAATCCTGAATTTGTAAGTCATACACCCAATACTATCGCGCATATATGTTATATTACCATAACTCATTAATTTTTTAGTAGATTTTTATTTACTTTCGTGTTTTGGAAAGCTATCTCAGTATATATTTTCACAGATATTAAGAAAAAATATGTAGAGTGTAAATATAATGCTAATTTTATAAAAAATTAAGTTTTTTGAAACTTAAACGACCGTAACACAGCCATTTTCCAACTGATCTTCAAATTGTCTCTTCCGTTTGAAAGTCAAAGCAAATGACTTTTAAATAAAAGAACCCACTTAAAACTCAATTTTAAAACTAAACAATATCATTACTTCACTACATTTGCTAATAAAATAAGTACTAAACGAAGTAATCGAGAAAAACTATAAGCATTTTCGAACTGTGTGGACTCCAATGCAACAGAATAAGAAACCCTGTATGTTGCTAGTGGTTTTCTAAAAGTGAATATTATAAAATTTTGTATTTTTTCACCATAAGTGGTGAATGAGGGTATATATAAGTTTGTCATTCCGTGTGTAACATTGAAAAATAATCATCTAAGACCCTACAAAGTATATATATTATTGATCCATATGAAATGTTAAGTGTAAAACACGATCACGTCTAAAATACACAAACAAACTTAGTAAACTCTCTAAAAAATGTTTATTATTGTCCTAAGCAGTTCGGTATTGAAAATCAGCAAAATCGGTACAGTATACCCAAAGTTATGAATAAAAAATGTGAGACTACCTAAAAAAAATTAATAATTTTCATATATTTTTTGTTATTTCTGTAAATATATAATATAATATAGATAATAGCATAAAATTTTACTCTCGTTATTTTTATGATAAAAGGACTAAGTCTGTTGAAAATTTAAAGAATCTGTCCATGATTTCTCCTAGCGCCTATGTCAATTTCTTCCCGAAATTGAAATTCTACACAAATCATCCCCATATATATCGCTGCGAAGAATACTATGAAGATCGGTTCGTATTTGTTTATAGCTCTCATATAAGGACCACTTCCGAAAAACAAATTAACCTGCATAAATATCTAAAAAATATCAATATCTAATCAAAATTTTACACAGATCCGTAATTTGGAAGTCATACTACAGGATTTTGTGAATATCGGTCCATATTTGACCATATCTCCCATATAAGGTCCACTTCCGAAAATCTGTTAAGTACAAATCTCTTATAAATATCTTTATAATGCTAAAATTCGACACACATAATACTCATATACATAGAAATAACTGTATCGAATTTAATGAAGATTGGCCCATAATTAATCATAGCCCACTTCCAAAAAAGATATTAACCAGAATAAATATCTAAAACATATCGATATCAAAATAAAACAAGTTAGAAAGTATGGTCGGTCAAGCCCGACCATATAATACCCTACACTAAGAAATGTGCAAAAACATTTTTCTTTCAAAAGTGGGGGTTATATGGGAGCTATGACCAATTATGAACCGATCACCATGAAATTAGGTAGTGTGATTAATGTCTATAGGAAAGTTATTTATGTTGCATTTTATGTGTATACCAACATTTTTAGGAGATTTGTGATCGTTAAAGTGATTATCGGAAGCAGGCCTTATATGGGAGCTATGACTAATTATGGACCGATCATCATAAAATTTGGTGACATAAATTCTGTATATATAAAACTTATTTAGAGAAAAACTTGTGTAGATATATATAAAAATTAAATATTTATGACCGATAAAGTCCAATTTTGGTAGGACATTTGTATGGGGGCTATGTGAAATAATGAACCGATTTCAGCCAGTTTCAACAGGGTTCGTCCTTGGGCAGAAAAAATGATATGGACCAAAATTTATCGAAATATCTTCAAAAATGCGACCTGTACTCTGCGCACAAGGTTTACATGGACAGCCAACCAGCCAGCCAGACGGACATCGTTTAATCGACTCAGAAAGTGATCCTGAGTCGATCGGTATACTTTAAGGTGGGTTTTAGACTAATATTTTTGGGCGTTACAAACATCTGCACAAATCCATTATACCCTCCCCACTATGGCGGTGTAGGGTATAATTACACACAGATGAGTAATTTTTTATCCAGTAATCATACTACTGGTTTTTGTGAATAGCGGTCCATATTCGATCATAGCTCTCACATAAGGTCCACTCCCGAAAATCACTAAAATCCTCATAAATTTCTTACAAATATAGTTATCAAGTTGACATTCTAAACCAAAAATTTCAATATATGTAAAAATCTTTGTACAAATATCTAAAAAAAAAATCTGTACCGAACCAAAATTTTACACCGATCAGTAATTTGTATCCAAGAATCATATTACAAGATTTTTTAAATATCGGTCCATAATTCGTTATAGTTGTCATATAAGGTCCATTTTTGTTAATAGCGTTGTTTAAATTAAGTTTTATTAATTTTTTTATTTTTAAATTTTACAAAAATAGCCCTCAAATACTTTGAAATCACGTTACAATATTATATGGCGACAGTCCCATAATATGTCAGATCCCATATATTGAACCAAAATAATACACGGAACAGTAATTTTAATTCAAAAATCATATTACTGAATTTTCTGAATATCGGTCCATAATTGGCAGCAGCCGAATATATTACCCTTACTTGTTTTATGTCAAAGCATATGAGTGCTAATAATTATACAAGTTTACAAAAGAAATATATTTGTTTCTTCTATTTATCACACAAATTTTTGTCAACAATTTTTTTTCTTCCCCAAATTAGTTTTTTCACCATTTTTGTTAATTTTATCCAAATAATTTCAAAAATTTGTGTTTTGTTTCACAAAGTTTTTATAACAAAATTAGTTTTCCACCAAAAAAAAAATCTTAATATTTATCATAATGTATATTTTGGTGATTCGGTATAGCCGAATATATCACTCTTACCTATTTTTATATCCTTCACCATGAGTAGTAAGGATATATATAAGTTTGTCATTCCGTTTGTAATTTCAACATTTTTTATTTATAAAGTATATATATTCTGGATCGTTATAGATAGTGTTTGATATAAAAGTTATACATATACATATTTTATATTTATAAATATTTTTTTCTCTCCTCTTATTCCAGACAATTTGAGCAAAAAATTTGGCACTCAAATGCATGATATTTGGGATAATTTTGGACAAGATTTTACCTATCCCGGCAATATACCCACCTATATGGAGGAGTATTTCGATGAAGATGCTGTCGGCACGGGCACAGGCAGCAATACTCCAACAGGCACGGCGCCCACATTTGCTGGTTCATTTGGTGGTGGCGGTCTGTTTGCAACTATTGGCTCGGAACATACACCCGGCAGTATACAGTGTTTACCCATGCCGGGACCTTTTCTACCCTGTGCCGATTTATTTGATTGGTGGACATTGCGCTGTGGTGTATGGGTGGTATTTTTGCTGGCTTTGCTAGGCAATGGCACAGTAGTTTTTGTGTTAATCTTCTCCAGATCGAAAATGGATGTGCCTAGATTTTTGGTGTGTAATTTGGCGGCAGCTGACTTCTTTATGGGTGTATACTTGGGTATATTGGCCATAGTGGATGCCTCTACATTGGGAGAGTTTAGAATGTTTGCCATACCCTGGCAAATGTCGGTAATGTGCCAGATTGCTGGCTTTCTAGCGGTGCTATCTTCAGAATTATCAGTTTTTACTTTGGCTGTTATAACGTTGGAAAGGAATTATGCCATAACACATGCTATACATTTAAACAAGCGCTTGTCTTTGAAACAGGCTGCTTATATTATGGTAGTGGGTTGGTCTTTTGCCTTAGTCATGGCCATGTTACCCCTGGTGGGTGTTTCGGATTATCGTAAATTTGCAGTGTGTTTGCCATTTGAGACTACTACCGGTATAGCCAGTTTAACTTATGTCATAGCCCTGATGATAATAAATGGTTGTGCTTTTTTGACACTAATGGGCTGCTATTTGAAAATGTATTGGGCCATACGAGGATCTCAAGCCTGGAATACCAATGACTCTAGAATAGCCAAACGCATGGCTTTATTGGTATTTACCGATTTTTTATGCTGGTCTCCCATAGCTTTTTTCTCTATAACCGCCATATTTGGTTTGCAGTTGATATCGCTGGAACAAGCTAAAATATTTACCGTGTTCATTTTACCCTTAAACTCTTGCTGCAATCCGTTTTTGTATGCCATCATGACTAAACAGTTTAAGAAGGATTGTGTGAATTTGTGTAAGCATTTCGAGGAGACAAGAGTTACGCGAGGAGCTGGAGCTATGGCCCGCAGAGCTGTGGGTACAGAGAGACTGCCCAAAGAACTGCCACCCTTATTGCCTGCCGTACACCCACCCGGCTGCAGATGCTTACGCATGATGCCCAGTGAAATGCCCAACTGGCATAAGATTCAAGAGAAAGAAGGCTCCATTTGGTCGCGTACTTGGCAGAGATTGTGGAACCAGTGCACTTGTTGTGTAGCCTGCTGTGAAAGAAATCAGCCTCAACGTTTAGATGGTAGGCGTGGCAGGGTTTCAAGAAGCAATAAAAACGATCCTTATCAGTATCAATTTTCCGAAATCAAACAAAAGAAACAGACACGAGCCGGTTCTATTTCCAGTGAAAACTTTTGTTCTTCGCGCTCTTCAAGCTGGCGTAATGGCAATCCCACTGGAAACCATATGCCGGGACATGCCCATGGTCATACTTGTGCCATACCCATGAAAATGATGGATCCCAATAGAAGAAGGCACTCAGCTTGGCTAATCACACGAAAAACTTCACAAGATTCAAATCTATCATCATCACGAAATGACTCCTCGGCATCAGCTACCACTGCCAGTACTTCTACCTTTCGCTTGTCCAGATCAAGTGCCGGAAGTACCACACCTTTGCCATCCGTAATTAGTAAGTATGACAAGATAAATATACTAAATACAAAGTAATTTGTTTCAAAATTTCTTTTCATTAGCCCATAGCAGCAAAGTACCCCATCCACAATTTGCCTCTACATTACCCAAACCCCGTTTGGTGCGTCAGGAGGCCGTACAAGAGGAAGAGGATACTTCGCCGCCCCGTTTGGGTGTACGCTTTCTACCCACCATACCCTCGGCAGCTGACAGCTCTGTCATTTTGGAAGATGGTGATTCTGGTTTAATGTCCAGTATAACTGGTCTTTATACCAACTTACAAAATCCTCCACAAACAGGAACATCCTGCATAATGAATACCTCATCGACACCTTATAGTCACAATACGAATGCAGCCGAACATCACACACCCACCACTCAAGCATTAACCCAAAAACCGCCACAAGAACCACAGCCGCCCGAAACACTGCCACGACCTCAAGATAAACCGCCATGATATGTGAGGCAAAAACAAAGGACAATATTTTTTAAGTTGAGAGCTGACATAAAGGAAGCTTTACTTTAGGAGATTCTTTAGAGAAGGCATATAAGTAAATAAAATAGGAAAGAAAAAAGGATTGTTAGACAACAGCTATTGAACATTTTGGAAAATTTGTGGAAATATTGTT
Organism: Calliphora vomitoria; assembly: GCA_942486065.2. Lineage (NCBI taxonomy): Eukaryota > Metazoa > Arthropoda > Insecta > Diptera > Calliphoridae > Calliphora > Calliphora vomitoria. The sequence continues at coordinate 15,822,325 of OW818030.2, read as the reverse complement.
TTTAATTTAAGACATTTACACAAGTCTTTGGTTAAAATTATTAAGAATTTTAAAAACTGTTTAAGTGTGGACACTAAGCAATGTTAACTTTGATACAGAATAACACCTCTGAACGTAGGATTCTATCAAAATATATACCAAGGCCGGATTTTCCATGAGCCATCCACCGTACAAGAGCACCGTCATTAAAACCGCTTAGTATTCCCATATGTAAAACCACCGGTTCTATGTATTGTCCTTCTATGGGAGCATCAGTTGTAAGCGCTCTGCCTGAGTGCTTTTATTCCAAGATTACATAACGTGTTAAGCTCCTTCTATACAGATTAACCCTATATAAAGGCGTGTTCAGAGACGTACAGTTGATCTCGTTTAATCGTCATACTCAGATGAACATCAATCATCCAATATAAACCTTTTGAAAGTTAGTAGTGTAGACCAATAGCTCTATAGTCTTTTGTTTTCATACGTGATGTCTCCTCACCCTAATGAATGAAGATCACATGGCAGCTGAAACATGATTCGGGCATTATATAAACAAGGGATTTATAGGATTTAGAACTACTCTGGGGCCACTTCAGCCTCACCTCACAAACGGGAACAGTAACATCAGCCAGGTTATAGAGTAGATTTATGTATGTAACTCGAGACAGTTAATAAAGTTGATAGGATTTCACACAACTTCAGAGCACAACCATGTTTGCTTCAGTCTCTACAAATCTTCGGTTTGCTAAGCTGTTCGGCTGTACTTTCAAATGCATTTGTCAGCGCGTTAACTAAGTTATAGCTGTACTTTCAAAATTCGGCAAAGTTGAGGAAGAATACTTGAGAGAATATCATTCTGCATCAAGTATGAAGGCGACCCCTATCGCATGTTCATCGCTCAAATTAGAAAGGCTGAAAATATTTAAATTGAGTTTAGTTCTAATAAAAGATTTAATCTTACCTGAACTTGTGGTATTTCATAGAGATTGCTCGGTGGATCCTGGGTTCATGAATCAGTAAGAGCTGCTCCTCATCAACACACATCTGGAAGAGCTGGGCTACTGAAGACGATTTGGAGTTACTGGAGTTAATTTTTCTATGTCATTATGGTTTAAGAGAATTTCGTTCAATCTGTCAACAAATTTACTTAACAATTCAGAATTTGATTTAGCTTTACTTTAAGCAACATATGTTCAGCTTGAGAACGATCATCTATGTCGTTATCCTACAATGTGACGTGTATGTTATCCTGGTCAGAGTCAAAGAGGGTATCCTCGTGAACAGCTTCGTCTAATCGATTAAAAGACTAACACACCAATTTAGAATTTTACTGAGTCTCACTTTCACCGACAGAATAAGAACATATGTTCAACATGAGACGGATTTGTTCATGACGAAGTGAAGTTTACTTGTCGTTTTTCTGGAGTTTCTTTCTAGAAACTTTCTCAAACATTCTTGTTTAGGGAGGTCTGAATTCCAGAAGTAGCCTTGGTGTGGTGGAGATTAAATTGCGTAATAATGCAGCACTTCCCGGCTAGGATGGCTTCTTCTTCCAATTGATCAAGGAATTGAACTACAAACTCAGATAATGTCTCACTTAGACAAATAGAACTAATAGTCTCCGATTCAGAGCTCATTTGTCATCACATAGACGTCTAGGAATATCGTCTCAAAATTGTAGTAAAACTTCATTCGATTATCTCGAAGTCTGTATCGTAGTGTCTTCTTATTCAGAATGATCACTATCCTTCTGGTTAGGAAACCTTCATCTTCTTCCAATCTTGAGTAGTTAGGTCTGGATTTCCGATCCGAATAAGCTCCAATATTTCCGCAACTTCAAATTGTTCTTTTAGGTAGGGTGTCTGTAAACCTAGGTCGATTCAATATGGCTTCTTCGTCAACTGCTTCATCCAATCAATCAAGGAATTGATCTACCAATTCAGATAATGTCTCACTTTGACAAGTCTCCGCTTGATATGATTATTTTTCATCGCATAGACATGTAGGAATATCGACTTAAAATCGTTGTACAACTTCATTGGATTATATTGAAGTCTGTCTCGAAGTAATTTCTTATTCAGAGTGTCCACTATGCTTCTGCTTCGGAAAACTATGCGTTCAGCTTCTTCCAATCTTGAGTAGTTCAGGTTAGATTCCCGAACCCAGAAGCTTTAGACAGGGTGGCTGTAAATTAAGTTAGATGTTGTTTTTCACATAAATCAGGGCAATTGAATCGCCTTCCCACAGATCCTTTATAAGTGCGATGGCCTGCTTTAATGGTATAACCGATAGCTCGTTACAGTCGAGGAAGGCTTCTTCATTCACTGCTTCGTCCAATCGATCATGGAATTGTCCTACAAATTCAGTTAATCAGGGTTTGTCATAGAATCCAATCATTGTCGGAATCCGTTTTGAAACGGACAAAAAACATACATTTTGCTTATGAAATCCAATATAATTTTTTGTTTAATCGATAAACACGAGACCAATGTAATTTTTCTGTCATTTTCAAAACCGCTTCCGACAACGATTGGATCCTATGATAACCCCGAATGTCTCACTTTAACAAATAGATGCTTCATTTTCATCCCGATTCGGAGCTTCTTCATCATCGCATATACTCAAAATAGAAGTAAACATTCACTTGATTATCTCGAATTCTTTCTCAAAGTGTCTTCTTATTCAGAGTGTCCACTATCCTCCTGGTTCGGTAAAGTATGCCTTCACATTCTTCCAATCTTGAGTAGTTCGGCCTGGATTGCCGAAACGAAGAAGCTCGTGCCTACTCGTTACAGTCGAGGGTGGCTTCTTTGTCAACTGCTTCGTCCAATCGATCAAGGAATTGACCTACCAATTAAGATAATGTCTCACTTTGATATTTAGAATTGTCTCCGCTTGAGATGATTACTTTTTATAGCTTCTTTGTCTTGGCATATGAAGAAATATTGACTTAAAATCGCAGTACAACTTCAAGTTGTTATGTCTGGATTAACCAACCGAAGAAGCTCAAATATATTCGCAACTTCAAATGGTTCTTTAATTGAGATTGCTGTAAACCTAGGTAGATGTGGTTTTTCACAGAATTCAAGTCAAGTGAATATATTTTCCACAGATCCCTTAATAAGTAAGATGGCCTTCTTTAATGGTATAATCGATCCATCGTGGCCACATGTATTAGCTTCACCCAACCTTGGTACCAACTAGAATCATCAGACATCAATAACCAGTCACGAACGATCAACTTTGCTGAAGTTTCCGAACGTAACCGTTTTCTTCTCAGCCCATTTTAGGGAAGACTTACCGACCTTTTGGGAAAATTTTTTTTTCAGCAATTTTTTGCTCAAGTAAATTTGTATGTTCGAAATAGAAAAAAATATTTTAAAATTTAAAATTCAAAAAATAGAAATTTGTTGGGAATCTCTGTTTTTGAAATTTCTAAAACTTTTATCTAACAATCCTTTGCTTTCACGATAATATAGTCAATTTTATTGTACAGTTTTTAGCTATATAAAAATAAATAATTTATATTATAGACAAAGCAAAATAAAACAATATAGTATTATAATTAATTTAATGCCAAGCATTTTATTTATTATTTATAAAATAGATTTATAGTTATAAATTATTTAAAATAAAAAAAAAACACATACTACATACACAAGTATATAAAAGAATAAAACAAAAAACATACTTAAAGTATAATTTAATAATAGCGAAAATCTCTAATATTTACGTAAAACTAATAAGATTACCAGAAAAAGTATGTAAGAGAAAAAATGTAAAAAAAAACAAAAATACCAGTGATATATATATGAAAACAAAACACATACATACTTTAAATATAAAACAATTCTGAATAATTAAATTTAAAATTTACTTAAATAAAAAAAAAAAAAATATATTGTATAATTATTTTGAAAATATAAATCCAAATTATATATAGGTACTAAATATAAACACAATAATGAAATTCTTAAAAAAAAGTTTATGTTTTAATCACAATTTAACTGCTTAACTCTTGGGTGGTGTCTGTCTCCTCCTCGTCATCCTCACAGCCTTGATCTTTGGGCATGAGTACCCCGAAAGAGGGATTTTCTATGAGACGTACTTGTTGTTTGTCATTGATTCGGCGGCGAGCTATTTCACGAAAGATTATTATGAGAGCCAATACACAGACAGTAAAGAGTATGATGGCTATGGTGGCTATAGTCCAGCGGGAGATGGGAGCACCACTAAGAAGAAAATAAACAATATAAGTAGATATTGAAGCATTATAAGTTTTTCTACCCACCACCAAAAAGATGGGGGGGGGGGTGTATATTGATTTTGACACTACGTTAGTAAAATAGCGAAATATTGACCAAAAAGTAAATATTTTATGGCTCCTTATAGAGTTCTAACACGGTCCAGAATCTTAAAGCATGATAGGGCTTAGAGGGAAGAACTTACGGGAGATACAATTTTGTCTATTTTATTGAAATTCGAAATATAGATAGATTTTTACTTGGAAACTTCAACACTTGGACCGGAAAGGCATATATAGGCGTAAAAAGCCCGTAAAATTAGTACCTTTAGTTCATAAACAATCAAGACTAAACGGCTGAACTGATTTTATTATAACTTGGACGGTAAAGCAATAAAAAGTGAAAAATCTGGTAAAATTGGTACCTTTAGTTTCTAAAAATTGCATATTTGTTTTAAAAAAAAAACTTTTTTAATTTAGCTCTAGCTTTTGACAAGGTATGGCATAAAGGTCTAGTACATAAAATAAAATGTTTACTTCCACTATGTACTCATAAATTGCTGGAGTCTTACTTATCGAATAGACTTTTCAGAGTTAACTACAATGATTTTGTGACGAGAAAATACAAGATTAGAGCTGGCGTTCCACAGGGAAGTGTACTAGGACCTACGTTATATTTGATTTACACCTCTGACTGGCCTATATTAGCTCACACGAAAACACACTCATAGCATCTAGTCAATTATAAGATTATCTCGTACCTGTGGAGACATGGTTGAAAAACTGGCGAATAAAGGTGAATGAGCTGAAAAGAAAACATGTTACGGTTGGTCTAAGGAGAGGAAATTGCCCGCCTGTCACACTCAACAACGCAGTCTGATTATGTCACCTACCTTGGTATTCATATTGATAGACGGCTTACTTGGCACCATCACATAGAAACTTCACATAGAGACTTCACATGAAGCTAAGAGCCTCTAGCCTTCATTGGTTAAGCAGTGATCAATCAAAATTAAGCCTTGAATATAAAATCATCCTGTAAAAGACCGTTTTAAAACCAACTTGCCCAAATGGAATTCAATTATGGGGAATGGCTAGCAACATCAGTATTGATCTTATACAGAGGGCCCAATCTAAAATTCTTAGGACCATGACGAGAGCACCATGGTATATAAGAAATGAAAACAGCCACAGGGACTTAGAAGTGACATTGGTAAAGGAAGAGTTCAAGAAAGTCCGTAAGAAATATAATGTTAAGCAGCAAAACCATCATAAAACGCTTGCAAGACAACTTGTGCATATCCAAATCCGATCCAGGCTCCGTAGAGCAGACCCCGATAAGATAGTCACAAAAATATGTATTTAAAAAGTACCTTTTCAAAAGTCTACCTTCATGGTGGTTAAAACCGGTAAAATTAGGAATTTTGAGTTTATCCATATTTATGTATGCTTATTTGTTTGTTTATACTATATAGGAGGCTAAACCACTGGACCGATCCTCTTGAAAATGACTTTATATTCCTCTATATTTGGAAAGAACAGTAAGCTGTCTTTTCTTTTGAAACTTAAAGTGGGCGTGGCAGCTTTCATACAAAGTGAATAGTTATTATGGAATATCTGGTGAACTATCATTGTGAAAGCAGCAAAACTTCTCAGGATTTACTTGGGTACCATTTTGCGCTGCTTGCCTGAAAATGGGCGGGATTGGATAAATGGGCGTGGTACAAATTAAATAGTTCTGCAGAACTATAATTGTGACAGTCTTTAAACTTTATACGAACTTTAAACGAAAATGGGACTGATCGGAGCTGGGGGTGTGACACCTCCCATACAAATTAAATTGTTATTTTCGAATATCTGCAGAACTATAATCGCGATAATCTTCAAATATTACACGAATCAATTTCTTACCACTGCAAGATGTTTAACCAAAAATGGGAAGGATCGAAACAGGGGTTAAGTCACCTCATTTACAAAGTAAGTTGTTGCGAGATTCTGCAAACTTTGTCCAAATAGCTCTCTTATCAGTTTACATAGTTTGACTGAAAATGGTGGGGATTAGTGGGCGTAGCATCTATCGCACAAAGTAAATAGTTATTTTCGAATATCTGCAGTACTATTATTGAGAAAGTCTTTAAACTGTAGACGATTCAATTTCTTATCACTGCATGAGGTTTAACCAAATATTAGATGGATCGGAATAGGGAGTGAGTCACCTACTATAATTGCAAGATTAATCAAACAATTTTTATATATTTTTAATGGCAAAAGCACGCTATACAATTAAAAACTAAGAAAAAAACACTACGATAGGGGTAGCGAATCGCAACGGTTTAATCTAGTATATAAATAAAACTAGCTGACCGCCACGGCTTCGCCGAGTAGCTATTTACTAATGATTTATAGCAAACACATATACCACTAATTAATAACTTTCTAAAGTTTAAGCGTAGGTGAAGAGTAGTGAAAAGGATGCAGTGTTGTTAGCTCTTCAAGTTTCTCCAAAAAAATGTATATTATTAAGAAAAATGTTTGTCTTTACAAAATATCTCCTGAAAATTTCAAATCGATTAAAAAAAACATCAGCCAAATCGCTCCAGCCGTTCTCACGTGATGCCATTCAATAAATGGACCATTTCATTTTTATATATCGGTCATTTCATGTCAAGTGAACAAACTTTTGAAATCTATGTCTTCCGATTGGGATGAAATTTGCACCAGGGCTAGTTCTATTTGACACAATTTTTCAACAAGATCGGTCGAGAACTGTCTCAGTTAGATAAGGTAAAATGTGACATTTTCGCCAAGCAGATGTTTTTTATCATCCATGTTTTTTATCATCCTATTGTTCTTAGCAAAATATGTCCCAAATAGTATAGATAACTATTTCTAAAATTCCAAAAAAAAAAAAAAATAAAATTTTTTGAAATTTTTTTCCGAAATCAAAAACTTGTTTGTCTTTTTTTTTCAAAATGGGCCTTTTTATCTCAAAAGAAAGCTTAGATATTTTCCTTGAAGACCTATTTGGTCGCTTAGTGGGATGCATACAATTATTTATTATTTTTGGAAAATCAAGATCGGTCCATAATGAAGATCGGTCTATAATTAGTTATAGTTCCCTTACGAAAAATACATTAACCAACATAAATTGTTTATAAATATTCATATCGAATCAAAATTTTACACAGATCAGTTGTACATATGCAAAAATTGTAATACTGGATTTTGTGACGATCAGTCCATAATCTCATATAAGATCCACTTCCAAGAATAAATTTTAGGGGGCGAAATTTATCCAAAAATATTATTTGTGGATCAGAAATGTTTGGTGTTCAAAATGGGCAATATCGGTCCAACCAAAAAAATTTCGAAACAAAATGTCCGTCAGATGTTTCAAATACTAGGAGACCTAGAAAACCAATATTTGCTAGAAATATTTATTGCTAATAGCTAACTTATGTATCGAAAAATAGGTTTAATCTTAAAGTAAGTAAGAAAGTATATTCGGTCAATTCCGACCATACACCGAGAAGATGATTATAAACAGTCTTCTTTTAAAATTGTTATGGGAGCTATGTCTAATTATGGACCGATCGCCATACAATTACTTGTATGAAAATACTTCGATATACACGAGAAAATACATTTATTATATACATTGAATAGTCATTAGTTTTGGAAAAACTTTACAATCATAAGTTGTAAAACACGTATACTGGTGTTAGAAAAATCAATGCATAAGGAATGCTGGAAATAATTCTGACCAATAGTATGCATAGATATATAAATATTCCGTTTCAAACTTTGGAGTAGAAATATTTTCAAATAATTAAATGTGATAATGATTGAGATAATATTAATAATTATTCAAGTGAAGAGGAGTCAAATTGCATTGACTCCTAAAATTTTCAATGTAGACGAAAATTGGGAAATCATATTGACCATCCTGACAAGAATGTTTAAAAAGCTCTTATTACAAAATTCAAAATTGAAATTTACTACTAATATTTTTTAGTAATAGAAAATATAAAGCTAAACAAATCGGGTGAACCAACTAAAAGTTTTCTACACAAAATGCATAACAATCGGTACCCGTCTTATATTGGTGGCACAGCCGAGTATAACACTCTTACTTATTCAAACTTACCTTATGTATATTTTCTCCTTGGACACATCATCTAACAAGCATACACCCCTCAAGGCATCATAGATCCAACCCTCGGTACACTGACACAGTGTGGAAGTGACACAGGAGCCGTTACGACAATTCCATTCATTGCAATAGCCCACACATTCTGTTAAGCCGCTATCGGGATTAATGCGCGATATGAAACCCTTTTCACAGCTACACAAATTTGGCGCCACACATTGGCCATGTTCACAGGACTGCTCACACACAGGCTCACACTCCACCGAGCTATTGTTTAGAAAACGATAACCCTCCAGGCATTCACACTTATTGGGCTTACGGCACTCGGCATTGATACAGGTCTCCTTGCAAATAGCCTGGCAACTGTGTGGCATAGAGGAGTTGGTTACACGATAGCCATCATTACACTGGCACTTGTTGGGCGCCACACATTTGCCATTCTCACAAGTAGGCCTGCAGCGGGCCACACACAAGTTAAAGTACTTGGTATCCTCAAAACCATCCCAGCATTCACAGGTATTGGGCTCCACACAATTGCTGTTGATACAGGTGGGCAAACATACCGGATCACAGATGCTATTTGAGCCTTCACGCAAACGATGACCCTCATAGCAACGACACACGCCGCCAGCCGAACACACACTATTTATACATTTCTGGGGACAATGAGGCTCACATTTGCCCGTCAGCCATTTCTTTTCATAGCCCGCATCACAACTACATATGCCGGGAGCAATGCACTTGCCATGACCGCAGTCGAAGTTGCAAACTGGTTCACATTGATTAGGATATTTGGCATTGGGTTTGTAGCCCATGTAGCATCTGCAAGTATCGGGAGCTGTACAAGTGCCATGCAGACAGGGTTTATTGCAAATGGGTATACAGTGATAGAAGAGCAATGATTGGTAGCCTGCATTACAGGTGCATATGCCGGGTGCTGTACAATTACCATTTTTACAACCTTTGGCGCAGTAAGGCTCACACACCTTTTCCTTGTTGTCCGTATACACATAACCCTCATTGCACTTGCAGGTGTCGGGAGCCGAACAAAAGCCATTTACACAATCCCCCTTACAAATGGGTGTACAACGGTGAGCATCGGTTTTCTCATAACCCTCATGACACTCACATTTGCCCGGCTCACTGCAGAAACCATTTTCACAGTCTTTGGCGCATGTCGGTTCACACCAAATTCTCGAGCCATTACGATAGGCATGACCCTCGAAACAGGTACACTGATTGGGAGCCGTACAAAAGGCATTAACACACTTATCCTTACACACCGGCATACAAGCCTGAGAACTGAGACCCCCGAAATTCGTATAGCCCTCCTTACAGGCACACACCTCCGGCTCTTTGCACACACCATTCATACAGCCACTAGAGCATACCGGCTCACATTTACTTATCGTTCCCAAACGCAGCACATAACCCGGATTACAAGTACACTCATTGGGCTTACTGCACACACCATTCTCACAGGGTTCCTCACACAAGGGGACACAGCGTTTTAGGCTTTCATCTAGCACATAGCCAAAATTACATGTACATTTATTGTTGGTATCACAGCGTCCGTTAGTGCAGTCCATATTTTTACAGGTGGCTTGGCACTCTGTCTTACTGCCATTTACCCAAGTGAAACCCTCATTGCAGGTACATTCTTCCGGACCGGTGCACTTGCCATTCACACATGTCTCCAGACACAGAGGTTCACAAATAGTGGAGTTTTTGTAGTTTTGATAGCCATGCACACAGAGACAGATATTGGGGCGTATACACTTGCCGTGTTTGCAGTCGACACAGGAGGGTAAACATTCGCTGTGAAGGATGAAAATGGTTATTAGTTAGAAAATAAGATTTTTCAAATGTTGAATTTATGCTAAGTTTGTAAGGACAAGAATATAAATAAATTAAAGGATAATCTATATCATACATATGTATTCCCTATGGGAAGTTCAGAAGCTTTGTGAAGACCTTGAAATTTGACTTCCTGGAATGGGCAATAGCTATGGATTATGGTAGTATCAGAAATGGTGATTTCGACATGGAAGACAAAAATCGCCAAGACAACCATTATATTCCATCCTAACAACGCTCGGCCACATGTTGCAATACCTGTGAAAAAGTATTTATAATGAAGTGGTTGAAAAGTTTTGCCTCAGCCACTTTATAATCCAGACCATGCCCCGTCCGACTGTTATTTGTTTCGGTCGCTGCAGAATGCTCTCTCTGAGATACATGTCATGTGCATTTAAGTTTGAATTGATAAATGAGCGACTATTTGAACTGTTGTTGTTGTACATTTTAAATAAATAAAGAGTTTGTTACAAATTTTAAACTACTAAATCAGAAAAGAGGAAAATAATACTGTCAAATATTCAACACTCTCAAATACAAAATTCAAAACCGAAATTATAGAATTTTATCCATCGACCAAATATTTTAAAACTAGTTTAGTTGCCAAATTTTATTCAATGTATTACAAAAGTTTTGAACATACATATGTACAAACGAGTATTTTACTTATTAGGATAAAGTATAATTAAACCATATTATTCTTGAGTATACTTGTTATGACTGATCAATATTACTTATACGCTCACATGATTAATGTGAAAAATACAAATGCAACTGGAGCACAGTGGGGGAAATGAAAAAAAAAGTGGAAATACATCTGGACTTCTAAACTGATAGTCAGATTTTATTAAAATTTCTCATGACTATAGAGGATACTATAGACATTAACTTGGGGCGGAGCCTCAAGGCCCCAAAGTGGGATATTTCGGGTATATGAAAAATCAAAAATGATGTCAAATGTTTGTTCTCGATCCTATTTGAAAGATTTGTATATGTGTAGAATCTACTAGAAGAGAGCTACAAAAAACATAGCTATAACTATATTTTATCAATTTTCCCACTGTGTGGCGTTAAGAACTTATTTTCGGAAAATCTACAGATAGCACTTATTTAACACAAGCCACCGTTATTTGGATATCTTGCATATTACTTGGCAACTATATTATTCTTTTTTTTTGAATTTTAAAAGAAAAACACATGTACAAATTTCTCAGAAAATAATTATTGACAAAACTAGAGGTGAGAAAATTGTAGCCATCATTAAGAAGTAAATAAAAAAATCAGTTTTATATACTACAGTATACTATTACTGAAATATTATTCCTACTTTTTCAAATAAAATACCTTTTGATCAAATATTTTATATCTTTTGGTTGATATTTTTAGAAAAAAAAAACACGAAAAAAAAAACAAAAAACAAACAAAATAGGATACAATGTTTGATAGATAACTTTATTAAATAAACCTACAACCAGAATTAAACTCGTTTCAACATTGGCGCCCATTCACACACTCCAGCATACAAATATTACGTTTTTTTTTCTGATGCCTCTCTTAAGTAGTTTAAAAATACAACAACATGCTTAATCATGAAACCCATAGACACTTATTAATTAATTTTTATTAATTTAGGATTTCTTTTTTATACATGCACACAGAAAACAGATTCGTGATAGCAATCGAATTTGTTGCCAATCGAATGATTCTACCTTAGTGCCCGAATTTTACAGTTGTGGCTACAAAATTTTAAAAGGTGTAACAAAAGTTTGGTTGCTTTAACCGAAATTATTCTTTATCAACTGAATTTCTGTTGATAGAACCGAAAAATTCTATGTATGCAACCGAATCATTCGATTGGCAACAAATTCGGTTGCTATCACGAATCTGTTTTTTGTGTGCATGTATAAAAAACCAATCCGAAAAACTTTCCTTTAAGTCAGTATGTGTTTGAATTCAAAATTTACATTTAATATGTTAGTATACATATTTTGCATGCAACATAAGAAAATTCCGAACAAATTTTTCAAAGGAGGTAAGTTTTGTGGAACTTCTAAGGAGGAACTGAAGGCTTTTTATATAAGTATTTGATATTGCAGAAAATCTTGGGACTAGGAGATTGCTATTTTAGTAAAATTAAAAATTTATGCATCTTTCGGACATCATTTATCTTAAAAACTAAATAAATTATAAAATGCTGATTTTCCATGAAGAAAAATATTAAATTTGAATTAATGAAAAATCTTAACCTTTTAAGATATCATAACAAAATTTGGAACTAATATAGATCCAAATGTTTTTAAATCAATAGCATTAAAATGTTTGACATTTTTTATTTTCAAATACCGAAATTCCTTAAAGGAGTAAAATAAGTTTCAAAAACTGATTTTTTTTAGAAAAATGCCTATTGTGACGTCATTTACCGTGTGATAGTAAAATAAAACTTTGTAAGTATTTAAGTAACATATTGAATTATACAAATAAGGAACATCTTCGAGGATCGGTGCTTTGCCTTTTTAGAATTTTTTACTCAAACCTAAATTTTTTTTTAAAAATTGTTTAAGTTTGGATAGGTCTGGGGGGTGTTGCGTCGGCTTAAGTGAGCAAAGTTTTAGTTTACATGCTTTTGCATTAAGTTGTCTTTCTGGATCATATAAAAACTGTATACAGCCCGAAGAAAATTTTTTTTCTACAAAAGAAAAAGTATATGGGCTTTTTTGGGAAAAAATGTAAGAAGTACAGCCTTTTTTACAGGTCCCAAATTTAAATGCGTGTAACTTTTTATAGGGACAATATAACTGTTAGCAAATTTTTTTTTTATAATTTTTTTAAAAATAAATTTCGATCTAAAAAAAGCATAAAATTATCTAGCAAAATTAAAAAAAAACATGTAAGAGAGCTCTATTCGGCTGTGCCCAATCTTATGTGCCCTTCACCAAATTATACTTTAAAATAAAAATTTTCAATATTTTTAGGTAAACAACATTAAATTTTTTTTTTAAATTGTTTTTCAAAATTTAAAAAAAAAATTTTTTTTTTTCAAAATTGTTTTCAAATATTTTTTTCAAAATTGTTTTTTTTATTTTTTCCCAATTTTTTTTTTAAATTTTTTTTAAATTTTTTTCCAAATTTTTTTTAAATTTTATAAAATATTTTTTAAAATTTTTTTTTCCGATTTTGACACATTGTAGGTCCAAATTACTATAGCCATATATACATCGTTGCAATGGACTTTGAAATATCTATCATTAGATATTCATAATGTCTATGTTAATGACTTAGTAACCCAGATATAGATCAAAAATAGGCCAAAAATCGAGGTTGTCCCGGTTTTTTCCTTATATCTCAGCCATTTGTGGCCGATTTTCTCGATTTTAAATAGCGACCTAGCCGGAAGAATTCTCGATATATTGATGTATCAATTATGTTTGTAAGTTATTTGGGGGCTACGGAAAGTTGATTTCAACATACAGACGGACAGATGGACATGACTATATCGACTACGCTATATATAACGATTCGGAATTTATATACTTTGTGTGGTCGCAAATGACAAATGTAGAAATTACAAAAGGAATGACAAAATTATATATACCCTTGCCAATCATGGTAAAGGTATAATGTATTAATAATACTGAATATCTCTTCAATTGATAGAGATAACCTACACACGTAAGCGTATAGATCTTCGCAAGGACTATTTCTATTTTAAATTTCAGCTCATTCGGAACATAAATGGATTTTTGGAGATTTTATTTTTAAATATTTAAGACCCCAGGTAACCAATTTTGAGGTGCCACGACCTGGCCCCCATTAGCGCGGAAGCTTAACAACTCAAAATCATTTCAGCTCCAATCATGTGAAATTTCGTATCAATATCTCCATTAGTTCCCGAGATACCGAATATGTCCAAAAAAAAACGTTTCTAAACCACTGTGCAATGTAAAATGTTTTACAGCGATGAAACCAAAAAAAAAAATAAAAAAAGCAAGTATAGTCGGTCAAGTCCGACCGTATAATACCCTACACTGTATATGAGCAAATCATTATTCTATCAAAATTTCAATAATTTTTCTTTGTGAGTAATTTTCGGAAATCGGTCTTATATGGGAGCTATGACATATTATCGATCTATGGCCATGAAATTTGGACGAGTGATATCTTTCTATATTAGACATATTTTTGTTGAAGTGTTTCTGGATACCAACATTTTCAAGAGTTTTATGCTCGTTAAAGTAATTTTCGGAAGTGGGCCTTACATGGAAGCTATGATCAATTATGAATATAATGGAATATAAAACTTATTTGTAGAAAAAAAAGTATCTATGGGCAATAAAGTCCTATTTTGGGAGTACATTTGCCTGGCGCTAAGAGAATTAATGAAACGATTTCAATCAATATCAGTAGGCTTTGTTGTTGGGTCGAAAAAAATTTATGTGCTATGTTTTATTGAAACATCTTTGGAAATGCGACCTGTACTTTGCGCACAAGTTTACATGGCAGCCACCCAGCCAGACGGACGGACGGACATCGTCAAAAAGTGATTCGATCGGTATATTTTAAGGTGGGTGTTAGCCAATATTTTTAAAAATCAGCACAAACTCATAATATCCTCCCCACTATAGTGGTGTAGGGTATAAAAATGAACCTATAAGCATACGAGAAATTAAAGACGTCTCAACATTCACACACTACAACTTGCTGTTTATGTCTCTTAAAAAGTATAGAAATAAAACTTCAATCAAAATTACGACAACTTAACTGCACACTAAACTCATAAATATAGGCATTAAAACTAAAAACTAAGCACCAATATCAAAGTTTAAATTAGTTTTTGTTAAAATATAACAGTTTTGTTGGAGGTATAACTTTTTTTCTGTTCAACCGATTTTGTTGATTTTCAATACCAAACTGCTTAGGACCATGATAAACATTTTACATGAATCTTATTAATTTCGAGTAAGTATTTTGCACATGAGCATGTTTTACACAAACATAGGTAAATTAACTTATAATTTCGTAAAAATAAATATTGAGAACATAAATCGTATTTATTTATCACGTGAAATTATTTCTTTGTTTGTTGAATTATATGTCATTACCCTGTCTATCGGTAGTAGCCAACAACCTGTACACAGTAGTCACTTTACACAAAATTTTAGATTGATACAAATGTTGGAAAATTTTTTTTAATGAATTTCACAAAAAAAAAAAAAATTGCCAAACAAAAGATTCCTAACAGAACATTTAGAAACTGACTCACTAAATGTGAACGAACCTTTTCTTTTTTATTTTATATTGAAATCAACAAATAAATTTGAATTTTTTTTATTGTTTTCAATATAAAATAAGAAAGAAAATCTTCGTTCGCATTTAGTGAGTCAGGCCCTAAGGAACTGACTAAAATCAATTCCTAAATAATCTGCTCGATATTAAGCCTACTTTTAGTGATCCTTTATTTGGTTAAAATTATTTATAATTATCTGTCTTTACACTTACCCTGTGGCTGTATCCTCTTTATAGCCCTCACAGCACACTTCCTCTATATCGGTGTATGTCTCACGTATCGGCCTTAACACCAACGGATTATGACAATCAAAACTTGTACAGGCTACACTAGAATCCGGATATTTACGCATTGTGACCAATGACACCCGATATTTTGTGGTACTAAATTAGCGAAAAGAAAATTAATTTTAAAAACAAATTAAGTATTTCCATAAAAAAATTCCATTAACAAAGAACTAAAAGAAAATTGTAATTTCTTACGATATCTTTTCGGTGCAGGTCATAACCGCCCTTATGTTTAACACACACATTATGCAAATTATTAAAATTAAACACTTCATTATGAAATTTTTTGTTTTGCTTTTTGGTTTTCTTATTTTATTTTAATTAATATTTTATGTTAATTATGTTTTAATGCAATTGTTGCAATTTGAAATAAACGACTGTTCTTTAGAGCAGCCTTCAACAAATTGAATTAATTTAAGATTTTTAACAAACTGAAATGATTTTTTTTCTTTTTCGGTTTTTTGCATTATTTATTATTTTTGTGCATAAAGTGTTCTTATCTATTTAATAACACTCTCGTAGTTAATACTTATATACGAAATATATGTAAGTTTTTACGTCTGTATTTATGGTTTCTACAAATGTATGCATTAGGAACACACAAGTTAAAATTCTTATAAATGCAGACCGGTTTTGCGCCTGGTTCGGTTGGATTCTCTAGTATGGCATCTTTAGTTACTTATTTATTTTCAATTAATTTTTATATAAAAACAATATGCATCTTTATAAAATAGCAACCAATGAACTCTTTCTGCTAGTGATAAGAACATTTCTTTTCTATATTTATCAACAAAAAAATTATATATATTAAGTATTATTTTTGAGGTACAAGCACCAACAATCGCCTTTTTTAAAAATCCAACATGCTGGACAAGGAAAGCTATAAACTTGGCTGCACTTCATGTTATAAATACTTAAGTAAGGGAATTGGTCAATAAACTCTAGCATCGCCCGAAATAATAAATAATTTATTTAAATATACTTAATCATTAAATTGTTTGTAATTATACTAGGCAATGAAAAATTAATGCAATTTTTTAATCTCAATCTTCTTTTAAATCCAGAAGTAATAATATGACCTCCATAAGTTATTTTGAATCATGTGAGGTTAACATTAAAAATGACTACATTGACGGGTGTATACAATAGATGGCATATAAGTTTTGAATAACTTATATGTCATTTTAAAGGGAACGTATCTGCCATTTCTTCTCAAAGTTTTTTTTATCTTGGAAATTGTGGAATTTTGTCCCAAAGCGTATTATGCAGGAAGTTTTGCTTTACTTCTTTAATATGCAAAAAATGCCGTTGATGAACACCGATTGCTTAGCAATTGCGTGCGAGAGAGGGTTTATGCGGTTCGGAAGTGGTGATTTTGAAACGGAAGACACAGATTGGCCAGGATAGCCAAAAAGTTTTCAGACCAAGAATTGCTGGCATTACTCCACGAAAATTATTGTGAAACTAAACAAGAGCTTGCAAAATCATTAGGAGCTACCCAAGCAGCAATTTGAAATGTTTGCAAGTAGCAGGATTCACCAAAAAGCAGGGGAATTGAGTACTATTCGAGTTGAAGCCGAGAGACCTTGAAAGACGATATTGAATGCTATAAAAGAAAATCATTATTGTACCGAATCATTACTTGCGATAATCCGAAGCATAAGAGATCGTATGAAAAGCCCCACCAACGAGCCGAATCGGCACCAAAGCCAAATATCCATTGTGTCAAGCTAAAGCTCTGTTTTTGTTGGGAGCAAAAGGGTCCTATATATTATGAGCTGATGAAATCTGGCCAGACCATTTCAGGGAACCTCTACAAAATGCAACTGATTTGTTTAAAGCGAGTATTAACCGAAAAACAGCCAGAATATGAGGCCAGACATGAAACAGTAATATTACATCATGACAACGCGTTGTCATTGGGTCCACATTTCCTTCGGGGCTGGGAAAATACTTTGGAAATAAATAGGAATCATTTTAAGGTTTCCATAGCTGCTTTCCGTTTTCTGATTCCAGCTTTGGGATTTTAGAACATGTGGCCCAAATTTGAAATTTTGATAAAAAATAGGTGAAATTCCGAAGGTCGTAGGGCCGACATATTCGAAAAACCAGACATGTCTTTTATACCAAAATGTTTTCCGTAAAGATTCCTTACGGAAACACATGAAATTGTTATATGTTCTTAAATAAAGTTTTTTTTTTTAAATAAAACAAGAGTTAAGTCACCTTTTCGACCAAAAAACTTGCAAAAATTTACTATTTTTTGAATTTTTTAATTGAAAATCGTTTACTTTTGGATCCATAATTGATATTGCCCTGAAATCTCTTTTATGTTATTGGTAATTTATTTGTTTAACTAACAAAAGAAATTCGAATTCATTCGGTCCAAAAGTAAGCCGTATATTAAAAACAAGTAAGAAAGTATGGTCGGTCAAGCCCGACCAGATAATACCCTACACTAAGTAAATGAGCAAAAACATTTTTCTTTCAAAATTTCAATAATTTATGTTCGTGAGCGATTTTCGGAAGTGGGCCTTATATGGGAGCTATGACAAATTATGGACCGATCACCACGAAATTTGATCACGTGATTAATGTTTATATGAAAGTTATTTATGTTGAATTTTATGTGTATACCAACATTTGTAGGAGAATTATGCTCGTTAAAGTGATTATCGGATGCAGGCCTTATATGGGAGCTATGACTAATTATGGACCGATCATAATAAAATTTGGTGACATGAATGCCCTATATATAAAACTTATTTGGACAAAAACTTGTGTAGATACCTATATAAATTAAACATTTGTGACGGATAAAATCCACTTTCGGGAGGACATTTGTATGGGGGCTAGGTCAAATAATGAACCGATTTCAGCCAGTTTCAATAGGGATCGTCCTTGGGCAGAAAAAATGATATGTACCAAATTTTATCGAAATATCTTTAAAATTGCGACCTGTACTCTGCGCACAAGCTTTACATGGACAGCCAGCCAACCAGCCAGCCAGCCAGACGGACGGACGGACGGACGGACATCGTTTAATCGACTCAGAAAGTGATTCTGAGTCGATCGGTATACTTTAAGGTGGTGAGGCCTAGCCCCACTGTTCGCTAGGCCTCCCCCTTGGGGCATGGATAAGCATCTGGGTGAGCTCCACACCTTGATGTTATGCTTCAAGGGGAAATATGGGGCGAAACCGGGGCTCCGAGGTGCACGGACCTCATTCTAGGTAAGAATTTAATTTATTAAATTCGCAGCTGACTAGAGTCTCATCTAGTATAGCGGGGGTCCTACTGCCTAAGGATTTCGGTCCTGTAGGACCGTTGGTGAGGTCACTTCGGTGAAGAACGCTAGTGGTTGTAATTGATACCCAAAGCGGGGAAAATATCGTTGGTTAAAGGACTGATATTTGGGCTAGTGCTAAATTTCGGACTACCAAATGTATCTTACTAGGTGCTGTTGCTGACTCAACATAGCCATAACCAACTGGTGTTTGTGCTCAGGAAATGTATTGAGGCAGTAGCATTCGTGATGTACTGGTCGTTGGGCTTGGTTCTCCGTCGAGGTCAAAAGTGTGTGATATAGTACACTCACTTTGACTTTTATCGGCTGGGAACTTTTGAAGTCAGAGACCATACATCGGACTGGATCACCAGGCTTAGATAGCCCGAGCTCTCGACCAAGGGGATTGTGCATTGATCTGTGCAATCATTGTACAAGAAGTTGCCAATTGACTGTACCTTGCAAGTCATTCAATGGCGGTGATATACGCATTGTTTCTGTCCGGTGTTAAAACCACCGTGGGATTAAGCCTATGCGCCAGGTACCGACGTAAATCTTAGACACGCTTTCTGTGCGCTAGGCCACATGTCGAAATACACATTAAAAAGTATTTAAAATTAAGTGATTGTGAAGTTTTGCTGCATCCGCTTTATATTCCAGACCGTGCTAATCCGACTACTATTTGGTTTCATGTGATGAGGCCAGGTTTCAACAGCTCATAACATATATAGGACCCTTAGCGCCATGGATATTACGCTTCGGGTTATTGTAATGGATCAATTTTTATAACGTTCAGACATCGTTTCAAGGTCTGTCGATTTCAATTCGTATGGTAGCCAATTTCCCTGCTTTTGGATGTATCTTGCTCCTCGCAAATGTTTTGAAATTGCTGCTTGAGTAGCTCCCAATGATTTTGCAAGCTCTCGTTGAGTTTGACAACAATCTTCATTGAGTAATGCCTCCAATTCTTTCGCTAGCCTGGACGATATTTGTCTTCCGTGACAAAATAACCATTTCTGAACTGAACAAACCATCTATCGCACGTTGAAACCGATGGAACACCGATGGCATGCATCGTTGAGTTATGCTGGCTTTGAGGGTCTCTGTGGTTTTTGCATTATTCGCGACATAAGAAACCCCTACAACAATAAGTCTAACAGCAATCGCCCGATTTAGGTGACCACTCCACATCCCCTTCACATAAGATCATACCCTCAAACCTCATATGCAGAATGTCACATATGGGATGAGCTGTGTGGTCCATAGCGCCGTCCTGTTGGAACCTTATGACTTTGGTATCCATATCATCTAATTCATGCCAAAAGAAGTTAGTAATCATTGACCTATAAGACTCGCCGCTGACGGTGATGGAGTGGCCAACGTCGCCATCCAAAAATCCACACCAAACAGACACTTTTCGGAATGCTTTGGATGCGCTTGTAACTGCTATGGATTGTTTGTTGACGTACCCATTCAGAAATGAGACTCATTGCTGAAGATGGTTTTTTGATAAAAATGCACATTTAGCAAACACACGTTGTTGTCCACGATCGTTTACCTCTTGGGTCGTTTGAATTTTGTACGATTGCAGGCCCAATTCACAAGTTGTGTTCTGCTAAATGCCGAATTCTTGTGAGCGAAATCGACTTGCGTTTCGTTTTCGTACAGCTGTTGGTTCTTTGTTTACTGAACCACTGTACTCAAATTTATTCATCACACTGCGAATAGTACGACTATTATAGTGACCGTAAAATGGGTGAAGCGCGCGGAACTTTACCCGAACAGAACAGCCATTCTTATAAAACAATTTTAGCATTTGTATATGTTGTTGCATAATACTAAGCCCGTGAGACTTGGAAAATAGCCGATGGTTGGTCATATATTACCTTAATAATAAATTTCAATGCATTTTGTAAGAAAGAGTTCTGATAGCTCTTCGTAGGTTATTTTTATTGTTTTGTTTGCAGAATCGCCTTTTATTAATATAGTAAATTCAAAAGATGTCGTCATATTGATGTGAGTCAGACTGCCTGCCTTAAAATCATTTTACAAATTCATAGTAAATTTAGAAATTGAATAATTATACAACTAAAATATTGTGATAACGAATTAATTGAAATTTTTATACGGGAACTAGAAACTATTGAATCATACAAAAAAATTCTAATAAAACAATCTGAACACAACATTTACTATTTCGCAACTTATCAATGATTCTAAGAAATAAATTTAACTGAAGTACATGAAACCACAGATCAGAAAGTGGTTTTAAATGTGGTTACTTCGAGAAATAAACTCAAACAAAATAAATATTAAAAAAAACACACACACATACGATTCCCTTGAGTTTTAATAGTGACGATGCATCGCGATGTATAAATTGTAGACAGTAAAGTTATATGTAGCTCCTTTAACTCCTATGCTCTTAGTCTCACTACATCGTATCAATTAGTTTTCTCCTGGAACACATATGTCCATAAGTTAATGTAATAATTAGTTCAATATAAATTTATATAAAGGAAACCATAATTGAACGACTCAGAATCACTTTGTGAGTTGATTTAACAATGTCTGTCAGTCCGTCCGTCCGTCCGTCTGGCTGGCTAGCATGTAAACCTTGTGTGCAAGGTTAGGTTACGTTCCATAGGCAGCCGCTCACAAGCAGCTCACTTGGGTCCATTCATATCTGATCCCATTGTGATACCCAAGGCGTAGTCATCAGGGTATTTGCAGTACTTCCGTTGACTCCAAATTAAACCAACGAGATTCCCGGATAAAGGAATAGATTCGTCTCAGATTCATCATTGATAGCTCGTCCAAACATGAAAGGAATGGAGATCCGAGGATACGTTCCCTCAGGTTTGTCAGAGCCGGACATTGGCAGAAAAGGTGATACACAGTCTCTTCCTCTTCTTCATTATGGCAGCTTCTACAGTAATCATTGTACCGTAGGCCCATTCTTCTAACATGTGTCCCGATTAAACAGTTTCCTGTAATAAAGGAGACAATTAGCCTTATTTGCACACGACAGTAATCTATAAGTAGATTCGTCCTGCTGGCATCATATACGGGCCAAGTCGACCTCTGCGGTAGCACAGGAAGGTTCATTATTCCACCTGTTTTGTGCAGTCTCATATAATTTCTGCTGAACAGCCATCTTGCATTTAACAAGGGAAGTACCAGAAAAGGGGTCGATCGCCTCTTCACTCATCATCGCAACCCTTTTGGCCAAATCATCTGCTATACAATTACCCTGATTTCCATCGTGTCCAGGGTCCAATATTAGCGTTATCCTACAATGTCTCGCTATCTCATTTAGGAATATCCGGCATTCCTCAGTTAGCCTAGATGTCGTAAAGACACGCGCTATTCCGTTAACGGCAGCCTTGCTGTCAGTAAATATACATATATCAGGAGATATTCGATAATACCTCAGCCAGTTGGATGCACGTTTAATGGCATTAATTTCCGCCTGAAGAACAGTGCAGAAGTTAGATAGCCTAAAGAAGGATTTCATCCCAAAGTTTTCAATGTAGAAACCTCCACCGACCCTATTGCCCCTGTTAGAACCATCAGTGTATATCCGTATGACGTCGGCAGGGGGGGAAGATTCCGAGTTGCCATAAATCCCTATTCGGGATCATAATATGGAAATGCCTATCGAAAAAAGGTTTTACCATGCAGTAATCGACATTACCATGTATGTGCCCATAGTAATTCGGTATTCTAGAGTGTCCTAGGTCCTTACCAGACCACGAACAACCAGCATTTAGTCTCACAGCAGAGTTGAGAGCCATTTGTATCACCATCAAATCAACTGGTAACCAGTTAAGAATAGTAAAAAGTGCCTTAGAGGAGGTAGACCTTATAGCGCCTGTAATCAGTATCGCGATAGTCCTTAGAACTCGTTCAACGGCCTTCCGGTGAGTAGCATTATCCAGAGCCTACCACCACATCAATACTCCATAGAACAAGATGGGTTTAACGACTGCTTTGAAGATCCAATTGATTCCTTTCGGCACATACCTTTCGGAGTAAATGGCCACTGATACTGTTCTGAATGTTCAAATTCCAGGACAATTTCTTATCTAGAATGATGCCAAGATACTTTGCATTATCCCTGATATCAAGACTGATTCCATTCAGTCTAGGTGGTCTAAAGTCATCGATATTATACCTCCTAGTGAAGAGAACCAATTCCGTTTTTTGGGGGTTCACACTAAGTCCACGTGATATACTCCACTCCCTCAGTGTACTTAATGCCGATTCCATACAACTAGATATTGTATTCAGAAAATTACCAGATATAAATACTGCAACATCGTCAGCATACGCGACTGTTTTAATCCTTCTGTTGTCCTTGTGTGCAAAGTACAGGTAATAATTTTGAAGTCATTTCGATAAAATTTGGCACATACATTTGTTTCGAGGACGAAGGATGAAACCTATTAAAGTTGGTTGAAATCGGTTAATTTTTTCACCAAATTCCCATACAAATGTCCTCCCGAAACATGACCTTTTTGACATAATTATCTTGTTTATGTATGTAGGTATCCACACAAATTACTCCACAAATAAGTTTTATGTAAGACTAGCTTGAAATAAATATTACTATTAAGTCTCCCTTTGTAAATTAATACAAATTCAGGATAACATGTCTCTACTTGCATGTTTATTAATTCATTACAAAAAGTACCATTCGAATAAAGAAAAAGTACCAACAAATCTCCCTCTAGAATTCTCACTCACTTATGGTCCTAATATGCTTAATTTCATGTTTCTAAGTCCATTGTTATATAAAATTCAAAAAGTACCATTAGAATATAGAAAAAGTACCAAAAAGCCCACACTTGTGGTTTCCCACTCACTCGGATCCATATAACCTTTATTTTATGTTTCTAGGTTCATTATTGGAGAAATTACAAAAAGTACCACTCGAATAAAGAAAAAGTACCAAAAAGTCTCCCCCTAGAATTCTCACTCACTTAGGACCATATATGCTTAATTTAAAGTTTCTAAGTCCATTTTTGTAAAACATTTCAAAAGTACATTTAGAATAAAGAAAAAAGTACCATATTGTCCCCACCTTCAATTCTCACTCACTTGGGACCACATATGCTTAATTTCATGTTTCTAAGTCCATTGTTATAGAAAATTCAAAAAGTACCATTAGAACAATAACAAGTAAGAGAGCTATATTCGGCTGTGCCGAATCTTATATACCCTTCACCAAATTATACTTTAAAATAAAAATTTTAAATATTTTTAGGTAAACAAAATTAAAATTCTTTTTCAAAATTTAAAAAAAAAAAATTTTTCAAAATTGTTTTTCAAAATTTTTAATTTTTTTTTTTTTTCGAAATTGTTTTGTTTTAATTTTTTTGGAATTTTTTTTTTAATTTTTAAAAAAAAATTTTTTAAATTTATTAGTGAAAAAAAATTTATGAAAAAAATTTTTTTTGGTAAAAAAAAAATTCGGGTTAAAAAATATTTTTCCCGATTTTGACTCATTGTAGGTCCAAATTACTATAGCCTTATATACATCGTTGCAATGGACTTTGAAATATCTATCATTAGATATCCATATTGTCTATATTAATGACTTAGTAATCCAGATATGATTAAAAATAGGCCATAAATCGAGGTTGTCCCGGTTTTTTCCTTATATCTCAGCCATCTGTGGGCCGATTTTATCGATTTTAAATAGTGACCGAGCCGGAAGAATTCCTGATATATTGATGTATCAATTATGTTTGTAAGTTATTTGGGGGCTACGGAAAGTTAAGATACATATCAGCTAACTTTAATGTCGATAAGTGAAATAATTTAAAAGACTAAAAAAGTACCATTAGGAGAAAGGTACCAATTTCCCTTTTCCTCCTTGAACACCCCTCAGGTTTGAAATTTAAAAATATTCCATTTTGCCAAAATTGTTTATGCTACAGACATGTCTCAAACGATTAAAGTCTGTGTTAATGTGCCCAAGAAAAAATATGTTTTAATAAAAGTACCAAACTGTTTACCCGGATTTAGCCCAATATAAACCTTGACACTCAAGTTTCAAATAACAACCTGTTAGTTAATTTTTATATGAATCTAGGAACCACTGATAAAAAAAATTATAAAAATTACCTTAATAATTTCAAATAAAATAAATTTTCCCAATTTTATACCCTTTTGGGTACCTTTTTTTTATCCCCATTACGGTGGTAAAATTATATTCAAATAAATTTCTGTGTCATGATGGGAGCTCATAATAAAATATTGTTATCTCTATGTCAAATTATAAAAAAACATATTTTATGAAAAAGTACCAAAAATAAACACAATTTTTATCCCTTAAGTGTTCGAATTTCCAAAAAGCACCAAACTTATATTTTTTATTTTTTAATAAGTAAAGAATACGATTTAAAATTTGTTTCTATGTTTATTAGTTTAATAAATACATAGGGTGTCAAAAAAGTACCCGTTTTCTCCCCTAATAGGTTCGAATTTCGAAAAAGTACGAAACACCTGTCAGCTTATTTTTAAAATGTAGTAACATGCACTTTTAAGTTTTTTTGTATCTTTATTAGTTTTGAAGATATAAGGTTACCGAATTTACCCGTTTTAACCCTTTTTAACCCCCTAAACGTTCGAATTTCCAAAAATCCCTTCTTATCGAATCGTTTTGGGGAGGGAGAAATCCACAGTTAAAATTTAATGATTCTACCTTCAGTCGTTTGGGCTGTGCGATGATGAATCAGTCAGTCAGTCAGTAACGTTACTCTTTTATATATATAGATGATAGACACTTAAACATTTCCTGCGGCTCAATACATAATCGACCATAGCTCCCAATCACTTGAACGAACATTAAATTCAACACAACTAAGGTCAGATCTTACAACGTTGTGAGAAAAATCTATATAAATATATAAATGTCTTTGTAAGTTTGTTTGTTTGTTTGAGCATCACGCCTAAACGGCTGAACCGATTTTATTGAAATTTAGAACGTAGATAGATCCTTACTTGAAAGCTTTTTTCAACACTTGGACCAGAAAGGGATAAACAGGGGGAAAACCAATTTTTTTTAATAAAATCCTTACATATTTTTTTTACAATGACAGGGGTCGCGAAGCGCACCGGTTCAAGCTAGTGTTCAATAAATGTGTTTCAACATAAGTTCACATGGTTGTATTAATCACTTTCTGACAACCGTGTACACGTAGCTATAGAAATAAATCACGTGATCTGTCTACAATTGACCATATCTCCCACATAAAGCCCAATTCCAAAAATCACGATTAAGATCAGAAATTTCATAAAAATTTTTAAATCTATATAAAATCTAAGAAAAGTAAGTTTCATATAGAAACAAGTAAGAAAGTATGGTCGGTCAAGCCCGACCATATAATACCCTACACTAAGTAAATATGCAAAAACCATTTTCTTTCAAAATTTCAATAATTTATATTCGTGAACGATTTTCGGAAGTGGGCCTTATATGGGAGCTATGACCAATTATGGACCGATCACCATGAAATTAAGTAGTGTGATTAATGTCTGTATGAAAGTTATTTATGTTGCATTTTATGTCTATACCAACATTTTTAAGAGATTTATGCTCTTTAAAGTGATTATCGGAAGCAGGCCTTATATGGGAGCTATGACCAATTATGGACCGATCACCATGAAATTAAGTGGTGCAATTAATGTCTGTATGAAAGTTATTTATGTTGCATTTTATGTCTATACCCACATTTTTAAGAGATTTATGATAGTTAAAGTGATTATCGGAAGCAGGCCTTATATGGGAGCTATGACTAATTATGGACCGATCATCATAAAATTTGGTGACATGAATTTCGTATATATAAAACTTATTTGGAGAAAAACTTGTATAGGTACCTATATAAATTGAACATTTATGACCGATAAAGTCCAATTTCGGGAGGACATTTGTATGGGGGCTAGGCGAAATAATGAACCGATTTCAGTCAGTTTCAATAGGCTTGGTCCTTGGGCAGAAAAAATGATATGTACCAAATTTTATCGAAATATCTTCAAGATTGCGACCTGTACTCTGCGCACAAGCTTTACATGGACAACCAGCCAGCCAGCCAGACGGACGGACGGACGGACATCGTTTAATCGACTCAGAAAGTGATTCTGAGTCGATCGGTATACTTTAAGGTGGGTGTTAGACTAATATTTTTGGGCGTTACAAACATCTGCACAAATCCAATATACCCTCCCCACTATGGTGGTGTAGGGTATAAAAACTCATGCGACCTAATTTAATTAAATCTTCGCCGCTTTATGTTTTTTATGTCACAATTAGAGAGCACTTAAATGCTGATAAGAACCAAGTTTTTTTTAATGATTTTTCTTGAGGTTATAGGATTAGAATTAAATCTAAATATAATTGCAAATAAATGGGCAAATAATGAGCAATATTAAAACACTTAACATAACACAACATAAAAATATAAAAATTAAAAATAATAGAAAAAGTAAATTTGAGACTCGTTTTGTTTTTGCTCTATTTTGGTTTGTTGTAATATTTGTACTCTTCTTATTAGGAGACCTGTTCGTAAAACGGTTATGAGAAATGGTTTTATGGTTGCGGAGGTAAGTAATAGGTTTACTTCCGATAAAGTGACCAATTTTTCTAAAAAGTATATTATTTATCAAACGGTTTATGTTTAAAATCTATTGTTTAGAAAGAAAATATACGTTATGTGGATTGCAAATATTAAGAACAATTTGATCCACATTTATTCCAAGCTAATTCTTTTTTTGATCAGATAAATAAATTTTTTGTCTTACAAAAAAAATTTCAAGTCAATATCTCAATTAGATTCAAAAATATACCACTTTAAAAGATCTAGCCAAGTGCTTTCCAAAAATATAAAAATCTTTAAAATCGGATGGGAAACAAAAAATGGCACGTATTTAAAAGTTTTACATGTCAAAGGTACCCTGAAGCATTTGTATGGTTAATTTGTATGCTTGGCTATGCCAACGTCAAATTTTATACCGATCGGACCAGCCGTTTAGAAATGCCAGATTTATTTCCAAAAAATGTTGATTCTGCCCCACTGTTCATTGGAAATTCCAACAACCTAAAAGACAACTTTTATATAGAAAAGTTAAGTAACTGATAACTTTTCTGTAGAAAAGACAACAGGTTATCGATAACTTTTCTATAGAAAAGACATGTTATCGATAACAAGTTTGGACTTATCGATAACATTGGTATAGAAAAGACAAGTTACAGATAACTTTTCTATAGAAAATTAAATTCATTATATATTATTTTTTCAGATAAAATTCGAAACAAGAGTTGTACATACTTGGTTATCGTTTAAAAAATAAACGATGTATACCATTTTGCCCGACTGGTTGTGAAAATGGCAACTGTGTGAAACCCAATCAGTGCGAGTGCAACATAGGATATACGCTTCTTAGTGAAAATACTCATAATCGGTAAGTTATTTATTTTTGTTAAAGTCAAGTTTATTTTAAAATAGAACTTTTGTTTTTTTCGTACCATAAGAAATATTTGAAAAAAGCTTTTCAAAACTTTTTCAAACATATACATTAGGGTGGCCCTTAATAAACGATAGTTGGATTTTTGCCAGCCTCACCGCCCAATTTGGTGAACATTGGTAAAAAAAGTCATCCTGAAATTTATTTAAGTAAATCAGTTGGGGTTAAGACCCTCTGAACCCTCTGAAGTTTTGAGATGCATATACAAGGGAAAAAACTGAAATTTTTTCAGTTTTTGTAAAAATATTGCCATTAAAAAATTTCTTTTTCAATTTAGTTTAAAAGAATAGAAATGTGTACGTAATTTTCGTTTTAATGAGACATAAGAAACAGAAATTGGTTAAAATATTTTAATGTTATTAGAAATTCCCCATGTCATTAACGTGTCTCAGGCAAATTGAACGAGATATGTGGGAACAAAACTAACATATTTTGATAAATATTAAAATAAAAGCTCATTTGTACTTAAAATATATCCATACTTACCAGTATATAAGTTTTTGGCTTCGTATGGTACCGTTAACCTATTCGCAGGTATGACCAAAAAAATTTCATTTTCAAATTTTTAAACATTTTTTTAAACAAATTTCAGAATTTTTTGATCATCACATTGACATTTATTGAGAATATAATAGGGAATGTAAATATGAAAAAATTATGAAAATATCTGCTATAGTTTTTCCGTACCTGCTATTTCAATTTTGTAATTTTCGAGAAAAACACATTATTTGGCCATATTTTGGCGAATTAGCTCAATTTCCCTACTGTTATGAATTTTAAGTAAAACCTATTCAAAAGATTGTTGTCCAGATAATTCTAAATATACTCTGAAAGTTTTACTAAAATTGGAAAACGTTAAACCTTAAATAGGAAGGTCAAAGTCAAATGTTTCAGTATTTGGAATCCATATAACATGAAGTCTAGTATTTTAGTATTTAAAAAATCAAGAAAAATATTTTTTACACCTAATTTTTGTTCACCAACAAAATTTTTGTTATAAAATTTTTTTAAATTCAAAAATTAAAAAAAAAACAAGTAAGAGAACTATATTTGGCTGTGCCGAATCTTATATACCCATCACCAAATTGTTCTTTAAAATAAAAATTTTTAATTTTTTTCCAAATTAAAAAAAAAATTTCGAAATTGGTTTTTTTAAATTTTTTTCCAATATTTTTTTTTTAATTTTTTTAAATTTTTTTAAATTTTTTAAATTTTTTTTTTAAATTTATTATTAAAAAAAAATTTAAGAAAAAAATGTTTTTAGTAAAAAAAAAAATTCGGGTTAAAAAATATTTTTCTTGATTTTGACCCCTTGTAGGTCCAAATTACTATAGCCATATATATACGTCGTTGCAATGGACTTTGAAATGTGTATCATTACATATCCATATTGTCTATATTAATATCTTAGTAATCCAGATATAGATTTTCCTTATATCTCAGCCATTTGTGGACCGATTTTCTCAATTTTAAGTAGCGACCAAGCCGTAAGAATTCCCGATATATTGATGTATCAATAATGTTTGTAAGTTATTTGGGGGATACAGAAAGTTTCAACATACAGACGGACATGGCTATATCGACTTCGCTGTCTATAACGATCCAGAATATATAAATATAATTTGGTGAAGGCACAGCCGAATATAGCTCTCTTACTTGTTTATACTTAAAATCGTTTTGTGGTATAAAATATGAGTGATCACAGGCTAAGCTTAGTTTTTCTAAAATCGTAGTATTTATAAAGTCATTAAGAGTTTAAAATATTTAAGATTTTTTACTAAAAATATTTTTGGTATTTGGTTATTAATGATTTAAAATATTTGAATTGACGATTTAACATATTCGAGTACCAAAATACAGTTTTTTTCCCTTTTTCTACCCTAAAAAGTTAGAATTTTGATAAGTTTTTAAGTAGCTAAAGATGCGTTTTAAATATTGTTGTATCTATATTAGTTAAGCAGATATAAGGTTAATGAGTTTATCCGCTTTTACCCTCTAAACCTTCGAATTTCCAAAAATCCCTTCTTAGTGGATCTACATTGGGAACGTATGGTTCAAATTTCAAGTCTATGACTTTTGGAGTTTTGATGGGCGATATGAATCAGTCAGTCACTCAGTAACGTTACTTTTATATACATACTAGCTTGACCCGGTGCGCTTCGCTACCCCTGTCGATGTAAAAATCGGTTCATCCGTTTAGTAATTATTGCTTAAAAACTAAAGGTACCAATTTTACCCGTTTTTCCCCCTTTTTATCCCTTTCTGGTCCAAGTATTGAAAAAATTTATAGCCTATTGACGCTTCCAAGTAAGGATCTATCTACGTTCCAAATTTCAATAAAATCGGTTCAGCCGTTTAGGCGTGATGCTCAAACAAACAAACAAACAAACTTACAAAGACATTTATATATTTATATAGATATACAGATAGATATATTTATACATTACAATAAATATTATGGTTTCTATTCTTTCTATGATTTTATGTAATTTAAATTCTATAAATATTTATAATAATTTTCTCAATTTTAAGTAGCGACCAAGCCGTAAGAATTCCCGATATATTGATGTATCAATAATGTTTGTAAGTTATTTGGGGGATACAGAAAGTTTCAACATACAGACGGACATGGCTATATCGACTTCGCTGTCTATAACGATCCAGAATATATAAATATAATTTGGTGAAGGCACAGCCGAATATAGCTCTCTTACTTGTTTATACTTAAAATCGTTTTGTGGTATAAAATATGAGTGATCACAGGCTAAGCTTAGTTTTTCTAAAATCGTAGTATTTATAAAGTCATTAAGAGTTTAAAATATTTAAGATTTTTTACTAAAAATATTTTTGGTATTTGGTTATTAATGATTTAAAATATTTGAATTGACGATTTAACATATTCGAGTACCAAAATACAGTTTTTTTCCCTTTTTCTACCCTAAAAAGTTAGAATTTTGATAAGTTTTTAAGTAGCTAAAGATGCGTTTTAAATATTGTTGTATCTATATTAGTTAAGCAGATATAAGGTTAATGAGTTTATCCGCTTTTACCCTCTAAACCTTCGAATTTCCAAAAATCCCTTCTTAGTGGATCTACATTGGGAACGTATGGTTCAAATTTCAAGTCTATGACTTTTGGAGTTTTGATGGGCGATATGAATCAGTCAGTCACTCAGTAACGTTACTTTTATATACATACTAGCTTGACCCGGTGCGCTTCGCTACCCCTGTCGATGTAAAAATCGGTTCATCCGTTTAGTAATTATTGCTTAAAAACTAAAGGTACCAATTTTACCCGTTTTTCCCCCTTTTTATCCCTTTCTGGTCCAAGTATTGAAAAAATTTATAGCCTATTGACGCTTCCAAGTAAGGATCTATCTACGTTCCAAATTTCAATAAAATCGGTTCAGCCGTTTAGGCGTGATGCTCAAACAAACAAACAAACAAACTTACAAAGACATTTATATATTTATATAGATATACAGATAGATATATTTATACATTACAATAAATATTATGGTTTCTATTCTTTCTATGATTTTATGTAATTTAAATTCTATAAATATTTATAATAATTTTTAATTTTTTCTAGTTGTGTTCCCGATTTGTAGTGACCAAGGCATGTGTACCTGGATTACTGGTTTTGAACTTGTAGGCGATACGTGTCAACAGTTAAAAAATGTATACATTTTTATAAGAAATTAAAAGTTGTTTTAATGAAAGATAAATACATATAGAATACTCCTGTCAAAGACCTAACTCAGTCGTCAGAAAACTAAGTGAGTGGTTATTGTTTTCATATAGCACCTAGGTTTTTGAAAACTGAGTTAGGCCTTTGGCATCAGAGTTTCCGATCTATGTGTATTTAACTATGGTTTTAATTACTTTCGCTATTCAATCAATAACTTTATAACTCAGAAAAAAATAAATATTGTTATTTTCTGTAGGTCTTGTAAAAAAAGACAATTGAAAAAACAAATTAAAAAATATGTATGTGAAAAAAATATTTATCAAATAAATTGTTTTATCTACACTACCATTTAAAATCGGACGAAAAGTAAATGTCCTCCTGCGCTTCTAGTAGGTAATGTATTGATATATGAAATTCAAAAATGATGCAATCCGAAAATGGTATTTCAGTGATAAGAACTTTTCGATTTCATGATGGTAACGTAACGTAACAGATAATGCATAATATGAATATTAATTGAAAATACAATAATGTTATAAGAAAAATTATTTAGATAATAACGATTTTATTAAAATGTAAGAAAGAGTTCATATATACACTCCTCAGCCTTATTGGTGGGTTGGCTCTTAGTATTTTGTTCTTTATTTTTCTGTTTGTAAAATTTCCACAAAAATGTTGACAAATTTAGTAGCAAATACCTTGTGTGGCATGTAATCTGTCAAAGCGCAATAAAATTAACCTTTTATTAGTAATAGCTCACTTGTAAATATTATTAAATTCAAAACATGTCATCGTATTGATGTGAATCATTTTGCAAATACATATGGTCAATTCACAAGGTCTCTTATCATGTCATATTGTCAGAATGTCCTAATATTTCACAATAGCTTTTAGTGCTTTTCAAGCAAGAAATATCCTAAAATAATTCTACTTTCTATGCTATGTTTATTGTGTTATCGTAACCAACCAGCAGAGACAACGCCAAATGCATAAGAGTCGTTCCGAGTCGTGATATATTAGGACATTATGACAATATGACTGATAATACTCCTTGTGAATTGACAAATAGTAAATTGAATATGAAACTAAAATATTGTGATAACGAATTAACTAAAATTGCTATACAGGAAATATAAATTATTGAATCACACAAACCAATTCTAGTAAATAAATCTTAAACCTCATTTACTATTTCACAGCTTATCCCCAAGCATCAATGATTCTAACAAATATAATGAAATCGCTGATAAGAAAGTGGTTTTAAATGTGGTTATTTCGATAAATAAACTCAAACAAAATAAATATTAAAAAAAACAAACATACGAATCCCTTGAATTTTAATAGTGACGATATATAAATTGTAAACAGTAAAGCTGTATGTAGCTCCTCTAACTATTATGACTAGTTCGAATCAATAAGTTTTCTCCTGGAACACAAATGTCCATAAGTTTAAGTAACAACTAGTTGAATATAAATTTATATAAAGAACATCCCAAATGCTAGGTTAGATCACAGCCATGCACAAGATGTGCGGTATTGTTCACATCATTTTTGGTTTCATACAGTGGTTGGTGGTTAGAGTATATTGCGTTAGTGCGGACGTTTGTAACGACCAAAATACTAGTCCAAGACACATCTTAATCGATCGACTAGACTATGACTAGACTATGACTAGACTATGACTAGACTATGACTAGACTATGACTAGACTATGACTAGACTATGACTAGACTATGACTAGACTATGACTAGACTATGACTAGACTATGACTAGACTATGACTAGACTATGACTAGACTATGACTAGACTATGACTAGACTATGACTAGACTATGACTAGACTATGACTAGACTATGACTAGACTATGACTAGACTATGACTAGACTATGACTAGACTATGACTAGACTATGACTAGACTATGACTAGACTATGACTAGACTATGACTAGACTATGACTAGACTATGACTAGACTATGACTAGACTATGACTAGACTATGACTAGACTATGACTAGACTATGACTAGACTATGACTAGACTATGACTAGACTATGACTAGACTATGACTAGACTATGACTAGACTATGACTAGACTATGACTAGACTATGACTAGACTATGACTAGACTATGACTAGACTATGACTAGACTATGACTAGACTATGACTAGACTATGACTAGACTATGACTAGACTATGACTAGACTATGACTAGACTATGACTAGACTATGACTAGACTATGACTAGACTATGACTAGACTATGACTAGACTATGACTAGACTATGACTAGACTAGACTATGACTAGACTATGACTAGACTATGACTAGACTATGACTAGACTATGACTAGACTATGACTAGACTATGACTAGACTATGACTAGACTAGACTATGACTAGACTATGACTAGACTATGACTAGACTATGACTAGACTATGACTAGACTATGACTAGACTATGACTAGACTATGACTAGACTATGACTAGACTATGACTAGACTATGACTAGACTATGACTAGACTATGACTAGACTATGACTAGACTATGACTAGACTATGACTAGACTATGACTAGACTATGACTAGACTATGACTAGACTATGACTATACTATGACTAGACTATGACTAGACTATGACTAGACTATGACTAGACTATGACTAGACTATGACTAGACTATGACTAGACTATGACTAGACTATGACTAGACTATGACTAGACTATGACTAGACTATGACTAGACTATGACTAGACTATGACTAGACTATGACTAGACTATGACTAGACTATGACTAGACTATGACTAGACTATGACTAGACTATGACTAGACTATGACTAGACTATGACTAGACTATGACTAGACTATGACTAGACTATGACTAGACTATGACTAGACTATGACTAGACTATGACTAGACTATGACTAGACTATGACTAGACTATGACTAGACTATGACTAGACTATGACTAGACTATGACTAGACTATGACTAGACTATGACTAGACTATGACTAGACTATGACTAGACTATGACTAGACTATGACTAGACTATGACTAGACTATGACTAGACTATGACTAGACTATGACTAGACTATGACTAGACTATGACTAGACTATGACTAGACTATGACTAGACTATGACTAGACTATGACTAGACTATGACTAGACTATGACTAGACTATGACTAGACTATGACTAGACTATGACTAGACTATGACTAGACTATGACTAGATTATGACTAGACTATGACTAGACTATGACTAGACTATGACTAGACTATGACTAGACTATGACTTGACTATGACTAGACTATGACTAGACTATGACTAGACTATGACTAGACTATGACTAGACTATGACTAGACTATGACTAGACTATGACTAGACTATGACTAGACTATGACTAGACTATGACTAGACTATGACTAGACTATGACTAGACTATGACTAGACTATGACTAGACTATGACTAGACTATGACTAGACTATGACTAGACTATGACTAGACTATGACTAGACTATGACTAGACTATGACTAGACTATGACTAGACTATGACTAGACTATGACTAGACTATGACTAGACTATGACTAGACTATGACTAGACTATGACTAGACTATGACTAGACTATGACTAGACTATGACTAGACTATGACTAGACTATGACTAGACTATGACTAGACTATGACTAGACTATGACTACATAATCTAAGAGCAACATATTATGTTACAATTTATAATTATAGTCCAAACATCAAATATAGTCGTAACATTATTGTCTTAGCTTAAAGAAACACCAGCAATAAACACCAATGCAAAAGCATTCTACACTATTA
Organism: Calliphora vomitoria; assembly: GCA_942486065.2. NCBI lineage: Eukaryota > Metazoa > Arthropoda > Insecta > Diptera > Calliphoridae > Calliphora > Calliphora vomitoria. Next base: position 15,786,171 of record OW818030.2, on the reverse strand, counting down.
AAAGTAAACATATTTTGTTTGCATCTTAAATATAAGTATTATGAGTACGCGTATTGAAACTTTTTATATATAAACTTTTACAGTAACTAGAATATTGTTAAAATTAAATTAAAATTACAATTATATGTGTACGACAACAATATATTGTTACAAAGAACATATAATAGTATCCGTAACTATGCCAGATCATATTTTTTTTATGCGTATATGACTAGAAAATGTGTATAATAATCAACTCATTGTATATAAATATATGTATGCGGTAGGGGGAGATTGTTTAGAGCAGATATTCAATGTTTTTATATCCACCACAATAAAGATGAGGGCTATGTTAAGTTTGTCATACCGTTTGTAACATATCGTAATATTGTTAGTAGAAACAAAAAGTATTTGTCATTCTCTATAATTTTATTTGTTGATCAGAAATATTTTGTGTGGAAAACGGGCAAAATCCGAAGCTTATTAAAAATGTAACTAGGTGGTGACCTAGCAACCTGAAATTTGACACAAATAGTTATTGCTAATAGCTAGCTTATGTATCTACATATAGGCTGAATCGGTAAAAAATTTTTGAACGAAATATGTGAAAATCTTTGTTTAGACTAGTTGCTATATATATTTTGATTCTGATAACATTTAAATGCATTCATCTTGCAAGGTGAAATTTACCACTGATATTTTCGAGTAATAGAAAATACAAAACTAACCAAAACGGATGAAATGTTTTTAAAAAAATATTTATCTGGTTAACCATTATATTGGTGGTGGGTATTTAAGATTCGGCACAACTGAATATAACACCCTTACTTGCTAATATTTACTTCTGCGGTAGATTTTAAAATGTTTCTAATAGAACACTTTCGAAAATAGCTTATGACAATTCACATCTTTACATGTTAGTCATTTCAATTTCTCATAAAATAAAATGTTTAAATTAAATGAATATAGGGAATAGTTGATTTTAAAAGTTCAACAAAGCAACAACTCTTAAAACGTACTAGTTTAAGGCAAAATGTTATTTTGGAAACTATATATAATTTTAAGTTTTAGCTCTAATTTGGTTTGGTGTAATTTTTGTACGCGTCTTACTAAGAGGCCTGTTCGCAAAACTATTATGAGAAATGGTGTTTTGGTTAAGACGGTAAGTCCTTGTACTTGTAATAGGCTTGTTTCCGTTAAAGTGGCCAATTTTTCTACATACATTTAAAGAAAACTTTCAACTGTGAAAATATAAGCTACGTTCTTTAAAGGACTCCTAATCTTATTAAAATTAACAAAAGTTTTTCAAAGTCATACGTGTAATAAGAAGGTACCCATATATAATGACACTAAACAAACCGTGAGAGGGCCTTAAGAATTTGTTCTGATATTTTATTTACATAATCAATTTCTGTGTCGACTTATCCTTTCATAGTATCTGCAAAAATTTTCTTCCGGAATATGGCTTCAAATCACATTAATATTTTGTTATTCATATATGAGTTTTGTGTAAGTGGAAATTTGAATTGAAGTGAAAGACGCCGCAAAATTCAAATGTGTCAAAGTGATGCCTAATTAATATAAAAGAACGAAATTTTTGCCAAAATAACTGGCATCGACTAAAACTAGATAAAATTCAACTTTTTTATAGAAAAGAAAAATTATCAATAACTTTTCTATAGAAAAGACAAGTCTTTCTTTTCTATAGAAAAAAGAAAACAACAAGTCTTTTTTTCTTGTCTTTGTTCGGACTTATCTATAAAATTTCTATAGAAAAATCAAGTGATAGAAAACTTTTCTATAGAAAAGTCATGTGATCGAAATTTTTGCTATAGAAGAGAAAATTCATTATATAATATATGTATATTATTCTTTCAGACAATATACGAAACAAGACTGGTAAACTTTTGTTGCAAAGGCTATCGTTTAGAAAATAAACAATGTGTAGCCATTTGCTCGAAAGGTTGTGAAAATGGCAACTGTGTGAAACCCGATCAGTGCGAGTGCAAAATAGGATATAAGTTTTTTAACGAATATGTTCGTAATCGGTAAGTTAATGACTTATTATTTAAACATCAGTTCTAAGTCAAATAAATTTAAAAAAAGTACAAAATATACATATTTGATTATTGTTTGAAGCAAATACTTACTATATAAGGACTGAGATCGAAAAAATCTTAAACTAAATTTACAGTTATGAGTCTTTTTTTATTTGATTGAAATTATTATTACAATTTACAAAAACGATTATTCGTTATAGTTCTAAGCAAAAGTGATGAATTTATGAACGTCTTCCGGAAACCCTTCCATTAAGGTTTCTGTCGCTCTGTTTAAAATCTACAACACTTTTGGACGCTTTTTTTGTGTTCTTCTTTTCTCTTATACAACAAGATCCCAATATCTTTCCCTCACCTCCAGGCAGTTTGGGGGATTTCCCTCTCTTGATACAAATAACACATTGTTCTTGCACCACCCAAGACCTTTCTTACCATAGTGACAGATACCAAATCAGGCCAATAATAAGTTGACACATTATGAAGTCTTATGAATGGAAGCATTCTTTTTTGTAAACATTCCTTGATGTAATTTTTGGTATTTATAGAGCCCTTTGTAACAAATGTTTGGCTTTTTTGCCGCAACTGCATATTGCTTGCCATACCAGGAACTTTTTGGGAAATTTTGTCTGCTGAGAGGAAAAAGAAACTCGATTACTCTCTGTTAAGCCTGTGTAAAAGTGCAGATTTATTTTCAAAATATTTTGATTCTGAAGCAATGTGAATTGATTTATATTATCTAATCAAGCATTTGTCAAATGTAAAAGATGACACTATTAGGTAATTTCACGAAAAAAAAAAATGGTGATAGCTGATTTTGCTTTTTTATCCCTCAGAATTGCTTACTGTTTACATTAAAACTTTCTATGACTCTTATTTTATTGGGTGTATGACTTAAAATACATGATTTACAATAGATGGCGTATCTTTTGTTTTAATAAGTTCAATGTCCTTTTGAAGAGTACATATCTTTTATCTATTCTCACTTAGTTATTGAACATTAAAGTGTAAATAACAAAGTTATTTTTTGCTTCGAAAATATGCCAATAAAGCGTCATAAGCGAAAAGTTTAACTTTACTTGAAAAATGTACCGCCCAAGCAAACTGCTCGCTCACCAAAGCCTATGGCTAATGTGCTTCAGCGGTTTCAACTGAAGACAAAGTTATCCCAGGTCAGCCAAAAAACTTTGAAGACCAGGCATTATTCCAAGAATATTGTTATCAAACCCAACCAGAGCTTTCAAAATCATTAGGAACTACTCAGGCGGCAATTTCATAACGTTTGTAGGCAGCAGGATTTATCCAAATCCATATGAATTGAAGCCGAAAGACCTTGAAAAAAGATTTTTCATGTCCAAAATGATATTTGAACGCTATCGACACCAACGCCAAATATCCATGACGATAAGGTAATGCTCTGTATTTGTGCTGGACCCAAAAGGCTCCTATCTATTATGAGCTGCTGAAGTCTGGCCAGACCTTCTCAAGTAACCTGTACCGAACGCAACTGATTCGTTTGAAGCGTGCTTTTACAGAAAAACGACCAGAACATGCAGCCAGACATGAAACCGTAATATTCCATCATAACAACGCTCGGTCACATTAAGCAATACCTTTCAAAAACTATTTAGAATAAAGTAGTTGGAAAGTTTTCACCCACCCGCCTTATAGTCCAGTCCTTTCTCCGTCCGAATCCTATTTGTTTCGATCGATGCAACACGTTCTCTCTGGGATACGCTTCACTTACTTGGCCACAAAAGATGAATAGTTATTTAGGCTTGGAATCCATATGTTGCCAGAAAGATGGAAAAAGTTCATAGCAAACAATGAATAAATTTAAAAGCTAAAAATTTTAAAAAATCCTTAATTTTTAGGTCATACGCACGCTATTTAAATTATAAATATGTAAATATAAATATTTATAACATTTTTTTTTTTTTCAGTTGTATTCCCGATTGTGGCAAATGTGAGCATGGCTTTTGCAGTGGTCCGGGAGAATGCAGCTGTAACTCTGGTTTTGAACTTGTGGGCGACTCTTGCCAACCTGTGTGTAACAATTGTGAGAATGGCTTTTGTAAAATACCCGGAAAATGCGAGTGCAATAAAGGCTATACAAAATCCATAGCTTTTGCCAAATGTGAACCAATATGTCATACAAACTGTCCCAATGGCAGGTGTGTAGCACCAGACCAATGTGCCTGTAATGAAGGCTATCAATTGAATAATCTAAATGTTTGTGAAGCCATTTGTGAAAAAGACTGCCAAAATGGCAAATGTATAGCACCAGATACATGTATATGTAACACGGGCTATGCAAAATCTCTGAATGATTTAGCATGTAAACCAATTTGTGAGTCCGGCTGTAAAAATGGTAAATGCAAAAAACCTGGGCAGTGTGAATGCGACAAAGGTTATAGCTTAAATGTAAACAATGAGTGTGAACCAGTTTGCATAAAAGGCTGTTTGAACAGTCGATGTGTGGCACCTGATTTCTGTAAATGCAATGAGGGCTTTACTGTACTAACACCCTTATCCTGTAAGCCGATCTGTAAGTCTGGTTGTCCAAATGGTAGCTGTATAGCACCAGAGACTTGTAAATGTAATGCAGGCTATGAAATGGACTCTCAACAAAAATGCCAACCTATTTGCAAAACTGGCTGTCCCAATGGTACATGTACGTCACCGGATAAATGTGAATGTAATCAGGGGTTTGCAATGGATAAAGAAAACATTTGTCAACCTATTTGTAAGACTGGTTGCCCAAATGGCTTTTGTAAAGCTCCTGGCTTATGTGAATGTAATGAGGGCTATAAAATGAACTCGCAGGGAAATTGTGAAACTGTTTGTGAGCAAGGTTGCTTAAATGGCCACTGTATTAAACCAAATACTTGTGAATGTTTGCAGGGTTTTCAAAAATTAACAGATGCTGCATGTGAGCCTATTTGCCGGACAGGCTGTCCTAATGGCACATGTATTTCACCCGAAACATGTCAATGTAATGAGGGATATAACATGACCACGTTTAACAAATGTGAGCCAATTTGTTCACAGGGCTGTTTGAATGGTCAATGTACAGCCCCTGAGTTTTGCACTTGTGATTCTGGCTACTCCAAAGCCACACCCAGTACTTGTCAGCCAGTATGTGAATTGGGTTGCCCAAATGGCCGTTGCATGGCTCCCAATAGCTGTGATTGCAATAAAGGCTATAGACTGATAAATGACACCAACCAATGTGAACCAATATGCAGCCCATATTGTGAAAATGCATTTTGTATAGCTCCTAATGTATGTGAATGCTATTTTGGTTATGAAACAAGTTCCGACAACCATTGTCAACCCATTTGTGAATCTGGCTGCCCCAATGGTCATTGTATATCGCCAGAAATTTGTGAGTGTTATAAGGGTTACGAAATGAACGCACAGAATGAATGTGAACCGTTATGTGGCTCCGGATGTCCGAACGGCAAATGTATTGCTCCTGAAATCTGCGAATGCCATCAGGGATACCAATTGAATGGTGAAAATATGTGTGACCCAATATGTGAAGTTGACTGTCTCAATGGCCAGTGTGTGGCCCCAAATACTTGTGAATGTTTCAAGGGCTATAGCAAGTCGTTACCCTTCTCTTGTTTGCCAGTTTGTGAAATAGGTTGTCCGAATGGAAAATGTATTTCTCCCGGTATCTGTGAATGTGATCAGGGCTACACAATGAATGCACATGATCAATGCGAACCGCTTTGTTCCAAAGACTGTGAGAATGGTAAATGTGTTGCTCCGGAAATCTGCGAATGCGATCTGGGATACCAACTTAATGGTGAAAATATGTGTGAACCAGTCTGCCTAGTAGATTGTCTCAATGGCCATTGTGTAGCTCCAGATACTTGCGAATGTTTCAAGGGGTATAGCAAGTCGTTACCCTACTCCTGTTTACCAGTTTGTGAAACAGGTTGTCCAAATGGGATATGTGTAATGCCCGGTATCTGTGAATGTGATCAAGGATACACAATAAATGCAGATAATCAATGCGAACCGCTTTGTTCCAGAGACTGTGAGAATGGTAAATGTGTTGCTCCGGAAACCTGCGAATGCGATCTGGGATACCAACTAAATGATGAAAATATGTGTGACGCAATTTGTCAAATAGACTGTCTCAATGGCCATTGTGTAGCTCCAGATACTTGCGAATGTTTCAAGGGGTATAGCAAGTCGTTACCCTACTCTTGTTTGCCAGTTTGTGAAACAGGTTGTCCGAATGGAAAATGTATTTCGCCCGGTATCTGTGAATGTGATCAGGGATACACAATGAATGCAGATAATCAATGCGAACCGGTATGTTCCAGAGACTTTAAGAATGGTAAATGTGCTGCTCCGGAAACCTGCGAATGCGATCTGGGATACCAACTAAATAGTGAAAATATGTGTGACCCAATATGTGAAATAGACTGTATCAATGGCCAATGTGTAGCGCCAGATACTTGCGAATGTTTTAAGGGGTATAGCAAGTCGTTACCCTACTCCTGTTTGCCAGTTTGTGAATCAGGTTGTCCGAATGGAAGATGTGTAAAGCCTGGTATCTGTGAATGTGATCAGGGATACACAATGAATGCGGATAATCAATGCGAACCGGTATGTTCCAGAGACTGTGAGAATGGTAAATGTGTTGCTCCCGAAACCTGCAAATGCGATCAGGGATATCAATTGAATGGTGAAAATATGTGTGACCCAATTTGTCAAGAAGTCTGTCACAATGGCCAGTGTGTAGCGCCAGATACTTGCGAATGTTTCAAGGGCTATAGCAAGTCGTTACCGTACTCCTTGTTGGCAAATTCTTGTTTGCCAGTTTGTGAGACTGGATGTCCGAATGGTAAATGTGTGGCTCCTGAGATCTGTGAATGTAGTTATGGTTACGCTATAGTTGATAATAAATGTGAACCTATTTGCCTAGAAGAATGCATAAATGCAGTGTGTAGTGCTCCTAATGAGTGTGAATGTAAACCGGGTTATTTAAAGACCTCCAACAATTCATGCTCAGCCATTTGTGACCCTGGTTGTGTGAATGGTGTGTGTTTGGCACCTAATAATTGCGAATGTAACGCAGGATTTAACAAAACATCGACAGGCACATGTAAGCCTATATGTGAGGCCAACTGTCAAAATGCCCAATGCATAGCACCAGATGTGTGTCAATGTAATGAGGGTTATACAAAAACTCTAGTAAATAAATGTGAGCCCATTTGCACTGCCCCCTGCGACAATGGCACTTGTAGTGCACCCAACATATGCTCCTGTAATGAAGGTTATGAACTAAACTCAGCTAATAAATGTTCCCCCATCTGCCATCCTGCATGTTTAAATGGCCAGTGTGTAGCTCCTAATAGCTGCCAATGTCACAAAGGTTTTCAACTCAGCCAGGATAATGTTTGTGAAAAAATAAATCCCGATAAGAGACAAGAAACATGTTTACTTAACTGTCTTAATGGTACCTGCCTACATGGAGAGTGCTCTTGTCCAACCAATTTCCACCTAAGCACTTTTAATTCTCAAGATATTTGTCTACCAAAATGTCTTCAAGATGGGGATTGTTTAAATGGCTTGTGCTCTTCTAATGGTGTGTGTAAATGTCTACAAGGTTTTGAAATTTCCAACATTACTCTGCAGTGTGAGCAAGATATTCCTGTGAGTTTAGAAACTGTTCAAATTTGGAATTCTTTTATAATATGGGCCATCATAGTGATCGTTTTGTTATTCGTATTGGTGGTGTTCGGTATATTGTTTATCATGTATTGGAAGTCAGGAACAATTTCCTACAATGTGCGTAGCATAGGTAAGTGATAATTTAAGTTGATTTTTGATAAAGGGACGAAACGAAAAATTGTCGATAAAAAAATTAAATAATTTTGGTACCTTTAATTTTCTGAATTCTATAATAATTTTTATAGATGTTTTCCACGGTCATACAAAATTTAAAGTTCTCCAGAATTTTGAAATTCGCTTTAGTTTGGTTTTTATATGGGTTCAAAGCCAAACGTTGTCCGAATTTCCACATAATTTACCGCATAATTTCAGAGTACTTAGAACTAATTTGTGCAAAATTTTATAAGGATTGCCGCATATTTATGACTGCTCAAACTGTATTCCGGGGAGACATTTGTTTGGAGGCTAGATGAGAAAAACAAACATGGAATATTTGTTGAAAATTTCAGCTAGGTAGCTCTTTTCATTTGGGCGCATTTCTGTGTCTGCGATGAATGTTTTGATGTCTTAAAACGGAATAATAAAATCCATATATCCCCCATCATTTTCGTTGATGGGCATAAAAATGTTTTATATGGAATAATAGTTAAAAGCTCAGTTTTGCATTAAGTTTTACAAACATTCACGAAGAATCACAAATATGCCTTAGCAAAAAGTGTTGGTATGAAAGTTTCTCGTTTTCCACTTACAAACATTTATTTCAAAGATTTTTAAACCCTATCACTTTAGTAAGATGTCTGTCTGTCTGTCTGTCTGTCTGTCTGTTTGTCTACCCCTTTCATTCGTCCTTTGGCTGCCCCAATCTACTGCCCATGCATTAAAGTCGCCCCCTATGATGATCTGGTTGTTTTGAAAAGCGTCGTTTACTAGGTTGTCTATACATCTCTCGAATTCATCCAGAGGTGCATTGGGTGATATGTAACAGCTGTAAATGAGTATACCTCCTATTTTAGCTATAGTTTAGCCTTCCTGTTTGTGTTTTCTACCTTTTTCTATGGACTTGTTCCCACAGGCCCACACTGCTGCTCTGCTTGATGAGTCGCTTTCCCAGACGTTTCTGTCGAAGTTCTTGTACTGTTCGCATATTATTGCAGCATCTATTTTCAATTCGAGGATTGTCTGTCTGTCTGAAGTACGTGTCAATAGTCTTTGAATTTTATGAGTATGCAGATATAAGTAAAGGGTTTTTTAAGACCAAAATACAAGAAAGTAAATTTTAATAAAAAAAAATATTCGAAAGATCAATACATTGCATTATTATTTGAAAATGTTTTCGGGCATATGGTCATCGCAGCTGTTTGTGACTAAGCGTATTCTGGACGTCCATTTATGGGTCACATTCTATAGCATTTCTTGCCGTATGTCACAAATAACACGAACAATGTTGGCCTTCAAGGTCTCTTCTTGAACACTTTGGTTTACAACGGCGATATTCGTTTCAGTAGTCACATTCCTTCGACATGACTGCATCATTTGGTGAGTATGTGGTATGGAATCTATCCATAGTTCAAAGATCACGAAATCCTCAGTAAGTTGCGCGTTGGTAGCGTTGTTCTAGCTTCAATCTTCAATATATTCATGATGAATTGCCATATAGAGTATACTGACACTTTCGTAAATTCTTTCGGGTTTTAAAAAACACCCTTTATATCTTAGCCTGGGTCTAGAAATGATATTTCGAAGTGTTACAAACTGTTCGAAAAACCTACAATTTGTTAAATTATCAAAACTTTGTCCAGTAATCAAACGGATAGAAATCGTTAAATACATTCTATCACAACCTACATCATAAGATAAGACCAACTTTATACATCTATCTTCTTTTTGCAGAAAACGAGTTTGCCATTCAACAGCTTTCCCAGACTAACCAATTCAGTTCGGAAATTGAGGAAGAAGAATATTTTATATAAAAACTGTATCCACCGGCTCAATTTAACGATATTGGTAATGTCAGAAAAGTGCGTTTTACAGATATGTAATTTACAATTTCAATGAAACTTACCGCAGATATTTCACAGCATTGGCCGTTTTAACTGGAGATCCAATCCGGTCTGGAAATATGACGTCTTGAATATTCAAAAAGAGATCTACAAAACTATATAAAAGTATACATTAGGACAATATATTTTATTCCTAACCGTAAAACTGTTTTATTTATGAAAATCAGTTTTTCAGCTTATCTGTAAATAAAAACCTATTTTGTAAAATTACCTAATATCTAGTATTTTAATAAATAAGTATAATTTATTTGTTGTATTTCTACGAATATACATATATACCATGTAATAGTGTTATATTCGGCTGTGCCGAATCTTGTATACCCACCATAAATTTGTCGGTATACATACATACGCCATACTTTGCAGTATAATTTCTGAATACTTAGAACTAATTTGTGAAAAAATTTAATCAGAAATGCCGCATAATAAACATATTTATGACTACTCAAACAGTATTCCGGTATAATATCCACATACATTTTCACAAATTTAGTAACAAATACCTTGTGTGGCAGGTACTTATCAGTCAGTGCAGAATAAAATTCGCCTTTTTAATAAGCAGACTTGTAGATTTCATCAGACTGCCTTTTAATTCTTTTGTAAACACATAGTAAATTTTAAAATTGAATATGCAACAACAAAATATTGTGATAACGAATTAATTGAAATTGCTATACAGGAAATATAAATTATTGAATCACATAAACAATTTCTAGTAAAGCTATCTGAACATAACATTTACTATTTCACAACCTATCAAAATGCATCAATGATTCTACGAAATAAATTTAACTATTTACATGAAACCACTGATAAGTAAGTGGTTTTGATTGTGGTTAAATAATGCGAATACCACTTTCTGAGTCGATATAACGATGTTCGTCCGTCCCTCTGGCTGCCTGGCATGTAAACCAGGCCGCAATTTTGAAATCGGTTAATTATTTCACCTAGTCCCCATACAAATGTCCTTCCGAAATAGGACTTATGTCTGATTTATATATGTAGGTATCCACACAAATTCTTCCACAAATAAGTTTTATTTTAAAAAGATATCACATTTAAACATTTCCTGCAGGTCAATACATAATTGACCATAGCTCCCATATAAGGCCCACTTCCGAAAATCACTTGAACGAACATAAAATTCAACACAACTAAGGCCTCTGATACACGGTTGTCAGATCTTACAACACTGTGAGAGAAATGTTCAATAAATGGTTAACAGCCATGTGTTTCAACATAAGTTCATTTTCCGAGCATTTTCCTGACAACGTTGTAAAATCTGACAACCGTGTACACGTAGCTTAAATATCATATGGAAATAAATCACTTGACCATAGCTCCCATATAAGGCCCAATTCCAAAAATCACGATAAGGATCACAAATTTCTTACAAATTTGGAAATCTAAACAAAATTTAACAAAAATAAATTTCATATAGAAAAAACTCATGCGACCTGTCACCATTAGGGAGCACCTAAATGCTGATAAGAGTCAAGTTTTTTAAAGATTTTTCTTGAGGTTATAAGATTATAATTAAATCTAAATAAATTGCACATAAATAAGCGAAAAATTAGTAAATTGAGCAATATTAAAACACTTAACATAAAACAAGGTTGGGCGTGATATAAACCCAGAAACATAAAAATTAAAATAAATTAGAAAAAGTAATTTTGAGACACATTTTGTTTCACAAACATTAATTAAAACAAGACTAGACTATGACTAGACTATGACTAGACTATGACTAGACTATGACTAGACTATGACTAGACTATGACTAGACTATGACTAGACTATGACTAGACTATGACTAGACTATGACTAGACTATGACTAGACTATGACTAGACTATGACTAGACTATGACTAGACTATGACTAGACTATGACTAGACTATGACTAGACTATGACTAGACTATGACTAGACTATGACTAGACTATGACTAGACTATGACTAGACTATGACTAGACTATGACTAGACTATGACTAGACTATGACTAGACTATGACTAGACTATGACTAGACTATGACTAGACTATGACTAGACTATGACTAGACTATGACTAGACTATGACTAGACTATGACTAGACTATGACTAGACTATGACTAGACTATGACTAGACTATGACTAGACTATGACTAGACTATGACTAGACTATGACTAGACTATGACTAGACTATGACTAGACTATGACTAGACTATGACTAGACTATGACTAGACTATGACTAGACTATGACTAGACTATGACTAGACTATGACTAGACTATGACTAGACTATGACTAGACTATGACTAGACTATGACTAGACTATGACTAGACTATGACTAGACTATGACTAGACTATGACTAGACTATGACTAGACTATGACTAGACTATGACTAGACTATGACTAGACTATGACTAGACTATGACTAGACTATGACTAGACTATGACTAGACTATGACTAGACTATGACTAGACTATGACTAGACTATGACTAGACTATGACTAGACTATGACTAGACTATGACTAGACTATGACTAGACTATGACTAGACTATGACTAGACTATGACTAGACTATGACTAGACTATGACTAGACTATGACTAGACTATGACTAGACTATGACTAGACTATGACTAGACTATGACTAGTCTATGACTAGTCTATGACTAGACTATGACTAGACTATGACTTAAACAAGCACCAATGGTGAGAAAAAACTTCTATTAAAAGTAATCATATTTTTGTTTTACATTAAACATATTCATAATAAATTTGTAATTTTATGAAAGGTTTACAAGAAAAAATTTCCATACAAAATTTGTTTTATAAGTCTGTAATAAATTATGAGTACACGTATTGAAACTTAACATTTAATGATTGTACATAATACATATTTTTACCTATAAATAATTATTTTGTAGTTCGAAAAATAATTATGTTTCGGTATAATTGAGATGAATATATATATGGAATATTGTTGAAATTAAATTAAAATAACAAATATATGTGAACGGCATTAATATATTGTTACAAAGAAAATATAATAGTTGCCATAATAATTTCTAACTAAGTTTTTTCTCTGTGTTAGTCATACATTTATGCATATATGTATGATCAGTTCAATGTAGGGGGAGATTGATTAGAGCAAATATTTAATAGTTTTATATCCGCTACAATAAAGATGAGGGGTGTGTTGAGTTTGTCATTCGGTTTGTAATATAATGAAAAGTATTTGTCTGTCCGTCTGTTGTATTCACGATAGCGCCTTGAGGGAAGAACGATGAAAATTTCCCGGTAATATTATTTGTTGATCACAAATATTTGGTGTTGAAAAAATTAAACTAGGAGGAGACATAGCAACCTATTAGCAGTAGCTATTACTGCTAATAGCTAGCCTATGTATCTTAAAACAGCTAAACAGTTTTTGATCGCAATATATAAAAATCTTAGTTTAAACTTACCGTATTTAAATGCATTAATCTATCAAGGTGAAATTTATCACAAATATTTACTAGTAATAAAAACTACAAAACTAAGCAAATCGGATAAACATCAGATGAAATGTTTTTAGAAAAACATTTATCTGGTTAAATAAGATAAATTCCCGTATTATATTGGTGGTGGGTATATATGATTCGGCACAGCCGATTATAATACCTTTACTTGATAATATTAACTTTTGCGGTAGATTTTAAAATGTTTCTTATAGAACACTTTAGAAAATAACTTATGACAATTTATATCTTTACATGTTAATCATTCTAACATATAATAACTAGTTGATTTCAAACGTTCAACAAAGCAACAACTCTTAAAACGTGTTTAGTTTAAGGCAAAATGTTATTTTGGAAACTATATATCATTTTAAGTTTTAGCTCTATTTTGGTTTGGTGTAATTTATGTACGCGTCTTACTAGGAGGCCTGTTCGTAAAACGGTTATGAGAAATGATGTTCTGGTTGCGGAGGTAAGTAATAGGTTTATTTCCGATAAAGTGACCAATTTTTCTAAAAAGCTTGTTATTTATCAAACGGTTTATGTTTAAAAACAATTGTTTAGGAAGAAAAAAACTTTTAAAGGTACCCATATACAATTATATAAAACAAACTTGCTCCGCCGTGAAAGGGCCTTAAAAATTTGTTCTGATATTTGACTAACAAAATAAATTTCTGAATCAACTTTTCCTTTCATAGTCTCTGCAAAAATTTCCTACCAGAATACGGCTTTAACAATTAGTTTCGTGGGGGTGGAAATTTGAATTTTATAGAAAAGAAAAATTATCAATAACTTTTCTCTTTTTATAGAAAATAGAAAAAAGTCTTTCTTGCTTTTCTCTGCAAATTTGAACTTATCAATAACATTTCTATGCAAAAGTCAAGTGATAGAAAATATTCTATGGAAAAGTCATGTGATCGAAATGTTTGCTATAGAAGAGAAAATTTATTATATAATATATGTATATTATTCTTTCAGACAATGTACGAAACAAGAATGGTAAAGTTTTGTTGCCCAGGCTATCGTTTAAAAAATAAACAATGTGTACCCATTTGCTCGAAAGGTTGTGTAAATGGCAACTGTGTGAAACCCAATCAGTGCGAGTGCCAAATAGGATATAAGTTCTTAAGCGAATATTCTCGTAATCGGTAAGTTATTGACTTATTATTTTAACTTTTCAGTTCTAAGTTAAATAAATAAAAAAAAATAATACAAAATATATTTGCTTATTGCTTAAAACAATAATTATATAATAATTATTATGATTTGAGAAACTCACATGAACAAATGAGTGCTATAGAAGTCAAGGCAGCAAACTCCACTTTTTTAGTTTCTATAATAGACAAAACCAGTATATGTAAAGAGTTTCATTCTCACGCTTCCCCAATCGCAGTGAAATAAAGAAGTTATGCAAAACTAAAATTAAAGTATTTGAAATAGTGCCAAATTTCAGTTTTCAAAGATATGCCACACCTTTTTATAAAGTCTTTTCATAGGTAATCACAATGGTGCAATTACTTTGTTAAGAATCCATCAGCATATCCGCGGCTAAACCACTGATTTTAAGCAAAATTTTTTCGGAAAATTTAAAGATATTTTTTATAACCCTATAGTGCTAACATATTCATAAAGGATTTTTCAACAGGGACGCTACAAAAACACACCGATAGGGACAGCAAACGACGCCATATTTTTTGCCGCTCTTTTGACTTTTCTCTTCAGTAAGGTTTGCCATTTCTTGATGGAAAGATATACGAACCAACAACGAGTCGAAATTATTAAAATTTACTACCGAAATTCGGATTCAGTGGCCTCAACGTTAAGAGCGCTACGTCCAATTTATGGTCGTCATAATCGTCCTACAATTGAGCATCTAGTGGAAAAATTTGAATCCACAGGCTCAGTACAAAATGTTCTCGTGCCAGTGAGACAAAGAAGTGCCCGTAGTGTCGAGAATATTGCTGCCGCTGAGGCTTCAGTTGAAGAAAGCCCAAATGTGTCTCTCACACGGCGTCCTCAAGATCTTGGCCTACATCCTTACAAGATCAAATTGACGCAAGAACTGAAGCCGCTTGACCACCAGTAGCGTCGTGTGTTCGTGAATTGGGCTGAGCAACAACTTGAAAATGATTCGGATTTTCATCGAAAAATCATATTCAGCGAAGAGGCTCATTTCTGGCTGAATGGCTTCGTCAATAAGCAAAATATGCGATCCACACATACTGCATGAGTCATGATTGCATCCCGAAAAAATTACGGTTTGGTGAGGTTTATGGGCCGGCGGTGTCATTGGGCCGTACTTATGCTTGAAAACCGTCGAAAAATGGGTTCAGCGTCTGGACTTCTGCAAGCGTGTCCGTTGTGGCCATGCAAAAGAAATCGAGTTCCATACATAATCGCATCGAACGTACCTTCAAAGGAATAAAGAATTTCATTGATATCCAAAACAGATTATGTTTTATTTAAAAAAAACTTTTGTAGCGCTCTTATTGAAAAACCATTTACTATAACTACGCTTTAAGACTATGGAAATCAAATGCAATTAGATTACATTATTAGATGAATTCAAGAAACAAATGGAGATTTAGCTTCTATACTCCTCATATTTGCTTACTGTTTACATTAAAGCTTTCTATGATTTATTTTTTATTTAAATTAAAAACATGGGGGATTTCATGTCAAATGATCGAACTTTTGAAATCGATGTTGTCCGATAAAATTTGCACCAAAGTTAATCCTATTGGCTAGTAATTCAGACACAATTTTTCATAAATACAAATACATAAATATCTAAAATAATTCTTTTTTTTTCAGTTGTGTTCCCGATTGTGGCAAATGTGAGCATGGCTTTTGTAAAGCTCCTGGCTTATGTCAATGTAATGAGGGCTATAAAATGAACTTGCAGGGAAATTGTGAAACTGTTTGTGAGCAAGGTTGCTTAAATGGCCACTGTATTAAACCAAATACTTGTGAATGTATGCAGGGTTTTCAAAAATTAACAGATGCTGCATGTGAGCCTATTTGCCGGACAGGCTGTCCTAATGGCACGTGTATTTCACCCGAAACATGTCAATGTAATGAGGGCTATAACATGTCCACGTTTAACAAATGTGAGCCAATTTGTTCACAAGGCTGTTTGAATGGTCAATGTACAGCCCCTGAGTTTTGCACTTGTGATTCTGGCTACTCCAAAGCCACGCCCAGTACTTGTCAGCCAGTATGTGAATTGGGTTGCCCAAATGGCCGTTGCATGGCTCCCAATAAATGTGAGTGCGATAAAGGCTACAGAATGATGAATGATACCAACCAATGTAAGCCCATTTGCAGTCATGTTTGTGAAAATGCCATTTGTATAGCTCCCAATGTATGTGAATGTAATTTTGGTTATAAAAGAATCTCCAAAGACCATTGTCAACCCATTTGTGAATCTGGTTGCCCGAATGGTCATTGCATTTCACCCGAAACTTGTGAGTGTCATAAGGGTTATGAAATGAACGCACAGAATGAATGTGAACCGATATGTGGCTCCGGATGTCCGAACGGCAAATGTATTGCTCCGGAAATCTGCGAATGCCATCAGGGATACCAGTTGAATAGGGAAAATATGTGTGAACCAATTTGTCAAGTAGATTGTCTCAATGGAAAGTGTGTGGCCCCAAATACTTGTGAATGTTTCAAGGGCTATATTAAGTCGTTACCCTACTCCTGTTTGCCAGTTTGTGAAACAGGTTGTCCGAATGGAAAATGTATTTCGCCCGGAATCTGTGAATGTGATCAGGGTTACACAATGAATGCAGATAATCAATGCAAACCGGTTTGCTCCAAAGACTGTGTGAATGGTAAATGTGTGGCTCCGGAAACCTGCGAATGCCATCAGGGATACCAGTTAAATAGTGAAAATATGTGTGACCCAATTTGTGAAGTTGGCTGTCTCAATGGCCAGTGTGTGGCACCAAATACTTGTGAATGTTTCAAGGGCTATAGCAAGTCGTTACCCTACTCTTGTTTGCCAGTTTGTGAAATAGGTTGTCCGAATGGAAAATGTATTTCGCCCGGTACCTGTGAATGTGATCAGGGTTACACAATGAATGCAGATAATCAATGCAAACCGGTTTGCTCCAAAGGCTGTGACAATGGTAAATGCGTGGCTCCGGAAACCTGTGAATGTCATCAGGGATATCAACTAAATGGCGAAAACATATGTGATCCAGTCTGCCAAGTAGATTGTTTCAATGGCCAGTGTGTGGCCCCAGATACCTGCGAATGTTTCAAGGGCTATAGTAAATCGTTACCCTACTCCTGTTTGCCAATTTGTGAAACAGGTTGTCCAAATGGAAAATGTATTTCGCCCGGAATTTGCGAATGTGATCAGGGTTACACAAAGAATGAAGATAATCAATGTGAACCAGTTTGCTCCAAAGACTGTGAGAATGGTAAATGTGTGGCTCCGGAAACCTGTGAATGTCATCAGGGCTATCAACAAAATAGCGAAAACATATGTGATCCAGTCTGCCAAGTAGATTGTCTCAATGGAAAGTGTGTGGCCCCAAATACTTGTGAATGTTTCAAGGGCTATAACAAGTCGTTACACTACTCTTGTTTGCCAGTTTGTGAAACAGGTTGTCCGAATGGAAAATGTATTTCTCCCGGTATCTGTGAATGTGATCAGGGTTACAAAATGAATGCGGATAACCAATGTGAACCTGTTTGTTCCAAAGACTGCGAAAATGGTAAATGTGTGGCTCCGGAAACCTGTGAATGTCATCAGGGATACCAGTTGAATGCTGAAAATAAATGTGAACCAATATGTTCAGCAGGCTGCAACAATGGTCAGTGTGTGGTCCCTGAATTTTGTAAATGCCATCAGGGATATCAAATGAATGGTGCAAATAAATGTGAACCTGTTAACCAAAAATTGGCAGTGGTTTCCTCAGGATGTCATATTAATATAAAGGCTACTTTTGTAATTTATATAGCATATTTTCTAATAAGTATTTAGTTAATAAAATTTATTACAATATTTTGATCTAGTATATTACAGTTGCATATAATTTTTTATATTTTAATATAATTCGTTTATCACTTTATCTAAATACAGTTGTC
Source organism: Calliphora vomitoria (assembly GCA_942486065.2). NCBI lineage: Eukaryota > Metazoa > Arthropoda > Insecta > Diptera > Calliphoridae > Calliphora > Calliphora vomitoria. Next base: position 15,767,793 of record OW818030.2, on the reverse strand, counting down.
AGCTCAGCATTGAGGTTTTTTGTAGTATGCACATATTTCTTTTATTATTCATTTAAGGGCTGCACAAGCACACTTATTTTTTCGTCTTCACTAAATCACATGATTCATTTAACTCGTCAATGCTGTAAAATTCCTTCTTTTGTACTCTATATCATGTACACATTGAAAAGTGAGTAAGTACCCAGCTGTTCTAGGAGACAGTCCCGAAGTAGTGATTTTAAACATCATTTAGGGTGACATTTATTTACATAACTAGCTACATGACTAGTTATTTGAACAGGAGCATGACCCTTTTAGATTACAATGAGACTGTCTGATATCGGCTCCAAAGTAGCCATCACATTGGATTCACATACTGGTTACATAGAGTCAGTTAACTTACTAGCTACCTAACTGGTTACCTGATCAGCTATATAACTAGTTGTTTTAATATATACGGGTGCTAATTGACCTCAAATAGTCAGCTAAAAAGACATATCATAGACAGTCCAATAAACGTATGCTTCTACACAAACCTTTCTTCAACAACTCTTCAATAGAATAACTTCTTTCTAAAGTGCAGTACAAAATAAACGTTTAAAGTGACTTCAGTATAGGTTATTAAGAAAAACTAAACTATTGAATTCACGCTATGTTACATGGGATAACAGTGTACTTAAGCACAAATAAAAATTAACTGTATGAGAATTATATCAACACAATTTATATAAAGACAGTTTAAACGAATTACTCACAAAACGTTTAAAGTGGTTACACTCCAGATTACTTAGAGACAATAGTCTTCACGCTAGATTACCTGGGATGTATAAAGTAACCAATTGTCTTCTCCCTGCACTACAAAGGGCACATGTCTGTCTGTCTGTCTGTCTGTCTGTCTGTCTGTCTGTCTGTCTGTTGAAATCAATTTTCTGAAGACCCCATATATCTTCGGGATCCAAATCTTCAATAATTCTATCAGACATGCTTTCGAGAAGTTTCCTATTTAAAATCAGCAAAATCCGACCATACGTAGCGGAGATAAGAGCAAAGTCATAAATATAAACAATATGGATATCTAATGATAGATATTTCAAAGTGCATTGCAACGATGTATATAAGGCTATAGAAAGTTGGACATACAATGGGTCAAAATAGGGAAAAATATTTTTTAACCCGATTTTTTTTTCACAAAAAACATTCTTTTTTCATAAATTTTTTTTTCACTAACAAATTTCAAAAATAAATAAATTTTTAAATTAAAAAAAAAAATTTAAAAACAATTTCGAACAAAAAAAAAAATGTTTAAAGTATAATTTGTTGAAGGGTATATAAGATTCGGCGCAACCAAATATAGCTCTCTTACTTGTTTACAATATAAAATTCTATTGGGTTAAAAAAAGCACCCTTTATATAAAAATTTCAACTTGATAAGGTGTAGAGTATGACTAGATAATTCCGATAATAATCAGCTCAATGTATTTTCTATAAACAATACTTGTGGTAACTAGTGTGAGATTTTATAGTGCAAATATGCTTCTAAAATTGGCTTCTACATTTTTAATAATATCTTCTGACAACGCATATCTTTACATATTCGTCACTCGAATTAATCATAAATAAATAAAGTAAGTAATTAAAATAAATGCATCTAGAGAACAGTTGATTTCAAACGTTTAACTCAGCAACAACTTTCAGTACGTACTACTTAGTTTAAGGCAAAATGATGTTTTGGAAACTGTACATCATTTTAAGTTTTAGCTGTATTTCGGTTTGGTGTAATTTTTGTACGCGTATCACCAGGAGACCTATTAATGGCACGATTACGAAGGATGGTGTTGTTGTTAATGTGGTAAATCGTCGTTATTTTTCAAACGGTTTATGTTTAAAAACTATTATTTAGAACTTTTCACTTGACTGTGGAAATATAATTTAGGTTAATTTAAGGGACTCTTAATCCTTAAACTTTATTAAATGTAACAAAAGTGTCTCAAAATCATACATCCAATAAGAGGAAACCTACATATACTATGATAAAAAAAAACTTCCACTGTACTGGTATTTAGCTAACATAATCAATTTCTGAGTCTACTTATTCTTTCGCCTATCCGTAACTTAGTACCCAGACAATTTGCCTTCTGGAATAGAGCTAGAGATAGCATAAATATTTTGCTATCCATATACAGTTCATCAATAATAAGTTTCAATTAAGTGGAAATCTAAAAAACAGTATAAGGTTCCAAATATTTTGTGATACAAATTGTAATCAGAAAGAATTGCAAGTTATCGATAACTTTTCTATAAAAAAGACAGATGTTATCTATAACTTTTCGATAGAAGAGACAAATTAACGATATTTTTCTATAGAAAAGACATGTTATCTATAACTTTTCTATATAAAATACAAAATATCGATAATATTTCTATAAGAATGACAAGTTATCGAAAACTTTTGTATAGAAAAGACAACTTATTGAAAACAATTTGATAGAAAATACCAGTTATTGATTATTTTTCTATAGAAAAGGCAAGTTATTGATAGCTTTACTATAGAAAATAAAAGTTATCGATAAGTTTTTTTAAAGAAAATAAAAGTTATCATCAATTTTTCTATAGAAAAGACAAGTTATCGATAACTTTTCCACAGAAAATACAAGATATCAATAATTTTCTATAGAAAAGACAAGTTATCGATAACTTTCCTATAGAAAAGAGAAGTTATCGATCATTTCAATTTTAATTTCTATGGAAAATACAAATTATTGATTATTTTTCTATAGAAAAGGCAAGTTATTGATAACTTCACTATAGAAAATACAAGTTATCGATAACTTTTGTAGAGAAAATAAAAGTTATCACCAATTTTTCTATAGAAAAGACAAGATATCGATAACTTTCCTATAGAAAAGAGAAGTTATCGATAACTTTTCTATAGAAAACACAAATTATTGACAATTTTCTATAGAAAAGACAAGTTACCGGTAATGTTTGTATACAGAAGGGAAGTTGTCCATACATTTTCTATATAAAAAATATATTATTGAAAAATTTGCTAGGGAAAAGACAAGCTATCAATAACTTTTTATAGAAAAAACAAATTATACATTTTCTATAAACAAGACAATACCTCTTCAATAGACAAGTAAAGTTATCGATAATTTTTCTATAGAAAAGTCAAGCTATTCATTAATATATATATCTTTCAGACAATACACGAAACAAGACTGGTAAACTTTTGTTGCCCAGGCTATCGTTTGAAAAATGAACAATGTATACCAATTTGCCGCAAAGGTTGTATAAACGGCAACTGTGTGAAACCCAATCAGTGCGAGTGCAAAATAGGATATAAGTTTTTTAACGAATATTCTCGTAATCGGTAAGTTATTGACTTATTATTTTAACATCAATTCTAAGTTAAATAAAATTCAAATTATATAAGATTAGCTTTTGCCCACGGCTTTGTTCGCACAGAAAACCCTCCTAAGGAAAAACCAAACGGGTTAATCTATTATCACTTTGTTGATTTAAATACAAGAGTGGCATGGGTATATATGAGTTTGTCATTCCGTTAGTAATTTCTACATTTTTCATTTGCGACCCCACAAAGTAGGTATATTCTGGATCGTTATAGATATGGAAGTCGATGATGACATATCCGTCTGTATTTTGAATTCAACTTTCCGTAGCCCCCAAATAACTTACAAACATGATTGATACATCAATATATCGGGATTTCTTCTTGAAATGTAAGGAAATATCTGGGACAACCCCGATTTTTGGCACATTTTTGGTGTACATATATCTGAATTACTAAGTCATTAATATAGACAATACGGATATTTAATAATAAATATTTCAAAATTGATTGCAACGAAGTATATAAGGCTATAGTAATTTGGACCTACAATGGGTCAAAATCGGGAAAAATATTTTTTAACCCGAATTTTTTTTTTACCAAAACATTTTTTTTGTTATAGTTTTTTTTTACTAATTTAAAAATAAATATATATATATTTCGAAACAAAAAATTTTAAAAAACAATTTTGAAAAAAAAAGTTTTTAAAACATTTTGAAAAAAAAAATAAATTTTGTTTACCTAAAAATATTTAAAATTTGTATTTTAAAGTTTAATTTGGTGAAGGGTATACAATATACGGCACAGCTGAATATAGCTCTCTTACTTGTTTCATATTCCATAAGTTTTAAGGACAGCAGATTTTTTAAATCTATTAACTTTTTCACTTAATACTTAAAGTATATCCTTATGCACCTAATTAGAGGTTCTGGCGCCAGATGCTAATACGACAGGCCACGTAAATCCCATCTTAGATCAATTCGCATTTGGCTTTGTAATTTTATATATATAGATTATTGTATAAAACAAATGCAATAATATGTAATACATATTATGATTTCTATTTTATTGTATGTTATTTATTTAAAAATATTTACAATTTCTTTCAGTTGTGTTCCCGAATGTGGCAAATGTGAGAATGGCTTTTGTAGCGCACCAGGCAACTGTACCTGTAATACTGGTTTTGAACGTGTAGGCGATACGTGTCAACTTAAGTGTAATAACTGTGAGCATGGCTCTTGTAAAATACCCGGAAAATGTGAATGCAATACAGGTTATAGAAATTCTACAACTCTTAACAAATGTGAACCAATATGCCAAAATAACTGTGTCAATGGCAGATGCATAGCACCAGACCAGTGCGTCTGTAATAAGGGTTATAAAATGAATGAAACCAATGCTTGTGCGCCCATTTGTAAAGCACCCGATAAATGTGAATGTGATAAGGGTTATGAAAAATCAGCACAAAATTTAACCTGTACACCAATTTGTGAGCCCGGCTGTCAAAATGGCAAATGTATAGCACCCAATACATGTGAATGTTATCAGGGTTATGAAATGAACGCCGAACACAAGTGTCAGCCGATTTGCAAAACAGGTTGCCCCAATGGCAAATGCATAGCTCCCGAAGTGTGTAAATGTAATGACCAGTATGAAATGACTGATGCTGGCAACTGTGAACCCGTTTGTAAAAATGGCTGTCCGAATGGTCAGTGTATAGAACCAAATAACTGTGTATGCTTAGAGGGTTACAAAAAACTATTGGGAAATTCTTGTTTGCCAATTTGTAAATATGGATGTCCGAATGGCAAATGTGTGGCACCTGAGATCTGTGAATGTAATCATGGTTACGCTATATTTGATAATAAATGCGAACCCATTTGCCAAAAAGAGTGCATAAATTCAGTGTGTAGTGCCCCAAATAAGTGTGAATGTAATAAAGGCTACCAAAAATCTGCAAATAATTTAACCTGTACACCGATTTGTAAATCCGGCTGTGAAAATGGCAAATGTATAGCCCACAATAAATGTGACTGTGATAAGGGTTATGAAATGAACTCGGAACAAAAGTGTCAACCGATTTGCAAAACAGGTTGCCCCAATGGTAGATGCGTAGCTCCCGAAGTGTGCAAATGTAATGATCAGTATAAAATAACTGATGATGGCAACTGTGAACCCATTTGTAAAAATGGCTGTCCTAATGGTCAGTGTATAGAACCAGACAACTGTGCATGCTTAGAGGGTTACAAAAAACTATTGGGAAATTCTTGTTTGCCAATTTGTCAATATGGATGTCCGAATGGCAAATGTGTGGCTCCTGAGATCTGTGAATGTAATCATGGTTACGCTATATTTGATAATAAATGCGAAAAAATAAATTCAGATAAGAGACAGCAAAAATGTTTACACAACTGCCTTAATGGTTTCTGCTTAGATGGAGTATGCACTTGTCCAAACAATTTCCTCCTAAGAAGACTTAATTCAACAGATATATGTCTAAAAAAATGTCGTCAAGATAAGGATTGTTTAAATGGCCTGTGCTCCTCTGATGGTGTGTGCAGAAAACAGATTCCTTTGAGTTTAAAAACTGGTCAAATGTGGTATTCTTTTGTAATATGGTTCATCGTACTCCCCTTAGTCATAGTCATATTGGTGATCAGCGTACTGGCGATCATGTATTGGAAGTCAGGCAGATATGCCTTCAGCTTACGTGGCATAAGTGAGTAATAATTTATGTTGCTTATTTGATATAAATATCATGAATTCCACCAAAGAGCACGAAAAAAACTAATTTTTAAACTTGGGTCTTCCAATATTTTACCATATTCAGAAATCATATAACATTTGGGATCCTTTAGACAATTTAATTTTTAGTCTTTTAAATTTCCAAAAAAATTTTCACGATTTAATTTTTTTTTTTGGAATATTGTAGAATATTTCGACTTAATGAGTGGGCCTGATCGCATATGGTTCGTTAAAGCGAGATTAAAATGGAAAATGGACTCTAAAAAGTATTTGTTTACTGAAGATGATAAAAATCAGAAGACCCAAGGTCAATTTGTTTCTGATATCTTATGGAATTCATGATATAACTATCTAAGTATATATAATAATTGTATATTGATCTGGTTTTACGAATTGGTGTGTGGTCTGTAGGTCATTTGTTAAACCATATAGAAATACTCGTAGAGAGGAAACGCCCATTTAATACTCTTTATAATAATGATCTTAGAATTAGCTAACAATCAATTTTAAGGATCCTTAAACTGACCTACAACCTACACTAACTGATTTTGTTTTGTATTTTGTTGTTATAGTGTTATTGTTAAGAGTATTATAATAATTCTACATTTTTCATTGCAGGAAATATGTTTGCCGATAGACAGGTGTCACAGACATACCTTATCACTCAGCAACTGAATGAAGACTATCCTTTATAAGAACTCTAACCACAAGCACAAGTTCAAGCTACTTCGAATTTCACACCTAGGATTGCAATGAAATTCATAAAATTGTTGTCCTCTTTAGGTGTCTCCACTTCTTGAATATTGCAAAAGAAAAATACTAACTTTTAAAAGACAATTATATTTATTATAATTAATATCGTGATGAAATTGGACATAAACAAGTTTTATGTGAACTAAATTTATCTACCAATTTTTGTGATAATCGGTCCATAATTGACAATATAACCCCATCATTTTAATTTATATAGATCAATACTTGTGGTAGAGTGAGATTTTATAGTGGAAGTATATTTCTAAAATTGACTTTTGTGGTAAATTTTGAAATGAGTCTTATTTAACAACTATAGATTTTCAATAAAAATGTCATTTCGTCATTCGAATAACTCATAAAATAAATTAACTAATTAAAAAAATGCATCTAGAGAACAATTGATTTCAAATGTTTTACCAAGCAACAACTTTCAATACGTACTACTTAGTTTAAGGTAAAATGTTGTTTTAGAAACTGTACATCATTTTAAGTTTTAGCTGTATTTTGGTTTAGTGTAATTGTACGCGTTTTGTTAATGGACCTTTTGAAAAAACGGTTACGATAAATGTTTTTGATGTTAAAGTAGAGGGTTGTTGTTGTTACTCAAAGGGTTGCTGTTTAAGAACTATTATTTGGAAAGAAAATATACGTACACTTTTCAGTTTACTGTGGAAATATGAACTAGGTTAATTTAAAGGACTCTTAACCGAATCCTTAAACTTTATTAAATGTAACAAAAGTATCTCAAAATCATACATCCAGCAAGAAGGATCCTACATATACTAAAACAAAAAAAAACTTCCACTGTACTGATACTCAATTATGAGTCTAATTATCCTTTCGTCTATCCGTAACTTATTTGTTTGGCTATAAAAAGACAAGTTATCGATAACTTTTCTGTAGAAAATACAAGTTATCGATAACTTTTCTATAGAAAAGACAAGTTATTGATAACTTTTCTATAGAAAAGACAAGTTATCGTAAACTTTTATATAGAAAAGACAAGTTATCGATAACTTTCCTATAGAAAAAAAGTTATCGATAACTCTTCTATAGAAAAGACAAGTTATCGATAACTTTTCTATAGAAAAGACAAGTTATCGATAACTTTCCTATAAAAAAGACAAGTTATCGGTAACTTTTTTATAGAAAAGACAAGATATCTTAAACTTGTCTATGGAAAAGTCAAGTTATCGATAATGTTTGCATATAAGTTATAGATGACTATTCAAAAGAAAAGTGTTCGATAGCATTTTTATAGAAAAGTCCATCTATGAAATACTGTATATCATTTTTTCAGAGAATGTCCGGAACATTTGTTGCCGTGGCTATCGCTTGAAAGTTAAAGTATATACACCTATTTGGCCCAAAGGTTGTGAAAACGGCAACTATGTGAAACCCAATCAGTGCGGGTGCAAAATTGAATATAAGTTTTTTAGCGAAAATACTAGTAATCGGTTAGTTATTTACTTATTATTTTGACATCAGTTCTATGCTAAATAAATTTATTGTAAAAAAATTCAAATTATATTACATTACTAGCTGAACCGGCAAACGTTGTCCTGCCATACAAATTATTTCTAGTGAATATTTTGGTTGTTAAATAAAAAATAACGAATGTATTCTAAGTGAATTTGTCATTTTAGGTATTTTTGATGTCAAATGAAGAGAAATACAAACAAAATTTGTTTGCGAAAAATATTAAAAAAAATAGGGACATCCTAATGACCTAGCGGTATGAAATGTACTTTACAACCTATTCTCGTACCTACCAAAAATATATAAAAAATTCATAAAAAATGGTAAATCTGTATTGATATTTGGATATTCAAAATACTAAAATCTCGACTAAAAAATGGTTGGGTAAGGGTCGGTTGATGTAAATTTGGGATTATAGGTAATTTTGAATGCGAATAAAAAGTTTTTGGCAAAAAAATTGTAAATACAAAGTATGAAATATACTTTACGACCTATTCTCATAGCTCCCAAATATACATACAAAATTTCATAAAAATCGGTTTAGTCATTTCGGAGGAGTTCAAACACAAACATTGTGACACGAGATTTTTTTATATTAGATAATGTTTAAATTTTAAGACAAATTCAAATAATAAATATTATGGATCGAAGAACTAACATGAAGAAAGTGGTTTATGACTATGATTTTTATTATACATTTCACCATGAGTGGCATGGGTATATATAAGTTAGTCATTCCGTTTGTAATTTCTATATTTTTCATTTGCGAGCCCACAAAATTCTGGATCGTTATAGATAGCGGTGTCGATAAAGACATGTCCGTCTGTCTGTCTGTATGATGAAATCAACTTTCGGTAGCCGCCAAACACTGTTACTATTTAAAACGAGAGAAAATCAGCTCACAAATGGTAGAGATATAAAGAACAACCTCGATTTTTGGCCTATTTTGGATCTATATCTGGTTAGTACTAGATATTTCAAAGTCCATTGCAACGAAGTATATAAGGCTATAGTAAGATGGACTTACAATGGGTCAAAAGTGGGAAAAATATTTTTTAACTTTTTTATGTCATAAATTTTTTTTTTCACTAATATATTAAATTAAAAATTAAAAAAAAAAAATTAGAAATGAATTAAAAAAATAATTTCGAAAATCAAAATTTTTAAAAACAGTTTTGTAAAAGAAAAAAAATGTATTTTATTTACCTAAAAAATTAAAAATATGTATTATAAGGTATAATTTGGAGAAGGGTATATACGATATATATATCTTGTTTTATTTAGATTTTTAAAATATATGCAATTTCTTTCAGTTATGTTCCCGAATGTAGCAAATGTGAGAATGACTTTTGTAGCGGACCAGGCAACTGTACCTGTAATACTGGTTTTAAACATCCAAAGGCACAAAGCAAAGATATTGTTTTCTTAAATAAGGTTCGCTGTACTAGTTTGGCTTTTATGTTTTTTAATAAGATATTTAATTAAGCCGCTCATAACTTCTTACCTTCTAACATAATTCCTGTGTTTAAATACCCATCCGATAGAGGACAATTTTTCCAAATAAACCCTCCATACATTGTTTTCATGTATCATTTTTAAATAAGCTGCATTTAATATTAATAAATAAAATGTAAGGTGTACGAGTCTGCCTTTGAACCACTGTATAAGGACTGAGATGAGAAAAATTTTTAACATACATATATGTTAAACAAAAATTAAACCACTTAACCTACAGTTTTGAATCTTTTTTTATTTGATTGAAATTATTGTTACAATTTACAAAAATAAAAATATTTTTATAGTTCTAATCACTAATGCTGAAATTTTGAACCTTTTTCGAAAACCCTTCCATTTTGGTTTTTATAGTGCTTTATGTCACTTTGTTCGAACAGGTTATCCATCTCCGTTTAAAATCTACCACACTTTTGAACACCTTTTTTATGCTCTTCAATTCTCTTTTAACAAGAGCCCAATATCTCTCCACTCCAGGCAGTTTGGAGGATTTGCCACTCTTGGTGCAAATAACACATTATTGCTCTTGTATCACTCAAGACCTTTCTTACCATAGTGACAGATGCCAAATCAGGCCAAAAATAAGTGGACACATTAAGAAGTCTTATGCATGGAAACATCCTTTTTTGCAAACATTCCTTGATGTAAATTTCGATATTTATAGAGCCCGTTGTAACAAATGTTTGGCTTTTTGGCCGCAACTGCATATTGCTTGCCATACCAGGAACTTTTTGGGAAATTTTGTCTGCTCTTGGGTCCTAAACTTTTCTTTAACATTCCCTTGAGCATCTGCAACATAAAAAAAAAATTTACCTGGATGCTGCGAAAAATTTTTTGTATAAAATGTGACTTCAATTACCGTGCTCTGTCTTTGGCCTCTAAATTTTTAGCAGAGTTCCTGTCAGGAACTTTTTGAGCCTTGTATGTCTTTAAACCCTCATTGGCTTTAACTTTTCGTATCAAATAGTCCGAGTACTGATCTAACCGGACTGCTTTCCTACCGGAGGTGTTGGGAGCTCGTTTGAAAATGCTTTCTATTTGTTTGGCTTTAGAAACATCATGTGGGCCATTCCTTCTACATGAACCAGGTTTTATATCAACGGACAAGTTCTCCCGGCACTGTGAATAACATTGGATATCAGTTTGATAGCAGACTTTTGATTGTTTGGCGAACTTTTTGTAGGACCAAGTTGCGTTTTGTTGAAAATATTTAATAATTTTAGTACGCACTTTTTAGTGGTCACTAATTTTAATCAGATTGACAACAAATGAACATAATTGACATTAAACATAATAACTGACTTGCTTTACAAACAAAAAAAAAAAAAAAATCAAATGATACTTGGGTTAAAAGTTTTAATGAAAAACGTGTATTAAGAATTTTACTATCTCAGTCCTTATATAAAGACCAAAGATTGAATCTTAAATTGAACTACATAAAGAGCTACGATTGTGGCTTAAAATTAAGTATATAAAACCTACGATTGAAGCTAAAATTTAACTACATATCGACTTACGATTGGAGCTTAAATTGAACAATATAAAGACCTACGATTTCAGCTCAAATCGAGATACATAAATACCTAAGATTGAATCTTTAATTGAACTATACAAAGAGCTACAATAGAAGCTTAAATGTAACTTTATACATACAGCTAAATTGAACTACAAAATCCCCTGCGTTTGATGCTGAAATAGAACTTCATACAGACCTTGGATAGAAGCTAAAATTAAGCTACATAAAGGCCTACGATTGAAGCTAAACTTGAACTACATTAAAACTTACGATTGATGCTAAAAATTAACTACTTGAAGTCCTGCGTTTGAAGCTTAATTTGAAATGTTTAAGGTTTTCCTTTCGACTAATTTCACTTTTGTAAAATGTACAGTAATTCGTAATTTAAAACAGAAAGTGTATGGCGTCAAAATATTTCTGATTTGTTATATGTAGCTGCAATTTGTTAAAATTGAGCGCTTTGAAGTGGATCCTCCTTACTGCAGTAGCTTGATACTGGATACTTACAAAACGTTTGGTTTCATTGAAGTTCCAGCCTCATTTCTCCTGCGCCAACAATGACGTCTGATAAGAAAATTTGAGTGGTATTATGAGAAAATTCTGAAATTATTGAATGAAATTCCAGACAGCCGTTTCATTCTTCAATGGTCTTTGTTTAACAGCGTTCAACCTTAAATGATCTCTTGTAATTGTGGCGCGTAAATACAGCCAGTATGTATGGAGTGGAAAAAAATCGCCGAAAGAGTGAAATATTTCGTATTTATTTAAGGTTTCTTTTTTTAGCAAGAATTTTTCTTTAAAAATTATTAATACTCTTGATTCATGTAGTAAAATGTCGATAACATTCGTATTGTGTGTATGTATGTATGTATTTAAAATGCTGCACTCATATCTTATTAAAACGGGATGTGATGTAAACTAACGTAATGAAATGGTTTTGTATTTAGTTTATAATTTATATACATATTTCTTATATTCATTGTATATTAAACTATACAAATACTGCTCATTCTTATAGTAAATACTTACTCTAAGTTAGTTTAAATTGAACATGGCTCTTGTTTATTTTCTTATAAGTTTATATAATATTTTATTATTTATTTATTTCTTTTGGTTTTTTTTTTTTTTGCAAACTACTCATTTATTTCATAATTTATATATTTCGTAATACAAATATTTGAGTATTATATTACAACTAGTTGGTTTTAAACTTTAAACAAAGCAACAACTAATGGATTTTGTGCTGTAAATGTTTTTTTTTGATTTTGTTAAAATACAAGTGTATTTATTTTTTGTCACATAACCACCAAAATGTTATTTTGGAAATTTTTTATAATTTTAAGTTTTAACTCTATGCTGGTGTGGGGTAATTTTTGTACACGTCTGACTAAGAGACCTGTTCATACAACGTTTACGAAAAATGGTGTAGTTGTTAAGCAGGTAAGTTTTTGCAGTTGTACTACGTGTTTTCCCGATAAAGAGACCCAGTTTTCTAAAAGGCTTATTTATTATTTATCAAAATAAAATTATGCGTAATAACTATTGTTTAGAAAGAAAATATTACTCTCAAAATGTATTTTACTGGGGAAGTATAAATAAGTTTTATTTAATGAAATCATAAAGGAATGTTTCAAATTTATTCTTAATAACAAAAGTGGTTTCAAATCTTACATGCAAAAAGGAAACGCTTGAAAAACAAATAAAGATAAAAGTAAAATTCGGCAGAAATCTTCATCTAATCCAAAATGTGCGGAATGCCAAAAAAATGCTTGTCTAACTAAAACAAGTAAGAGTGTTATATTGCGCAGTGATAAATTTGAACTTGTTAGATTCATGTTAGTTGTTTTTAAACGTCGGAAATTTTGTTTGGTTGAATCGATTTTGCCCATTTACAAACATTTCTGATCAACAAAAAATATTTTTGGAAAAATTGTACCCCCTGACCTCAGACAAACGGACATAGCTACATCGTCTTAGAGTTTTATATGAATCCAGAATAAAAATAAAAATCCAGAATAATAATAACACAGGTCAATAGCAAAAAAAAAAGGCTTGAATAATCACTATATAGATGTGATGCATTATGGCTACCTAAGTACAAAAATTGTCAAGTTTTCCAATTCTATGGAGAGATTTTTTTAAATTTTGTAAAAAAAATTATAAATTTTGTTAGACGTTGCTCCACATAATTAATGATAACTCAAAAAGGCTTAGTCCAATGTTATCAAAGTAAACTTAAAAAAATTTAAATTTGCATAGTCTTTAAGCCACTTATATATTTCTTTTCCATCGGCTCGGTAGTTTCGGAGTTATAATAACAAATTTCAGCAAAAAATATATTTTTTAGGTGAAAATAAAAATTTTTTTTGTTTAAAAAAATCATGAAAAATCGAAAGCAGCAAAAATTTTTCAAATTTATTAATTTATTGCAAAGCCACATGTAATCGAAATAAAATGAGATATTGATCATAGAAATCGATTGGTTCTATTCGAATTTATTCACAATTAAGTGAATTCGCTCATTTTTACAAAATTTTAGGTTTATGTTTGATATACATGAAATTTAATAGTTAATGTTCTACTTTCGATTGATTGAATTTTGAAAACATTCTCCTCTTGCTATGTACAAATTTTCATGTATATATTCCGTTTCCATCGTCTCAGTAGTTTCGGAGTTATAATAACAAATTGAAACAAAAAATTTATTTTTAAGGGAAAATAAGAAATTTTTTTGTTTTAAAAAAATCAAGAAAAATTGAAAACGGCATAAATTGTTCAGATTTATTACTTTATCAGAAAGCCACATGCAATAGAAACAAAATGAGATACTGGTCATAAAACTCGATGGGTGTTTTTCAAATTTATTCACATTTAAGAGAATTCGCTCATTTTCACAAAATTTTAGTTTTTTGTTGGATATACATAAACTTGACTAGTTAATGTTCTTCTTTCGATTGATTGAATTTTGAAAACATTTTCCCCTTGCTATGTACAAATTTTCATGTATATATTCCGTTTCCATCGTCTCAGTAGTTTCGGAGTTATAATAACAAATTGAAGCAAAAAATATATTTTTTAGGTGAAAATAGCAAATTTTTTTTGTTTTAAAAAAATCATAAAAAATCGAAAACGGCAGAAATTGTTCAGATTTATTGCTTTATCGGAAAACCTTCTATAATAGCAACAAAATAAGATATCGATCATGAAAATCGATTGCCTGTTTTCGAGTTTATTTACAATTAAGTGAATTCGCTCATTTTTAAAAATTTTTGTTTTTTGTTTGATATACATAAAATTAAGTAGGGGCAATCGTTATGAAATATTGTGCTTTAATAACTATGTATGTTGTAAAGTTTGAAGAAATCTGGTATAGATTTGATATAGCATTTTCTTTATTTCACTTTTTATTCCTTAAAAGATATAATACATTTATAAGCGATTTAATTCATATATATATATCTTTATTTCAGACAAAATACGAAACAAGAGTGGTATCTTCTTGTTGCCAAGGCTATCGTTTGAAAAATAAAAAATGTATACCCATTTGCTCTAAAGGTTGTCAAAATGGCAATTGTGTGAAACCCAATATGTGCGAGTGTAAAGATGGATATAAGTTTTTTAGTGAATATGCTCGTAACCGGTAAGTTAAACTAACTAATATTTTATCTTAAGTTCTAACAAAAACAAACTGAAACGATCAACAAAAGAAAACATTTACTCATTTTAAACCATTACTCATTTTAATGTTTTCTAGAAATTCGCTTTAGTTTAAAGGTTCAAAGTTCGTTTTTTTTTTTAATAGATACGTGCAAAATACCTAAAATAATACTATTAACAACTTTAGAACTGTTCGTCAGATTTAATTTTGAATCTCATGAATCTCAAAGTTTTTTTCTTGAATGTAAAGGAAATGACAACAAAAGAACCATGGCCGAAAAAACCATCCCCTCCCCAGCCCTCATTTTAATTATTTATATATTTTTGTTTGTGTGTTTTTTAATAGTGCACAGTGGGGCAGAATCAACATTTTTTTTGAAAAAAATCTTGCATTTATAAACTGCTGGTCCGCTCGGTATAAAATTGACGTGGGCATAGACAAAGAGTATTCGAGTTCAAGTTATTAAGATGGACTCTAAAAATTCTCCAGGGGCGGCCTTGTGGGGCCTCATACAAGATTTTTAAACACGTACCATTGTTTTGTTTCTCATGTATATTTTTGGAAAGCGCTCGGCTAGGTCTTGAAAAAAATGCTTGCGTGTACTATTTCCTTTTTACAATTAAGCATTTCAAAATTGAAATTAAAAATTTTGCCTTACTTTCCACAGTAGTTTAAAAAAGTTTTTTTTTTTGGAAATAATTCGGTATCCCGAAATTTCACATGCACGCTATGTGTGAAAAAACGTTCAAAATTTTCAAAAGGGGCAAGGTTTGTGGAACTTCTGAATAGTAAATAAAGACTTTTTATATAAGTATTTGATATTGTTGAAAGTCTTAGGACTTAAAGATTGATATTTTAGTACAATTAAATAATTTTATAAGTTTTTGGGACGTCATTTACCTTAAAAACTAAAAAAATAATAATATGGTGATTTTCCTTGAAGAAAAATATAAAATTTCAATTAATGTAAAATTTTAACGGTTAAAGATAACATAACAAGATTTGAAAATCATGCAGATCCAAATGTCCTTAAATCAACGGTATTACAGTTTTTGAAATTTTTTATTTTAAAATACCGAGATTCCTAAACCGGGAAAAATGTGTTCCAAAAACTGAGTTTATTTAGAAAAGAGCCTACTGTGACGTTATTTACCGTGTGATAGCAAAAAAAAAACTTTGTAAGTATTTAAGTAATATATAGGGTTATACAAATATGGAATATTTTTGAGGATCGGTGCTTTGCCTATTTAGAATTTTTTACTCAAACCTAAAATTATCTTTTAAAATTGGCC
Source organism: Calliphora vomitoria (assembly GCA_942486065.2). Classification (NCBI taxonomy): domain Eukaryota; kingdom Metazoa; phylum Arthropoda; class Insecta; order Diptera; family Calliphoridae; genus Calliphora; species Calliphora vomitoria. The sequence goes on along the minus strand of OW818030.2, from coordinate 15,751,507 downwards.
AAGTTTGGATAGGCCTGGGGGGTGTTGTTTTAGCTTTAGTGACCCAAATTTTAATTTACAGGCTTTAGCATTAAGTTTTCTTTCCGGATCATATAAAAATTGTATATAGTCTCGAAGAAAATTTTTTTCTACAAAAGAAAAAAATATAGGGACTTTTTTGGGAAAAAATGTAAAAAATACGGCCTTTTTTATATGTTCCAACTTTGGATGCGTGTAACTTTTTGTAGGAACAAGATAGCTGTTACCAAGTTATTCTTATTTTATTTTAAATTTTATCACCAATACAGCTGATATTTTAAAAATAAATTTCGACAATCCGTTGGAGCGTAATCTCTTAAAAACCATAAAAAGATCAACCAAAATTAAAAAAAAAAATAAATCAATAAACCTAAATATCTCTTCAACTAAGTGGATTTTTTGTAGATCTTTTTAAGGACTATTTATATTTTAAATTTTAGCTCGTTTGGATCATAAATGGATTATTGGAGATTTTTTTAAAAATTTTGAGTTGGTCACTTTGAGGGGCCGCCGTTAGCGCTAGGAAGCTGAACAAATGCAAATAAACTCAAAAATACCTCAGCTCCAGCCTTGTGAAATTTCGTAACAATATCTCCAATAGTTCCCGAGATACCGAATTATTTCAACCAAAAAAAACGTTTCTAAACCACTGTGCTTTGGTCCGATTTTTTTTTTTTTGCACCAAATGGACACATTTTTCTTGTTAGTTACACATTTAAATTACTAACCATAGAGAAACATAGATCGGAAACTAGAAAAAAACTCAAACAAAAAAATTACTCAAAATAATCACACATACGACTGTTGTTTTTGTTTTCACATAGTTTTTTCTACTAATACATTCTCAGCACTTAAGTTTTTGACAACTGAGTTAGGTCTTTGACAGGAGAGTTTCCGATATATGTGTATTTATCTATGTTACTAACAATATACAAAATATTAAAAGCAATATCAATTAAGGATCCAAAAATACTATTTTCAATTTAAAACTTAAAAAATAGTAGATTTTTGAATATGTTGCCCCTACGCACAGTGGTTAATATAAAGTGTATGCATCTCATAATTGATTTTTGCAAATGTTTGAAATTATCCATAAAACAAATTCTATCGTAAAGCTAAGATGTCAAGCATTTGCAGAAATTATAGTTATTATGTCAACAGAGGTATTCGAAAATGGCGACAAAACACACTATTTCGACTTTAAAGATTTGGAGAGTTAAAATTATACCATATTCAAGGGCGTATTTTTAATATTTATAATTATTTGTTTTCGGATTGTTTCACCTTATTGGAAAGGGTATCTTGTCCAGATTCTATTTTCAATATAAACTTTGTATATATTGTTAGCAGATTTGAAATTTATTCACTTAAAATATAAAATATTTTTTGGTTTGTTTACGCAAATTTGACTAGGATTTTAACTGTGGGCGCCGTTTCCTGCCGATCTAGTTTTAACACAGAATTAAAGTCTAACTTATTATATAAAAGATATATCAAAGCTAGCTGCCTTTTTCGTGCCTTTAAACAAATGGCACGCAAAAAGGTTGAGCAACTCAGAAATTAAAAAAAAAAGTTATAAAATATTTTGATTTTAGTAGCTTTTCTTTGCTTATTTTCATATGAAAGCTTCAAAATGTATAAAAATATAAGTATAAAGAAAATTTTGTCGAAAAACACTGTTTTAATTTTTCTAATCGAATGAAAATTGTAATAGTTATTCAACGTTTCATTAATAACTCTTATAGTATTTTTTCCCCCAGCGCATATGAATAAAAAAAAAAAAACATGAAAGAGAGCTATATTCGGCTGTGCCGAATCTTATATACCCTTCATCAAATTATACTTTAAAATAAAATAAATTTATTTTTTTTAATTTTTAATTTTTTTTTTTTAAATTATTTTTTAAATGTGTTTTTCAATTTTAAAAAAAAAAAAAAAATTTAATTTATTAGTGAATAAAATTTATGAGAGAAAAAGTTTTTTGTGAAAAAAAAAATTCGGTTTAAAAAATATTTTTCCCCATTTTGACCCATTGTAGGTCAACTTACTATAGCCTTATATACATCGTTACAATGGACTTTGAAATATCTATCATTAGATATCCATATTGCATATATTTATGACTTAGTTATCGAGATATAGATCAAAAATAGGCCAAAAATAGAGGTTGTCTCGGATTTTTGCTCACATCTCCGTTATTTATGGACGGATTTGGCTGATTTTAAATGGGAAACTTCTCGAAAGCATGACTGACAGAATTATTGAAGATTTGGATCCCGAAAATATCTGGGGTCTTCAGAAAATTGATTTCAACAGACAGACGGACTTGGCTAAATCGACTCCGCTATCTATAAGGATCCAGAATATATATACTTTATAAGGTCGGTAAATTATATTGTGGAAATTACAAACGGAATGACAAACTTATATATACCCTTCTCTCGATTACTAAGTCATAAATATAGACAATATGGATATCTAATGATAGATATTTCAAAGTCCATTGCAAAGATGTATATAAGGCTATACAAAGTTGGACCTACAATGGGTCAAAAACGGGAAAATATTTTTTAACCCGAATTATTTTTTTTCACAAAAAACGTTTTGTCATAAATTTTGTTCACTAATAAATTAAAAAAAAAAAAATTAAAATTGGAAAAAACTTTTAAAAATAATTTTGAAAAAAAAAATTTTAAAAAAATAAAAAAAATTTTTTTTTTAATTTTATTTTAAAGAATAATTTGGTGAAGGGTATATAAGATTCGGCACAGCCGAATATAGCTCTCTTACTTGTTATCTATATAAAATTGTCTTTAAAACAATGTGCACAAAAAATATGTTTTCATAGAAAAAAATTAAAATAACTATTGTTGAATTTGAAAAATTACAATAGAAATAAAAAAAAAAAAAAAAAATGCTAGACTTTCTATAAAGACTTAAATAATTTCATGAAATATACATTTTATGAAAGATTAATTCCTTGACTTAGACGTACTAAAGTACTACGGCCTACCCTAAAACAGTTTTTTTTTTTTCCAAAAAATTTCAAAATGTTGAGGGTGTTTCAAAATCTTTGAAAACGGTTTTATATTTTAAACTTCGAAAGCTTTTTTTAAGTATCATACATTTGCTACCAATGAAATTTTATTTTAACTCTACTGCAGCTGAACATATTTTTAAAAAATGCAAACATTGGCCCTTGTAAATATTTGCTTCTTCGTCCCAATGGTCTACTTCCCATTGACTTCAAATGCTAGTGATGAGCGGTTCTGACGTTGCCAATGATATATTACATAGATCTTCATTTTTAGAATTTCGTGATGTTTTTCTGGTAATGTGCTTTCTATAAAATCTGTAATCCTTATTCCTTTTTTCCTGGGCTTCCTCTGATAGATCTCCAAGTGGTACTAAATGATGATTAATGACATCTGCTCCATGAAAAAGGATTTTGTGAACAGTTGGAGACATATTTCTCCATGGATATTTGGTTGTATAAGGACTGAGATCAAACAATTCTTAACATACATATATGTTAATAAAAATGAAACCACTAATTTTACAGTTTTGATTTTTTTTTATTTGATTGAAATTATTATTACAAGTTACAAAAAAAAAATATTTTTATAGTTGTAATCACTAGCGATGAAATTTCGAACCTTTGTCGGAAACCCTTCCATTATGGTTTTTATAGTGATTTCTGTCAGTTTGTTCGAATAGGTTGTCCATCTCCGTTTAAAATCTACCACACCTTTTTGAGCTCTTCAATTCTCTTTTAACAAGAGCCCAATGTCTATCCACTGGCCTTAGTTGCAGGCAGTTTGAAGAATTTGCCTCTCTTGGTACAAATACCACATTATTGTTCTTTTACCACTCAAGTCCTTTCTTACCATAGTTACAGATGCCAAATCAGGCCAAAAATAAGTGGACACACTAAGAAGTCTTATGAGTGGAAGCATCCATTTTTGTAAATATTCCTTGATGTAAATTTCGGTATTTATAGAGCCCTTTGTAACAAATGTTTGGCATTTTTGCCGCAACTGCATATTGCTTGCCATACCAAGAACTCTTTGGGAATTTTTGTCTGCTTTTGTATACTAAACTTTTCTTCAGCATTCCCTCGAGCATCAGCAACATCAATATTTTGACCCGAAAGCTGCAAAAAATCTGTCAGAACATACGTTTCGTCATCCATTATGCAGCAGGAATATTTTCTTTAATAAAATTTGACTTCAATTTCCGTGCTCCGTTTTTGGTCTCTAAATTTTCAGCAGCGTTCCTGTCAGGAACTTTTTGAGCCTTGTATGTTTTAAACCCTGCATTGGCTTTAACTTTTCGTACCAAATAGTCCAAGCACTGAGCTAACCGGGCTACTGTTTTACCGGATGTGTTGAGAACTCTTTTGAAAATGCTTTCTTTTTTTTGGCTTTATAAACATCATGTGAACCATTCCTTCTACCTGAACCAGGTTTTATATCAACGGACAAGTTCTCCCGGTACTGTTTAATAGCATTGGAAACAGTTTGATAGCAGACCTTTGATTGTTTGGCCAACTTTTTGTAGGACCGAGTTGCGTTTTGTTGAAAATATTTAATAATTTTAGCATGCACTTCTTTCTGGTCACTCATTTTAATCAGATACATTAAACATAATAACTGATATGCTTTACAAAGGTAACTTGATAAAAAAAAATCAAATAATACTTGGGTTAAAAGTTTTAATGAAAAACGTGTGTTAAGAATTTTTCGATCTCAGTCCTTATATACCTGCAGTTTCCTTCGCATAATTACCAAATTTTCTAGCATCAATTTGTTCTTTGCACACAAGTACATCGATAATTGTTTTAAATCCTGAAATAAGATTTATATCAACACCTGTTGTTTTAGATGCTATTTCGGGATCTGAAAAGAACCTTCTTGCTGTATTCCCATTATTCCTATTACCAGATCCTTGGCTTGGTTAATCTATTATCAACCCATAGTTGAGAAATTCGTACTGAAGATGTTTTTTTTTAACTTTTTAACTCCTTATTGGTGACGTTGTTTCTTATTGATCCTGTAGGTCCAAAATCCAAATCATAACTAATTTTTAGTATGTGTTCCAAGAATCGTATTCTTGTAGGTAGCGGTGATAATCCAAATTCATATGCATCAGTGTTATCTAATGAATTTTCCGGCACTTGGTTAAATGGCTTGATATGTTTTGACATATAATGCAGCCTTTGTGTCAGTCAAAGCCTGGCCTACTTTTCCATCTATCATCGTTAGCAATAATTTGTAGCTTACTTCAATTGTCTGGCCGTCAATCTCTAATTTGAATGGCTGTAGCGTTGCAATTTGGGCTGTAATATCACTGACTTTTTTTGTAATGACAGAATATTTTGTTATTAATTTAAGCCCAATTTTTAGTTCTATATAATTTTACTACTTGTTACATTTTTTATTTTTCAATTTTGAATTTGAATTTCGTTTTAAAGTCACATTTTTTGTTTTGTTTCCTGTTTAAAACTGTCTTCTTAAAGACACATTTTGGTTTATTCAATCTGTCTTTTTAAAGACACAATTTTTTTTAATATTTCATCTTTTGAAATCAAACTTAATCGATTTTTTTGTTTATTTTTTTTTTAATTAATTATAATTTTTTTTTGTTTCTTTTAACGTAAATACTTTTAATAATTCTTTAAATTAGTTTTATTTAAATTTTACTGTAATAACATAAAAAAAGAGATTGTATATAATAATTGTTTCTAACTTTTCAACCGATAAAATCCTGATCCTGAAGTGAATGGAGCCCCACTCATCGTCCACTTAAAGGGTGAGTAATACAAAAAATATTTTTTCTTAATATACAAACAATTTTTTTATGGTAATTTTTATACCCTTCACCTTCGTGAGAAGGGTATATATAAATTTGTCATTCCGTTTGTAATTTCCATAATATAATTTTTCGACCCTATAAAGTATATATATTCTGGATCCTTATAGATAGCGGAGTCGATTAAGCCATATCCGTCTGTTTGTCTGGCTGTTGAAATCAATTTTCTGAAGACCCCAGTTATCTTCGAGATCCAAATCTTCAATAATTCTGTCAGACATGCTTTCGAGAAGTTTGCTATTTAAAATCAGCAAAATCCGTCCATAAATAACAGAGATATGAGCAAAAATTCGAGACAACCTCTGAAAATTTCATCCAAAAAAAAAGACAATTTAAAATCAACAAAGCGTATGTGTGTTTGTTATTGCTTTGCGAATGTTGTTTTTGTCTTTATACCCTTCACCATTAGGGCAAGGGTATACATAAAGAGAGAGTTGTTTATAATGAGTTTTCATATAAGCAACTCTATCATACGTAAACACTACACACACCCAAAAACAACATTCTACAACAATGGTGCGCAGCCCATAGCACAATTGTGCAAAATCAAATCACACGTATTCTTATGCTCTTACAATTTAGTAGTCGTTGTCCACTCAACGAGACAACTACAAAAGCGCATGAGTATGGGTGTATGAATTTTTCTTTATTTTTTCAGTTTTTGCATTTGTTTGTTTGTAGGTGCACTGAACAAAATAAAGAATGATTTTTCTTGTTGTTGTTGCTATATGAAGAGTTTTGCATGGGTAAAGGCAATGTATGTAAATATGTATACTTAGGTGAAGGGTATATAAGATTCGCCACAGCCGAATTTAGCTCTGTTACTTGTTTTATATATCATCTTTTGAAATTAAACTTAATCGATTTTTTTTTTTGTTTATTTTTTTTTTTTTTTAAATTAATTATAATTTTTTTTTGTTTCTTTTAACGTAAATACTTTTGATAATTTTTTAAATTAGTTTTATTTAAATTCTACTGTAATACCATAAAAAAAGAGATTGTATATAATAATTGTTTCTAACTTTTCAACCGATAAAATCCTGATCCTGAAGTGAAGTGAAGAGAGATCTGTTTATCGTCCGTATGAAGGGTGAGTAATACAAAAAATATTTTTTCTTAATATACAAAAAATATTTTTATGGTAATTTTTTTTTACTATTTTCAATTTCAATTAATATTTCTGTTAAAAAAAATAAATATATTAGTTATTTTTTTTTTATAATTTGTTTATTTATTTCATGATGGAATAAAATATTTTTTAATAATGGGGTAAATAAATTATAGGAACATTTATTGTATTGGGAAATATCCGAGATTTTTATATGGCCTTTGGGTATTCACAGGCGGGAGGGTAAGATAGGCCTCAACAGTGAGATTATTTGATCTACTCGCTGTGCTCTCAACCAAAAAATAATTTATTTTTCCGATTATTTTTGTTTGTTATTTAATATTTTCGGTATTATTTAGTTTTTGTTTTTTGTAACTCGGCAAATTTCAAGGTATAGACAAGTTCCCACACCATCTGAGCTAGAGCCGGTGCACAAGAATACCGAACTGTCTCTTTTAACACCCAACCTTAAGCTCAACTGTTACATTTAATTGGTCTGCAGTATTTTGTAGAAGCTGGTGTTTGGATTTTACCAAATATCCTTTGTATGGAACCTACTGGTCGAAGGCTTCGAGCCTTCCAAATTTTTTATCAATCGCAATGGTAGGAATGACACCATGAACATATCTGTGTCTGTAGTATTTTCACATACATATTGCTTGTATTGGTTTTGTCCAGAAGAACCATCACATCACCATTTGCAAAAGAGGGTTGATTTGCAGTTTCCATAGTTCTTCAAATCATTTCCTTTAAATGACAGTAGCAAGCGCTGAGCTGTATGATTAAGTAGATCTTGAAGTATTACCTCTGCCGAAATTGATGTGATTGTAATAGTGTCCACTGGTGGCAAACAATCCTTCTTAGTAGCAGTTATATGATGATATGATGGATAGAGATTTGATATATTGCTTGGTGTATTTATATTTGTGTCATGTGTACAGGTAATATAAAAAAAAAATTGGGAGTTATTTCATTCAAATGAAAAAAGTGTTCAACAAACATGTCAAAACAGGTCATCAAGTATATATGGGCTTAAAGAGGACACTTTGGCATTTCTCCTGGTGATGAAATTTGTTTCACCCCTTTTTGACCCTAAGCACTTTTATTCCACTGAAATTCAAATTTTATTAAAACGGTACAGGTATAAACGGTACAGTGACAAATCATACCAGTTTTTAAAGACTATTATCCTGCCAACGTAACAAAAAAAACTCATCCAATTATCGATAATAGGTAGAGAGTAATGATAATTTACTTCTGATCAAATTTATAAAAATCAGATTTTTTTATAAAATGACATAAAATGTTTGACTTCAACAGCATGCCACGCCCACAATTGACAATATTTTTATCTAATTTTTTGGTTACCTTAGTTTCAATGTGTTTACTATTGAATGGCATTAAAATTTTTGAAATCGGAGTTAACAAAAAGTTGAACTTTTGGCCGATGAAATTGAGATCTGAGCCACAGTGCGCCCTTCGGAATTTGACATATTTTTTATTTTATCAAAATTTAAATTTGAGTCGAATGTTCTAAAATCCTAAAGCTGGAATTAGAAAACGCAAAGCAGTTTTGCAAGCCTTGATATGTTCCAAAGTATTTTCCCAGCCCCAAAGGAAATGCAGAATGAATGGTTAAAATGGAAGAAAATTCACCACAAATAAGTTTTATATAACCTGAACTCGCATTACAAATTTAGTGCCGACCGATCAGTAATTTTTCGCGGCTCACATATTAGGACCACTCTCTAAAATTTCATTAAAAAGCTTAAAATTTCATCAGAACACATTCCATTGTAGTACCGATAGAACAGTGAAACGCTGCCCACGTTGGGACGGTGCTCCAGCGAATCAATAGAGTTGGATACCCTACTGTCACCAATAATCACCTTCGACCTCTCTTGTACGCGGTCGAGCAGCTCCAAAATAGACTTTGAAGCACCGGTCCATACATGGGACTTGTATTCCATTTTCGGTCGGATATATGTGGTGTAAATAGTGAGGAGATCAGATGGAGTGAAGTAATTCCTACACCGTTTCAAAAAACCGAGACACTTGAATGCTTCTTTCGACACTTGAAAAATGTGTTTAGACCAGCGGACATTACATTGTCTTTTCATGCTCAGAACATCAAGAGCGTCTGATTCCACAATATTTACACCATCCATAAATACAGATGAAGCAACGTTGTTTGTCGTTCCTTTTTGTGTCAACATGCAACACTGAGTCTTGCGGTCGTTGAAAGCGACTCTATTCGCACGACCCCATTAAGAGAATCATTCATGTTTTGCCTCATTGCCCCAATCTCCGACAGGCTTGGTCTATAACTGAATGAATATGAATGGCAAATGTTGCTGTCATCTGCAAAAGAATAGATAGGGTTGGAAGTTTGACGTAGAAGGTCATTTAGAAAAATAAGGAATAGAGTAGGATAAAGAACGGAGCCTTGCGGTACACCTAAATTCAACTTGAACTCGTTTGATGAGATCCCATCTATAACAACTCCTATAGTGCGAATTCTGAGAAAGCTCTATATAAATCGATAGTAGTTATTACCCACACCAAAAGCAATAAGTTTCGTGCACCGTGCCACACTCTAACGTCTAGAGCCACCACTTTACTTTCGCCAAAACGGTGAAGGCTAGTAAGTCTCCCGTAGAGTGTCCTCTACGGAAGCCATACTGGCGGTCGTTAAGCAAATTGCTGGATTCTAAATATTTATCCAAATGGTAGTTTACCATACTTTCCATAACTTTGGAAAGTGCAGAACAAATTGCTATTGGACAGTAATTTTCAGGGTTATTAGCCTCTCCCTTTTAGGAATTGGAACGACCACATTTTTCCGACAGGAAGGCTAGCAAGTCTCCCGTAGAGCGTCCTCTACGGAAGCCATACTGGCGGTCGTTAAGCAAATTGCTGGATTCTAAATATTTATCCAAATGGTAGTTTACCATACTTTCCATAACTTTGGAAAGTGCAGAACAAATTGCTATTGGACGGTAATTTTCAGGGTTATTAGCCGCTCCCTTTTTAGGAATTGGCGAAACATTAGCAACTTTCCAACATACAGGAAATAAGCAGGCACGGTATGAAATGCTGAAAAGGTTGGCTAATGGACGAGCTAACGTCGAAGAGCACTGCTTCAAGACCAGCGCTGGTATGCCATCTGGCCCAAGAGACTTATTTACGTTGAGATCCATTAAAACCCTTTTTACAATTTACAAAAAAGAAAACTATTTTTATAGTTCTAATCATTAATGATGAAATTTTTAACCTTTTTCGAAAACCCTTCCATTTTGGTTTTTATAGTGCTTTTATGCCACTTTGTTCGAACAGGTTGTCCATGTCCGTTTAAAGTCTACCACACTTTTGGACACCTTTTTTCAATTCTCTTCACTGGACTCAGCTCCAGGCAGCTTGGAGGAATTGCCTCTCCTGGTACAAATACCACATTATTGTTCTTGTACCACTCAAGACCTTTCTTATCATAGTGACAGATGCCAAATCAGGCCAAAAATAAGTGGACACATTAAGAAGTCTTATGAATGGAAACATCCTTTTTTGTAAACATTCCTTGATGTAAATTTCGGTATTTATAGAGCCCTTTGTAACAAATGTTTGGCTTTTTTGCCGCAAATGCATATTGCTTGCCATACCAAGAACTTTTTGGGACATTTTGTCTGCTCTTGGGTCCTAAACGTTTCTTCAACATTCCCTCAAGCTGCAAAAAATGTTTCATACGTACATTTCGTCATCCATTATGCAGCAGGTATATTTTTTGTATAAAATTTGACTTCAATTTCCGTGCTCTGTCTTTGGCCTCTTTGTTTTTAGCAGAGTTCCTGTTAGGAAATTTTTGAGCCTTGTGTGCTTTTAAACCTCCATTGGCTTTAACTTTTCGTACCAAATAGTCCTTGTACTGACCTAACCGGGCTACTTTTTTACCGGATGTGTTGGGAACTCTTTTGAAAATGGTTTTTTTTTTTTGGCTTTATAAACATCATGTGAACCATTCCTTCTACCTGAACCAGGTTTTATATCAACGGACAAGTTCTCCCGGTACTGTTTAATAGCATTGGAAACAGTTTGATAGCAGACCTTTGGTTGTTTGGCCAACTTTTTGTAGGACCGAGTTGCGTTTTGTTGAAAATATTTAATAATTTTAGTACGCACTTTTTTCTGGTCACTCATTTTAATCAGATTAACAATAAATGAACATAATTGACATTAAACATAATAACTGACATGCTTTACAAAGGTAGCTTGATCAAAAAAAAAAATAAAATAATACTTGGGTTAAAAGTTTTAATGAAAAACATGTGTTAAGAATTTTACGATCTCACTCCTTAATAACTTTGAATCAAAATAAAATACAAACCAAAGCGAATATTGAAATTGTTAAACAATATCAAATTGTGTATGACCATGAAGTTGTACGAAGTTGTAGCAAATTTGTAACGGATAAGTTCCGATGTCTTGTCGAACATTTATGTTTCCTCCCAACTGCATATTCAATTAAATTAAACAATTTTATTTAAATTTTATAAATATTTATTTTTCTTTCAGTTGTGTTCCCGATTGCGGCAAATGTGAGCATGGCTTTTGTAGTGGTCCGGGAAAATGTAACTGTAACTCTGGTTTTGAACTTGTGGGAGACACTTGCCAACCTGTGTGTAATAATTGTGAGAATGGCTTTTGTAAAATACCCGGAAAATGCGAGTGCAATAAAGGCTATACAAAATCCATAGCTTTTGCCAAATGTGAACCAATATGTCATACAAATTGTCCCAATGGCAGGTGTATAGCACCAGACCAGTGTGCCTGTAATGAAGGCTATCAATTGAATAACCTCAATGCTTGTGAAGCCATTTGTGAAAGAGGCTGTCAAAATGGCAAATGTATAGCACCAGATACATGTTTATGTAATACGGGTTATGAAAAATCTGTAGAAGGTTCAGCATGTAAAGCGATTTGTGAGTCCGGCTGTAAAAATGGTAAATGTATAAAGCCTGGCCAGTGTGAATGCGACAGAGGTTACAGCTTAAATATAGCAAACAATGAGTGTGAACCAGTTTGCATAGGAGGCTGCTTAAATGGTCGATGTGTGGCACCTGATTTCTGTAAATGCAATGAGGGCTTTACTGTACTAACACCCTTATCCTGTAAGCCGATCTGTAAGTCTGGTTGTCCAAATGGTAGCTGTATAGCACCAGAGACTTGTAAATGTAATGCAGGCTATGATATGGACTATCAACAAAAATGCCAACCTATTTGCAAAACTGGCTGTCCCAATGGTACATGTACGTCACCAGATCAATGTGAATGTAATCCAGGTTTTGAAATGGATAAGGAAAACATTTGTCAACCTACTTGTAAGACTGGTTGCCCAAATGGCTTTTGTAAAGCTCCTGGCTTATGTCAATGTAATGACGGCTATACAATGAGCTTGCAGGGAGATTGTGAACCGGTTTGTGAGCAAGGTTGTTTAAATGGCCACTGTATTAAACCAAATACTTGTGAATGTATGCAGGGTTTTCAAAAATTAACAGATTCTTCCTGTGAGCCTATGTGCCGGACAGGCTGTCCTAATGGCACGTGTATTTCACCCGAAACATGTCAATGTAATGAGGGCTATAACATGTCCACGTTTAACAAATGTGAGCCAATTTGTTCACAAGGCTGTTTGAATGGTCAATGTACAGCCCCTGAGTTTTGCAGTTGTGATTCTGGCTACTCCAAAGCCACACCCAGTACGTGTCAGCCAGTATGTGAATTGGGTTGCCCAAATGGCCGTTGCATGGCTCCAAATAGCTGTGAGTGCGATAGAGGCTATCGTTTAGCGGCTGGCAATAAATGTGAACCAATTTGCAGTCAGGGTTGTGAAAATAGTTTTTGCACAGCACCCGATACCTGTGAATGTTATTTTGGTTTTAGGAGATATTCAAGCAACTATTGTGAACCCATATGTGAATCTGGTTGCCCGAATGGTCATTGCATTTCACCCGAAATTTGTGAGTGTCATAAGGGTTATGAAATGAACGCACAGAATGAATGTGTACCGATATGTGGCTCCGGGTGTCCGAACGGCAAATGTATTGCTCCGGAAACCTGTGAATGCCATCAGGGATACCAGTTGAATGGTGATAATATGTGTGAACCAATTTGTCAAGTAGATTGTCTCAATGGAAAGTGTGTGGCCCCAAATACTTGTGAATGTTTCAAGGGCTATAGCAAGTCGTTACCCTACTCCTGTTTGCCAGTTTGTGAAACAGGTTGTCCGAATGGAATATGTATTTCGCCCGGTATCTGTGAATGTGATCAGGGTTACACAATGAATGCAGATAATCAATGTGAACCGGTTTGCTCCCAAAGCTGTGAGAATGGTAAATGCGTGGCTCCGGAAACCTGTGAATGCGATCAGGGATATCAATTGAATGGAGAAGATATGTGTGATCCGGTCTGCCAAGTAGATTGTCTCAATGGGCAGTGTGTGGCACCAGATACTTGTGAATGTTTCAAGGGCTATAGCAAGACGTTACCCTACTCCTGTTTGCCAGTTTGTGAAACAGGTTGTCCGAATGGAATATGTATTTCGCCCGGTATCTGTGAATGTGATCAGGGATACACAATGTATGCAGATAATAAATGTGAACCGGTTTGCTCCAAAGGCTGTGAGAATGGTCAATGTGTGGCCCCTGAATATTGTGTATGCCATCAGGGATACCAATTGAATGGTGAAAATAAATGTGAACCTATATGTTCAGCAGCGTGCGACAATGGAAAGTGTGTCTCCCCTGAAACTTGTGAATGCAATCGGGGATACCAAATGAGTGACGAAAATATGTGCGAACCGGTTTGTTCAGATGGCTGCGAGAATGGTCAATGTATGGCACCTGAATTTTGTGAATGCCATCAGGGATATCAAATGAATGGTGAAAATAAATGTGAACCAATATGTTCAGCAGCGTGCGACAATGGTCGGTGTGTAGCCCCTGAAACTTGTGAATGCTATCAGGGATACCAACTGAATGGAGAAAATAAATGTGAACCTGTTTGTCCGGAAGGCTGTGAGAATGGTCAATGTGTGGCACCCAATACCTGTCAGTGCAGTATTGGGTACGAAACTATAACATCCAATATTTGTGAACCCATATGTGAGCCAGACTGCAGAAATGGCGATTGTGTGGCACCAGGTTTATGCGAATGCCACGAAGGCTACCAACTGTCATCCTTAAATCAATGTGAACCTATTTGTGAACAAGATTGTCTCAATGGTCACTGTATTGCTCCCAATAAATGTAAATGTGATGTCGGTTTTGGTCTCACAATGCCGAATAAATGTGAGCCTATTTGCGAGAGGGAGTGTGTAAATGGCCTGTGTATAGCACCGAATAAATGTGCTTGCCACAAGGGTTACCAAGCACTAACGCCAAATGATTGTGAACCCATTTGTGAACAAGGATGTCTTAATGGTTATTGCATTGAACCTAACACCTGTGAGTGTGAAAATGGTTTTACCAAAATCTCTGCCAGTAATCCCGGCTTTGCTCTAGACAACATGAATGAATGTCAACCTATATGCTCTGAAACATGTATCAATGGATTTTGTATAGCTCCCGATAAATGCGCTTGTATAGAAGGTTATGAAATGAATAGTGAAAATACATGTCAGCCCATTTGTTTTGGAGGCTGTCTGAATGGGGAATGTATAAGCCCAGATAACTGCTATTGTTATCCTGGCTACACCAATACTGCACCTAATATCTGCGAGCCGTTATGTGAGACCGGATGTTCTAATGGTGTTTGCATATCGCCAGGAAATTGTAAATGCAATGAAGGCTATCATCTCAATTCTACAAATCATTGCCAGCCTATGTGTCGACAAGAATGCCTGAATGGCACTTGTATCGCTCCCGATACTTGTGAATGTTACGAGGGTTACTTTAAGACAATCGATTTAACTTGCCAACCATTATGTGAAACTGACTGTCCAAATGGTAGTTGTATTGCACCCGATATCTGTGCATGCAACGAAGGCTTTAAACTAAATGCAGCAAATGAATGCGAACCCATATGTGACTCTGGTTGTGCTAATGGTCAGTGTTTAGAACCGAATATCTGTGAGTGTAATGCAGGATTTGCTAAGAATTCTGAAGATCAATGTGAACCAATATGTAAATCGAACTGTATAAATAGCCAGTGTGTAGCTCCAGATATATGCGAATGTAACACAGGATACACCAAAATCTCAACAAATATATGTGCACCCTTGTGTGAGCCAAATTGTTTGAACGCCTTATGTGTGGCTCCTGGTAAATGTCAGTGTCTTCAGGGATTTCAACAGATTAACCCATATACTTGTGAAGCTGTCTGCAAAACGGAATGTGTAAATGGAAAATGTTCAAACCAAACAGGTGTTTGTGTATGTGATCCAGGTTACCAGCTAAATGATGCAAATATCTGCGAACCAATTTGTGCGCCAACATGTATCAATGGCCATTGCTTAACACCTGGCAATTGCGAATGTCAAACGGGTTATAACAAGACTGTTTCAGGCACATGTGAGCCTCTATGTGAACCAAATTGTGAAAATGCCGATTGTATAGCACCTGATGTATGCCAATGTATGGAGGGTTATCAAATCGTGAATGCAACTAAATGTGAGGCAATTTGCGATGCTCCATGTGAAAATGGAACATGCACTAAACCCAACATATGCTCCTGTAATGCAGGTTATGAAAAAAATTCTGATAATAAATGTTCTCCCATCTGCCAGCCAGAGTGTTTAGATGGCCAATGCATAGCTCCCAACCTTTGTGTCTGTCAAAAAGGATTTCAACTGAACAACGAAAATGTGTGCCAACAGAGGCATGCTAGCTATAATGTTGCAAACCAAGCGGATGTCAGACAACAGAAATGCTTACAGACCTGTATAAACGGTGACTGTTTGGATGGAGAGTGCACCTGTGCCTCCAATTATCTCCTAAGAAATTTTCGCGTTAATGATATATGTCTGCCAAGGTGTCAACGCGATGAGGATTGCTTCAATGGTGTATGTTCGACATCTGGTTTGTGTAAGTGCATGGAGGGTTTTCACTTTTCCGAAACCACCTTCCAATGTGAGAAACTTGTTCTATTAAGTGGAAATTATGGAGCAATTTCGAATCCGATTTTGAAATGGTTCTTCATATTCGCACTGATCTCATTTTTATTGGCGTTGAAGATATTGGTGGCCATGTATTGTCTGACAAGGAAGGTGTCCTATAATGTGGATAAAAAGGGTAAGTTATAAGTAAATTCTTGGTATAAACTACGGCTAGAACCATTAACAGAACTATGACTAGACTATGACTAGACTATGACTAGACTATGACTAGACTATGACTAGACTATGACTAGACTATGACTAGACTATGACTAGACTATGACTAGACTATGACTAGACTATGACTAGACTATGACTAGACTATGACTAGACTATGACTAGACTATGACTAGACTATGACTAGACTATGACTAGACTATGACTAGACTATGACTAGACTATGACTAGACTATGACTAGACTATGACTAGACTATGACTAGACTATGACTAGACTATGACTAGACTATGACTAGACTATGACTAGACTATGACTAGACTATGACTAGACTATGACTAGACTATGACTAGACTATGACTAGACTATGACTAGACTATGACTAGACTATGACTAGACTATGACTAGACTATGACTAGACTATGACTAGACTATGACTAGACTATGACTAGACTATGACTAGACTATGACTAGACTATGACTAGACTATGACTAGACTATGACTAGACTATGACTAGACTATGACTAGACTATGACTAGACTATGACTAGACTATGACTAGACTATGACTAGACTATGACTAGACTATGACTAGACTATGACTAGACTATGACTAGACTATGACTAGACTATGACTAGACTATGACTAGACTATGACTAGACTATGACTAGACTATGACTAGACTATGACTAGACTATGACTAGACTATGACTAGACTATGACTAGACTATGACTAGACTATGACTAGACTATGACTAGACTATGACTAGACTATGACTAGACTATGACTAGACTATGACTAGACTATGACTAGACTATGACTAGACTATGACTAGACTATGACTAGACTATGACTAGACTATGACTAGACTATGACTAGACTATGACTAGACTATGACTAGACTATGACTAGACTATGACTAGACTATGACTAGACTATGACTAGACTATGACTAGACTATGACTAGACTATGACTAGACTATGACTAGACTATGACTAGACTATGACTAGACTATGACTAGACTATGACTAGACTATGACTAGACTATGACTAGACTATGACTAGACTATGACTAGACTATGACTAGACTATGACTAGACTATGACTAGACTATGACTAGACTATGACTAGACTATGACTAGACTATGACTAGACTATGACTAGACTATGACTAGACTATGACTAGACTATGACTAGACTATGACTAGACTATGACTAGACTATGACTAGACTATGACTAGACTATGACTAGACTATGACTAGACTATGACTAGACTATGACTAGACTATGACTAGACTATGACTAGACTATGACTAGACTATGACTAGACTATGACTAGACTATGACTAGACTATGACTAGACTATGACTAGACTATGACTAGACTATGACTAGACTATGACTAGACTATGACTAGACTATGACTAGACTATGACTAGACTATGACTAGACTATGACTAGACTATGACTAGACTATGACTAGACTATGACTAGACTATGACTAGACTATGACTAGACTATGACTAGACTATGACTAGACTATGACTAGACTATGACTAGACTATGACTAGACTATGACTAGACTATGACTAGACTATGACTAAACAGAGAAAACAACCGAATTTGTTGGCAACCGAAAGATTCTACCTTAATGACCGAATTTTACAGTTGTGACTACAATATTTTAGAATTATGCTTAAGTTATGAATAATGAGAAACTCATATGAAAAGATTCTGTCTAGAACTATGACTAGTATTATTACCAGAGCTATGACTAGAACTATGTCTATAACAATGAATAGAACTATAAAAGGAACTACGACTTTAAGTACGACTGAATTATGACTTAAACCATGACTAGTACTATTACTAGACTGTGACAAGGCTATGACTTTAACATGAGCTATGACCAGAAATATGACTTGGACTGTGATTGGAACCATAACCAGACCTATGACTAGAACTGCGATTAGAACTATGACTAGACTATGACTTGAGCTTTGAATAGAAACATGACTAGAACTGTGACTTAAAGCATGACTATAACTGTTACTTATATTGCTTTTTTCTTTGCAGAAAATGAATTTGGTTTGACTAGACTTTCGCAAAAAGCCGACATAATACGTGAGCCCAACACCATTGATGTGTAATAAGTATAATAAGTTTTATTATTTAAATTATTTACATATTATTTTTTATTGTACATACGTTTGTAAATTAAACAAAATATATTATAACGTTATTTTTTAATAAAC
Source organism: Calliphora vomitoria (assembly GCA_942486065.2). Lineage (NCBI taxonomy): Eukaryota > Metazoa > Arthropoda > Insecta > Diptera > Calliphoridae > Calliphora > Calliphora vomitoria. The sequence goes on along the minus strand of OW818030.2, from coordinate 15,732,931 downwards.
CATTATTTGACCACGATCTAGAAAATGTTCTCGATAGAAATCAGGAGACACTAAAACAATTAAATAAAATTATTTTTGTTAAATAAAATACTAAAATAAATAAAATGTTTTTTTTATTGATTACCATGCACTATCTCCGATCTGATAATACGTTGCTTTTGCACTTGTATGTAACGCACCAAGACACCCAACACCACCAACAGCATTAGCACACAGACACTAATAAAGACACACCATAAATTAAGCCAGGTGGGGATGTGCAATCGGCACACAGAGGGCACATCCGTAGAATCTTCATCAAAATTTTCCATAAAATTAAAAACAGATGGGTCTAGCGTAGTGGTGGCACTAGGATCTGTAGAGTTTTCCATGCTGCTTGAAAGGTATAACAAAGAGTGCAACAATTTGCCCATGGAACTTAGAAATTTAGTTTTAAATTACTGTTGCAAGTAGTTTTTGTTTTCGCACAAATTAAATAATATGTATTACTTATTTTCCTAAACTATTGTACGTTTAATATCTGCCACTTATAAACTTTAAATGCAACAACTTTAATGTCATTTTATGCTCTGCTCACACTTGTGTGTGGGTTCTTGCTGCAAGACATGTGACTTCAAGACCGAGGCTTTAATTATCTTTTTTAAATTATAAACCAGATGCATACAACAACAATTTTATTTATAGATTTTTAGTTCTGCTTTTAATTAAATACATACTACTTATTTAATAAAACAATATCACTTTTGTTTGTTTACTTACACATCTTCTTAGCAAAACAAAGAGATTTTACACTCGATTGTCGTTTACCAGGCTCTTGGAAGTAAAGTAATGTCATGAACTAATTCGAAAAATTTAATTGTTTAAAATTAGTCCTTACCATATTAAAAGTGGCTGGAATACCTCGAAATGCTAACCGAATACCTTTAAATCATTGACTTTGTAATACCAATACTGTCATACAAATGTTGTGTTTTTTTAAGTTTTGTTTCTGATAAAGCTAGCTCAATATCGCACATCGAGGCTTAGATGTATAATCTTATTTTCTTGAAAATTTTCCAAGATTGTTATTAAAAAAAAAAGTAAAGCAAATGAAAATACAACACAAGTATATGGAATTGATTGAATGTGTTACAAAAAAGCTGCAAGCATCGTCGAACTAAATAACAGATTATGCTTTAATTATTTTTTTTTTTTTTTGCTTTTTGTTCTAAAGCGGAATATTTAATTAAATCAAATTAACGATGGTAATCTTTTAAAACAAGTCCAAAAATAATGAAATTTAAGCACAATACATGTCGTTATTGAAACCTAATCAAAGTCCAAATACAAACAAAAATTGTGTAAAATGTATAATATTGTTCATTTATTTTATATCGAAAATAAGTAAATCTTGTACTGGTACTAAAACAAATACTATAAAATAAATTTATATTTGTGCCTCAATTGCTTAGTAACCAATGCTTTTCAAACTATACACAGTTCAGACAAATATGGTTTGGAACTTAGCTAAGTGTGTTCAATACTAAACTCACCACACTCTAGTGAGAGATTTAATTACGATTGCAGCTAAAATTGAAATTCATAAAGACTTACGATTGAAGCTAAAATTAAATTACATAAAGACCTATGATTGGAGCTAAAATTCAACAACATAAAGACCTATAATTGCAGAAAGACCTACGATTGCGGCTATTGCACAATATAACGACATACGATTGAAGCTAAAATTAAACTACAAAAATAAATATGATCACAGCTAAAATTGAACTTCATAAAGACCTATCATTGAAGCTAAAATTGAGCGACATAAAGACCTTCGATTGAAACTAAAATTGAACTACATAAACACCTATGATGGCAGCCAAAATTGAACTTCATAAAGAAGCTAAAATTGAACCACATAAAGACCAATTATGGCAGCTAAAATTGAACTTCATAATGACCTAAGACTGAAGCTAAAATTGAACTACGTAGTGACCTACGATGTAAGCGTACTTTTGTTGATCTTCTTAAGAACTATTTATATTTAAAATTTCAGCTCATTCGGATCATAAATGGATTTTTGGTTCAGAGGTGACCAACTTTGGTCCCTTTGGTCCCTCACGTTTCTAAACCACTGTGCAACGTAAAAGCCAATAGGGACTCCTAGGTGTTCATCTACTGCCGTTTTTCGAGTCACATTCAAAGGTCATGTGGTACAGCGTTGCATTTATTTGTTTGCAACTGTGGGCCTTATTGTCCAATTTAAGTTGAATCATATATCTTTTGTGATCCAAAATAGTATTTATTTATTTTTTTTCAATTCACTTTTATCTTCAATCTTAGGTCGTTATGTAGTTCAATTTTAGCTGCAATCGTAGGTCTTTATGTAGTTCAATTTTAGCTGCAATCGTTTCTAAGCCACTGTGCACGTCGATTAACTGAAATAGATTTCTTCGCCAGACGACCCGCCAAAACTCTCCTCGATATCAATTAATAATAGTCAAATATGGCGGCAAAACAAAACAGGAAAAAATATCTCCCGATTAATTCTATGCCTTCAAGATTAAATGCGGCATCAGTAGTTTTGGAACAACAAACTATTTTTTGTTTTAAATCACGTTAGCTTTTAGAAAGTATCGGATATTATCTTTTCTAAATCATTAATTTTCAACTGTTATTTGGTCAAAATGCTCACCGAAAAAAAGTACGTGAAAAAATAATTAAAACTTTTCAAAGAAATCCAATATGCCCTTTAAAAAAGTAGCAATATATTTTAAGGTTCATCGTCACACTGTTTCAAGAGCCATTAAACAGTATAAGGAAGACATAAGCGTAGAAAGAAAACTGGGATCAGTAAGGAAAAAACAATCTACCAGATAATGGTAAAGAAGTCAAACAACTCTTTCCAAGAGCACCGAACACTTCAATCAGAAAAGCAGCAGGTAAAGCTAAATGCTCTGATTCTTTGGTGCACAGAGCCAAAGCTAATGCTAAGTAGAAGTCATATAAAGCACAGAAAGTTCCAGATCGCAATTCGATACAGAACTTAAAAGTAAAAATTTTATTAAAAAAATACAGGATGAAACTTATGTACTGGCTTACTTTTCACAACTTCCGGTTCAAGATTTTTATGTGGATAATGGACGTGGTAATGTTCAAGAACAATACCGGCCAAAAAAACAAACAAAATTCCCCTAGAAGTTTATTGTGTGGCAAGCTATTTGCAGTTGAGGCAAAATAAGCCAATCATTTTTGACATCAGGTACGATAAACACAGAAATATATATTACGGACTGTACTGCTTTTACCTTTCATAAAACAGCACAGAGTACCATCATATTTCTGGCCCGATTTGGCATCATGCTACTATTGAAAAAAGGCCCTAGAGTGGTATTCAAGCAATAAGGTTAACTTTGTACCACTGGAAGCAAATCCACCCAACTGTCCAGAATTTCGACCTGTGGAAAGGTATTGAGCTCTTGTAAAAAAAGAATAAAAGAACACAGGAAAGGTATCCCTGGACATGTCCGATTTTCAGCGTAAGTGAGCCACCTCGTCCAAAAAGGCGTTCCAGTCATTTTCTGAGGGGGACTTTGTTTGGGGCCTATAGACGAATGCCCGATTTTCGTCTAATTTAAATCAGGATTATAGCATAGTCAAGATGTTTATGCCCGCTGAAATAGTATTCCGGAGGGACTATTATATATATTACCAATTTTCCAATCCAATCACACCTTATCAACAGAGAGTATTTGTGGAGAATTTCAGCCAGCTAGCTCCTGTCGTTTTGGCCCTATTGTGTTTTCAACAGACAGACAGACAGACAGACAGACAGACAGACAGACAGGCGGACGGACATTGATAGATCGTTTTAGGGCCATTATTACAACTTGCCTTTATGTTCGTATTGGTAAAAGTTAGCATTAAGTAATAGAAAAAGGTAGCTTTAAAGTTACCTTTTACTATTACGAACATAAAGGCAAGTTGTAATAATGGCCCTTAGAATCTTATGAGGACCCAGAATGTATATACTTTTTGATTCTACGAACAATAATTCAATATGTTACAAATCAAAAATAGTTGCGAATGAAGCTAAACCATAACGAACATTTTTTGAGGCTAAAATAATTTATATATTTAGAAATCAGAAATATTATTTTTAAAATGCATATCAGTTTAACGAATTGTTTCTTAAAAATAACATAGTATTTGTGGTTTTCCTACACAAGTATTAATGCAAAGTTAAATATTTAACAAATTCTTAGAATTTCTTGTCAATTGAACACATTTTTTTTGGAATCTTTATATGCACTTTAAGAATGTTGTGTTATATTCAAAATTGCTTTGACTTTCCCATGTTTTTAAGTGCAAACATAATTGTTTCGTTAAAACTGCGACAATTAGTTCTAAGAGCAGTATTTGAAAAAAAATAAATAAAAAATATTTAACGGCATTTTGATAAGCAAAATTCTTGAAAACCTCACAGGCAGAGGAAACCGCAAATATGTAAGATGTTTGACAAATATATGGATAATTCAAAACTTTATACCCTACACTTCGTAATACTTGTTTACTATGAAATGAATTGCTTTTTTTCAAGCGATATTGTATCCTTAGATTTTATCAGATTTTTCCGCTCCAATGGAAACAAATTAAAAATCGAGATACGTTCTTTCTAATCCATAGTGTGACATGATAGTAAGGTAAATAGTGATTATGTTAAGAAACAGACGATGCACAGTGGTTTAGAAAAAAAAAATAGGGGGAAATAAATCTTTAACTTCTAAACTTTTAGTCCGGTTTGAATGAAATTTCACACGCATAAAGAGGAAGTGTTATCAAGTTTAAGTTTTGAATTTGGAACCCATGAACCCACCAGAGGCGCAACCAAGGGTATCCAAATTAAAACATTTTTAAAACGATCCTTTGTTTGGGTTTCGATTTCAAAAAAGTTCGAGCATTACAAAAAACCTGGTCGTAGCTAGCAATTATCTTATAGACCTTAGGAGATATTCGCATTTGAAAATAAAATTTTCAACATTTTTACCCACCCTACTTCAGTTTTTCTATAGCAGCGAGTTGTATGATTTCACCAATTAATTTGGAACATCAATAGCATAAGGTAGACATATTATATATCAATGGTTAGGGGATTATGTCTATTTTTCAAATATATATATTACTTTTGACAATTAAAAAAATCATGGAATACTTTTTTGAAAAATATGACAAAAAGTGCTTTTTATTAAGTTTTTGCAAAGATACAAATTTTTCATTTTGAAATTAAGTTTTTATTTATGAATAGTTTTTAATGAAATTTTACAGTAATAAAGATTTTTTTATTAGAAATGAAAAAATAGAAACAAATTTTGAAATTTGTAATCAGAAATCTCACAATTCCCAAAAAAGTGTTGAAAATTCTTAAAAATGGGATTTTTTAATTTTTTGGCTATTATATCCATACCAGGGTCGGGATTATGGAAACTTTTTACAAAATAATTAAAAACATATTGGGCCATCTAAAATGGGTTACTACATTTTAATATTGACTATGTGATTTAAGAATTTTTTCCCTAAACTTGAATTTTATTTAAAAAATAGTCATGATTTGGATGGACCTGTTCCCCTCGGTATCAATCATTTTTAATTTTTTTTTATTTAGAATATTTGACGTAAAGTTAGCTCTTCAAAAAGTATAAATTCTTTATACATCTTCTTACAAATTTTTTGAGATAACTTAAAGAGAAAAAAATACTTTTTTCTCAAAAAATTAGAGAAAAATCGCCTATTTAAATTATTTTTTAACAATTTTTCTTTCGTTCGTCACACACATTTGATGTTATTCTGTTATCAAAAAAAAACTGGGGAAGGGGGTTAAAAATTTTTAAAATTTAATTTTCAAATGCGACTATCTCCTAAGCTTTATGAGATAACTAGCTGAACCCGGTCCTCGTTGCTGGCCCTTAGAAAACATATATTTTATATTGCATCTCTATCTCGATTTTAATATACAGTGTCGGACAAAGTCGGTGATCCAACCTTCAATTTTAATACATATGGTGACAGTTCTGCTGGTTCCAATGAATTCAAAAATTTAGTAACATAATCGACGGCTTCTTCTTCGTTCATAATTGTGTCAATCGATTTGTATTTTATTGTTTCGCCAGACAGTTTCAATTGTATTTGTTTATTGAGCTTGTTAACATCATAATTTATTGGTGCCAATCCGAATTTTTGTAGTTGATTGTAAGACTTGGGAATACCTTGTCGACAACGGCTTGAATATTCATTTGCGTTCGGCAATGAAATCTAATTTTTGGCGGGATCAATTGGTATTTTTCCATTTCCGATTTCCAACAATTGCTTTGAGAAGGTTTCGGCAGAAGGGTATTGCAGCAAATGCACACGCATGTTCGTTGATAGCGTTTGGCTTCTGTAGCTTCATTTTCAGTGAAATAAATTTGAAGGAACTTCGTATCATCATTGGGACGCGGGAGCAATGATCCAATTCTGTGGTACATTTGGCCTTGAACTTTAAAGGTGGGCATGAATCCGACGTCATTTAGATTTCATTAGTGTATAGTATACAAATTTGATTTTTACACACCCCTCCGCCTACAGACCGAATATCAAAAATCTGACTTTACAGTGTTTTCCGCCGGGCTATTCTGAAGATTCCCTGAAAATTTTATCAAAATCGGTTCAGCCGTTTTATATATATATAGATGGAATTAGCGGTATAATATAAACATTTTCTTTGCCACGCCCCTCCGCCCACAGACCGTAGGCTATTCTACAGATTCCCTTGAAATTTCATTAAAATCGGTCTAACCGTTTTTGAGTTCATTGAGAACATACATACAAACATCCAGTTTTATATATATAGATATATTTCTAGCGACCACGAGGTTTTTTGTAGTGCTTGAATAGGAGATTCTATGTGTGTAATTTTTTTGAAATCGGAACACAAATGAAGAAATAGGATCGTTTTAAAAGTGAAATATAACCGAGGTGTTCTACTTTGGGGACCCCTGGCCGCGCCCCTGATGAATCCATGAGGTCCAAATTAAAAACTTAAACTTTTTACACTGCCTGTTTACGCCTCTTTACCGGACTAACAGTTTAGGAGTTATAGCTTTTTTTCCCTCAATTTTTTATTCCACACCACTGTGCGCTGTTAAGTAATAGTCACTCAACAAAATGCTGTGACTTATTCATTATGATTATATGATTCCAAGGTATAGATGCTCCTCATTTTAATCTATTGTCTGTATTACAACTTAATGCTACTTCAGCCTTTTCCTTTGAGTTGATTTTCATTGTTCTAATGGGGTCTAGTGGACGGCCCTCAAAAGTTAGTGAGCTCGAATATACCTTTATCATATGTTATTGTCTTTGTTCCAACTGCTGCTTCAGACTTCTTCATGTATGGGCTGTTTGACCATTCTTCGACTACCTAGCAGAATTGAATGTTACCAATCTCCAGTTCCAGTCTTGCCTTTGAGTTTATTTGCACATTTTCCTAGTTGGAATTGGATCTAGTTCATATATAGATAACATTCTTTACGAGCTACCTAATTATTGCTAAAATAAAATGTTGGTAACCCATTGTGCACGGAGGTCCAGGAGATAACTAAATATAGCCGTTATTTCAAATATAACCTAAATGGCAAATGCCTTGTCTGGAATGTATATCTTCAGTCTGGCCTTGTTCAATGTTTAAGAACTCCAGCTGCAAGAGAAAACATAAGTTTGCAAAAATATAGAAAATGTCACAGCACTAGAATAGTTAAGCTAATCACTTATATTGTGTAGGGTAACGAAACCGCAGTTTTTATCAAAAAACTATTCCGTTTGAAAGAAACGCATGTTAGTTTAGGAATATTTCAAAAATCTCAGTTGCATTAAAAACGTCAAGGAAATAAGTTGTGCTTAAATTTAAAACTCATCATGTTATTAAAAAGATATTACCTCTGTTTTGCATTACTAGTGCTGGCTTTAAGCATTAGTGTTACTAGAGCTGTAACGTGTGGTAAATTTGAGTGTCATGAAACCGCTGAATGTAATTACAACGAAACTATTAAGGAGCTAAATTGTGATTGTAAAACGAAATTCAAGAAAACTGAAATAGAAAATAATGTCTATTGTTGTGCGGAAGTGGGAGAAAATTGTGCTGTAAATCGTAAATGCAGTAGTAACTTGGAGTGCAAAGAAATCGGTGCAGAAGATTTAGAGGAGAGTATAGAGCTTGATGGGTCTCTCAGTTGTACTGAATCTGAGAAGTGTCCAGACAAATGCTGTGCTGTAAACGAAGTATGCAGTGTGGCGGAAAAGAAGTGTGTTTCTAAAGATAACTCAGATAAGAAGGATGAAATCGATTCGACTCCAGTATGTCCCGCAGCCCGTAAGTGTCAAGATAAATGCTGCACTGAAGACGAAGAATGTAATAGTGAAGAAACTGAATGTGTTCCGAAAGAGATACCACATTTACCACCTAAGGTGAATACAAATAGTGATGATTTGGATAAAGTCGTCTGCGATAAAAGCCAACAGTGTCCAGACAAATGCTGTGCTGAAAATGAAATATGCAGTGCTACTGAAAATAAGTGTGTTTCTAAAGATAGCTCAGATAAGAAGGATGAAATCGATTCGACTTCAGACTGTCCCGCAGCCCAAAAGTGCCAAGGCAAATGCTGTGCTGACGACGAAGAATGTAATGGTGAAGAAACCGAATGTGTTTCTAAAGATATCCCACATTTACCAGCTAAGGTGTATACTTCTAGTGATGATTTGAATAAAGTCTGCGATAAGAACCAACAGTGTCTAGACAAATGCTGTGCTGAAAACGAAATATGCAGTGCGGCTGAAAATAAGTGTGTTCCTATAGATAATTCAGATGCAAATGAGTCTACTACCACCACTACTGAGAAAATCACGGTATCCACAATGCAATCTACCACAACTAACAATGTTTATCTTACGGAAGAGACAACCACAACATATGTTCTCCCTAATAAAGTTACTGAGGAAACCACTGTTTCTTCTAAGCAACCTACTACAACGGATAATGTTCAATTTACGCAAACTACAGCCACAGATGAATCTACTTTAACTGAAGAAGTTGTAGTAGTAACTTCTGCAGTTGAAGTAGAATCAACGAATTGCCCGCAAAAACAAAAGTGTCTAGACAAGTGTTGTTCGTCTCACGAGTTATGCAACGATCAGAAGGAATGTGTTAATAGCGATCCAGGAGATTTCTCGGGTATATATGGTTTTTCCGATGAAGATATTGCTAATGCTAAACCCACCACCAAACAGGCCAATAATGACATCAAAGCAAAATTAACATGTCTCAGCGATCAGCAACTGTGCCACAATCAATGCTGCAGTGCTCAACAAACATGCAACGATATGTGGCAGTGTGTTGCAAAAGCTAACGATTGCAGTCCCGGGCAAATTTGTGCGGAGAATGCTAAAGTTAGCACTGACAAGGCAGCCATGGCTTATACAATGATAGGATCAGGCATTCTAGTGGCAACATTGGCATTTGGTGTTTTCAAGTTGTATGCTTTAAGGCGTTCTAAAAGGAATTTATATTAAGAAATAAAATACATTATATATAAAATAAGCAGAAGTATTTTTTTTTTTTTGTATGTTTTAAGTAAGCATTAACAAGATTTGTTTATTTTAAAATTCTTATCAGCATAAACTGCGCTGTGGGTTTTAAAAGTTGTTTTCTGCGGTTCTCAGATAAAGAATTTAAAGTAGAAATTGAAACAAAATAAATTAATTTTAAACAATTATTTTCTTGGTATTTCCATTGAATACTTATTTCAAATGAGGTATAATGCTAAAAGAAATTTAAAACATGTAATCTACTTACTTTCTTACTCTTTCTAGCAACATATGGATTTATTTTCTTTAGTCTGATCTCGTTCAATGTTTTAGAACTCTAGTTGCAAGAGAAAACATAATAGAAAATGTCACAGCACTCGAATAGTTGATCTAGCCACTTATATTGTGTAGGGTAACGAAACTGCAATTTTTTTCTAAAAAACTATACCGTTGAAAGAAACTTTAGTTAGTTTAAGCCATAGATGACAACTAGATAAACCTATGTCTGTTGTCAAAAACCTAATTCATAAGAATGTATTACATGTAATTTGTTATTGGATCACCCGTATTTGTGAAAAGATAGTAATTTTTTACCCTTCACCATGAGTGGCAAGGATATATATAAGTTTGTCATTGCGTTTGTAATTTCTACATTTTTCATTTGCGACTCCACAAAGTATATATATTCTGGATCGTTATAGATAGCGAAGTCGATATAGCCATGTCCGTCTGCCCGCCTGTATGTTGAAATCAACTTTGCGTAGCCCCCAAATAACTTACAAACATAATAATATATCGGGAATTCTTCCGGTTCGGTCGCTATTTAAAATCGAGAAAATCGGTCCGCAAATTGCTGAGTTATGAGGACAAAACTGGGACAACCTCGATTTTTAGCAACGATGTATATAAGGCTATAGTAATTTGGACCTACAATGGGTCAAAATCGGAAAAAATATATTTTTCAACCCGAATTTTTTTTAGCAAAAAAAATTGTTTGTCTAACATTTTTTTTCACTAATAAATTTTAAAAAATTGAAAAAAAAAAATTTTGGAAAAAAATTTTAAAAATATAATTTTGAAAAATAATTTAGAAAAAAAAATATTTTTTTTTAAATTTTGAAAAACAATTTTGAAAAAAAAAATATTTTTTTAATTTTATAACCAAAAAATATATAAAATTTTTATTTTAAAGTATAATTTTGTGAAGGGTATATAAGATTTGGCACAGCCAAATATAGCTCTCTTACTTGTTTCTATTGATAGTTCACTCTCCTTCCGTTCTATGCATTAATTCTATGCTTTAAGCATTTTTTTTAAATGTTCAGTTGCTTTAAACACGTCAAGGAATTAAGTTCTGCTTAAATTTAAAACTCATCATGTTATTACAAAGATATTACCACTCTTTTGCATTACTAGTGCTGGCTTCAGCGTTACTACAGCTGTAATTTGTGGTAAATTTAAGTGTCATGGAATCGCTGACTGTAATTTCAAGATCGGTAGTACGGAGCAATACTGTGATTGTAAAACGAATTACACGAAAACTGAATAAGAAGATAATGTCTATTGTTGTTCGAAAGTAGGAGAAATTTGTGCTATAAATCATAAATGCAATAGTAAGTTGGAGTGCAAAGAAATCATTGCAGAAGACTTAGAGGAAAGTATAAAGAGCTTGATGTGTCTCTTAGTTGTACTGAATCTAAGAAGTGTCCAGACCAGCGAAAGGCATTGAGCTCTCAAATGAGCTCTCTTGTTTTTGTTTTCACATGTACGCAAGCACATACATTGTATAAAAACAATCAAAACCAGTCAGTCTCGCATGAGCATTAATAGAAGCAGGTTGTTTTACGCTTTTCGCTTTTTTGCTTGTTTATTTCAGTTATTGTTTTTGTTTTTTTCTCAACTTTTTACTCAACTCATACAACTACAATATCTAAAAACTGTAGTAGTGTGAGTCTGCCTTTTGCTGGTCCAGACAAATGCTGTGCTGTAAATGAAATATCCAGTGTGGCTGAAAAGAAATGTGTTACTAAGAAAACCACAATATCTACAATGCAACCTACTACAACTTTCAATGTTTATATTTTTTTGCAGAGAATGCAAAAGAAATCACTGCAGACATGGCTTATGCAATGATATGATCAGTTATCCTAGTGGCAACTGTGGCATTTGGTGCCTTCAAGTTGTATGATTTTAGGCGTTCTAAAATGAATTTTTATTAATAAATAAAATAAACAATTTTGAAATTTAAAAAACGTTTTTAAATCAAATTTTGTAGGAAAACATTGTTTAGATTTAAATTTGTTTAATGAATAAAGTAAACAGAGGTATTATTTTTAGTATGTTTTAAGTAAGCATTATTTTTTTTTTTTTTTTTTTTGTTTTGTTTTAAAATTCTTATCAGCAAGAAATGCAAATTAGGTAACAGCTGATATACAGAATTATTGGTCGTGAAAATTAACAAAAAGGTCATTGATTATTTTGTGAAATTGTTTTAAAATGCCACGAAATTATTCAGAACAATTTTTATTTCATATGGCGTCCACATTTTTAAAGTTTTTCTCTTTTTTTAATTTTTTATTGATTTTTTTATTTTATTTATTTTTATTTTTTTTTTGTATATTTTAAATTATAGTTTACAAATATCGGCTGTTGGAGTATCAGTGATGCAAACGCAAAACACGTAGCTAAAAAAGCTATACAGTTTTAGTATTGTGCAAAAGCAATGATGTGACAATTGCAATTCTGTGTATTTTGCTGTTGGATTTACACTTTCGCAAGACCATATGCATCAAAGACTGAACTCCGCTAATGTATTTTGTTGTTGTGTCAGCCATAAAATTTGGGAGAGAGTAATTATTTTTACTCTCAAGTTATTCTTAAGTGCACTGGAAACGATAAAATACACACATCAATCACATAGTTGTGTGCGTGCAGTCGTTCTTTTTCGGCTAAACGTTGGCTATTATTGATGAAAATCAAAAAGTTGTGAGTTTTTTTCGACTGATTATTTGATCGTCTCCTGTTGTGATTGACAATCAAATTTCATTTGCTTTGTGTTTGCCGTCAATACAAAGTTTCTTCGAGATTTTTGGTAATAATGGAAAAGTGCGTCCAAATACAAATGGTGATTGATGTATTTATTTGTACGTCTCCTTTAAAGCTTCAGGCATACGACACTCATACATATGCACTGATTGACGGGTTCATTTGATCGTCTCCATGGCACTTTAGTTGCGCCTCTAGTTCTACCCTTTGCTTATGGTGTTCTATTTACAGTTTGATTGAAAGATCGATGTTCAGGTAGTCAATTAAAATAAAGAAATACTTTTTTCGATTGCTTTGCTGTGATATCATAATATCGTTCATTGCAATGCTCCATGATACACGACATTTTTTGTTTTGTTGTCTGGCGCGTAAACAAATATTGCTGATGGTGTTACAATTTACCATGTGAGAAGCGTGGATTTTCAAGGTTAATACCGCAAACACGCAATTACTGGCCTTGAGATTTGTCGGCATGTCGGTCGGAGCCTTTGTACTTTCCTTTATGTATTTGTTGCTTTGATGGTGTTATTCATCAGGTTTTTACCTCAAGACGGGTGCCATTACTATGTGGTTGGTTAATGTTGGTCTATGTTTCGTATCGTTAGTATTACCTATCCGACTTTCAGTTGCAGATTCAGTGGGATAGTTGACGACATCATCTTGTGAAGTAAATGTTGTGCAATGTTTGGAAACACCTTTCGGATGAGTTCGGATCTTGATTCGGTGAACTGGCAGAAAGCGAAGGGAAATTAAATGCAGCCGGTCGAAATGTCATCCGGGAATATGCCGTTGCCAATTGTTTGGAAAATAGTTGTTCAGAAGCTCGAGATGCAATTTGAGTTTCTTGATGTATTTCCACAAAACGGACACTTCAAACATGCATTACGTTACATTACGTGGCGTTGACCGTAAAATCACTGGTAGTGTTTGCCGCAAATCACCTAGCAACAGAATCAGCTCACCATCAAACCGGCTTTAATTGTCTTGTAAATCTTGCAAATGTTTGTATTATGCCTCCAAAGACTTTTCATGCGCTGCCAAATGATCAGTTTGCTTTGCTGCAAAACTTTGGCCATCGCACTGTTCTTAAAAATGTAGCAGGTTGGATTTTCATTGATTTGCATATTAAATGGCAACTTGAGTGCTGAATGAGCAGTTCGACCGCCTTCTAAAAAAGTAGCTGCAATTCCTGATGAAGCAAGTACAATATCATTCTGCGAGTGTAACGTTGCCAAAAACAAAGCGAACAAAAAAGTTTTTCCAGCCTCCAAAAAAAAAAAAAATTCCTCCTGTTCCATCTTTCACAACTTTCATAAGAGTGTCGTACGCATATTTTTGTTGTCGATTCAACAGTGGAATATTTGTTCCATCACACATGGCATCTCTGTATTTGCTCCTTAAATCAGTCTGTTTGGATGGGAAGCATGTTTAGATAATTATCGAAAACAATGTTCATATCTTATGAGCATTTGACGAAAGCACAGCATCTCCGAGGGTGTATTCCTAATGAGTGTCATTCTCTAATGCATTAAACACATTGAAGACAGCAGGCTATCAACTGCAATCTGTCAAAAATAAAATACACACGTTTATATGACGACATCGCAGCTACACGGCCACTCGACTATATTTTTACTCAAAATAAATGTTTAAATCTTTATTACTTTGGAATTTTTTTTTTATTAAAATAAAAACAAACAAAACCAGTAAGAAAGTAGGGTCGGTCAAGCCCGACCATATAATACCCTACACTAAGTAAATGAGCAAAAACATTTTTCTTTCAAAAATTCAATAATTTATATTCGTGAGTGATTTCCGGTAGTGGGCCTTATATGGGAGCTATGACAAATTATGGACCGATTACCATGAAATTTGGCCATGTGATTAATGTCTATACGAAAGTTATTTATGTTGCATTTTATGTGTATATCAACATTTTCAGGAGATTTATGCTCGTTAAAGTGATTATCGGAAGCAGGTCTTATATTGGAGCTATGACTAATTATGGACCGATCATAATAAAATTATGTGACATGAATTCGGTATATATAAAATTTTTATTTGGAGAAAAACTTGTGTAGATACCTATATAAATTAAATATTTACGACCGATAAAGTCCAATTTCGGGAGGACATTTTTATGGGGGCTAGGTGAAATAATGGACCAATTTCAATAGGCTTAGTCCTTGGACCGAAAAATTGATATGTACTAAATTTTGTCGAAATATCTTGCGACCTGTACTCTGCGCACAAGGTTTACATGGACAGCCAGCAACCCAGCCAGATGGACGGACGGACATCGTTTAATCGACTCAGAAAGTGATTCTGAGTAGATCGGTATACTTTAAGGTCTGTGTTAGACTAATATTTTTGGGCGTTACAAACATCTGAACAACTATCGTGGCACCACTGAATTATAAATCACCTATTTACTTTGTAGCTCTCGTCTTTAAAATAATTCAGTAGCTGTCACACGACTACAACCGCAGCTAGCAGCATTTGTGTTCGTGTAGTCGTGTAGCCTACTGTCTTCAATGTGTTTAATGCATAACAATCGCAAGCGTTGACACCCTTCTCTATACTTCTCACACAATTCACCATTTATAGTTCGAAATTTTTGAAATGACGTTGGATCACGAACTAATAGCAAACGCAAATAAAAACACTCAACATAACTTGTCTTTTCAATAGAATGCTACCTAATGCGTCGGTGGAACATAAATGGGGGGAAACCTGGAATTGGATCTCCTTGTGTCCGCCGTTGAAATATATCTGACCGTTGATTGCGTTCCGGCACATCTCAAAAAATCTGGTCAATGTTGTTGATAGCGGTGTATCAACTCATTGTAATACATTCTCCTCTGTAAAGTACTCTTTTTGAACAATTTCCAGATATAAGGCTAAACGAACAACAGCTCGATATCTTTCATGACTGGTTAACGAAACAATACGCCAAATTGCTTCGTTACTGCTAACAAATTTAGTGATTTTTTCGTTGGAATTTTCCACATTAACTTCCATCATCTTTGGTCACATATTTGCAGATATATTTGATAAGTGGGCGTTTTTCTTGCTGTATAACACTTTGGTGGACAATTGCGAACATTTAAACAGAAATTAGCCAAATCGGTCCAGGTGTTCTGCGATTTTAGATATATCCTAAAAAAAACGCCCACTTTTCTTTCAGTAGAAACTTAAATTGAATTAATACGAACATTTAAAAATAGATTTGCCAAATCGGTGCAGCCGTTGTGGGCGTGGTAAATTTTTATTTGTTAGCTATGACCTATTCCCATCTTTCTGGCAACATATGGATGTACTTTCTTCAGTCTGATCTCGATCAACGTTTAAGAACTCTAGTTGCAAGAAAAAGCATAATTTTGCAAATATAGAAAATGTCACAGCAATCGAATGGTTGAGCTAGCCTCTTGTATAGTGTAGGGTAACGAAACCGCAATTTTTATCCAAAAAATTTTCGTTGAGTTTAGGAATATTTCAAAAACTTCAGTTGCATTAAAAGCGTCAAGGAAATAAGTTGTGCTTAAATTTAAAACTCATCATGTTATTACAAAGAGATTACCACTTTAAGTTTTAGCGTTACTAGAGCTAAAACTTGGGGTCAATTTGAGTGTCATAACAACACTATATGTAAATTTAGCAGTATTATGTTGGAGCGATATTGTGATTGTAAAACGAATTACACGCAAACTGAAATTGGAAGAAACATCTATTGTTGCTCGAAACTAGGAGAAAATTGTGCTGTAAATCGTAAATGCAGTAGTAAGTTGGAGTGCAAAGAAATCGGTGCAGAAGATTTAGAGGAGAGTAAAGAGCTTGATATGTCTCTTAGTTGTACTGAATCTGAGAAGTGTCCAGACAAATGCTGTGCTGTAAACGAAGTATGCAGTGTGACGGAAAAGAAGTTTGTTTCTAAAGATAGTTCAGATAAGAAGGATGAAATCGATTCGACTCCAGTATGTCCCGTAGCCCGTAAGTGTCAAGAGAAATGCTGTGCTGAAGACGAAGAATGTAATAGTGAAGAAACTGCATGTGTTCCTAAAGAGATACCACATTTACCACCTAAGGTGAATACAAATAGTGATGATTTGGATAAAGTCGTCTGCGATAAAAGCCAACAGTGTCCAGACAAATGCTGTGCTGAAAATGAAATATGCAGTGCTACTGAAAATAAGTGTGTATCTAAAGATAATTCCAATGATAATGATCTTACTGAAATTGTTTTGACTCCAGTCTGTCCAGTAGACCGAAAGTGTAAAGATAAATGCTGTGCCGAAGACGAAGAATGTAATAATGAAGAAACTGAATGTGCTACCAAAGAAAGCCGTAATTCACAAGCTAAACTGGATACTCTAAATGATGATGATTCGGTTATAGTCTGCGATAAGAACCAACAGTGTCCAGACAAATGCTGTGCTGAAAATGAAATATGCAGTGCGGCTGAAAATAAGTGTGTTCCTATAGATAATTCAGATGCAAATGAGTCTACTACCACCACTACTGAGAAAATCACGGTATCCACAATGCAATCTACCACAACTAACAATGTTTATCTTACGGAAGAGACAACCACAACATATGTTCTCCCTAATAAAGTTACTGAGGAAACTACTGTTTCTTCTAAGCAACCTACTACAACGGATAATGTTCAATTCAAGCAAACTACAGCCACAGATGAATCTACTTCAACTGAAGAAGTTGTAGTAGTAACTTCTGCAGTTGACGTAGAATCAACGAATTGCCCGCAAAAACAAAAGTGTCTAGACAAGTGTTGTTCGTCTCACGAGTTATGCAACGATCAGAAGGAATGTGTTAATAGCGAACCAGGAGATTTCTCGGGTTTATATGGTTTTTCCAATGAAGATATTGCTAATGCTAAACCCACCACCAAACAGGCCAATAATGACATCAAAGCAAAATTAACATGTCTCAGCGATCAGCAACTGTGCCACAATCAATGCTGCAGTGCTCAACAAACATGCAACGATATGTGGCAGTGTGTTGCAAAAACTAACGATTGCAGTCCTGGGCAAATTTGTGCGGAGAATGCTAAAGCTAGCACTGACAAGGCAGCCATGGCTTATACAATGATAGGATCAGCCATCCTAGTGGCAACTGTGACATTGGGTGCCTTTAAGTTGTATGATTTTAGGCGTTCTAAAAGGAATTTATATTAAGAAATTAAATATATAAGGCCTTATTCATAAGCAATTTTTATACCCGTCACCTTCGTGAGAAGGGTATATAAGAAGGGTATATATAAAAAAAAAATTAAAAAAAATGTTGAAAAAAATTTAAAAAAATTATTATTTTTTAAATTTTGAAAAAAAAAATTGTTTAAAATTAATTTGGTGAAGGGTATATAGGATTCGGCACAGCTGAATATAGCTCTCTTACTTGTTGTTTTTATTCATATTTTGTATGAAAATTTACCTTTGAAACATTGTTCAAATTTAAACTATTTTATGAATTTTGGGGATAAAATCGAGCCATTTTCGCACAAAAGACCTAACCGACAAAAAAGTAAATTTTACATTTCATATATTTTAAAAGAAAATTTAGACGTAACCGACACCTTGCTATTACGAAATTCATAAATAGAAAATAAATATGTACTTACGTCTTTTTTCTTTTTCTCGTCAAATTGAAACTATTTATAGATCTAAATTATCGATTTTCATAAAAAAACGAAAATCTAATATCATGTCGCTTAAATCCGTTTTGCGAGTATTATTTTTAGTATGTTTTAAGTAAGCATTCGTTTTTTATACCCTTCACCATGAGTGGCTAGGGTATATATATTCTGGATCGCTATAGATAGCGAAGTCGATATAGCCATGTCCGTCTGTGCGTCTGTATGTTGAAATCAACTTTCCGTAGCCCCCAAATAACTTACAAATATAATTTATGCATCAATATGTCGGGAATTCTTCTATTTAAAATTGAGAAAATCGGCCCACAAATGGCTAAGATATAAGGTAAAAACCGGGACAACCTCGATTTTTGATCTATTTTTGATCTATATCTGGATTACTAAGTCACTAATATAAACAATATGGATATTTCAAAGTCCATTGCAACGATGTATATAAGGCTACAGTAATTTGAACATACAATGGGTCAAAATCAGGAAAAATATTTTAATTAAAAAAAAAAAATTAAAACAAAACAATTTTGAAAAAAAAAAAAATTTTTAAATTTTGAAAAACAATTTAGAAAAAATTTTTTTTTTTAAATTTTGAAAAAAAAAAAATTAATTTTGTTTACCTAAAAGTATTTAAAATTTTTATTTTAAAGTATAATTTGGTGAATATACAAGGTGGCGCAAAAGTACTCCTACTATCAGAAAGAGGAAAATGATTTTTCATAAAAAATAATCAGTGGTGAGGCCCATTTCCATCTTAGCGGGTACGTAAATAAGCAAAATTTACGCTTCTGGGTCACTGAAAATCCGCGTGTAACCCACGAAGAGCCATTACACCCGCTCAAAGTCACTGTTTGGTGTGCTGTTTTCGCTGGAGGAGTCATCGTACCTTTTTTCTTCGAAGACGTTGCGGGCCAAACGGTTACTGTGAATGGTGAGCGCTACAGAGCAATGATAAACGAGTTCTTTTTGCCGCAACTTCATGAATTGGGATGGAAAAACATGTGGTTCCAACAGGACGATGCAACGGCACACACTGCACGTGCCACAACCGATATGCTAAAGGATGCATTTCCCGGGCGCCTAATCTCCCGTTTTGGCGATTTGCACTGGCCAGCAAGATCGCCTGATTTGACCGCTCCAGACTTCTTTTTGTGGGGCTTTTTTAAGTAGCGGGTTTATGTCAACAAGTCTCAGACTCTTGCAGCTCTTAAAGACAATATCCGTCAAGAATGTGAGGACCTATCGCCGGAAATTTTGGCCAAAGTGATGGAAAATGCCATAAAAAGGGCTCAAATGACAATCAACTGTGGCGGTGGCCATTTACATGACATCATATTCTCGACTTGATGTGAAAAAAATTAAAATACCAAATAAAAATAATCCACAAGAAGAATCAAAGTTTTTCATTTTTTTTTTAATTACAGCCAAAAAACATCGGAAGTTTACTTTTGCGCCACCTTGAAGCTCTCTTACTTGTTTTTTATTTAAAAATTCTTATCAGCAAGAAACGCGATGTAGTTCTTATGCTTTTAACTGTTGTAATTGAAACAAAATATATTAATTTTAAATAATGATTTCATGGAATTTCCATCCAATAATTAGCTGAGTAAACAATTGAGGTATACTGCTAAAAGAAATATAAAACAAATATTTTAAATAATCTACTTACATCAGTGGCTGGCATTAAGAAAATATGGAACACGGAATATAATAATATGTAGTCCCCTTTCTTACTCTGTTGTAATCTAATTACTTAGCTATTAATTGTAATTTTTATACGCATTTCGTTTGTAGCATATCGAAATATTGGTCATAGAACCAAAAACGGGCTCGAGAACGCACGGGAATGAAATTGTTTCCAAATATTATTGGGTGTATAACATAAAAATGCAGGATTTTTTTAAAATATTTAACTCTTATTTTGCAACATTTGCACAATATAAATTTATTCAAAGTCTTGGCCGTTGTTAGCTATGACCTTTTGACTGCTCATCTTTTAAGGCCAAAAGCGAATAAAGCCAATTTCGAATACTCTGTTCTGGGTGAGTTGAAACTTTTCAACCACTTCTTTCTAAATAGTTTTTTAACAGGTATTTCACCATTTGGCCGAGCGTTGTCATTATGGAATATTACGGTTTCATGTCTGGCTGCATGTTCTGTTCGTTTTCGGCTAATACTCGTTTGAAACTAATCACAGGTCCGCTATGATGGTCTGGCCAGTTTTAAGCACCTTATACTTTATAAATGGTACCCTTTTGGTTTGTCCAAATACAGATCATTACCTTAGCGTCATGAATATTTTGCTTTGGTGTCTATTCGGCTGGTTGGTCGTAATGGATTCATTTTGCATCGCACGTAATGATTAGGTTCAAAAAAATATTTTTCTTTTATAGCGTTCGAGCATCATGAAATTCGTATGGTAGCAAATTTTCCAGTTTTTAGATGAATCCTGCTGCTTGGTAACATTTTGCAATTTACACTTGAGTAGGTTAGGTTCCATGGGCAGCCACTCCTTGAGCAGCTCACTTGGGTCCATAGAAATTTGATCCCATTGTGAGGGGTAAACAGCAGGGTATTTACAATACTTCCGCTGTTTCGTTGTAGTCCACCTATCTTGTGCAACCTCAAATAGTTTTTGCTGAACAGGAATCTTGCATTTAACAGGGGAAATATCAGAAAAAGTGTCAATCGACTCCTAATTCATCATCGCACCCCTTTTGGCCAATTCGTCTGCTATACAATTGCCCTGATTTCCATCATGTCCAGGAACCCATATAAGCGTTATCCTAGAATGTCTCCCTATCTCATATAGGGATACCTGGCATTCCTCGGTTAACCTAGATGTCATGAAGACACCCGTTATACTGTTAATGGCAGCTTTGCTGTCAATATTCGATTATACCTCAGCCGCTTGGATGCACGCTTAACGGCAGTAATTTCCGCCTGAAGAGCAGTACAGAAGTTAGGTATCCTAAAATAAGATTTTATCCCAAAGTTCTCAATATACAAATTTCCACCAACCCTATTACCCCTTTTAGAGTCATCAGTATATATCCTTATGACATGGTCAGGCGGGAATAGCCCGCGCTGTCATATATTCCTATTCGGGATTATAATATGGAAATGCCTATCGAAAAAGGTTTCGCGATGCAGTAATCGACATTACTATGTATGAGCCCATAGCAATTCATTATCTTCGAGTGTCCAAGGTCCTTACCAGACCACGAACAATTAGTATTTAGTATCACAGCAGATTGAGAGCCATTTGTATCACCATTAAATCCACTGGTAATAAGTTTAAGATAGTAAAAACTGGCTTAGATGAGGTAGACCTTATAGCGCCTGTAATCATTATCTGCATTAGTAACTCTCAATGATTTTACAAGCTTTTGTTTAGTTTGACAACAATCTTTATGGAGTAATGCCTAAAATTCTTGGTCTTCAAACTTTATTGGCTGGTCTGTATTATCTTTGTCTTTCACTTCTGAACCGAAGAAATCATCTCTCTTATCCTCTTTTTTCAGTCTTTCTACTTTCTGGTAACACAAAGGGACCTACTGCCTGGAGCCACGTGAGCTGATCTTCTTTCTTCACTTCGTGGCTGCCTGGATACTTAACCTAACCTTAGTCGGTGGAGTACTGACAGTGGACTGAGTGTAAGCCCAAGCAAAACCGAACTTATATTGTTCACAAGGAAGTACAAGCTACTCCTATTAAATGGCGTTTATATTACACTCTCGAACAGCGCAAAACACTTGGGTGTTATTCTTTACAGTAAACTATCCTGGAAAGCCAATACCCTAGAAAGGACATCCAAAGCTTTGACGGTAATGTTTGTCTGCAGGAAGGTCATTAGACCCCGGTATTTGAATTGTTATACGGTCACCAAGCCGATATTATTCTATAGAGTCTCTGTATAGTGAAAAGTACTAGATAAAAGCTCAAATGGCATGCTATTCGAGAAGGTATTAAGGAAAATGGCAATCCTTATAACATCAACCCTAAGAACGACTGCGAAAAAGTCGCTCTTTACAATATTAAACTACATACCTGTGGATCTAATGACCAGAAAAATGTCATTCACAACGGCCATCATGCTAAATGCGATTGGTGTGTGGAAACATGGATCATACGGACATGCCAGTATAACGAATCTTCTACTTAGATAATTTTGATTATTGCACTTCCAGTCTCCTTCCTATTAAGAAACTTCTGATTCTCAATTCCACACAAAATGGAATGAATGGTTGGACCTTTACTTGACACAACGAGTCTCTCAGTCAATACGAACGGCTCTAGACAGAAAGATCGATTTGGTGGAGGTGTATACAATCAGGAATACGAAACTAAAGCAAATCTTCCTCCAAATTACGCTTTGTTGGCACAAAATTCGACTTTTTCGAAGCAAAAAAAAAAAAAACGTTGTTGTTTACACTATACTGTATAATAACAAAATGAGAATAAATGACAGATGTGTACTCTTGAAAATGACATATAAGTTATTAAAGACAAATACCGCGTTCAAAAGATTCGCCATCTATTGCATTCTATGCATTTTTAAGTCATTTTAACTTATTTGTATTGAATTTTATTGGAATTTTTAAGAGTTTTATGCTAGTTAAAGTGATTTCCGGAAATTGTCCTTATATAGGAGCTAGGACTAATTATGGGTCGATCGTCACAAAATTTGGTGGTGCGAGTTCTGCTTATAAAACTTATTTCTGTTGAATTTGGTGCAATATGTATGGGGGCTAGAAGAAATAATGGACCGATTCTAACCACACAGACTTTGGGCAATAGACAAGCTTGTAACAAATTTTGTCGAATTATCTTTAAAATTGCGACCTGTAGATTGATTAAAAGGTTCACATGGACGGACGACGGACATAGCTTAATCGAATTAGAAAACGATCCTGTGCAGATTGGTATACCTTAAGGTGGGGGTTGGGACAATATTTTTGCACATCAGCAATAACCCACCCTCGCAACTCCTTACTGGGCAAAAATTAAAAAAAATTTAATTTTCAAATGCGAATCTATCCTAAGCTATAAGAGAAAATTGATAGCTACTACGATTTTTGAAATCGGACAACAGTATCGTATCGTTTTAAAAATGTAACATACCCGAGGTGTTCTCTGATGAGGACCCCTGGCCATGCCCCTGGTGAGCCCATTAGGTCCAAATTCAAAAATTAAACTCGACAACTGTTCCTTGATTTTTTTGAAGATGATTTTTTGATGAAAATTAGGGTCAGTTTCCAACTGTTCCATATCGTTGCTGTTGAATGCTAAACCCATCCATGGTGATTTGGTAATAAAAACTGAATAAATTTCAGCCAACTTGACTGATGTAGCTTCACCAATGTGGCCGCTATCAATTATCAAAGTTCGGAAGTCCCTATTGGAAAACCATTTGGAAACATACTTAACTCCATCACAGCACGGAATAGTGTTATCCAATCACTATAATATCTAGCAGAACATATTTTAAAAATCCTGGAAATAATTTTTGGATATAAAACTTAGTTTTAGAAGCAAATGTTTAAAATAAAGCGTATATATAAAATTTATTTTTTCTTTGTTTGATTTTAATAATTTTTTTTTTTTACATTTATCACATATATTACACTAACCTCACATATTCTATAATACTAACACTAACTTAATTAATACATACAAATTTAGAAAAAAAAACACAAAACAAAACTTAAAAATCAGTCTTCTCTAGAGCCCACAAAACGTGATGTCTCATTATCCTCCTCATTCTGATCCACATCCTCATCATAGTCTAGCATGGTGAAACCTTTGGTCAATTTCTGACCCACCTGCTGCATTAATTCCTCCAAATTCATATCGACTTTAACACATTTATGCTGCAGCACATCATACACCTGATCCATGGGACACTGGATGCGTTCACAGCGTAAACTATTAAACCAGCTGCTAGTATCCTTATAGCCGGCACGACAAACACATTTGTTATGGGCCACACACTGGCTATGATGGGGACAACCACCCGCACATATGGGACGACATCTCAATTGTCTCGGCTGTTTGCTGGTTATGGAGCGTACATGATGATTGTGTGATTCCTCGTAGCCACGTATACACTGGCATTTTTCCGGTTCACCACAATAACTATTGGCTGGACAGAGTTCCGAGCAGATGGGTTCACAAAGACCAAAAATTATGGTACGATAGCCGGGACAACACATGCGCAATGAGTCAATGCGTACACGATCTTCAAATTCCACATAGTACTCGGTTAAATGCGAGTCCAACTTGAGGCGAGTCTTGGTTATGGGCACTTGATATTTGACCGTAACATTGCGATAACAATGACCGGTGGTTACGGTTAAGGCGTAAAAGCAGCGTATTGATTTTATTATTAGAATAATACAAATAATATTATAGTTCATATTTTGTTTTAATAGAAATTTTTGTTTTATTTTCTTTTCTTGTTTTCTTTTGTTGGAATATGTTGTAATTTTAAATTAGTTTGTTTTTTCTTTTAGTTTTATGTTTGAAACTTTAATGGCACTAATTATTAATGTTTTATTTCTTTGTTTTTCTAGGGCCAATGTTTTTTATTGTAAATAAATTTTATGAATGAATGCCAGCATTTTTAGAATTTTCCATTTCAGCCTACAAATCAACACCAGAGGCAGAACAAAAAAAAAAAAAACAGCATCTTCCTACTGATAAATGAGCGTTGCATAATCGGCATAAGTGGGATTCAATGTTACGCTACAGTAACAATTTATAAAACTTACAGTTTAACATTAAAACAAGTAAGAGTGCTGTATTCGGCTGTGCCGAATCATATAAATCCTTCAATGTATGCTTTAAGATAGATATTAAAAACTATTTTGGGTAAAAAAATTTTGTTGAAAGTAAAAAATCCATGTAATCGCGCTTTTTTGCTTATATCTCAGCCATTTGTGAGCCTATTTTCTCGATTTTAAATTTTTGGTAAAAAAAATTTGGTGAAAATAGGTTAAAAAATCGATTTGATCGTGCTATTTTGCTTATATCTTGGCCATATTCAAGTGAAATGGCCATGATTTCATTTCGAATGTTGTTTTTTAGTTGTGGAATGGTTCTTGGCTTGTTAACATACACTCTTTCTTTCAAATATTTCCAAAGAAAACAGTCCGGAGCTGTTAAATCCAGTGAACGTGGAGACCAGATAAAATCTGTTGTTCACGAAATAATTCATTGGCCGAATATGTTTCTTACCAAAGCCTTTGAGGCTACTGCAGTATGTGCTGTAACTCCATATTATTGAAACCACAAGTTTAGATGGCGTTCCACACCTGGCCTAACAAAATTTTCCAACATCGTTCGATATACACCATCGTTGACAGAGATTCAAACATCAATGTAATTTTCAAAAAAAATGGACCAATTATCCTTTCGGACGATATACCGCAACAACTTGGCACTTAAGAGGGAGTAATTGTAAGGTTAGGCAACCAGGCAGCCGTCCAAAACCGTCGTCTAGTACAGCTCACTTGGGTTCAATAATCGTTCCCTTTATTGTAGCTGAAGAGAAATTGAAAACACAGAGAAGAGAGAAATAGAAGTAGAAGAAAAGGGAAGTCTATACATTTAGTTGGAGTGAAATTTGCAAGAGAAGAATATTGATAGAAATGGGAGGAGTAAGAGGAGAAGATGGTAAGAATCAACTAACGCAGACCATCATGGAACAGTTGCCGGGTCACCATGAGGTGCAGTTTTCAAGTTCGGTCTTATCAACCACCTGTTTTCCCTAATAAAGGCGTCTATGCAACTTAGTTCCTTCACAGATAATTCTCCCGGTTATATGTGAAGGAACTAAAGGAACGCTCACCTAAAAGTCTGGCACGTAGATCGCCCAGTGCCGTACAATTACAAAAGAAGTGTAGGATGGTTTCTTCCTCTTCCTTATTCTGACTTCTGCAGAAGTCGTGATAAGGTAACCCAAGTCTTGCAGCATGGGAACCGAAAGTGCAATCTCCGGTGATCATCGCCACCATAATGCTAAGTCGTATTCGTTGTAGTCGAAGCAGATATGACATGGGTTTATAGTCCAAAACGCAGGCCATATCATCCTCGTAATAGCACAGGTGGATTCATTACTCCACCTCGTTTGGGTAAGTTAGTAATATGTATCATGTATTCGTTTCTTGAAAGTTGACAGCGGAATTCCACAAATGAGGTCAATTTCGCCTGCCGACATCAAGGCTCCTAATCCCGCCAAGTAGTTAGCAATACAATTGCCTTCATTGTCCCTGTGTCCACGTACCCATGTGACTATAACTGTCGAATGTTTCGCCATCTCATTTATGGAAGCCCGGCATTCCTGGACCATATTCGATGTTGTATAAACACCTGTCTGTCAGTATATATACGGATATCCCTAACAGATGCACTGTAATATCTGAGCCAGTTAGCCGCTCTTCTGATGGCCGATACCTCGGCCTGAAGAATGCTACATCCATTTGGATGTATACACCACGCCCACTCTATTCCCCTTCTTTAACCCATCCATATAGATGGATAGCCTCATTTCTTCAACGGGGAGACCATCGACTGATTCCCTACTGAATGGGATTGAGAAACCAAAGTTCCTCAGGAAGAAGAAGGAGAAGAAGTACGCCAAGTAATCAGCAATACAATTGCCTTCCTTGTCCTTGTGTCCACATAGCCATGTGAGTACAACCTCTCGCCATCTCATTGAGGAAGATATTACAGTGTATCTGGATATCCCTACCAGATACACTGTAATATTTGAGCTAGTTGGCCGATCTTCTGATGGCCGATACCTCGGCCTGAAGAATGCTACATTCATTTGGAAGCCTAAAAGACATTATTTTCAGGGATGTATACACCACCGCCCACTCTATCCCACTTTTTGGACCCATTCGTATGATGTGTAGCCTCATTTAATCAACGGGGAGACCATCGACAGATTCCATACTGGATTGGATTGAGAAACCGAAGTTCCTCAGGAAGAAGGGTTTGGGGGCGAAGTAATCGGTATAATCAGGAAGATTTTGTATACTTTCTATTATGCATGCTTATCCAAAGGATCTGGAATTCCATGAGTTGCAGGCGTTGAGCCTGAAGGCCCTGTTCAATGCCAGTTTCCCGGCCATTAGATCTACTGGAATCCAGTTAAGCACAGTGAAGAACGACTTCGTCGCGGTAGTTCGCTTCTTAATACCCTCTCAAAGAGTATACGACTGGAGGCCCTATCCATTTTCCTCCACCAGACATAGACCCCATAGAATAATAAAAGTTTTGTAACCGTATCAACTAGCCAATTCATGTTAAAGGGTCTAATATGCCATCTCGTGCCTATGGCCTTTTTGCAGACATACATAGCCGTCATGGCCTTAGCTGCTCTTGCCTCTGTATTGAGTTTTCAGGACAATTTCCTGTCAAGTATGATACCTGGACATCATTGTCCGAGAGCGACAATTCGGTTCCGTTCAGTCGTGGTAGCGTGAAATTAGGGATCTTAGTCCATAGTGAGAACAGTATAAGTTCAGTTTTGCTGGGATTTACATCCAAACCACTATCGATACTCCTTCGATTAAATATTTCGAGTGCCATCTCCAGTCTCAATTGTAATTAGTGTAATCACTGATGAACTGCTTTTGGATTCCCCGTAGCCCAAATCCTGCAGTTTTGCTTGTTGACATAGGCATTTAAATAATAGGAAATTGGCTTCATCACTCATTATCCAATTGTGAATAAAGTCTAGATTTTCCTCTGCTTTTTCACGGAAACGAATGGCAAAGTCAAGCCGTTGCTGGTGGTGTGTAGCCTTCAATAATTGTACAAGTTGAACTTTATATGGGAACAAGTATAGTGTCTCTGTAGATAACTCCGTGATAGCCCAAGTTGTGCCGATCGTCTCCTTACTGATGTTGTGGGACTATGGTGTACGATTGAGCAGTTTTCACGGTAGATGATCTTCCGGCACCACGAAGGATTCCTACAGACACGTGTTGACGAAAATGTCCAATCAAATGGTTTATTGCTGACGCTGTGGGTGCATTGCGCACTTTAAAATGACGACTATAGGCATGCTGTCTCAACACGATGGATTGTTGGTTTGATAAAAATAAAATTCAATTGTTTTTGTTCTTTGTTCGATTGTATAGTTTCATTATTAATTCCCCAAGTCTTCTTCATAAAATGCTGGAAAAAGAAGGATATAAAACCATAAAATTTCATGCATATCTCCAATTACATATTTTAAAATTTATACTCTTTCCACTCATGTTGAAGGAATTGGTTTGATGGTTTGACTATTGTTATTTAATATGTTTATTTATAAAAGAAAAAAATAAGTTATTTGTGGTATTTCAACTACTAAAACTAAAACTACTATCACATTAAATGTAGGGTTAATAAAGAAAAGAAATCATGATACATTTGTTTCAGTTCTTATATCATCATCTCTATAATGTTTACACTTCACATTTGTTATAAAACAATAACAGTCTCACACCAACAACAAGAACAACAAACATATGTATAAGGAACAAATGAAAATACATATTATTATATTTTAATAATATTTAAATAAAATATAAATACAATATTTATACTCGTAATCACACACATTTAATAGTCGCATTATAAGCTGACGACTTACTGATAATAAATCAAAATGCAAAAAATACACTGGTCTACAAAGATTTTACAATAAAATCTCCAATTTTTTTTTTTATAAAAATAAGGGAAATTTCGAAAATATAAAATCATTTTTACCGAAATTTTTTATAATCAAGGAAAATTTAAGAAAATTATTAACTAAGATTAACTGGAATTTTTTTTAAAAAATGTAATAAAATAAGAAAATCCCTCTAAGGAAAATTTTTTTTACCAAAGGAAATTTTAAAAATTTTATAGAAATTAATCAAATTCAATTAAAAATCTAAAAAAACAATAATTTTCAAATAAGAATTTTTTATTTTCATTAAAAATAATAAAAATATAATATCATTTGAATATGTTCTAAAAAAAATTTACCCATAAGGGAAATTTTCTTAACCAAAGGGAATTTCCAATATTTTACAACAAAATATTTTTTTAAAAGATAAGATATTCATCTTTCAGTCTATGAATTTGTAAATGATAAGCAATTAACAAAAAGTGTGTTGAGAACGCAAAAACTAAGGGGTGCCTCAGGGCACTGTTGTGGGTTGTGGCTAAATTTATTGGCGTGCTATATTGTATAGTTTTTTACTTATTTATTATATAAAAAAAATATAGGAATGGCCTTGACTCATGATCAGTTGGTACTCCACAAGAAGATCCACAGCCAGAAAGTTCAAAAGTTGGCGAAAAAGCAATGACGTATTATGACAATATCGACCACTTTCCAATCTGGTTAGGCAAAAAAGATGGTGCTAATGCGATCATCATTTATGCTTCTCAAATGCCAAACATTGTTTTTATGAGTATCACCGTAGAAAGTAAAACATTATTTCTTAATTTTTTTATTAATTGTTCAATAAAATCGTATCGTATGTTTACATCTTATTGTTTGTTCCACCTAAACCGGCAACAATGCCCTGAGGCACTCTTAACCTTTTTGTACCTGGTTCCTAAACTAAATTTGTAAATTAGTTTCTGATGGCTGTTCTGAGTTTATTTCGACAAACTTTTTAGCTTCTTAAAGTTTCGCGGTTTAGAGGATTAATCAAATGTATTTAGAAGCTATAAAACAAAAAATTCCTTATGAAAGACAATTTGTTTAGTCAAGGGAAATTTTGAAAATTATTTTAAAATTTTATTTAAATGTATTTAAAGCTACAAAAATTTTAACAAAAATCTATAAAAACCAAATTTTCCTCATATGAGAAATTTTCATAACCAAGGGAAGTTTTGAAAATTTTGAAGTTTTTTTAAAATTTAAATTGTATAAACACTTACTCTTCAGTAGCTCCGCAAACCTTGCCCTCTTTTAAAAATTTTAACATTTTTTCATATTATGCATTCACCCTGATATAAGACTAATTCTTAAATGTTTTGAAAATATGCCCTGGTAAGAAATCTCAAAACATCTTAGAATTTTATTCTGAAAATACATGGCTAAAACCACACAGCCGACTTGTTTAGTTGTCTTTAAATCTTTGAAAGACATATCATTATGTTTTGTTCGGTTTAATAATTCGAATAATTCAGAGAAGAAGTTGTCGAAGTTATGTCATATATATTCCTTGAGATCTTCAGATTGATTCATGATTTCAAAATGATTGAGAATGATACTTGGATTGTCAGTGCCCCAAAATCGCAAAATTGTGTTTGTATAGGTAGGCATTCTGATAAAAACGATAGGTATTCATCGCTAATGATTAATTCTACTTAAAATTCTACGTTTTTGATTTACATCGAGCTTTCTCAGAGATCGCACTATACAAGTTGTTATAGATGGAATCTCATCAATCGAGTTCAATTCAAGGGTATCGCAAGGCGCCGTCCTTTCTCCTACTCTATTTCTTATATTTATAAACGACCTTATATCTACAGTTTTGCAGATGCCAGCAACATTTGCCATTCATATGCATTCAACTATAGACCAAGCCTTTCGGAGATTGGAGCAATGAGGCAAAACATGAATGATACGCTTAACCAAGATCTTGTGACAATCTCTGAATAGGGTTGAGCGAATAGAGTCGATTTCAATGCACGCAAGACTCAATGTTGTATGTTAACACACAAACGCACAACAGATCATGTTGTTCCATCTGTTTGTATGGGTGGTGTATATATTAAGGAATCATAAGCTCTTGATGTTCTTGGCATGAGTATTAAGTGCGATGTCCGCTGGAAAAAACATTTTTCGAGTGTCGAAAGAAGCATTCAAGTGACTTGGTTTTCTAAAACGGTGTAAGACATACTTGACTGCATCTGATCACCTTTCTATTTACACCACTTATATCCGACCGAAAATGGAATATAACTCTCATATGTGGGCCGGTGCTTCAAAGTCTATTTTGGAGGTAATAGACAGGAGCGTACAGGAGAGGCCGAAGTTGCTTAACGGTGACAGCAGGGTGTCAAGCACTATTGACTCACTGGAACGTCGTCACAATGTGGGTTGTATTTCACTGTTCTACCGATAATACAATGGTATGTGATCTGCTGAAATTAGGGAACTTTTTCCCGAAACCCCGTAATTTATAACGCAACACACGTTCTTCGGCAAGGGCAGTGGATCGCACAACACATTACAGGCAAAATTCGTTCTTTAGCCGTACTGCCGTATGTGGAATAAGATTCCTGTCTTTCCCGTCACTTTCAATATAGGATAATTCAATCAAATGTCCACAAACACTACTCCCTCTATCCTCCCTCCCATAACCTATTTTCCTAGTTCCAACACAATGCTTTGGATGAGTAGGTAACATCCACTGAAAGCTGAACCAAGAAAAAAAATAGAGTAAGTACCTAATCATTGTTGTGGACTTGTATACTGCTGATATTTTACAAAGTTATAGAATCTTTCATTATACAAAAACAAGTATATCCAAATTTCACGAATTTAAATAGCAACATAACCGGAACTATAGCGGATATATTGATGTACGAATCATGTATGTAAGTTATTTGGGGACTTCGGAAAGTTGATTTCAACATACTGGCGGAGAGACCGCTTTATCGGCTCCTCTATCTATAGCAGGGATGTCCAAAGCTAAAAATGTATTTGTGTTGGTGAGCGAAAGAGAGCTCCACTGAAAGAAAATTTTAGTGAAGTAAATAAAAGATGTTTAAGGCTTTATTTGTTAACAATAATCAAGTCAACAATCTTAATCAAATTGTCTGCGACATTTTACCTTAGCTCATTAATTGAGAGTTCGATATTAATAATTTTCGACAAATTTAAACATATTTTTAATATGTAAACCATTTTTTGCTTGTTTAATTACGCTGTCTTGATTAAAATCATTTCAAATATGAAAAAAATTGCTCACAAAAATAAATTGAAGGAAAAACCAGACAACACTTCAATGATTTTTTAAAGTTCGAAAATATATTAAACAATTCGAATATTTCTTTCAGTGATCATGAAAAATAAATAAAATAAAAAAAATAAAAAATTACAATACATCCGCTTAGCTGATAGAATAAGAAAGAGAATACGAATATGTGTGTGGTTAGTCAGCGCGAAAGCACAATGAAATGGACACCATTGATCTATAGAGATCCTGAATTTATACACTGAAAAAACAGATTCGTAGTTGCAACCAAATTTGTTGTCAACTGAATGATTCCAACTCAGTAATCAAGTTTTACAGTTGTAGCTATAAAATTTTAGTAGGGGTAACAAAAGTTTGGTTACTTAAACCGAAATTCTTCTTTTCAACTGAGTTTCTGTTGATAGAGCCGAAAAATTCTATGTTTGCAACCAAATCATTCAATTTGAAACAAATTCGGTTGCTACTATGAATCTGTTTTCTCTGTGTATATACTTTTGGGGTTGCAAATGAAAAATCTAGAACTTACAAACGGAATCACAAACTTATACATGAGTAGGTGAGATGCAAAAATTAAAAAAAAAATCGAGATAACCATTGATTCTGGCAGTCCTTTTGGAGCTTTATGGCATGCTCTTTTCTATATTTTTACATGACTTAAAATTGGAGTTAGCAGGAAAACTTTCATGTTCCTTATTACATATTCCGTAGCTGGTTCAATGTTTTAATCTTTCTATTTAAATCATCTTCTGTGCTGAAGGCACCAGGTTACCTTAATTTTAAATTCAAAGCTTCCAAGAAAATGATAATAGAAAAACCCCCTGAACCATTCTGGAAGCGAGGAAAGACAATTCATAAAATTGATCCAGAACTACTTCCCATCAGTGTGGAGATTAAAAATGAAAAGAAAAAAATATGTTGAAACCCTTTTATCAAACCACTTTGGAAAAAATTGCAGAAGCAATAATGACCTGCAATTTTAAGATATGATCTTGGATAAGAATAACAATATTGATCATGATATGCAGGAAATTAATGAAGAATACAGTGAAGGTGAAGATTTCACTTTATCAGTGTAAAAATTCATATATTTTTGTTCTAAAATTTTTAAAAATTTACTTTAATTACTGTTTTTAGCTTTTTCCCAAAATTTGGTTATGTGTAACCTCACGTTGTGAAGGCTATAATAAGGGCCTCATTTTATAAAATGCAACGTTTGGAAGCTTAAGCAATTTGTATGAAGAATACTGGGAATACTTGAATATTTTCCATACAAAATTTGTTTAACGTTTGACGTTTCGTTTTATAAAATTAGACCCTAAATGTTTATATTTGTTACAATAATTAAAAATTAATAAAATCTTCGTCACCCAGTGTAATACACTGTACTTACTGCTGAACTAAATGCTGTTGTTAAACAAGTACAGACATTTGCGTGTGTATTTGTTTGTATTTAAAACTTTAATTTCATATGTGTGACCCTCTTCGATCAAGTATGAGTGTAATTAAGTTCGAAAAACTTTATCACAGATAACAGCCTCTCAACAATAACAAAACTGGCGTGATGCCTGGCTGCCAGTTGAAATTAGCACTACTAGATTTCTCCATAACCCAGTGAGCACTAGCGAAGAAGATTATTGAAAATAGACGCCAACAAATTTATATTACGTATTCATTTTCTACAACAAATATTAAATAGCTTATAATATTTAAAATCCCAACATATGCCACATCTGTCAGTTCCGATGTCAGTGGTTTTTTGACAAACAATTTATATATAAAAAAAAAAAAATGTCCAGCAACTGATAAGTTGTATGTGGTTTTGATAATTTATAAATATTTTCATTAAAATACTCATTGTGGGGTCTATATATATACTTATTTCGTTTTGTATTGTTATCATTGAAAACCGAAAATACATACAATTTTGATCAATTTCAGAAATTTATTGTTTAATTTGTAACCTTAAATTGTCTTTATAAATAGAAACAGATGATTTTGGTATAATCTAGAATTTGAAAAACAAGTACTTCGCAAGTCATTTAATAAACACCAAAATATACGATGTGTGTGCTATAATCTTCTGCAAATTTCTATTGAGTTTCCTAGTTCAGTTCATAAACAACAGAATAAATGCAATATATGAAAAAACGTATAAATTTTTCAAAGGGGGCAAGGTTTGTCGAACTTCTGAAGAGTAAATAAAGACCTTTTATACAAGTATTGGATATTGTTCAAAACCTTAAGACTTGGAGATTGATATTTTAGTAAAATTTAATGATTTTATACATTTTTGGAAACTCATTTACCTTAAAAACTAAAAAAATTATAATATGGTGATTTTCCATGAAGAAAAATATAAAATTTTAATTAATGTACTATTTTAATGGTTAAAGATAACATAACAAAATTTAGAGCCAATATAGATACAAATGTCCTTAAATCAATGGTGTTATAATTTTTGAAATTTTTTGTTTTAAAATACCGAAATTCCTAAACCGGGAAAAATGTGTTCCAAAAACTGAGCTTTTTTAGAAAAGTGTCTACTGTGATATTATTTACCGTGTGATAGTAAAAAAGCTTCATAAGTGTTTAACTAACATATAAGGTTATACAAATATGGAACATTTTAGTGAATCGGTGCTTTGTCTATTTAGAATTTTTTAAGAAATTTGTATGGGGGCTGGGATAAATCATTTGCCAATTCTTATCATTTTCTACAGAATTTATTCTTCTAAATTAGAAACTATGTGTGCATAAGTTCATGGTATTATCTGCAATATATTGGGGATTTATAATAGATGGCGTATGTTTTGAACGCGGTTTTAGTTGTTAATAACTTATATGTAATTTTGAAGGCTATATATCTGTCATTTAGTCTCACTTATTTACTGAACATTGTAGTGTAAACAACAATGCTTCGAAAATATTGAATTTTGTGCCAACAAAGCGTCATATGCGGGAAGTTATGCTTTACTTCTTTAGTGCCGCTGAAGCACACCGATTGCACACCAAAGCTTATGGTGAATGTGCTCCATCGGTTTCAATGTGCGGGATATTGTTTGTTCGATTTTGACATGGAAGACAAAGATCTCCCAGGTCAGCTAAAAATGTTTGAAGAATTGGAGGTGCTACTCCATGAAGATTGATGTCAAACATAACAAGAGCTTGCAAAATCATTGGTAGCTTCTCAAGCAGAAATTTCAAAATGTTTGTGAGCAGCAGGATTCATCCAAAAGTAGGGAAATTAGGTACCATTCGAACATGTCCAAAATTATGTTTGAACGCTATAAAAGAAAAAATAATTTTTGCACCGAATCATTACTTGCGATGAAAAATGGATCCATTACAATAACCCGAAGCGTAAGAGATCGTATGTGAAATTCGACCAACCAGCTGAATCGATACCAAAAGCCAAATATCCATGGATAATAAGGGTAAGGTAGTGCTCTATATTTGTTGGCAGCAAAAGGGTCCTATCCATTATGAGTTACTGAAATCTGCTCAGACCATCACAGACAACTTGTACCGAACGCAACCGATTTGTTTGAAGAGAGCATTTACCAAAAAAACGCCCACAATATGCGGCCAGACATGAAACCGTTATGTTCCATCATGACAACGCTCGGCCACATTATGCAATACCCGTTAAAAACTATTTAGAATGAAGTGGTTGGGAAGTTTTGCCTCACCCGGCTTATACTCCAGACCTTGCCCCGTCCGAATACTATATTTCGATCGATGCAGAACGCTCTTTCTGGGATAGGCTTCACCTTAGAACGGAGTATCCTAAATTGTCTTGATTCATTCTTGGTCTCAAAAGATGAGCAGTTCTTTTGGCTTGGAATCGGCATGTTGCCAAAAATATGGGAAAAGGTCATAGCTAACAATGGACAATACTTTGAATAAATTAATATTGCACAAATGTTTCAAAATAAAAGCTAAAAGTTGGAAAAAATGTCACATTTTTAAGTCATACAGCCAATATTTTAAAAGAAAATAGCAAAACATGTTTGAAAAATATCAATTGCCTCACAGTTTTATCTGATTTTGCCCATTTTTAATACCATACATTTCTGATCAACAAAGAATATTTAGGGAAAATTTAATACCTTTCCTCCAGGCCCTATCATATCAAACAGAGACGGGAATAGATAGATCGCCTTAGTTTTTTATAAGGAGCCAAAGTATATATAATTTTTGGTTCTTCGAAACGAATTGTCAAACTCAATATATTCGCCATCCTTTGTTGT
Source organism: Calliphora vomitoria (assembly GCA_942486065.2). Classification (NCBI taxonomy): domain Eukaryota; kingdom Metazoa; phylum Arthropoda; class Insecta; order Diptera; family Calliphoridae; genus Calliphora; species Calliphora vomitoria. The sequence goes on along the minus strand of OW818030.2, from coordinate 15,696,392 downwards.
GGTTTTATGGTTTCGTCTGGTAGTAATATGTCCGCAATTTTCAAATATTCCAAACTAAATTTATTAAAACAATCAAGTTTTCATTATTTCTTGTAGACATTGTGATGCATTTTTTCCAGCCCAGATTATTTCTTAGTCTGTTAGAATTCTAAGGTATACTTCATTTTACAAACATAAAAAACAAAAATTCTTTTATTAGAATAGATTTCAACATAGTTTTATTGAAGGGTTCTTAAACTAGACCTTCTAATATCTTAATTAAAGACTCTAATTTCATCAAAGGGTGTAGTATAGGGGTACCTTTCTTTACAGCCTTACCTAAACAAGATCGTTGGTCATTGTTTACTTGTCAATAATTATCATGCCTATATAACTTCTATAGAGCATACCGAAATAACATGGCGCCAATGCAGGAAAAGAGGAAAATATAATTTTGACAGCGAGTGCGGTAGTGAAGTTAGCAGCAGAAGATGAGCAACTGTTATTTAAGTTTCGGGTTTTTTTTATTGTTTTTTTACAATAAAAAAAAACTATGTTCAAACTACAATTGTTAAGAAAATCTTTGTCATTGTTGACAAAACATTGAACCTCTTATTTAGGTATGCTACATTAGCGTAAACATTGGACGGTAGAAAACCAAATGCTCAACACTTTTATTTAGGTAAGGCTGTCAGACGTCTCTCTCCATTGAGGAAAGAGCTATCAATTACCAGATTGTGTTTTACTTAGAAGTTTCTAAGCTATAAATTAATACGTATTTAAACACTAAGCTCAAAAACCATGAGCTTAAATAACATTAATATAATCGGCATAATCAACAAACCAAATCATAGATATATGTATATTTTGGAAAACTTCTACCAAATATTAATTAAATACAAAATATTACCACAACCACAATATAACTTTGTAATTTGTAGAAAACAGGTTGCTTTATGTATAATATTCTTTAAACTAAAGCAAAATATAATTCGGAGGACAACAACGATCGGCTAAAACCTTTCGGATTTATGTAGTGAACTATTTTGAAACTTCGGAAATATATTATTCGTATGACAATTCGGCTTCATAGTTGGTAGGAAACGGGTTGGTTTACTAATGATGTTCTTGCAACTAAAGGAGAATATAATTCTGATGTTATGAGCAATCGAATTTATACAATTTACAATACTTTCGGCAACAAATCTCATATCGGATTGGTTGACGAATGATATTGTTGAAACTAAAGCTAAACATAAATTGGAAGTCCACTATGATCGGTTAATAGACATCGGCTTGATTTCGTATAATACTTTAAAAACTTCCGCAACATATTACTAGTGCAACAAATCAACTTCTTTATTTGCGAAATCTGGTTGGTTAACGAATGACATGCTATAAACTAAAGCAGAATATGATACGGTAGTCAATTACGATTGCTTTAAAACAATTGGATTTATAGACAATTCGAGTTTGAAATTTATAGAAACTACTGATATTTTAGAAACTTGAGCAGAATATAATTCGATGTTCAAATATGATCGGTTGAGAGAATGATATTGTATAAACTGCAGCTGAACATAATTGGAAAGTAAACTACGATCGGCTGAAAGCCATCGGATTGATATTGTATAATACTTTGGAAACTTTGACAACCTATTATACGAGTGACAATTCGGCATCATTGTTTGTAGGAGTTGGGTTTGTTTACTATGATATTCAGGGCACAAAAGCAAAAGTCAACTACGATCGGTTGAAAGTACTTGGATTGTGATATCAGTTAACTGTTTTCGAGTAATTGAAATTGTGGGCTGAAAGCCAGAGGATTGATATTGTATAATACTTTAGAAATATTTACAACATATTATTCGAGTGACAATTCAGCTACTGATATTGTAGAAACTCATCAAAGTTTCTTTAACCCAAATCAGTCAAATTCCTTAAATAAATATGTTTAGTTTTTGCTGTTTTACAAAACTTCTTTTAATAAATTATTTTCTAAAACCTAAACAAAAATTAAACACAACTTTAGTAACATTTAGTAAAATAAATTTAATCACAATTTGCCACAAAATCATTTACAATTTAACACAACCAAATATAACAGTCATTATGAACAAAAATGCCAAAAACATGCAGAAACATGCGAGCAAATCATAAAATCTTTCCACAGCATATTTACCAAAAACACTGAATTCTTTTTCCGCAATTTTTTCCACATAAACACTAATTATGGGCTCTATTGTTACAGCTGGTGTAGTTTTAGCTTTTAGTGTACTTAACGTAGTAGTGGTTCCTTCAATATCCTCTTTTGCTTCACTGGTTGGAGTTTCATCTGTCATTTCATTTGTAAACATAGATGTATCTGTCGTTTCAGATTTTTCGCTGGTGTTTTCGCTCACTGTAGTTGGAGTTTCATCTGTCGTTTCACTTGAAGACATAGATATATCTGTCGTTTCTGATTTTTCGCTGGTGCTTTCGCTTACTGCCATAAATAACATTTCTTCTTCATCAAACCTTTCTGCCCGTAAATGATCTTGTTGATGTGGAAGTAGTTCTCTTAGTGACATTTGTGAAAAATCGCCAATTTTATTAGTTTTCCAAAGTTTCTGCACATCTCTTTCATATCGATAATCTCCCAATAGTTCACCATTATCATCCACTAAGTCATAATTACGATCTTCTTGAGTAGACGAAGAGAACATTGAGGTTACTGTAGTTGTGTCCAATTTGTTTGCCAATAATAATTGAGTAGTTTCTGCCTCTGTACCCTGTCCCACACAATGTGGTAGACCATCTTCTTCTGAGATTATGTTTATAAAGCCCTCTTTACATGTACAATGATCCTCGGCCGTACATTCGGCATTTAGAGGACATGGGAATTCACATTGAAATGCCTGAGTATACGATATATAGCAAATTGCCAAATGTAAGAACAACTTATACATTTTGATTTTAATATTTTATTTTCCAAGTTTAACTTTATGCGCAAATTACTTCCTTAAACCTTTTTAAGTAGCTACTAAAATAAAAACTGTTGAAAGTTCGCAAAAAAAGCATTTTACTTAATTATAAGAAAGATTACATTGTTGTGGTATTAAAGCCGAACATAATTATGTATCGCCAGAATATGAAACCAAACATTTGATAAACATTTAGTTAATTTGAAAAGCCATAAATAAAGTATGTGTAGTTATGTTGAAATAAAAAGTTTTTTTTTTGTATACCCACTTATACTTATATAGCATGAATCATTTCATATTTTTATAACAAATAATATAAAATATCAGAAAATATAATAATATTAAACATATTTTGTCAAGGTTGTTCTTCCATTGCTAAAAATTTTAAATATCTTATGGCCAGTTTTCCAAATTGTTTTTTAAAGTGTTATGACAAAACATAACATAATTCACAATAAGTACATAAAAAACCTATAACTCAAGAACTTATTAAAAGTGCTCAAATGCAGTAAAGGTTACTGGGTTTAAACTCCACCATTACAAAACATTATCAGCTGCTGATTGGCTTCAGGCATAGATGACCTTATTATATCCAAGCAAAAGGCGAGTAGTCTGGCTCATAAGCTGATATATGACACAAGAGCATGGAGAATAATCATCACACTATATTGCAAGGAAACCAATGTCCTGCGTTAAGAGAAAGAATATTTCCCATATAACTTGTTTAGGTGACAACGAACACCATACTATATGAAGCAGCTCAGACATGAACCAATTACCACAATTACGAAAATATAACCACTCTTAACAGGAAATGAACCTGCCTTTACTGTTACTAACAGAAAAGAACTTTCTCTATATTACACTTATTAATAGCAAGTATTGCAAGTTGATCAGTAATTTGAGAGTATCCATGATGGAATACTGTTTGATTCTCTGATCATATGTATATCGACTTCAATTTATTTTTCGGGACAGATTCTTAAAACTATTTCTGAAATAGATGCTGATGTATTGGCCAATTGCACACGTTTCCAGACTTTATGGACTTCCACCCTAAACTTGATAAATCCACACTGAACTCCACAGTTGAATTACTAACGAACATCATAGCTAAAGCAACAGACAAATACTGCAGGAAAACTATCAGGAGTGATAAGGCTAAGCTCACATAGCGGAAAAGTGACATTGGAAGAAACACAAGGAATATAGCTTTTCAATGCGGCTAAACGAACTGGCAACTTGGCCCCATATAAATTCTCAATTAATGATTTTAAGGACCTAACTAATTAGGAAGGCTAAAAGGTTACAATATCTGCAGTGTAGAGCCTCCCTTGTTAGTGATAGTTTCGAATATTCTACTGGGAATTGAATCATACAACGACTTGAAGACCAAGCTTCTTTGATAGCTTCAATAAGTTAATTTTTCTTACCAAAACAAGCCAGCCTTCCACAAACATTTTCAATAATGTTAAGGTCAGGCGAGTAAGGAGGACAATTCACCAAACTAGAATTTTGAGTCTGGAACCATGACTTTACCTCCGGGCAGTGTGGATTGGTGCATTGTTATGCTGAAAAGTCCAGGGAAAGCTTCCGAAAATGTAGTTGAAGTATGAAAAAGCTTGCTGCTTAAATATAGCAATTTTAAGTTCTCAAGTGCCATAATAGGAACCCAACAGTTCTAGGAGACAGTCCCGAACTACTGATTTTACCCATCATTTAGGATGGGAACTAGTTACTTCAAAAGTTACGTGACTAGTTATTTTAACACTTGCATATCCTAAGCAGGGGGTCAATTGACCCTTTTTGACTACAATGAGACTGTCTAAGAGCTGGTCCAAATTAGTCAATGCATTAGATTCACACACTGGAAATAATGTCAGTTACCTTACTAGCTACATAACTGGTAACTTGATCAGCTACATAACTAGTTGTTTTAACACGTACGGGTGCTAATTGACCTCAAATAGTCAGCTTAAAGGCAGTCTAATAAATAATAGATTGTAAACAAACCTTTCGACAACTATCCAATGATTAATTCTGGTGGGTTAAATAACTAGTTTTCTAAAATACAGTACATAATAAACGTTTAAAGTGACTTCACTATAGGTTACTAGGAGACACTAAAGTGACTACTGACTTCATGCTATGTTACAAGGGATATCAGTATACTTAAGCAAAAATTAAAATTAACTGTATGAGAATTATATCAACACAATTTGTATAAAACCAGTTTGAACGAATTATCTCACAACACGTTTAAAGTGTCTATTTAGAGACACTTAAGTGACAATTGTCTTCACGCTAGATTACTTGGGATGTATAAAGTAACCAATTGTCTTCTCTCTGCACCACAAAGAGCACATACATACGTGTTAAATGACAAAAATATATAAATTGGAGTCAACCAAGTGATAATTTGTATTTTTACGCTCTATTGCACAGTGGTTTACAAACTATTTTTTTTTTTTTTGGAAATAATTCGGTATCTCGGGAACTATTAAAGATATTGTTACAAAATTCAACATGGTTGCACCTGAAATGATTTTGAGTTGATTTGCGTATGTTCTGCTTCCTAGCGCTTATGGGGGCGAGTAAGTAGCCCTTCAAAGTTGGTCACCTTGGGTCTCGAAATTTTTAAAAACATCGCCAAAAATTTATTATCCAAATGACCTGGAATTTTTAATATAAATAGTCCTTAAGAAGATCTACAAAAAATATGCCTACATATGTAGGTTATCTCTATTAGTTGAAGAGATATTTAGGTTTATTGATTTATTTTTTTAATTTAGCTTGATCTCTTTATGGTTTTTTAGATATGACGGGCCTACGGATTGTCGAAATATATTTTTGAAATATCAGCTATATTACCGATAAAATTCTAAATAAAATAGGAATATTTTAATAACTGTTATCTTGTCCCTATAAAAAGTTACACGCATCCAAATTTGGAACATACAAAAAGGGCACTATTTTTTACGTTTTTTTTCTAAAAAAAGTCCCTGTATTTTTTCATTTTTAGAAAAAATTTTTCTTCGTGACTATACACAAGTTTTACATGATCCGGAAAGAGAACTTAATGCTAAAGCGTTTGGCTCAGTTAAGCGGTCAAAACCCCCACCAGGCCTATCCAAACTTGGCCAATTTTAAAAAATAATTTTAGGTTTGAGTAAAAAATTCTAAAAAGGCAAAGCACCGATCCTCAAAGATGTTCCATATTTGTATAACTCAATATGTTACTTAAATACTTACAAAGCTTTCTTTTACTATCACACGTTAAATTACGTCACAGTAGGCACTTTTCTAAAAAAACTCAGTTTTTGGAACACATTTTCCCCGGTTTAGGAATTTCGGTATTTTAAAATAAAAAATATCAAAAATTATAAAGCCGTTAATTTAAGGACATTTGTATCTATATTGGCTCCAAATTTTGTTATGTTATCTTTAACCATTAAAATTTTACATTAATTAAAATTTTAAATTTTTCTTCATGGAAAAACACCATATTATAATTTTTTTAGTTTTTGAGGTAAATGAGGTCCCAAAAATTTATAAAATTATTTAGTTTTACTAAAATATCAATTTTCAAGTCCTAAGGTTTTCATCAATATCAAATGCTTATATAAAAAACTTCATTTACTCCTCAGAAGTTCCACAAACCTTACCACCTTCGGAAAATTTGAACATTTTTTCAGAGATTTTGGATATTGTGATGAATTTTTTCCAAACCAGGTATACTTCATTTAACAAACATAAAAAAAACCCCAATCCTCTTATTAGAATAGATTTCAACATAGTTTTATTGGGTTCTTAAACTAGACCTTAGATAATCTTAATTAAAACTCTAATTTCATCGAAGGGTATAGTATAGGGGAACTTTTCTTTACAGCCTTACCTAAACAAGATTGTTGAGCATTGTTTTCTTGTCAACAATAATCATGCCTATATAATAACATGGCCGCAATGCTGGAAAAAAGGAACATCCAATTTTACAGTGCGTTCGGTAGTGAAGTTAGCAGCAGAAGATGAGAAACTGTTATGTAAGTTTTTGTTTTTTTTACTGTTTTCTTTACAATAAAAAAAACTATGTTCAAACTATAATTGTTAAGAAAATATTTGTCATTGTTGACAAAACGTTGAACATCTTGTTAAGGTATGCTACATTAGCGTAAACATTGCACGGTAGAAAACCAAATGCTCAATGCTTTTATTTAGGTAAGGCTGTTAGACGTCTGTCTGCCTTGAGGAAAGAGCTATCAGCTACCAGAATCTGTTTTACTTGGAAGTTTCTAAGCTATAAATAAATACGTATTTCAACACTAAGGTCAAAACTCAAGAGCTTAAATAACATTAATATAATCAACATAATCAACAAACCAAATCATATACTACGTTCATATGTAGCCTATTAGCAAATAAAAAATATTTCCAATTAGTTACGAAGTTACGTGTATTTCGCATGTGTTTACTACACAAATGTCAAAACAGAACTGACATTAGGGGCCAATCGCACAATCTATAGCATTTTCTGATAGGAGGATTACTTTTGCGCCACCTTGTACAAGCTTACAAGCTTAAAAAATAAAAAATTGTAAAAAAATTTTTTTTTTAAAAAATAAATTTTGTCCAAACAATTTTTTTCTCCAGAAGGTAAAAAGTTGTCTACCAAAAAATTTGTTTATTCAATTGGAGAAAGAAATACTTTTTTTTATTCTCAACGTTCAAATGAAGAAAGGAGTACATTCCAACGCATTTCCGGTACTATTAAAGTTATTTTATATTATCAATCGATGATAAGTAATTTTATTTACTCTGCGCATTCCACTATTAATAAAAACATAACGGGTTTATTCAAATAAAATTAGTTTTCAAAAGGGCATCTATATCTAGAGCCACAGAAGTGGGAAGAGAACAAGAATCACGGCTTCAGCAAATGCGTCGCAGCGCATCTTCATCAAGTGCTGCAGAGACACCTCAACAGCCTACCGAAAGACTAGTAGCCAATCGCTGCCGAATGGCTCGATCAAGAGAAAGAATCGATTTAAAGTTGCCGGCATTTTATTACAATAAGTATCATGACACCAGGAATCACAAGGACGTTATGATAGGCGTAATGAACAAACATTGCTTACATTGCAGCGTTTTGAAGTTCCCTAAGGAATCCAAGGCAAGCTGTTCAAACGGTAAAGTTATTCTGCCACCAGTTATTGAGCCGACTGAGCTGCTTCTAAGTCACATTTCCGTTACCAATCCTATTTCCAAGAAGTTCCTTCAAAATATCCAAAAGTGTAACTCATGCTTCCAAATGACGTCGGCTTCATGCCCACCTTTAAAGTTCAAGGCCAAATGTACCACGGAATTGGATCACTGCTCCCGCTTTCCAATGATGATGCGAAGTTTCTTCAAATTTATTTCACTGGCAATGAAGCTACAGAAGCCGAACGCTATCAACGAACATGCGTGTCCACTTGCTGCAATAAACTTCTGCCGAAACATTCTCAAAACAATTGTTGGACATCGGAAATGGAAAAATTCCAATTGATCCCGCCAAAAATTAGATCTCATTACCTAACTTCTGCCAAATGCAAATTAATATTCAAGCCGTTGTCGACAAGGTATTCCCAAGTCTTACAACCAACTACAAAAACCCGGATTGGCTGTGGGAACATGCAATTTTGGCACGAACAAATTATAATGTTAACAAGCTCAATAAGCAAATCAAATTGAAACTGTCTGGCGAAACAATTAAATACAAATCGATTAACACAGTCATGAACGAAGAATAAGCTGTCGATTATCCTATTAAAATTTTTGAATTCATTGCAACCAGCCGGACTGCCATCACATGTATTAAAATTGAAGGTGGGATCAGCGACTTTATCCGACACTGTATATTAAAATCGAAATCGATATGCAATATAAAACAGATGTTTTCTAAGGGCCAGCAACGCGGACCAGATTCAACTAGTAAATAATAATCTTTAAACTAAAGAAGAATATAATAGGGAAGACAACCACAATCAGCTAAAAGCTATCGGATTTATGTAGTAAACTGTTTTGAAACTCCGGAAATATATTATTCGTAGGACAATTCGGCTCCGTAGTTGGTAGGAAACGGGTTGGTTTACTGATGATGTTCTAGCAACTAAAGGAGAATATAATTCTGATGTCAACTATCAGTTAAAAGCAATCGAATTTATACAATTCATATCAACATTCTAGGAATCAGATTGGTTGAAGAATGATATTGTAGAAACTAAAGCTGAACATAATTTGGAAGTCCACTATGATCGATTGATAGCTATTGGAATGATCTCGTAGAATAATTTAAAAACTTCCGAATCATATTACTCGTGCAACAAATCAACTTCATTATTTCCACAAATCAGGTTAGTTTATGCATGATATTCTATAAATTAAAGCAGAATATGATACGGAAGTCAACTACGATCGCTTTAAAACAATTGGACTCATAGACAATTCGAGTTTGAAATTTCTCTTTTCTAGAAACTAGAGCAGAAAAAAAAATTCGGTGTTCAAATATGATCGGTTGATTGAATGATATTGTATAAACTGAAGCTGAATCTGAACATAATTGGAAAGTAAACTACGATCGGCTGAAAGCCATGGGATTTATATTGTATAATACTTTAGAAGTTTTGACAGCATATTATACGAGTGCCAATTCAGCTTCTTAGTTTGTATCAAACGGGCTAGTGACCTACTGATATTTTAGAAACTAATGCAGAATTCGTCATCGAAGTTTCTTTAACCCAAATCAGTCAAATTCCTTAAACAAATATGTTTTGTTTTATCTGCTTTACAAAACCTTTTTTTTATAAATTCTTTTCTTAAACATAAACAAAAATTAAACACAGTTTTAGTAACATTTAGTAAAATGAATTTAATTTGAATTAGCACAAAATTATCTACAATTTAACACAACCAAATATAACAGTCATTATGAACAAATATGCTAAAAACATACAGAGACATCCAAGTAAATTATAACAATTTTCCATAGCATATTTACCAAAAACACTGAATTCTTTTTCCGCAATTTCTTCCACATAATCACTAATTATGGGCTCTATTGTTTGACCTGTCGTTTCACTTGTAAACATAGATGTATCTGTCGTTTCTTCAGTATCCTCTTTTGCTTCACTGGTTAAAGTTTCACCTGTCGTTTCACTTGTAAACATGGTTCCTTCAGTATCCTCTTTTGCTTCACTGGTTAAAGTTTCACCTGTCGTTTCACTTGTAAACATGGATGTATCTGTAGTTTCTGATTTTTCGCTGGTGCTTTCGCTCACTGTGCTGGTTCCTTCAGTATCCTCTTTTGCTTCACTGGTTAAAGTTTGACCTGTCGTTTCACTTGTAAATATAGATGAATCTGTCGTTTCTGATGTTTCGCTGGTGCTTTCGCTCACTGTGCTGGTTCCTTCAGTATCCTCTTTTGCTTCACTGGTTAAAGTTTCACCTGTCGTTTCACTTGTAAACATGGTTCCTTCAGTATCCTCTTTTGCTTCACTGGTTAAAGTTTCACCTGTCGTTTCACTTGTAAACATGGTTCCTTCAGTATCCTCTTTTGCTTCACTGGTTAAAGTTTCACCTGTCGTTTCACTTGTAAACATGGATGTATCTGTAGTTTCTGATTTTTCGCTGGTGCTTTCGCTCACTGTGCTGGTTCCTTCAGTATCCTCTTTTGCTTCACTGGTTAAAGTTTGACCTGTCGTTTCACTTGTAAATATAGATGAATCTGTCGTTTCTGATGTTTCGCTGGTGCTTTCGCTCACTGTGCTGGTTCCTTCAGTATCCTCTTTTGCTTCACTGGTTAAAGTTTCACCTGTCGTTTCACTTGTAAACATGGTTCCTTCAGTATCCTCTTTTGCTTCACTGGTTAAAGTTTCACCTGTCGTTTCACTTGTAAACATGGTTCCTTCAGTATCCTCTTTTGCTTCACTGGTTAAAGTTTCACCTGTCGTTTCACTTGTAAATATAGATGAATCTGTCGTTTCTGATGTTTCGCTGGTGCTTTCGCTCACTGTGCTGGTTCCTTCAGTATCCTCTTTTGCTTCACTGGTTAAAGTTTCACCTGTCGTTTCACTTGTAAACATGGTTCCTTCAGTATCCTCTTTTGCTTCACTGGTTAAAGTTTCACCTGTCGTTTCACTTGTAAACATGGTTTCTTCATTATCCTCTTTTGCTTCACTGGTTAAAGTTTCACCTGTCGTTTCACTTGTAAACATAGATGTATCTGTCGTTTCTGATGTTTCGCTGGTGCTTTCGCTCACTGTGCTGGTTTCTTCAGTTTGGCCTGTCGTTTCACTTGTAAATATAGATGAATCTGTCGTTTCTGATGTTTCGCTGGTGCTTTCGCTCACTGTGCTGGTTCCTTCAGTATCCTCTTTTGCTTCACTGGTTAAAGTTTCACCTGTCGTTTCACTTGTAAACATGGTTCCTTCAGTATCCTCTTTTACTTCACTGGTTAAAGTTTCACCTGTCGTTTCACTTGTAAACATAGATGTATCTGTCGTTTCTGATTTTTCGCTGGTGCTTTCGCTCACTGTGCTGGTTTCTTCAGTTTGGCCTGTCGTTTCACTTGTAAATATAGATGAATCTGTCGTTTCTGATGTTTCGCTGGTGCTTTCGCTCACTGTGCTGGTTCCTTCAGTATCCTCTTTTGCTTCACTGGTTAAAGTTTCACCTGTCGTTTCACTTGTAAACATGGTTCCTTCAGTATCCTCTTTTGCTTCACTGGTTAAAGTTTCACCTGTCGTTTCACTTGTAAACATGGTTCCTTCAGTATCCTCTTTTACTTCACTGGTTAAAGTTTCACCTGTCGTTTCACTTGTAAACATAGATGTATCTGTCGTTTCTGATTTTTCGCTGGTGCTTTCGCTCACTGTGCTGGTTCCTTCAGTATCCTCTTTTGCTTCACTGGTTAAAGTTTCACCTGTCGTTTCACTTGTAAACATGGTTCCTTCAGTATCCTCTTTGGCTTCACTGGTTAAAGTTTGACCTGTCGTTTCACTTGTAAACATAGATGTATCTGTCGTTTCTGATTTTTCGCTGGTGCTTTCGCTCACTGTGCTGGTTCCGTCAGTATCCTCTTTTACTTCACTGGTTAAAGTTTCACCTGTCGTTTCACTTGTAAACATAGATGTATCTGTCGTTTCTGATTTTTCGCTGGTGCTTTCGCTCACTGTGCTGGTTCCTTCAGTATCCTCTTTTGCTTCACTGGTTAAAGTTTCACCTGTCGTTTCACTTGTAAACATGGTTCCTTCAGTATCCTCTTTTGCTTCACTGGTTAAAGTTTCACCTGTCGTTTCACTTGTAAACATGGTTCCTTCAGTATCCTCTTTTGCTTCACTGGTTAAAGTTTCACCTGTCGTTTCACTTGTAAACATAGATGTATCTGTCGTTTCTGATTTTTCGCTGGTGCTTTCGCTCACTGTGCTGGTTCCTTCAGTATCCTCTTTTGCTTCACTGGTTAAAGTTTCACCTGTCGTTTCACTTGTAAACATGGTTCCTTCAGTATCCTCTTTTGCTTCACTGGTTAAAGTTTCACCTGTCGTTTCACTTGTAAACATGGTTCCTTCAGTATCCTCTTTTGCTTCACTGGTTAAAGTTTCACCTGTCGTTTCACTTGTAAACATGGTTCCTTCAGTATCCTCTTTTACTTCACTGGTTAAAGTTTCACCTGTCGTTTCACTTGTAAACATAGATGTATCTGTCGTTTCTGATTTTTCGCTGGTGCTTTCGCTCACTGTGCTGGTTCCTTCAGTATCCTCTTTTGCTTCACTGGTTAAAGTTTCACCTGTCGTTTCACTTGTAAACATGGTTCCTTCAGTATCCTCTTTGGCTTCACTGGTTAAAGTTTGACCTGTCGTTTCACTTGTAAACATAGATGTATCTGTCGTTTCTGATTTTTCGCTGGTGCTTTCGCTCACTGCCATAAATAACATTTCTTCTTCATCAAACCTTTCTGCCCGTAGATGATCTTGTTGATGTGGAAGTAGTCCTCTTAGTGCCATTTGTGAAAAATCGTTAATTTTATAAGTTTCCCAAGGTTCCTGCACAAATCTTTCATATCGATAATCTCTCAATAGTTCACCATTATCATCCTCTATGTCATTATAAAGATCTTCTTGAGTAGACGAAGAGAACACTGAGGATACTGTAGTTGTCTCCAATTTGTTTGGAGTAGTTTCTGCCTCTGTACCCTGTCCCACACAAAATGGTAGACCATCTTCAACTGAGAATATGTCTATATAGCCCTGTATACATGTACAATAATCCTCGGCCGTACATTCGGCATTTAGAGGACATGGGAATTCACATTGAAATGCCTGAGTATACGATATATAGCAAATTGCCAAATGTAAGAACAACTTATACATTTTGATTTTAATATTTTATTTTCAAAGCTTAACTTTATGCGCAAATTATTTTCTTAAACCTTTTCAAGTTGCTGCTAAAATAAAAACTGTTGAAAGTTCGCAACAAAAAGCATTTTTCTTAATTATGAGAAAGATTTCAATGTTGTTGTATTAAAGCCGAACATAATTATGTATCGCCAGAATATGAAATCAAACATTTGATAAACATTTAGTTAATTTTAAATAAAGTATGTATAATTATGTTGAAATAAAGAGTTTTTTTTTTGTATGCCTAACATGAATCATTGCATATTTTTATAACAAATAATACAAAATATCAGAAAATATCTTTATTGTTTCTTTTCAGAAAATTATTTATTGAGTGTACACATTTATTATTTTGTTATTTAAAAATTAAATATATTTTGTCAAGGTTGTTCTTCCATTGTTAAAATTTTGAAAAAAACTATAGGCCTGTTTTCCAAATTGTTTTTTAAAGTATTATGACAAAACATAACATAATTTGAAATTAGTACATGAAAAACCTATAACTCAAGAACTTATTAAAAGTGATCGAATGCAGTAAAGATAACTCGGTTTAAACTCCACCATTACAAAACATTATCAGCTGCTGATTGGCTTCAGGTATAGATAACGAGTAGTCTGGCTCATAAGCTGATATATGACACAAGGCCATGGAGAAGAATCACCACACTATATTGCAAGGAAAGCAATGTCCTGCGTTAATAGAAAGAATATTTCCCATATAACTTGTTTAGGTGACAACGAACACCATACTATCTGAAGCAGTTAAGACTTGAACCAATTAGCTGAGACGCTTTTCGATTTTATAGTCAAAAATATAACCACTCTTAAGAGGAAAAGAACCTGCCTTTACTGTTATTAACATAAAAGAGCTTTCTCTATATTACACTTATTAATAGAAAATATTGCAAGTTGATCAGTAATGTATATCGATTCAATTTATTTTTCGGGACAGACTCTGAAATAAATGCTGATGTATTGGCCAATTAAGCACGTTTCCAGACTTTTATGGACTTCCACCCTAAAGATAATTAATCCAAAATTGAATTACTAACGAACATCATAGCTAAAGCAACAGACGAATATTGCAGGAAAACTATCAGGAGAGATAAAGCTAAGCTCACATAGTGGAAGAAACGCAAGGAATATAGCTGTACAATACGACTAAACGAAGTGCCAATTTGGCCCCTTATGAATGCACACTTAACGGTTTTAAGAACCTAATTACTTAGGAATGCTAAAAGGTTACAATATTTCCAGTTACATTATTGTATTTTATTTACATTAAATCAAATTTGATAAATTTTCAATAATGTGTAGAGCCTCCTTTGTTAGTGATAGTTTCGAATATTCTATTGGGAATTAAATCATACAATGACTTAATGTAGTTAAGCGAAACTGAAGACCAAGCTTCTTTTATAAGTTAATTTTTGTTACTGAACAAGCCAGCCTTCCCCAAACATTTTCAATAATGTTAAGGTCTGGAACCATGACTTCAGCCCCCGGTCAGTGGAGATTGGTGCATTGTCATGCTGAAAAGGCAAGTCTCCGAAAATGTAGTTGAAGTATGGAAAAGCTTGTTGCAGCACTTAAATATAGCAATTTGTGTTCATGGTGGTGGATAAAAATTGTAGTTCTCAAGTGCCATAATAAGAGATTGAGCATCACGCTACTACATCTCCCCCTCGACAGTGTAAGCGATCCAAATGATGATCCTTTTTACGAAGTTCGTAAAAGTAGTAATTAAATCAATCTGGTCCCTCTTAATAAAATTTTTTCGCATCTGAGAAAACAACGCACTGATTATTCCATATCGTTGTTTAGGGGTGTTTTCTTTTTTAATTTTAGTCGCTTTGAATGCCTCGCTTTTGAAATTACACGTTTTACTGTTCTTATGTGTGTTTTGGCCATAATTTGTGCCACTGAGTCATGAGAATTCAATGGCTATCTAAGTATAAGACGCTTATCAGCAGCTGAAAGCGCACATTTGGTATGGAATTTTGTACCAATTAGTTTTCATATGCGAGAAGTTTTGCTTTGCTTTCTTGAAGCACGCCGATTGCTCATCAAAGCTTATGGTGAATGTGCACCATCGGTTTGTGAGGTTTTGGCAAGGATGACAAAGATTGCCTAGTTTGAAGACGAAGAACTAAAGGCATTACTCCATGAAGATTTTTTTTCAAACTCAACAAGAGCTCTTAATGATTTTGGAAGCTTCTCAAAACGTTTGCAATCAGCAGGATTCATCCAAGAGCAGGGAAATTGGGTGCCATACGAATTGAAGCCGAGAGACATTGAGAGATGATTTTGCATGTCTATAATGATGCTCTAACGTTATAAAAGAAAATTGTTTTTGCATCAAATCATTACTTACAATGGAAAATGGATCCATTACGACAACCCTAAGAGATTGTATGTGAAGCACGGCCAAACAGCCGAATCGTCACCAAAGCCAAATATTCATGGTGCAAAGGTAATGTTCTGTATTTGGTGGGACCAAAAGTTCCTGTCTATTATGAGCTGCTGAAATCAGGCTAGGCAATCACAGGGAATCTATACCGAACACAACTGATTCATTTAAAGCAAGGAGACATGAAACCTTAATATTACATCATGACATCGTTCGGCAATACCTGTTAAAAACTATTTAGAATGCAGTGGCTGGGAAGTTTTGCTCACCTGCTTTATAGTTAATACTGTGCCCCGTCCGACTACTATTTGTTTCGATCGAAGCAGAACGCTTTCTCTGCGATACGCTTCACTTTGGAACAGAGTATTCGATATTGGATGGATTCGTTCATGGCCTCAAAAGGTGAGCTGTTTTTTTGGCACGACATCCATATGTTACCAGCAATATTGGAAAAGGTCATAGCCAACAATGGCCAATACTTTGAATAAATTTATACTGTACAAAAAATCCCGCATAAAAAATCATAAAAATATGTTATTGTATGTAAATAGAAGAGAAAAAGTGGTAACAGTTATTAATATAAACCACAATTGAAATCATTTTATAAATGTTACTTTTAGTGATTTATATACAAGGTGGCGCAAAAGTAAACTTCCGATGTTTTTTGGCTGTAATTTAAAAAAAAAAAAAATTAAAAACTTTGATTCTTCTTGTGGATTATTTTTATTTGGTCTTTTAATTTTTTTTACACCAAGTCGAGAATATGATGTCATGTAAATGGCCGCCGCCACAGTTGATTGTCATTTGAGCCCTTTTTATGGCTCATTTTCCATCACTTTGGCCAAAACTTCCGGCGATAGGTCCTGACATTCTTGACGAATATTGTCTTTAATAGCTGCAAGAGTCTGAGGCTTGTTGACATAAACCCGCGACTTCAAAAAGCCCCACAAAAAGAAGTCTGGAGCAGTCAAATCAGGCGATCTTGCTGGCCAGTGTAAATCGCCAAAACGGGAGATTAGGCTCCCGGGAAATGCATCCTTCAGCATATCGGTTGTGGCACGTGCAGTGTGTGCCGTTGCACCATCCTGTTGGAACCACATGTTTTCCAATCCCAATTCATCAAGTTGCGGCAAAAAGAACACATTGATCATTGCTCTGTAGCGCTCACCATTTACAGTAACCGTTTGGCCCGTGACGTTTTCGAAGAAAAAAGGTACGATGACTTCTCCAGCGAAAACAGCACACCATACAATGACTTTGAGCGGGTGTAATGGCTCTTCGTGGGTTACACGCGGATTTTCAGTGCCCCAGAAGCGTAAATTTTGCTTATTTACGTACCCGCTAAGATGGAAATGGACCTCATCACTCATGATTATTTTAGATGAAAAATCATCTTCCTCTTGGTGGTGATTAAGGATGGCTTGAGCGTATGTTAGACGCGATTGGCGGTCAGCAGCTAACAGCTGATGCATCGTCTGGATTTTGTACGGAAACATCTTTAAATATTGTACCAAAATTCGCTGTAAAGACCGTCGACTGATACCCATTTGCGTGGCACATCGTCTGGTCGATGTCGACGGCGCTTCCATGACATCCTTGGCTACAGCAGCAATGTTCTCTGCAGAACGCCTACTCCGGGGTCTGCCACGGCTGGCAGCATCTCGTGTTGTGGCAGGCGAGCGGATAAACGTCGCAGTGTTTCACCAGTAGGCGTTGGACGGCCAGGAAATCTGCGACGAAATTCACGTTGAGCAAAAGTCACCGACCGATTATTGGTCAAATAAATAGTCAGCAATATTCCACGTTCCAGAGCAGGATATCGTAACATTGTTTATTAACGTGTATTTCGCATGTGTTTACTACACAAATGTCAAAACAAAACTGACATTAGGGGCCAATCGCAAAAATTATAGCATTTTCTGATAGGAGGATTACTTTTGCGCCACCTTATATAAATAACATTTTGGTTATTTTGATTATATGGACGAGTTGTTTTAAATATCTCTTCATACTAGTGTGAGCCAATAAGTCTGCGACCTTTTAAATTTTCAGGCTCTTAACTAAAAGATCAACTCTGCTCCTGTAAACAATCATCTAACAGTTGACTCCTGTCGAAATTTGAACGAACTGCGTCATTTAGTTTGTGTTTGACACCAATTGATAGCAGACTACCACGTGACTTGACTAGAAATTGGAAAGATGTGAATTTCGTCTGCTCATAAAGCATTATTTTTTGGACAAGCTTGACAAATATTATGAGAACTCTGCACCAATGGCAAAAAAATGGTTTACTGAATACCGTTGTGGCCGTACATGCTAGGAAGATGGCGAACGTTCTGGAAAATCAAGATATGGTGTTGGCCGATCGGAGATTGAAAGTGCGAGAGATTGTGAAAGCTATAGGCATCCCACATGGCTAAGTGGTTTAAATTTTAAATGATCACCTGGGTATGGCAAAGCTATCTGCAAGATGGCTGCTCACAATCAAGTGCACAAAAGAGTACACACACAGAGTAAACAGATTCGTGATAGCAACCGAATTTATTGCCAATCGAATGATTCGGTTGTACACATAGAATTTTTAGGTTCTATCAACAGAAGGTCAGTTGATAAAGAAGAATTTCGGTTGAAGCAACCGAACTTATGTTACCCCTTCTACAATTTTCTAGCCACAACTGTAAAATTTGGTCTCTAAGGTAATATCATTCGGTTGGCAACAAATTCGGTTGCTATCACGAATCTGTTTTCTCCGTGCACATGTGTAGTTTACATGGCAAAAATCTATGAATTAGGCTACGAAATGCTCCCTCATACGCCCTTGCTTTCAAACCAGAAGAAATGTTTCAGTGGAAAGAGATTTTACACCAGCGATGAAATTATTGAACTGCTTCATTTGGATAACCAATACAATCATCATATGGGAGATTTACACCTTTTTGACAATGCCATTAACAATTAACGAATTTTTATGAGAGGCAAGAAGTGACATTGGTCATTTAATAAAAATTACGATCCATGCGGATATGATAAATGCATGGAGGTAACATTGTCTTTGTCGGAAGTATGAAAGAAAGCCAACAATGTCTCAATACGATGAATCGATTATAACAAGTCCTGTTATAATATTGGGCTAAACTAACAATGCGCCTCTTCTGACAATAATGCCCAAAATTGTACACATTTTATAAATAAGGATACTAGATATGAAATATCAGTTCTAAATGACCACATTTCCCAAATTACTTGTCGCTATATCAACAACAAAACAAAATTTATGTATTTTCCTTCGCTAAATATCGATTTTATCTAAAGCGGATATGGACATGAAATACACATTAATACTGAGCTTTAAGCCAGTTTGATTTCATTTCGTCTTCTTAGTTGCTAATTTCAATTTACAATAAATTTCCATTATTTTTTGCGGATAAAATAAAATATATAATTAAATAAAATGAATATTTCAATATTAAGCTATTGTTTATTAATTGTTGCACAAGTTTTGCACACAAAATGTCAATATTGTGTTAAAGTGCGAAAAATGGAAAAGACACGTCTGCAGTATATACCCGGCAGACGTTTGGTTACCAAATCAAGTGCCTATGGTGTGAGATATATGTATGAAATGTATAATATAACTAAAATACAGGTGGGTAAAAAAGTGGAGTGAAATTCAATATAGTTTGTCTAGCAATACTAGGGATATTATTCGAATAATCGAGGGAAAAAAATTTATCAAAAACATTATTCTATCAATAATTTACGATTAAGCGAATAGTGGAATACATGTATTTTCATCTTGAAATTAAAAGAAAAAATAGTTTTTATAAACAAGAGTTTTTACGAAATTATCTTAATGAAACCATACAAACAGCATAGATGACAACTAGATAGGTAACTGAGAGCCATAAACCTAAGTCTGTTGTCAAAAACCTTATTCATGAGAATGTATTGCATGTAGTTTGTTATTGTATCACCCGTATGTGTGAAAAGGAGAGTAATTTTTCCCATTAGTATTTCTATTTCCTTCCGTTCTATGCGTTTATTCTATGACCAAGAGTTTATAAAAATATTCCAATTTTTAACATTAATATTCCAGTCAATTATGTATTAAAACATTAATATCAGAACATAATGAAACCTAACTTTCCATTGAAAACATTTCCGTAGAGATTTAAAAGTGATGGAAGATAGATACCAAGTTCAATAGGATGATCATATGATGTCAGATTTCTGTTGTAGTATCATACGAAATGTCGTAAGGAACGTAATCGCATAAACGAGGAAATTTTTTAAAATTAATCGATCATTCGATTAATACAAAAATTATGAACTTTTATTCGATTCAAATAAAACTCGAATAATTGACTATCGTAGTCAATACCCAGCCTGGTGTCCTTGCCAAACTCTATACTTATAAAATTCGATTTAGATTTTCTTTTATTATATTTTTCTCTTCTTAGTTTCATGATTAATGTTTAAAAATGTATTGAGTTCTTATGTATATGTATCTCTTGTTAAAGACATACTCAAAATAAGAAAATTATTCATTATATAAAAACAATCGGGGAAAATACCAAACTTTAAAAAAGTAGCAATCGTTTTAAATAACTATGACTTATTTTATAAACATACACCATATACTAATACGTATATTCGAACAGGCGCGTATCCACGAAGGGGGAATAAGGAAATGTCAACAACAATTCCCCCCCCCCCCCCCAAATGGAAAATTTTAAACATATTTTAAAAACAAGTAAGAGAGCTATATTTGGCTGTGCCGAATCTTATATACCCTCCACCAAATAATACTTTAAAACAAAAATTTTAAATGTTTTTAGGTAAACAAAATAAATTTTTTTTTTTTTTCAAAATTTAGAAAACAATAATTTTTTTTCAAAATTGTTTCTAAAAAAATTTTTTTTTCAAAAATTTTTTTTTTTTTTTTATTTAGTAGTGAAAAAAAATTTATGACAAAAAAAAATTCCGTTAAAAAAATATTTTCCCGATTTGACCCATTGTAGGTCCAAATTACTGCAGCCTTATATAGATCGTTGCAATGGACTTTGAAATATCTATCATTAGATACCTTCTAATGAAGGTGAAGGGTATAATAAAATTTCTGAATCAATCATCATAATCTTCTATGTCGTCGCTCAAGAAGAACTGAGAATATTGCTGTAGCCGAAAGTGTTGAAGAAATCCCAGGTTTGTCCATTCCTCGTCGTTCTTTGGAATTGGGCATTCCACAAATGTCATTACACCGTATTTTGGTCGGAGTTGGATGATACTGATCTGGACAAGGTTTACTTTAAACAAGACGACGCAAGCAACGAAACCATTGCTCCTTTACGGGAAAAGTTTCCGGACCGTGTTATCACTAGAAGAGGTGATCACAATTGGCCACCGAGATCTTGTGATTTAACAACTTGCGACTTCTTCCTTTGGGGGTACGTGACAGATAAGGTATAAGCCAACAGCCCAACGTCGATTCATGATCGAGGACATAGGGCAGCCACTTTGCGATTTGGTTATGGAAAGGATATGGTCTTATAAGCTTGGTCGTGGTGGCCATATGGCTGATGTTGTTTTTCATTATTAACGGCATACTTTACTTTTTATTATGAAATAAACATCCGATCATATATCTCAAAAAATAAAATTTTTCTTTGAATACCAAAATAACATCTCTTCTTGGAAAACCCTGTATGTCGAAGTTAACTTTCCGAATGGACCAAATAACTGATACACATGATTGTTACATCAATATAGCCGGTATAGTCCAAGTTAGATTTCTAATTTTTCACCAAAATTTAGTTCACAATTTTTTTTTTATAAAAACTTTTTTTCAACATATAATTTTTCTTCAATTTGTATACCCTACACCATGAGAGGCAAGGGTATATATAAGTTTGTCATTCCGTTTGTAATTTCTACATTTTTCGTTTGCGTTCCCACAAAGTATATACATTATGGATCGTTATAGATAGCGGAGTTGAAATAGCCCCCAAATAGCTTACATACATGATTCGTACATCAATATATCGGGAAGTCTCTCGGCTCGGTTGATGTTTAAAATCAACACAATCGGCCCACAAATTGCTGAGATATAAGGAAACCAGGACAACCTCGATTTTTTACCTATTTTATATCTATATCTGGATTACTAAGTCATTAATACAGACAATATGTATATCCAATAATCTATATTTCAAAGTTATTTACAACGTATATAAGGTCAAAGTAAGTCGGACCTACAATGGGTCAAAATCGGGAAAAATATTTTTTAACCCGAATTTTTTTCTTTAATAAATTAAAATTTTTTTTTTTAAATTAAAATTTAAAAATTCCCATAGAAAATTGATTTTTTTTTTTTAAATTTGAAAAAAAAAAAAATTTAAATTTTGAAAATAAAAATTTCAAATTTTGAAAAAAGTATTTAATTTTTTTATTTTAAAGTATAATGAATGAATCATACAAATTATTTATTAGATGCGAGAGAGCAAAAAAATAGCAAACATATTTGAAATTTGATATTACCCAGGCTTTATAAAATTCGTTTTCATAGTTCTGTTAATTATATTTGTTCTCTTGCATGATGACTAATGTTTAACAATGTATTTACTTCTTGTTTCGCTATATGTGAGTCTTGTTATAGATATACTCAAAATAATAACATGATTCATTCATAATGCTAAAAAGAAAGTAAGAGTGTTGTAGTCGGCTGTAGCGACTGTTATATACCCACCACCAATATAATACGGACATGCATTGTTGTGAATTTTGCATAAAATATTTATCTGTTTCAGCCGATTTGTTTTGTTTTATATTTTTTATTACTAGAAAATATTAGTGCTTAATTTTGCCATGTATAGAGGTCCGAACAAAGTTTTTGATATATTTTGGATTCAAAACTTTTTATCGATTTAACCTAGTTTTTGATAAATAAGTTCCCATCAAGATTTAAAGGTGATGTAAGACATACACCAAGATCACTGTTGGAGTATCACACGGGAGTGTCCTAATGACCTCAATCATAGAAAATCTAAAAAAAGAAGAATTAAACTAATTTAATTAAATGTTGAAAAAGTCCATGAAGATTGTTGTTGAACTCAACAAAAGCTTGCAAAATCATTGGGAGCTACTCTTTCACCAATTTAAAAACGTTTGCAAGCAAGAGTATTCTTCCGAAGGCTGGAAAGCTGAGAGACCTTGAAAGACGATTTTTTGTATGCCTGTAAAAGCAAATCAGTTTTGAACTGAATCATTACCTGCAATGAAAAACCGATCCATTACAACAACACGGAGTGTAAGAGATCGTATGTGAAGCCCGTTCAACCAGTCGGATCTCTGTATTTGGTGGGAGCAAAAGGATTCTAGCTGTTATGAACTGCTGAAATCTGACCCGACCATCATAGGGATTGGGTGTAACCCCGTTGAAAACAGTATTGTTGCCATTTACCAGGAAATACAAGGTGGAGATCTTCAATTTACTGAAATTAGACGGCGTTTAGCTGGTTTTATCAGTATTTAGGAAGCTTCCTTGACAACAAATTTTCATGGAAAATAAATACTTAGCAGAGATTTATTTTCCAATCCCCTATTTTTGGAGAGACAGCAAAAATAGGAGTTTGCGAACAAGTATGATTAACTGGATCTATCCATCTATTGTTAAATCTATTATTACTTATGTTTGTACGGTTTGGTGGGAGGCAATAAGGAAACGTAGTTATAGAATTATACTCAACAAAGTTCTGGGTATAACAGGTGCCATTGACAGCACCCCACAGGCGGCGTTGGATACAGTTAATCCTAAACCTATTACCCATTTAGAATTATATTGAGAAAGTGGCAGCAAGGAACTTACTCAGGCTATTTGAGTTTTCGTTAGTGAAAGCTTTGCGGGTAGGTCACACTAGGATAATATATGAAATAGGTCTTATCGGTCAGCTTATAGTTTTATCTGGAATTTCTGAATATAGGTTCGAGATCTTCAACTTCGCTGCCTCACCTCCAACAGAGTTCCCAAGTAGGATTAATTGGGTTGGATCCAATGAACTGTTCGAGGGGGTTGCAGTTTCCACTGTCTAATCCAAGAGTTGATAAAGGCACACGTCAATGAGGGGTCTGTAGTGGCAATATATGTGCACAGTCAGGCGGCACATAAGGCTTGGGAATGTCATTCAATACATTCCAGCTTAGTGGAGGACTGTAGAAGAGCTCTTGAGGAGTTATTGGTACATTACTCAATAAGATTGTGTAGGATACCGGGGCAGTGTGATATACAGGGAAATGAGGTGGCATATGAACTGCCCAGACTGGTTGTGATCCAGATCATGGTACTAGAGAATGGAGGTAAAACCTCCTATATGTCACTACTACAGGCTATTGTTTGAATGAATCCGTGACTCCACCAACCAATCCTGAAGCAGTAGGACGGATTTCAAAGTGTTCAGGGTCTTTTGGCCAAAACTGAATGCAAATGCAACCAAAACACTAATTGAGAATTCTAGTAGAAGCGATAACCGGTCACTGCTCAAATGCTCATAGGTAAATGGGATAATGGCATACAGAATTTCTGTAGGGTGCGTGGGGATTTCATACTTTTTTTCCCCTAGGTTTTAATAGCTAGGATACAGATTTCTGGATGAACTCGGTAGTATTGCTTGCTGTAAACTAAGTAACATACTAGGATTTATGTAGATTTGGAGTCATCTTTTTGGCATTATTTCTTCACTATATAATACTCTTGAAGAGAATCGCAATGGACCTTATGGTCTGCAAGTAGAAGTGTAGATAGTGTACACCCCTTCCAAACTAAATTAATCATAGAGAACCTGTACCGATAGCAACTAATTCGTTTGAAGCGTGCATTTGCAGAAAAACGTACAGAATATACAGCCAGACATGAAACCGTGATATTCCATCATGACAACGATCGGACACATGTAGCAGTACCTGTTAAAAAGTATTTAGAATAAAGTAGGTGGGAGGTTTTGCCTAATCCGCTTTATACTCCAGACCTTGCCCCATCGGACTGCTATTTGCTTCGATCAATACAGCACGCTCCCTCTGGGACACGCTTCACTATGGAACAAATTCGTTCTTGGCCACAAAATATGAGCAGTTCTTGTGGCTCGGAATCCATATGTTGCCAGAAATATGGGAAAAGATCATAGCTAACAATGGCCAATACTTTGAGTAACTTGATATTGTACAAATGTTTCAAAATAAAAGCTAAAACTTTGAAAAAATACCGCATTTTTAAGTCATACACCCAATATTTTTCGGAAGTGATCCTTGTATGGGAGTTATGACCAATTAGAGCCCGATCTTCATAAAATTAGGTGCGGAGATAAGTGTACATGTGAACTATTGCTATCGAATTGCAAATTCATGACAATATTTGTAAGAGATTTATGAGTATTTAAGTTTCCTGAAGTGGACTTTATTATATGGGGGCTATGATTACAAAATTTACTTTAGTGATTTCTTTTTACATGAACATTTTTTTGCTGAATTATGTATGAACTAACATATTACTCGCTACTTTGTTAGCGCATACTGTGATATTAAAATAAAAGTATATCAATGTAGAATTAGAAAATGTGTTATTTATGGAGTATGAAACATCTTAACTTACCAAATAATTTGATTAGCAAATAATGTTTGTACATAATTATCAAAATATTTATTTTCCTATTCCATCTAATTTCTATTTAATTTAATTTTTCAAGGTCCATTATTATAAAAAATTCAAAAAATAACTCTAAAATAAATAAAAAGTACCATAAACTCCCACTCGTGAATTTGTACACGCTCAGGTCCAATTAAACTTTAATTCATGTTCTTATGTTCATTGGTGAAGAGAATACAAAAAGTACCATTCGAATTAAGAAATGCTAGCTAAAGTTTGCAACTTGAATTCTCACTGACTTATAGCCATATACGCTCAATTTCATGTTTCTAGGTCCATTATTATAGAAAATTCAAAAAATAAACAAAAAGTGCCATGAGGTATCCGCTTGAATTTTCACTCACTTAGGACCATATATGCTTAATTTTATATTTCTTTTAGTTTCCCACTCACTCACCTTTATTTCATGTTTCTAGGTTCATTGGTGAAGAAATTACAAAAAGTACCATTCGAATAAAGAAAAAGTACCAAATAGTCTCCCCCTAGAATTCTGACTCACTTAGGGCCATATATGCTTAATTTCATGTTTATAAGTAGATTTCAGAAAAGTACCATTAGAAAAACAAAGTTCAGTTCTCACATTTTGATACCTAAATATTATCCCCTATTCCTAACACTAACTTTACTCAGATGCATATCAGCTAACTTTAATGTCGATAAGTGAAATAATTTAATATATTAAAAGAGTACCATTAGGAGAAAAAAAGTACCAATTTCCCTTTTCCTCCTTGAACATACTCCAAGAAAAAATATGTTTTAAAAAAAGTACAAAACTCGCCTTTGGCCCAAAATATCGAGTTCCAAATAACACCCTATTAGTTAATTTTTGTATGAATCCAGAAGCCAATGTTAAAAAAATTATAAAAATTGGCTTAATAATTTCAAATGAAATGTATTTTCCCGATTTTATCCCCTTTTTGGTACCTTTTTTATCCCCATTGCAGTGGTAAAATTTTATTCAAATAAAAATCTGAAAATCATATTATATGAAAAACTACCAAAAATAAACACAATTTTTATCCCTTAAGGGTTCGAACTTCCAAAAAGTACCAAACTTATATTTTTTTATTTTTTTGATAAGTAAAGAATACGATTTAAAATTTGTTTCCATGTTTATTGGTTTAAAAGATTTAAAAAGTTTTTACCCGTTTTCTCCCCTAAAGGGTTCAAATTTCGAAAAAGTACCAGACACCTGTCAGCTTATTTTTTAAATGGAGTGACATGCAGCTTTAAGTTTTTTTGTATCTTTATTCGTTTTGAAGATATATGGTTACCGAATTTACCCTTTTTTACCCCTTAAACGTACGAATTTCCGAAAATCCCTTCTTAACGGATCGTTTTGGGGAGGGAGGAACCCACAGCTAAAATTTCATTCTAGATTCTAGCTTCAGTCGTTTGGGCGGTGCGATCGATGATGAATCAGTCAGTCAGTGAGTCAGTCAGTAACGTTTCTCTTTTATTCTTTATATGTACCATAGAGCCATATTCTGGAAAGGAATTTGTATGGGAGCTGGGAGAAATCATGAGTAGATACCTAGCATGTTTAGTACAGCTTGGCATTTTATCATAATAACAACGTGTGCTATATATATTAAAAGAAAATAACAAAAAATGTTTGCAAAATATAAATTTGTTTGTATCACAATTTTGGCACTTTTTCTGATTTGTTTGATTTTGCCCATTTTCAGTACCAACAAAGAATATTTGAGAACAATTTTATTCCTCTATGCACTATCGTACCTTCAAGATACAGACGGATGGACATAGCTAGATAGTGGTAGAATTGTATAGGTACCTATTAGTTAAACGACCAATACTTCAATAAAGGGTCACACATGGCAAATATTTGAAGAAAAAAGGTAACTACTTTATTTACCACACATTTGTTTGACATTGTTTACAAGTATTTTGTTAGGTCAAACAGCATCAAATAAAATGAAACTAAATATTTGTTTTGAAATAAATAAGAGCATTAAATATATAGTTTTTTAGTGGTTACGTCTTTATCGTCAAATATTTGCCTTAAGTTACCAAAAGAATGATACACTTAATATACCCACCATCTTTTTGCTGTTCGGTATAAAAAAGTAGCTATCATTTTGAACAGTTTAAGTATGAGTTATTTTTTTTTTATAAATGTAGAGCATATACTTACTAATGCATCATCATAAACGTCAATGTTTTTATATAATTTTCTGCCTTAACGACAAAAGTATTACAACACTTTAAATAGTTGAGATAAAAGCAAAATTCCTTTAGTTTAAATAGATTTTCTCTTTCATTCACAGCAGTTTTTATAAACTAATTTAGTGTGCTATGTTTGGCTGTGACGAATCGTATATATACCCTTCACCTTAAATATATAATTGGGCCCATTGTCAATGTAAACTACTGAGTTATAGTTCTCTGAAATGCCTATAATTTAGGTGGCGCAAAAGTAATCCTCCTATCAGAAAATGCTATAAGTTTTGCGATTGACCCCTAATGTTAGTTCTGTTTTGACATTTGTGTAGTAAACACATGCGAAATATACGTTAATAAACAATGTTACGCTACACTGCTCCAGAACGCGGAATATTGCTGACTATTTATTTGACCAATAATCGGCAAAATTTATAGCATTTTCTGATAGGAGAATTACTTTTGGGCCACCTGTATAAGTACATTACTTATTGTCTAGGCTTCCCCGATAGGCTAGACGATAGTTTGCTGGGCTTTCAATCTGGGACAAGTAAAAAGCTTCGCAGTTTGTATTTGTTTTATTAAAGAACTTAGTAACTAAGATTTTTGTCAAAAATATTTTAAGAGTCTCTTAGAGGTAGAATTTTAAATGCGATATTAAAAAATTGACTAGAAACAATAAACCTAGTTCTTTAAATCCCGGTTTTGTCTTATATCTCGGTCATTTATATAGTGATTATAAGATTCTTAAAACACAGTTAATTCAGGAACTATTTTATTGATATTCTTCATAATATTTGGGAGTATGCTAAAGTTATTGTTAAAGTATAAAGATTTGGTAAAGAAGTTGAGAAAGTCTGAAGATTTTTACTTATACATAAACTGTTTATAAGCCGATTTCAAAGATTTTCCATACCAAAATTGTAGTGAGGCGGTTTTGAAACCCCCAATTCAAATCACACGCAAAGATATGGATATTACTAAATCGTGTGTGCTATCTACAAAGATCCTTAATATATATACTTTATGTAATCAACATTAAAGAAACTACAAACTGCATGACAAACCTATATACACCCTTAACACTTATGCGGAAGGGTATTAAAACGGAAGCTTATTGCTTGAAAATAAAATTCTTTTTATATAAAACTAGACTTCTTACAAACGCCATGAAACTGACTGACTGATGTCATTACTTTTGTTTTTTTTTTTGTTTTTTTTTTATTGGCAAAAAAAATATTATTATTATAAAACAAATCCATATACATACTCGTATACTCTATGTAAAATACATAACGATAAGTTAAGTTTTTCTTTCTCCTTTTCATATGACTGAAATTGAGCTGAAATATTTTCTTAAATCATTTTTTTGTTTAAAAATTCTATAATTTTTATCACAGTTAGTTTCAGTTCCAATTAAGACTCATCTGGTTGTTGCTAATAAATTTCATAATACATATAATTAATTACAATTATTTAAAAAAAAAAAAAAAATATGAAAATTTCTGTGAAAATTTTTCTATTACTATTGTTGTGTAATAGTTTAAGCTTAATGACAGCTCAGTGGTGTGCTACTTATCGATCAGTTTCTAAAACTCGTGTTCAATGGAATAATGGTCAGCGTATGGTGTCGAAGAGAAATTTTTTTGGTGGCATCAAATATAAATATGAACCGTATGTGTATTCAACAGTACAGGTAAAAAAATTCACTGTAAAACTGATGAAAAAACTTAAAGTACGAGTATATAAGTATCAAAAGCAGAGAGAAAAAATGTGTTTAAAAAGGACAAAGAAAAATTTTATTCAGTTACAGAGACAAATCTCTTGCCTACACAAAGGTGGTACGCAATGGAAATTAACACCAAGTGCTATTAAGGGTTAATTTCCATTTTTGTGATGTTTATAATAAATACTAGACTGAAGTCTTTTATATTATTCTTAAGTTTCATAAAAATCTACCCGAATATATATATCACATTTCGCTATTTTTCCATGAGAAATTAAAAATATTGAAAAATTTGATCTTCACGATTTAAGGATTGACAATTTAGTAGAACTTTCTGACTATATTTAAAATTCATAAAAGAAATTGAGCCAAATAAGTAGTTTGGCCATAATTCTCGAAAATCGCAAAATTTAAATTGCAAGTACGGAGCAAGTACTATAGAAGGTATTGTCATACATTTAATTTTTTTTTTTTTTAATATAAAATAAGAAAGAAAATGTTCGTTCGCATTTATTGAGCCAGGCCCTTCATATTTGTATTCCCTATTATATTCTCAATAAATCCCAATGTGATGATAAACAAATTCTGAAATTTGTTTAACAAAATTTTTAGAAATTTGAAAATACAATTTTTAAACTGCCATTAATTAAATTAAATTTTGTTAGTCATACGGTTAGCGGTATTCCACGAATACAAAAAGTCGTATACAAGTAAATATGGATATATTGCACTGGTTCCTCTAAAAAGAATCAACTCATAATTTTTCAATTTTCACTTTTTGCAAGAAGTTTATGTACAGCTGTGCATGTCTGGGTATACATCTTTCATCATTTTCTCTACTCTTTCGCCAAAAAATACAGTTGTATCCATCCTAAACTTTCATTGTAATGTATTAAAAAATCAGTTTTTTTGCCTCCACTTTTGAGTTGAATCTCTTTAGAGGATGTGCCAAGTCTTATATACCCTGTGCCAAATTATACTTTAAATTAAAAATTTTTAAATATTTTCAGGTAAACAAATTTAATTCTTTTTTTTCGAAAATTTTTTTTTTTCAAAATTTAAAAAATAATGATTTTTAAAAAATTTTTTTTTTTCGAAATATTTTTTTTTTTTCAACAATTTTTTTAAGTTTTAAAATGTTTTTTTTTTTTAATTAAAAATTTTGTTGGTTAAAAAAAAAACGGGTTAAAAAATATTTTTACCGATTTTGACCCATTGTAGGTCCAAATTACTATAGCCTTATATATATCGTGCAATGGACTTTGAAATATCTATCATTAGATATCCATATTGTCTATATTAATGACTTAGTAATCAAGATATAGATCAAAAATAGGCCGAAAATCAAAGTTGTCCCGGCTTTTTCTTTTTATCTCAACCGTTTGTGGGCCAATTTTCTCGATTTTAAATAGCAACCGAGCCGGAAGAATTCCCGATATATTGATGTGTGAATCAATTTTGTAAGTTATTTGGGGTCTTCAGAAAATTTAATGCAACAGACAGACAAATAGACAATAACTGCCTGAAAGATGGTGTATTCCCTACTATCGGGAAAAAACAAAAACATATCCTGATACCCAAACCAGGGAAAACTTTGGGAGAACCCGAATCGTATCGACCGATATGCGTATTAGATACATTAGCCAAGTGCCTAGAAAGGGTAGTATACACCAGGTTACTGAATGCTGTAGAAGTTGCAGCGGGTATCTCACAGATGCAATTTGAATTACGAAAAGCAAGGTCAAAAATCGATGCCATAACTCTGGTAGTAGATACGGCGAAAAAAGCAATCCAAGGTAAAGGTAGTTCAAGAAATTACTGCGCGATAGTTACATTGGACATAAAGAATGCTTTTAACTCTGCTAGATGGAACAACATTATCAAAGCGCTGCAGCAACTGAACGTACCAGAATATCTTATAAAATTAGTAAAATGTTACTTTTCTGACAGAACCCTATGGTACGAGAAAAACAATGGCATAGTCGCAATATATTACGGCGGGTGTTCCCCAAGGATCCATCCTTGGTCCACTCCTATGGAACATCATGTACGATGACGTGTTTAGACATAATGTACCAGAGGAGCTAAAAATTGTAGGCTTCGCGGATGATGTCGCTGTAGTCGTTTAAGCCCGGAACATATATGATGTACAGCTTTATGCAAATGAGGCTATTAGAACCATAAGGTTTTGGTTAGACTCTATGCACCTCAAACTAGCCGAACATAAAGCTGGTGTTGGTAAGCAGCAGGAGACCAAAAGAGGTTCTAAAGATACAAGTAGGAAAAAGTGAAATGGTATCCACCGAGGCTATCAAATACCTGGGTGTGATGATCGATAACCGATTAAATTTTAAACGTCACACCGAATATTCCTGCCAAAAGGCAATCAATGTAGTAAACACAGGATAATGCCAAATATAGGTGGCCCAAGGCAAAGTCCCAGAATACTACTTTCGCGAGTTGCAAACTCGATCCTCTTATATAGTTCACCCATAAGGGAGAGAGCACTCAGGTGTACTTCCAGGAAAGACTGCTGCGAGTCTGCTGCGGATTTCGCACTATATCCCTCAATGCGTCAAGTGTAGTGGCGGGCTTAATCCCAATAGAAATAACAGCACGAGAATTTTCAATAATACACTACGAGAAATCCAAGAATTCAGAGAGGCAGTACAGATATATTCGACAAACGGAAAGGAGATTTCCTAAGCAAAATTGGCAGAGAAGGTGGGATAATTCCACCGCTGGTCGATGGACATACAAATTGATCCCAAACGTCGAGAGATGGATAAATCGCCGACATGGAGAGGTCAGTTACCACCTGACGCAGTTCTTAACAGGACATGGGGTATTCAGGAGTTGTTTATACCGTTTTGGACATGATAACTCACCAAGGTGTCCAGTCTGCATAGAGACTGATGAAAACGCGAAACATGTCATATTCTTATGCCAAAGATTTAGAGAAGAACGAGGAAGGCAGCTTGGTAGCAGTTTAACACCCCAGAATATAGTAGACGCTATGTTGGATTCAGAGATAAACTGGGATCGTGTAAAAGGGTTTATAAGATATGTATTGGAATCATTAAGGAAAGAGGAACAGTTTCGAAAACAGCTTATAGTAGTACAATCGCAATGAGAAAATGAAAGCAGCAAAAACAGCTGACCGCGCCGCGAATTATTACCTGATGGCAGTCCCGCGGAGTGTGGTGTTGACGATGGAGATGGTTTTAGTCGGTACGAATCCGACATTGCCAACTGGGACCTATGTAAGGTTTCCACCTCCAATAGAAAAAAGACAATAAGACAGACAGACATAAGTTTGTCATTCCGTTTGTAATTTCCACAATATAATTTTCCGACCCTATGAAGTAAATATATTCTGGATCCTTATAGATAGAGGAGTCGATTTCGTTTGGCGTTGTTGTTTTTATACCCATCACCTTCGTGAGAAGGGTATATATAAGATTGTCATTTCGTTTGTAACTGCTACAATATAATCTGCTCGTCAGCAATTAAATGTAAAATTTTTAAAAGTTTTCTTAATATATTTAGGATGCAATACGCTGAGAGTGGGCAATTAATGCATCTACAACAAAGTTGAAGGGTATATAAGAATCGGCATAGTCGAATATAGCAATCTTACCTGTTTTTAACAATTTTTGTCTTTTATATCTCATGATAACGACAATTTATACACATTTCTATTCTTTTAAATTAATTTTTTAATGGCAACATTTTTACAAAAACTGAAAAAAGTTGCATTTTTCGTTGTAAATGCACCACAAAACTTCAGCGGGCTTGCTTTTCAGGATAATTTTTTTACCAAAATTCAGTATACTGGGTCTGAGACTAGGAAAAAGCAAACTTTTTTTGTTAAGGGCCACCCTAGTATATATACGTTTGTCATTCCGTGTGTAACATTGAGAAATATTCATATGAGACCCAACGAAGTACATATTTAATTGATCCTTATGAAATTTTAAGTCGATTGAGTCATGTCCGTCTGTTTGTCCGTCTGTCTGAGTCTGTGTAAAACATTCTTTAATTGCCTTATAATAATTAATATCGTGATGAAATTGGATATAAACTAGTTTTATATGAACCTACCTTCCATAAGTGACCCTATCCCCCATATAACCCCTTTGTTAGAAAAATATTTTATTGTCAGATATTGATGGTGGGTATATAAGATTCGTCACAGCAGAATATAACACTATAACTAGTTTCTATTCAAATCCTCTATAAATATTTACATGTGGCCTTGATGATTCATCCAGATTTAATCTAATCTAATTGAGTATATATTATTTTAAAATGAGAAGTATGATGTGAATAAAAAAATCAAACAACAAATATTAAACAACTATTACAAGTATTAAACATTGCCTTGGCATTGCTTGTTTACCTTAGAAGCTTTTTAGTTTTATAATTAATTAATACCCTTGATAACATATATTACAATTTTTACAATTATTTAAAAAATATGAAAATTTCTGTAAAAATTTTTCTATTACAATTATTGTGTAATAGTTTAACATTAATAACAGCTCAGTGGTGTTCTACTTATCGATCGGTTAATAAAACTCGTGTTGAATGGAATAATGGTGAGCGTATTGTGACGAAGAGAAAATTTTTTGGTAGCATCATTTATAAAAATGAACCGTATGTGTATTCAACAGTACAGGTAAAATATTTCAAGAAAAATATCTTAATGTAAAACTGATGGAAAATACTAATAGTACGAGTATATATAAATATAAGAGAGAAAATTGTGTTTGAAATGTGCAACGAAAAATGTATTCAGTTACATCAAAATTTTAATATGTGTGACTTTGAGCACAGTAATTTCAGGATCGATTTTAAATTCGTAAATATAAAATAGTTGGTCAATTCACAAGGTCTCTTATCATGTCATATTATCATAATGTCCTAATATTTCGCAATGGCTTTTATTGCTTTTCAAGCAAAAAATGTCCTAATATAATACTACTTTCTATGATATGTTTATTGTGTTATCGTAACTAACCACCAGAGACCAACGCCGAATGCCTAGGAGTCACCGAGTCGTGATATATTAGGACATTATGACAATATGACTGATAAGAAAACTGTAAATGGAAAATCAACACAGCTTTTAAATAATATGAAGATTTGTATGCTTATTTGATAACTATATATAACATTGTGCGACAGAAAATACCTAGAAAGTGATACTTTTTTTGTAGCTGCATCAAGTATGTGTAAGAAGAATCTGTTTATTAAATTTTCCAAACACCTCCATAATCTTAAGTCACGGCTAAAAACCTATTTTTCGTTCCTGTATTTATTTAAGAGTTGATTATAAACAGATTTACTCTCTCAGCTGATTTGGAAATAAGAAAATTTGGTCTTTCGAATAGTAAATGCTATTTAAGTAACCTTAAGAAAGCTGTGTGTATCTCCAGAAAACCTCTTTTTTATTTTTTTAATCATTTTCCTTAGTTGGATTTTTTTTTTATTTTGATAAAAAAAAAATGGATATATGACTTAAAAATACGTATTTTTTTAAAGTTTTTAGATTTTATTTTGAAACATTTGTACAATAGAAATTTATTCAGATTGTTCGCCATTGTTAGTTATATCAACAACATTCTAGCCAAAAGATCTGTTCCTAACTGAAGCGTACCCCAAAGAGAGAGAGCTCTGCATCGATCTCAACATAGTAGTCGGACGGGGCAAGGTCTGGACTATCAGGCTGGTGAGACAAAACTTCCCAACCCCACCATTATAAATACTTTTTAACAGGTATTGCAACATATGTCCGATTGTTGTTATGATGGAACATAACGGTTTCGTGTCTGGCCGCATATTCTGGTCGTATTTCGGCCAATGCTCGCTTCAAACGAATCGGTTGCATTCGTTACAGGTTTTGGTCGGGCTTGACATACGCTTCAACTTATTGTAATGGATCCATTTTTCATAGCAAGTAATGATTCGTTGCAAAAATTATTTTCCTTCATAGCGTTCAAGCATCACTTCAGACATGAAAAATCGTCTTTCAAAGTCTCTCGGCTTCAATACGTATGGTACCAAATTATCCTGCTGTTGAATGAATCCTGCTGCTCGCTAACATTTTGAAATTGCTGCTTGAGTAGATAGATACCAAAGATTTGGCAAGCTCATGTTGGGTTTTACAACAATATTCATGGAGAAATGTCTCTAATTCTTGGTTCCAGGCCAGTCATATATTTTTGACTGGCGATCTTTGTCTTCCATTTCAAAATCACCACTTTTGAAAAGCACAAATCATCTCTCGCACATTGAAACAGCTGAAACACATTCACCATAAGCTTGGGTGAGCAATCGGTGTGCTCCAGCTTCACTTTTACAAAGTAAAGAAGTAAAGCAAAACTTCCCATTTCAAAATTTCAAAACTTGTTTTAGTTTTTTTTTTTTTGAAGAAAATACAAGTTTTTATAAACCAAAATCACTAGATTTCATATCAATCTTCTATATATAAGCGGAATTATCACGACCTTTTTTTCAGTCTGATTCTGGATATTTAAGACAAACAGTCAAGCAATAATCCGATAACATCGAATAATCCGATAACATCCACTTGTCCGGACACCGCTTTTTATACCCTTCACCATGAGTGGCAAGGGTATATATAAGTTTGTCATTCCGTTTGTAATTTCTACATTTTTCATTTGAGACCCCACATAGTATACATATTCTGGATCGTTATAGATAGCGAATTCGATATAGCCATGTCCGTCTGTATGTTGAAATCAAGTTTCCGTAGCCCCCGAATAACTTACAAATATAATTGATACATTAATATATCGGGAATTCTTCCGGCTCGGTTGCTATTTAAAATCGAGAAAATCGCCCCATAAACGGCTGAGATATAAGGAAAAAGCCGGGACAACCTCGAATTATGGCCTATTTTTGCTCTATATCTGGATTACTAAGTCATTATATAGACAATATGGATATTTTAGACCTACAATGGGTCAAAATCGGGAAAAATATTTTTGAATCAGAATTTTTTTTTTACCAAAAAAAAAATTTTTTTTGTCATACATTTTTTTTTTCACTAATAATTAAAATTTTTTTAAAAAAAAAAAATAAAAAAAATTTGTAAAAAAATTTTATAATAAATCTTTTGAAAAAGTTAAAAAAACAAAATTTTAAAAACAATATTAAAAATATTTTTTTTTTTTTTAAATTTTTTGTTTACCAAAAAATATTTACGGTCTAATTCATAATAACTTAAAACAGCTTTATAAGTCGTTAATAAGACAAAAATCAAAAAACTGTATTCATAAACGTTTAATAGTCTTATAAGTCTGTTATAAACCATTCATAAATTTGAAATATTTATTGTAGCTTCAACACTACTATAAACCTACTTTAAGGTATTCTTTTTACATTTTATCTGGAAAAAAGGGAATTTTAATTTTTTATAAATTTGCAATAATAGACGATACTATTGCAATTGGCAAACGTAATTTTAACTCCGCTGGGGAATATGTTCCAATACAATAATATATGATTTTGTTTCAAATTCCTCCGGCAGTGAGCTATATGAGGTTCGCAAGTGAGTTTGATTGCCATTTTTGTCATTTTCTTTTAACCTGTAACGAAATGTAGTAATAAAATGTGAAAAATTTGTGGAAGGAGGTCCACACAATATAATATACCCATTTCGGAATTAAAATTATGTGTTTCCTTATAGGAATTCATTAAATTTTGTTAAAAATTAACAAAAAAACAATAAAAATAAATTAATAAAACAAATCATAAAACAGTGATGTTTATTTTATCACAGAATATTCGTCATTCGAATAATTTTAATAATAATTGAAATAAAATATATAAAAACGTTTGTATATTAATACATTTTAGCTTAATATAAATTTACTAGAATCTGATATAAATTTTTTATCTAAAAATTAGTTTTTTTCTTCAAAAATGTATTAATACTAAAAACAAACAATTAAAAAAATAGAATTAACGAATATTTTATCCTAATTGCAAGCAACACTAACAACGAAAAAGGGGAAATAACTGAGAAGCATTGCCAGATTAGACAAAAAACAGTACATTACTTATTATGGGTTTAACAAACGTTTATGAATAAATTACCTTTATTAAAGGTTTATGAAGCTAAAGTGTTTGTTAACAAATTTGTGTTTTAAATCAACAATAAGGTTTTATTATGAATTAGACCGTTAAAATTTGTAAAAAAAAATATATATATAATTTGCTGAAGGGTATATAAGATTCGGCACAGACGAATATAGCTCTTTTACTTGTTTATGTTTTCAATAGCCAGCTGGAAGTGCAAGCCATTTTTAACGCTAAAACGTTGAAGAGATTGATTGAAGAGTTGAGCAATGCTCAGTACTATTCATAGTTTTTTTAAGACTAAAGCATATATTAAACTATATGAAGTATATATTAAACTATATGAAGATTAAAGCTGGAAATGAACTACTTAAAGAAATACGATTGAAGCTAAAATTGAGCAACATAAAGACCCACGATTGAAGGTAAAATTAGCCAACATTAAGACCTACGATTGAAGCTAAAATTGAGCAACATAAATACCTACGTTTGAAGCTAGAACTGAACTACATAAACACATACGATTGATGCTTAAATTGAGCTGTATAAAGACATACGATTGATGCTAAATTTAAGCAACATGAAGACTGAAGATTGAAGCTTAAATCGAGCTACATAAAGTCTTTCGAAGCTAAAATTGGACAACATAAAGTCCTACGATTGATGCTAAAACTGAAGTACATAAAGACATATAATTTCAGCTAAAATTGAACTTCATATAAACTTCGTATTTATTGTTTCCATTTCAGCTGTCAAGCTATTATTCGCAAATATTGCATACATTTCACTACACCCGTTATACTATTTAACACATTATTATAGTTTTTCTATTCAAATCCGCTAAAAATATATATTTGTAGCCATGATGACTCAGTTTGATTTATTCTGATCTAATTGAGTATATATTATTATAAAACGCGAAGTATGATGTGACTACAAGAATTTCCTATATTAAGCCATAAACATTAAACAAGTTATAAGAGTAATTTACTTGCAGTTCAATATAAAATTCAGACTATTACCTTGGTACTTACTGAAGCCTTTTAGTTTCAAAATGAATTAAGACCCATCAGTTACATTTTTCATTAGCCAATTCCGAGATGAATTTAAATCAAAAGAATCGTTTTATTAAATTCCTAATATTACAAATAGCTTTTAATAGTCTAAGCATTGCAACAGCTCAGTGGTGTGATGGTTTAAAAGAGGTTAATAAAACTCGCTTAGAATGGAAGAAAGGTGAACGTGTGGTGACCAGAAAAAATATGTTTGGATTAATCAATACTCAAAAATTACCTTATGTTTACACAACAGTGCAGGTAAAATTGTCTGGAAGAGAATTTAAATAATATAAATGTAACAAAAGCTAAAATTTAACTACATCAAGATCTATGACTGAAGCCAAAATTTATTAACATAAAAACCTAAGACTAAGTGTAAAATTGAACTATATAAATACGTACGATTAATGATAAAATGTAACTACTTTAAGACCTACGAAAAATAGAGAAATATTTAAGAGTAATTTTATACATAGCTGGATGTTATTTTTTCTAATTCATTTAAATGACATTTCGTTATCTTTCCAGCACTACAATGACTACGAACGAGTCAATGTTTGCTGTGATGGTTATACCAAAATTAGTGATACCAGATGTGAGCCAACCTGCAATCCATCATGTCCCACAAATAGCCACTGCATACGACCTAATATCTGTGAATGTGATACGAATTATAGAGGTTACACTGCCGGACCTCATGTCATACAATGTGATCCGATTTGTTTACCAGGCTGCTCGAAAAATGCCCAATGTGTAGCGCCAAATCAATGTGAATGTATCAGTGGTTACGAAGACACTGACAGCAATGGTTGTCAGCCAATATGCAAACAGTGTCCCCAAAATTCAAGTTGTACAAAGCCCAACGAATGTACATGTAATGCCGGCTATTTAGATAATAGTTTGGGCGAATGTAAACCCATATGTAGCAAACAATGTCCCGAATATAGTGAATGTACGAAACCAGAAACCTGTACCTGCCAGGAAAACTATGAAATGAAAGACGATAAATGTTTGCCCATATGCGAAGAGAAATGTCCTCTAAACTCCCTGTGTATAAAACCCAACGAATGTGATTGTGAAGCAGGTTATGAGAAGGCGGAGCAAATAAATACCACCAGCTTTAAATGTTTGCCGAAATGTGCTACCGATTGTCCTGCGCATAGCGAATGTGTCCAGCCCAATGTGTGTGAGTGCCAGCAGGGTTATAGCAGATCCCAGGAAAATGAGTGTGTTTGTGAAAACGAATGTCCTCTGAATGCCACCTGTGAACCCACCAAATGTCATTGTGACCAAGAGCTCCAATGTCAGCCCATATGCGAGAATCCCTGCCCCGAACATTCCAGCTGTAGTGAGCCTAATAAATGCCTGTGTGAGGCTGGCTATCAGTTAAAATTATCTTCTGTATATAATCTATTTTGTGAGCCGGTATGCCAGTCAAACTGTTCCACATTTGGCAAATGTGTGCAACCCAACAAATGCGAATGTCTAGAGGGCTATGAAATGGATGAGATGGAAGTGTGTCAACCCATATGTAGCGGTGGTTGTAAGAATGGTTTTTGTTTTCAACCAGAAGTCTGTATCTGTAAACCGGGCTATTTAATGGGGCCCCAAGCAGAGTGTGAACCCGTCTGTTCAATGCCTTGTCAAAATGGATCTTGCATTGAGCCGGAAATATGCCAGTGTCATGAAGGCTTTCGTTTACAAGAAAACTCCGTAAACATATGTGAGCCTGTGTGTGAGCCACAGTGTATAAATGGCATTTGTGTGGCAGCCAATGTATGCATTTGCAATGAAAATTTTGAGCCCACAACAACTGAGGAGGGCCTTAATCACAGTCACTGTCAACTAATACAAACCACCACCACAGTCACACAAGACCCAAATGAGGAAACCACAACTGCTACTCAGGAGATTACAGAAAACGATAACAAAGCTACAACAAATTTAGCGACTACTTCCTCAACTGAAACTGACATTTCTAGCACTTTACATCCCGATCAATTAAAACAAACTTCTGCCAGCTCTTTACAATCAGCCGACATTTGCCATGATAATTGTCAATGTTGGCAGGAAATTGATGAATATGGTCCCTTAGTTTCAAAACAATGCTCTCGCATATGTGTGGATGCCAATGACAAACCTTGTCTGGATTTAAAACATTGCCAATGCGATGTGGCCAAAAATCAGTTAGTGTGTCATATCTTCGAGGAATCTATGGAAGCTGATGATGATCCATTTTTCTATATGTGTGCATTACAACGTTCTAAAGCCACCACATTAAATCCCGTGGAGGAGGGCAGGAGTAGTGACATGAAAAGTTTACCACCCGCCAAACGTACAACTTTTCCCTTGTGGTGTTCAGTCTTAGTGGGAATATTGGCGGTAGCGAGTGCAATAGGTGGCCTATTATATGTGCGTTGTAAAAAAGTAGAGGGTAAGTGGTCGTATGAATTATTATAGGTTTGTTTTTAATTATAGAATACTTTTTTTTCTTTTCTAGAACCATTTATGGAGTATGAGCTGTGATGAGAAATTAAATAACAATTTGAAATTATTCTTATATATATCGAAAAAATATTTTTTCTTGAAATTATAATTAATAAAATATATTTAATATAATTAAGTATTGTGATGCATTTGGTTAGAAAGTTGTAACTGTGACCACTGTGCTTTAGATAATTAAGAAATGAATTAATAAAATAAAATTGGTAATTTTTACATCTCTATTAAGAATACTTCATAAATACTGATAAAAGAAGAAGGACGAAGACATACGGCAATCACAAAATCTTATCAATGTGAAGTTCAATTTTAGCTTCAATATTAGGTCTTTATGTAGTTAAATTT
Organism: Calliphora vomitoria; assembly: GCA_942486065.2. NCBI lineage: Eukaryota > Metazoa > Arthropoda > Insecta > Diptera > Calliphoridae > Calliphora > Calliphora vomitoria. The sequence continues at coordinate 15,654,998 of OW818030.2, read as the reverse complement.
TAGCATTAACTGTAGGACTTTATTTAATTAAATTTAAACTTCAGTCAAAGGTCTTTATGTAGTTCAGCTTTAGCTACAATCGTAGGTCTTTATATAATTCAATTTTAGCTGCAGTCAAAAGTCTTTATGTAGTTCAATTTTAGCTTCAATCGTAGGTCTTTACGTAGTTAAATTTTAGCTTCAATAGTATGACTTAATGTAGGTTTTTTGTGATGTTATATTGTGGCTTCAATCGTGGGATTGGATGTAGTTCAATTTTAAATTCAGTTGCAATTCTTGGTGTTGTTCAATCTCAGCTTATGTCATATGTCTTTTTAATATAAATTCATTTTAGCTTCAATCGTAGGTCTTTGTTTAGTTCAGTTTTAAATTTAGTTGTACGTTTTGATATAGTTGACTTTTAGCTTCAATCGTAAATCAGTTTATACCCTTCACTTTTGTAAGAAGGGTATATATAAGTTTTTCATTCCGTTCGTATTTTTCCGACCCTATAAATTATATATATTCTGGATCCTCACATATAGCGGAGTCGGTTAAGTCATGTCCGTCTGTTCGTCTGTCCGTCTGTCCGTCTGTCCATCTGTCCATCTGTCTGTTGAAATCAATTTTCTAAAAACCCCAAATAACATACAAACACAATGGATACATCAATATATCAGGAATTCTTCCGGTTCGGTTGCTATTTACAATCGAGAAAATCGGCCCACAAATGGCTGAGATATAAGGAAGAAAACCGGGCCAACCTCGATTTTTTGCCTATTTTTGATCAATATCTGGATTACTAAGTCATTAATATAGACATTATGGATATCTAATAATAGATATTTCAAAGTCCATTGCAACGATTTATATAAGGCTATAGTAAGTTGGACCTACAATGGGTCAAAATCAGGAAAATATTTTTTAACACGATTTTTTTTTTACCAAAAAAAATTTTTGTCTTAAATTTTTTTTCACTATTATATTTAGAAAAAAAAAAAATTTTTTTTGAAAACAAATCTGAAAAAAATTTATTATTTTTTAAATTTTGAAAAACAATTTTGAAATTTTTTTTTTTTTAAATATTTAAGATTTTTATTTTAAAGTATAATGTTGTGAATGGTATATAAGATTCGGCACAGGCAAATATAGCTTTCTTACATGTTTTTTCTCAATATGAGAAATGGCAGGAGTATACTTGTTATAATCATTACATATTGATCATACGTACACAGGGTCAATGTTTTTTTGTACGTTTTGAGATGGAGTCTATCTTTTGGTATTTAAAAAGTAATGTATGATTAATTGCTAAAAATAATATAATAGTATTTATTCTTAAATAATTTGGGATTTTTTCCAATTGCAGAAAGTTATTCACACATTGCATGCAAATCACTGCATGATGTCATTACATTATTGTTATAAAAAAACCATATACTCCATATAAAATACATAACGATAACTTAAATTGCTGAAATTGAGCTGAAATATTTTCTTAAATTATTTTTTGTTTAAAAATTCTATAATTTTTATCACAGTTAGTTTCAATTCAAATTAAGACTCATCTGGTTGTTGCTAATAAATTTGCATAAAATTATTATTTAAATTGTTTAAAAAAGAAAAAATATGAAAATTTCTGCAAAAACATTTTTATTACTATTGTTGTGTAATAGTTTAACCTTAATGACAGCTCAGTCGTGTGTTGGTTTTCGAGCAGTTACTAAAACTCGTGTTCAATGGAATAATGGTCAGCGTTTGGTGACGAAGAGAAATTTTTTTGGTGCCAACAGATATAAATATGAACCGTATGCATATTCATCAGTGCAGGTAAAATATGTCAATGTAAAACTGATTAAAACACTAAAAGTACGAGTATATAGCAAAAGAGGAGAGAAAAATGAAAAGGACAAAGAAAATTTGTGTTAAATTACAGCAACAAATCTCTTGCCTACACAAAGGTGGTAGGCAATAGAAATTAACCCCAATTGCTATTAAGGGTTAATTTCCATTTTTGTGATATTTATAATAAATACTAGATTTCTTGTTATATGTTTCTTAAAATTCATCAAAATCAACCCAAAAATATATAACGTTTCGATACCTTTCCATGAGAAATTGCAAATATTAAAAAAATTTGCCTTTGGTCTTTACGACTTACCGATTTGCGTTTTCCAATTGTAGTAAAACTTTTAAAAAAGTCAGCAAAACTGGTCTAGTTTAAACTGGATATCCAATAATAGATATTTCAAAGACCTTTGTCACTTCGCACACTGTCGCGAAGGCGGCCAAAAATTAAAAAAAAAATAAGTTTTGAATTAAATCGAAAATAGTTTTTAAAAAAGTTTGATTTTTTAAAAAGATTTTTTCAAAGTCAATAGTTTTAGGTAAGTATGCAGCTATTTGAAAATATGATAAGAACGTATGCAATCTTTAATACAACTTGTAATAAAAAATAAGGATAATATTTATATAATATGGCTGCATTATGTTTTTCTATATTTTGAAACTCATATGCGATGCACTGTGGTTTAAAAATGTTTTTGGAAATAATTCGGTATCTCAGGAACTATTGGAGATATTGTTACAAAATTTCACACGATTGGAGCGAAGGTGTTTTCGAATTGATTTACATTTGTTAAGCTTCCTAGCGGTAATGGGGGCCAGTGCGTGGCCCCTCAAATTTGGTCATCTCTGGTCTCAAATTTAAAAAAAAAACTGCCAAAAATCCATTTATGATCTCAATAAACTGAAATTTAAAATATAAATAGTCCTTGAGAAGTTCTACAAAAAATATGCTTACATGTGTAGGTTATCTCTATTAGTTGAAGAGATATTTAAATTTATTTATTTATTTTTTTTAATTTTTCTTGATCTTTTTATGGTTTTTAAGATATGGCGGGCCTATGGAGGTTCAAAATTTATTTTTAAAATATCAGCTATATTGGTGATAAAATTCAAAATAAAAAGCATAACTTGCTAGTAGCTATCTTGTCCCTATAAAAAGTTAAACGCATCCAAAGTTGGAACATGTAAAAGTTTTTTCTTAAAAAGGCCCATATGTTTTACTCTTTCGAATAGAAAAAAATTTTCTTCGAGACTATATACAATTTTTATATGATCCAAAAAGAGAATTCAATGCAAAAGCTTGTAAAGTAAATTTTGGCTCACTTAAGCGGACACAGCACCCCCCAGACCTATCCAAACTTGGCCAGTTTTTAAACAAAATTTTAGATTTGAGCAAAAAATGCTAAAAAGGTAAAGCACAGATCCTCGAAAAAGCTTCTTATTTGTATAACCCAATATACTTCTTAAATATATAAAAAGTCCTTTTTACTATCACACGGTAAATAACGTCACAGGATGCCCATTTCTAAAAAAACTCAGTTTTTGGAACACATTTTCCCCGGCTTAGGAATTTCGGTATTTGAAAATAAAAACTGTCAAAAATTGTAATGCCATTGATTTAAGGATATTTAAGTTTATATAAGTTCCAAATTTTGTTATGATAGCTTTAACCGTTAAACGTTTTACATTAATTCAAATTTTATATTTTTCTTCATGGAAAATCACCATATTATCATTTTTTTAGTTTTTAAAGTAAATGACGACCTAGAAATTTATAAATTTATTTAATTTTACTAAAATATTAATCTTCAAGTCCTATGGTTTTTAAAAATAGTAAATACTTATATTAGAAGCCTTTATTTACTCCTCAGAAGTTCTACAAATCTTTCCCGCTTTGGAAAATTCGGCACAGCCGAATATAACTCTGTTACTTGTTTTAAAACATTATTTATGTGTAAATAATATTTTAATTGTGACATGGCGTCTATTTAGTACTATTTAAACAGCAGATTTTTATAAAAATTCAAACTAAATTTAAACTACTAGTAACTATATAACAACATACGATTGATGCTAGAATTACACAGCATAACGACATACGATTGAAGCCATAATTGAGCAGCATTAAGACATATGACTGATACTAAATTTAGGCAACAAGATGACTGTGGATTGAAGCTACCAAAGCTAAAGTTGATGTGAAGAAAGAGCTAAGAATGGAACTAAAATTGTTCTACGTAAAGACCTGCGATCGAAGCTGAAACTGGGCAACGTAAAGACCTACGATTGATGCTATATTTAAGTAACATAAAGATCGTGGATTGAAGCTAAAACTGATGTGCATAAAGACCTATAGTTGGAGCAAAAATTGATGTACATAAATACCTACGATTGAGGATAAAATTAGACAATATGAAGATAACTGAAGCTAAAATTGGGAAAATTAAAGACTATGGTTGAAGCTAGAACTGAACTACATAAAGACCTATAATTGATGCTAAAATTGATGTACATAAACCCCTTCCATTGAAGTTAAAATTGGGAAAATTATAGACCTATGGTTGAAGCTAGAATTGAACTACATAAACCCCTACGATTGAAGCTAAAAATGAACTTCATATAGACCACAGATGTACTATTTCTATTTCAGCTAACAAATTATTTTTATTTTGGTTGATATCATATCGTTTAAAACATTGTGATATTTTTATATCCACCGCAAAAAATATGTGGGGTATATTGATTTTTTCACTCCGTTTGTAACATATCGAAACATTTGTCGTAGAACCAAAAAGTATATACATTCTGGGTCCTCATAAGATTCTTAGATGATATTTCTGTTGAAAACACAATAGAGCCAAAAGGAAAAAACCTAGCTGGCTGAAAAATTCCACAAATACTCTCTGTTGTTAAGATTTTGTTTGGTTTTGAAAATACACAATATCGGTTTAAGATTTCACCTAACCGCCGTACAAATCTCCCCACAAAATACTGTTTGATTAGTCGGCAATCCTGATAAAGTTTTACAGAAATTAGTCCTAAGCTCGCTGAAACTAGACTGCACAGAATATTGAAAATCGAGCAACATTTGTCCCTGTACAATGTTTCCCTCAGCAAATGACTTTAAAATTCATAAATCTCTTATAATAATTAATATCGTGATGATATTGGACATAAAAAACTTTTATATAAAACCAAATCTTTCTATCATTGGCCCATAAGTGACACTGTATTTTATTATCAGCTATTGAGGGTGGGTATACAAGATTCGGCACAGCCGAATACAACACTCTTACTTGTTTCTATTCAAATCCTCTATAAATATTTACATGTGGCCTTGATGATTCATCCAGATTTAATCGTATCTAATTGAGTATATATTATTATAAAATGCCTAGTATGATGTGGATAAAAGCACAAACTGCAAATATAAAACAAGTAATACAACTATTAAACATTGCCTCGGTAGTGCTTGTTTGCTTTGAAGCTTTTTGGATTTAAAATAAAATAATACCTTTGAAAATATATATTATTTACAAGTATTTAGAAAATATGAAAATTTCTGTAAACATTTTTCTATTACAATTGTTGTGTAGTAGTTTAAGCTTAACAACAGCTCAGTGGTGTTCTACTTATCGATCAGTTTCTAAAACTCGTGTTCAATGGAATAATGGTCAGCGTATGGTGTCGAAGAGAAATTTTTTTGGTGGCATCAAATATAAATATGAACCGTATGTGTATTCAACAGTACAGGTAAAATATTTCAAGAAAAATTTCTTAATGTAAAACTGATGAAAAAATCTAAAAGTACAGAGTATAGACCAAAGAAGAGAGAAATGTGTTTGAAAATGACAACGAAAAATTGTTTCATTATTTTTCCTTTTATTTTACTATTGTGTTAAAGATGTATATTACTAAACGTCCTTATACGAAAAATATCAATTTGGAGCAATTATGAACAATTTCTCGTGTTCATCAATTCTGTAGAGTTCTGTAGACAGCACAAATGAAAGTATTGATAGCGATGACAGTGTTGCTGATTGCACTCATATTCCAAAGCCGAAACATCATTTTCGGAAACACATGCCCAATAAGCCGCATAAAAAGGGGACCAATTTGTTCGGCGAAGAACAATCAAAGGTTACTCGGTATGATAGAAAGCAAAATAAATTTATCGAAATCAACTGCCCTCAAATTATTCGAGAACACAATGATCGCATGGGTGGAGTAGATCTCATGGATGGTCTCCAGGGCGGATACCATATTTAAGCTAAGCTCTTTAAATGCATTATTTGCATACAAACGTCTGCAAGGCGATGGGGCCAATGATTCCAACAATGTGTCCGATTAAAAACCTGCTTTTACAGCTTCCAGATTTGCAGGAGGAAATAGCTGCTGGACTAATTTCCTTCAAAAATATATCGTCTGTAGCATGACCATCTGTTCAAAATATCGGTCAGCCTTTATCACTACAGCCTGACATATCAGGTGTTGGGAAAAGAGCTGCTCATCAAGTAGCTGATGTTCAGTTCGAATCTGACGATCATTTTATTGTTTAGGTGGAGAGAAAAGCCAAAAAAGGTACAAACATTGCAAAAAATGTGACACCTAAGTTGTCAATTTGATAAAAATTGTTTCTGGAACTACCACCATCGAGAATAATGCATATTTTAACTTTGTTTGTTCCCTTCTCTCAATAAAATTTGTTTATAAATAAAATTTACCTTTAATGTCATACTACACGTAAACTGGCAATGCCGCCTATAGGCGGCCTTCACAATTTTTTAACTGGCATTCGTTCAGAATGATTTTTTCTCCAGAAAATTAAAACTTACGATTCTATTGACTACAATAACTAATTATTGGCTTCATCGGATAACTTCTACGGTCTTGCCAGTTAGAGGGTTAAGACAGCTAAAAGCCGTGTTTAACGTGCCTGATGTCCCAAATGATTAACTTCTTTTTCCACAATTTCAAATGGCTTGCTACACAAGAAACTTCTGGGGGAATTTTGTTTGTTTTTTTTTTTTTTTTTTGTCCGGTATTGTTCTTGAACATTACCTCGATCATCAGACACATAAAAATATTGACTGGGAAGTTGTGAAAAAGCTGCCAATACATAAGTTTCATCATCCGTCACACAATAGGTGTATTTTTTTCGATAGTTCTTTTGTTTTTACTGCATTGCGATCTGGAACTTTCTGAACTTTATACGACTTCAACCCAGCATTAGCTTTGGGTCTCCGCAAAAAAGAATCAGAGTATTTAACTTTCCGAGGTGCTTTTTTTTTAGAGTTCGGTGCTCTTTGAAAGGGTTGTTCGACTTCTTTTCTTTCTGATTCAGGTTTTCTTTCTGATTCAGGTTTTCTGTCTGTCTGTCTGTCTGTCTGTTGAAATCAATTTTCTGAAGACCCCAGATATCTTTGGGGTTCAAATCTTCAATCATTCTGTCAAACATGCTTTCGAGAAATTTCCTATTTAAAATCAGCAAAATCCGTCCATAAATAACGGAGATATGAACAACCTCTAAAATTTCATTAAAAATAATACATTTTATTGCATGCTTTGACAAAAAAGCCACAAAACGTATGTTTTAAATGCTTGTTGGTTTCATTGTTTTGCGTATTTTGTTCTTGTTTTTTTTTTGGTGTTTCGTTTCGTTTGGTGTTGTTGTTTTTATACCCTTCACCTTCGTGAGAATGGTATATATAAGATTGTCATTTCGTTTGTAACTTCTACAATATAATCTGTTCATCAGCAATTAAATGTAAAATTTTTAAAACTTTTTTTGATATAAATAATGGCTCACCTTTGAAATTAAAACTTAACTACATTAAGACCTATGATTGCTGTACATAAAGACCTGTGATTGAAGTTAAAAATTAACTACATTTAAACCCACGATTGAAGCTAAAATTGAACTACATAAAGACCTACAATTTACTTTGAAATTGAACTCCACAAAGACCTACGATTTGTCGACATCACTTTTCTGCTCAAATTTCAAAAAAACAGAAATCTTGCATGAATTGGGGGACACCTTTCATATCGTTTACAATATTGTGATATATTACTATTCATATCCCCTATGTAGCCATGATGATTCATCCTAACTTATTGTGATCTACTTGAGTAATTATTATTATATAATGCGAAGTATGATGTGAATAAAAAAACTAAAATTAAGCAATAAATATTAAATAAGTAGTACGAGTAATTTACTTGCAGCTCAATACAAATTTCAGACCATTGCCTCAGTATTTATTGAAGCCTTATAAATTTAAAATTAATTAAGATCCATGAGTTATATTTTTCATTAGCCAATTCCGAGATGATTTTAAATAAAATCAAACATTTTATTAAATTTCTAATAGTACAAACAGTTTTCAATAGTCTAGGCATTGCAACAGCTCAGTGGTGTGATGGTTAATAAAATTCGCTCAGAATGAAAAAATGGTGAACGTGTGATGACTAGGAAAAATTCGTTGTGTTTAATCAAGACTAAAAATTTACCTTATGTCTACACAACAGTGCAGGTAAAATTGTGTGGAAGAGAGTTTAATATAAACATAATTGAAACTTAATATCAACTACATCAAGGCATATGATTAAAGCTATAACAGAACTACATAAAAACCTATGATTGAAGCTGAAAAGAGTGAAATATTTAAGAAAAATTGTGTTATTGTTTTATTTCTCTCAAAATGTAGCTACCTTATCTATTTAAATGACATTTCGATATCTTTCCAGCACTACAGTGACTACGAACGAGTCAATGTTTGCTGTGATGGTTATACCAAAATTAATGATACCAAATGTGATCCCATCTGCAATCCATCGTGTCCCACAAATAGCCACTGCATACGACCTAATATCTGTGAATGTGATACGAAATATAGAGGTTACACTGCCGGACCTCATGTCATACAATGTGATCCGATTTGTTTACCAGGCTGCTCGAAAAATGCCCAATGTGTAGCGCCAAATCAATGTGAATGTATCAGTGGTTACGAAGATACTGACAGCAATGCATGCCAGCCAATATGCAAAGAGTGTCCCCAAAATTCAAGTTGTACAAAGCCCAACGAATGTACATGTAATGCCGGCTATCTAGATAATAGTTTGGGCGAATGTAAACCCATATGTAGCAAAGAATGTCCTCAATATAGTGAATGTACGAAACCAGAAACCTGTACCTGCCAGGAAAACTATGAAATGAAAGACGAGAAATGTTTGCCCATATGCGAAGAGAAATGTCCTCTAAACTCCCTGTGTATAAAACCCAACGAATGTGATTGTGAAGCAGGTTATGAGAAGGCGGAGCAAATAAATAGCACCAGCTTTAAATGTTTGCCGAAATGTGCTAACGATTGTCCTGCGCATAGCGAATGTGTCCAGCCCAATGTGTGTGAGTGCCAGCAGGGTTATAGCAGATCCCAGGAAAATGAGTGTGTTTGTGAAAACGAATGTCCTCTGAATGCCACCTGTGAACCCACCAAATGTCATTGTGACCAAGAGCTCCAATGTCAGCCCATATGCGAGAATCCATGCCCCGAACATTCCAGCTGTAGTGAGCCTAATAAATGCCAGTGTGAGGCTGGCTATCAGTTAAAATTATCTTCTGTATATAATCTATTTTGTGAGCCGGTATGCCAGACAAACTGTTCCACATTTGGCAAATGTGTGCAACCCAACAAATGCGAATGTCTAGAGGGCTATAAAATGGATGAGATGGAAGTGTGTCAACCCATATGTAGCGGTGGTTGTAAGAATGGTTTTTGTTTTCAACCAGAAGTTTGTATCTGTAAACCGGGCTATTTAATGGGGCCCCAAGCAGAGTGTGAACCCGTCTGTTCAATGCCTTGTCAAAATGGATCTTGCATTGAGCCGGAAATATGCCAATGTCATGAGGGCTTTCGTTTACAAGAAAACTCCGTGAACATATGTGAGCCTGTGTGTGAGCCACAGTGTATAAATGGCATTTGTGTGGCAGCCAATGTATGCATTTGCAATGAAAATTTTGAGCCCACAACAACTGAGGAGGGTCTTAGTCACAGTCACTGTCAACTAATACAAACCATTACAGAAAACGAACCAAAAACTACAACAAATTTAAAGATTACTTCCTCAAATGAAACTGATATTTCTAGCACTTTACATCCCGATCAATTAAAACAAACTTCTGCCAGCTCTTTACAATCAGCCGACATTTGCCATGATAATTGTCAATGTTGGCAGGAAATTGATGAATATGGTCCCTTAGTTTCAAAACAATGCTCTCGCATATGTGTGGATGCCAATGACAAACCTTGTCTGGATTTAAAATATTGCCAATGCGATGTGGCCAAAAATCAGTTAGTCTGTCATATCTTCGAGGAATCTATGGAAGCTGATGATGATCCATTTTTCTATATGTGTGCATTACAACGTTCTCAAGCCACCACTTTAAATCCCGTGGAGGAGGGCAGGAGTAGTGAAATGAAAAGTTTACCACCCGCAAAACCTACAACTTTTCCCTTGTGGTGGTCAGTCTTGGCGGGAGTATTAGTGGTGGCGATTGCAGTAGGTGGCCTATTATATGTGTGTTGTAAGAAAATACAGGGTAAGTGGTAGTGTAAAATATTGTAGGTTTGTTTTTAATTATAGTATATCTTTTTTAATTTTCTAGAACGCACTAGGGAGTACGAGTTGTGCTGTGAATTTAAATAACAATTTGTTTTAAAGTAAACAATTTATGAAATTATATTTATCGAAAAAAAATATTTTTACTAAAAAAAATTATAATTAATACAATATATTTAATATAAGCATTTAATTAAGCATTGTGAAATATTTGGATAAACTGTGCCTTAAATAATTAAGTACTTAATTAACTAAATAAAATTGGTGATGTTTACATCGCTATTAAGAATACTTAATAAAAACTGTTAAAAGAAGAACGGAGAAGACATACGACATCCATACATATGTCCTTATTCATGGCACAATATCGATTGCTAAATCGAACCACCCTAATATACATCCATTTTGGCTTTATTAATAGGACTTACATAGTTCAATTTTAGCTGCGATAGTAGGACTTTATGTAGTTCAATTTCAGATTCAGTTGTAGGTGTTTATGTACACCAATTTTAACTACACTCCTATGTCGTTACGTACTTCAGTTTTAGTTTCACTCGTAGGTCTTTAAGTAGTTCAATTTTAGATACAATCATAGGCCTTTCTGTAGTTTAATTTCAGCTTCAATCGTAGGTTTTGATGTAGTTCAATTTTTGCTTCTATCGTTTTTCTTTATTAAGTCTAATTTAAGCTTCAATCGTATTTTTGATGCTGCCTAATTTAAGCTTCAGTCTAAGGTCTTCATGAAACATAGCCTTAGCTTGAATCGTAGGTCGTTATGTAGTTCAATTTTAGCTTTTACCGTAGGTCTTTATATGGTTCTATTTTTGCTTCAATCTTAGGTCTCAGTTGAATTTTAGCTTCAATCGTAGGTCTTTCTGTTGTCCAATTTCAGATTCAACCGTAGATCTTTCTGTAGTTCAATTTTAGCTTCAATCGTAGGTCTCCATGTACACTCTAAAAAATGCATGTAAATTTACTATTATAAAGTAAGTAACTTTTCATGTAATATTACAGAAAATGCGTAAATTTAAGCACAATATGTTTATAAAATTAATTTAAACACTTTTGTCTACAAAAATACACCCAAATATAAGTATTTTGAATGTTGAAAACATGTTTATAATAAAATAAATATTTAAAATTTAAAATTACATATATTGTGCGTAAAAGATATGTTTTAGACACAAAGAGTGTAATCGTACTTAAAGCAAATAATATAGAAATTGTCAAAAATTTATTTCAAAAATAAAAAATTACAAAAAATATGTTTTTAAAATTATTCGTGAAAAAGCTGAATAAAAACTAAAGAAATCCACTCAAGTACGGAATAATTAAAATGTATAAATGTGATTTCTGTTATACAACAAGCAACATTTTTTGAAAATCATTTATACGCGATGAAATTTATTTCGAAGATACCATTTTTTTGCAAAAGCGGTAAAGTTAAATTTGATTTCAATGGATTAGTCATTCGATGCAACATAATTCGTCTTCCATAAGGGTAGGTTTGGCTGAAATATTTGTATATATTTGGGTTGATAGACGACATTTCTACAATTTCATTTCAGTTGATATAATGGAACTAATATGATGAGCAAAATATCTAGCTGGCAACATGCACTCCATAAAAAGAACGTTATAAAGGACAAAATAATGATTAAGGTCAAGATAACTTCCCCGATATTTGATAAGAACATTAACCAATATAATAAGGGTCCTCATGTAAACGCTTAAATGCCTCGCAAACTGTGCAATCTGTGCATTTTTACACTCTCGCAAATGAACTGTCAAAAAATGTATGGAAATTCGTTTGCACAACTCCGATAAGTTTGCGCGACAATTTAGACTCGCAAACTTAAATTTATTGTGCATTTGAATATCAGCTGCTTTTGTTTACTTTTATTTATGAAAAATAAAAATCAAATAAAATATAAATATTTTGTGCATGTGAAAATTGTGTAACTTTGGAACAGAATGATTGGATTGAATGGCAATGTGTATGGAAACATTCACCAAGAGCTAGAACATATACAAAATCTTCCAAACTATGTATATCATCGTTTGTTCCAAAGATTTAACTTTCATTCAACATTTTTAGAATTTAAATTTATACAATTTAAAAAACTTATTTTTTACAACTTTTGTTGAATTTATTTTTATTTGACATTTTTAACAAATATAAACTTTCTGTGTAAACTTGCACAAAATTGAAAAGGTGGGTTCATGAAACACGTCGCGCAAATTTGCACATTTGCACAAATGGGAAACTTAAGCGTTTAAATGAGTACCCTTAATGTTTATATCCCTCTCAAATTGTAAATTAAGGTATCATAACGTCTATGGACTATACAACTTTTTATATAATTCATCAGCTCACTTTTTTGGTAATGCAACAGTGTGATAGCAATAAGGTGTATTACGACTGAGTTCTCCAAAATTATTTCAAAACAAATGATGTTTCCATCTTACTTTGAATGATGAATGACCAAATGATAACGTATCCAAACTTAATGCAATTTGTTTGTTTCAAAATTGTTTTCAAGAAGATTATTGTATTGCATTTTATGAATTTAGCTACTCATAATATTTATCCCCAATTTCACGACGTCTAGTTACTTCATAACTTAAAGTTATACTATCCATTAAAATAATTTTTGTATGAAAACTCTCAGTATAACTTTAAGTTAAAAACTAATTACACATTGTGAAAATGCCGGTCAATGTGTTAAGGTTTGATTAAATTATAAAATATGTATATGTCCTTTAATTTAATAAAATCTACTTTTAAAAAATCTTTTAATTTGAGAGTGTTGTATAATTTAAAATGTTTGTATGCACGTATAGTTTACATATTTTAAATGTATTTTTACACACAAAACATTTAAATTTATATGAAATTGGTATGTTGCTAAACATTTTTTAAACAAAAAAGGGTGTAAATTTACACACTTTTTGTTTCTTTTTTTACATATAAAGTGCTTAAATTTTTGAATTTAGGCACAACATGTATTTTTACCCTAATTATAGTAGGAGAAAAGTTACCTACTATAAATGGAGTAAAATTACATGAAAATTTATTAGAGTGTAGTTCAATTTCAGCTTCAAGGTTTTTATGTAGTTCAATTTTTGCTTCAATCCTAGGTCATTATGTTGTTCAATTTTAGCTTCAATTGTAGGTCTTTATGTAGTTCAATTGTAGCTTCAATCGTAGGTCTCTATGTAGTTCAGTTTCAGCTTCAATCGTAGGTCTTTATGTAGTTAAATTTTAGCTTCAATCGTAGGTCTTTATGTAGTTCAATTTTAGCTTCAATCGTAGGTCTTTAGGTAGTTCAATTTTAGTTACAATCATAGGCCTTTCTGTAGTTCAATTTTAGCTTCAATCGTAGGTCTTTATGTAGTTAAATTTTAGCTTCAATCGTAGGTCTTTATGTAGTTCAATTTTAGTTACAATCATAGGCCTTTCTGTAGTTCAATTTTAGCTTCAATCGTAGGTCTTTATGTAGTTCAATTTTAGTTACAATCATAGGCCTTTCTGTAGTTCAATTTTAGCTTCAATCGTAGGTCTCTATGTAGTTCAGTTTCAGCTTCAATCGTAGGTCTTTATGTAGTTAAATTTTAGCTTCAATCGTTGGTCTTTATGTAGTTCAATTTTAGCTTCAATCGTAGGTCTTTATGTAGTTCAATTTTAGTTACAATCATAGGCCTTTCTGTAGTTCAATTTTAGCTTCAATCGTAGGTCTTTATGTAGTTAAATTTTAGCTTCAATCGTAGGTCTTTATGTAGTTCAATTGTAGCTTCAATCGTAGGTCTCTATGTAGTTCAGTTTCAGCTTCAATCGTAGGTCTTTATGTAGTTCAATTTTAGCTTCAATCGTAGGTCTTTATGTAGTTCAATTTTAGCTTCAATCGTAGGTCTTTATGTAGTTCAATTTTAGTTACAATCATAGGCCTTTCTGTAGTTCAATTTTAGCTTCAATCGTAGGTCTTTATGTAGTTCAGTTTCAGCTTCAATCGTAGGTCTTTATGTAGTTCAATTTTAGTTACAATCATAGGCCTTTCTGTAGTTCAATTTTAGCTTCAATCGTAGGTCTTTATGTAGTTCAATTTTAGTTACAATCATAGGCCTTTCTGTAGTTCAATTTTAGCTTCAATCGTAGGTCTCTATGTAGTTCAGTTTCAGCTTCAATCGTAGGTCTTTATGTAGTTAAATTTTAGCTTCAATCGTTGGTCTTTATGTAGTTCAATTTTAGCTTCAATCGTAGGTCTTTATGTAGTTCAATTTTAGTTACAATCATAGGCCTTTCTGTAGTTCAATTTTAGCTTCAATCGTAGGTCTTTATGTAGTTAAATTTTAGCTTCAATCGTAGGTCTTTATGTAGTTCAATTGTAGCTTCAATCGTAGGTCTCTATGTAGTTCAGTTTCAGCTTCAATCGTAGGTCTTTATGTAGTTCAATTTTAGCTTCAATCGTAGGTCTTTATGTAGTTCAATTGTAGCTTCAATCGTAGGTCTCTATGTAGTTCAATTTTAGCTTCAATCGTAGGTCTTTATGTAGTTCAATTTTAGTTACAATCATAGGCCTTTCTGTAGTTCAATTTTAGCTTCAATCGTAGGTCTTTATGTAGTTAAATTTTAGCTTCAATCGTAGGTCTTTATGTAGTTCAATTGTAGCTTCAATCGTAGGTCTCTATGTAGTTCAGTTTCAGCTTCAATCGTAGGTCTTTATGTAGTTAAATTTTAGCTTCAATCGTAGGTCTTTATGTAGTTCAATTTTAGCTTCAATCGTAGGTCTTTATGTAGTTCAATTTTAGTTACAATCATAGGCCTTTCTGTAGTTCAATTTTAGCTTCAATCGTAGGTCTTTATGTAGTTCAATTTCAGCATCAATCGTAGGTCTTTATGTAGTTAAATTTTAGCTTCAATCGTAGGTCTCTATGTAGTTCAGTTTCAGCTTCAATCGTAGATCTTTATGTAGTTCAATTTTAGCTTCAATCATAGGTCTTTATGTAGTTAAATTTTAGCTTCAATCGTAGGTCTTTATGTAGTTCAACTGTAGCTTCAATCGTAGGTCTCTATGTAGTTCAGTTTCAGCTTCAATCGTAGGTCTTTATGTAGTTCAATTTTAGTTACAATCATAGGCCTTTCTGTAGTTCAATTTTAGCTTCAATCGTAGGTCTTTATGTAGTTAAATTTTAGCTTCAATCGTAGGTCTTTATGTAGTTCAATTGTAGCTTCAATCGTAGGTCTCTATGTAGTTCAGTTTCAGCTTCAATCGTAGGTCTTTATGTAGTTAAATTTTAGCTTCAATCGTAGGTCTTTATGTAGTTCAGTTTCAGCTTCAATCGTAGGTCTTTATGTAGTTCAATTTTAGTTACAATCATAGGCCTTTCTGTAGTTCAATTTTAGCTTCAATCGTAGGTCTTTATGTAGTTAAATTTTAGCTTCAATCGTAGGTCTTTATGTAGTTCAATTGTAGCTTCAATCGTAGGTCTCTATGTAGTTCAGTTTCAGCTTCAATCGTAGGTCTTTATGTAGTTAAATTTTAGCTTCAATCGTAGGTCTTTATGTAGTTCAATTTTAGCTTCAATCGTAGGTCTTTATGTAGTTCAATTTTAGCTTCAATCGTAGATCTTTATGTTGCCCTATTTAAGCTTCAATCGTAGGTCTTTATGTAGTTCAATTTTAGCTTCAATCGTAGGTCTGTATGTATTTCAATTTTAGCTTCAATGGTAGGTCTTTATGTAGTTCAATTTTAGCTTCAATCTTAGGTATTTATGTAGTTCAATTTCAGCTTTAATCGTAGGTCTTTATGTAGTTCAATGTCTGCTTCAATCGTAGGTCTTTATGTTGCCCAATTTTAGCTTCAATCGTAGGTCTTTATGTAGTTAAATTTTAGCTTCAATCGTAGGTCTTTATGTAGTTCAATTTTAGCTTCAATCGTAGGTCTTTATGTAGTTCAATTTTAGCTTCAATCGTAGGTCTCTATGTAGTTCAGTTTCAGCTTCAATCGTAGGTCTTTATGCAGTTCAATTTTAGCTTCATTCATATGTCTTTATGTAGTTCAATTTTTGCTTCAATCGTAGGTCTTTATGTAGTTCAATTGTAGCTTCAATCGTAGGTCTTTATGAAGTTCAATTTAATTTGTCCAATTTCAGATTCAACCGTAGGTCTTTCTGTAGTTCAATTTGAACTTCAATCGTAGGTTTCAATGTAGTTCAATTTAAGCTTCAATATTATGTCTTTATGTAGTTAAATTTTAGTTTCAATTGTAGGTCTCTATGTAGTTCAGTTTCAGCTTCAATCGTAGGTCTTTATGTAGTTTAATTTTAGCTTCAATCGTAGGTCTCTATGTAGTTCAATTTTAGCTTCAATTGTAGGTCTTTTAAGCTTCAATAGTATGTCTTTATGTAGTTAAATATTAGCTTCAATCGTAGGTCTTTATGAAGTTCTATTTAATCTTCAATCGTAGCTCTTTCTGTTAAATTTTAGCTTCAGCCATAGGACATTATGTAGTTTAGGCATTCAGTTTTAGCTCGAATTGTAGGTCATTTCGTATTTAAATGTTAGCTTCATTTGTTGGTCGTTGTGTAGTACAGTATTATGTGCTTCAGTTTTAGCTTCAATTGTAGGTCTTTCTGTAACCAAAGAACTTAATAAAGTTCAATTTTACCATAAATCGTAAGTCATTATGTAGTTAAATTTTAGCTTCAATTGAAAGGTTCAGTTTTAGATTTTAGCATAGTAGATCCTTTATGTAGCCTAGACTTTTATGTAGCATTAGTTGTAGCTCTGTGTGTAGCTCAATTTGATCATCAATCGCGGGTCTGGAGGTATCTCAATATTACCATAAATCGTAGGTCTTTACGTATTTAAATTTTAGCTTCGTGCGTAGGTCTTGATGTAGTTTAATTTTAACTTCAAGCGTAGGGTTTATGAGGTATAATTTTAGCTTCTGTCTTAGGCCTTTATGGAGTATTTAAATTTGAGCTTGCATCATAGGTCTTTTTGAAGTTATATATTGGCCTAAATAGTGGCATTGGATGTAGTTCAATTTTAGATTCAGTTGTAACTCTTAGTGTTGATCAATGTTAGCTTATACTATGTGTCTTTATACCCTACACCACCATAGTGGGGAGGGTATAATGGATTTGTGCAGATGTTTGTAACGCCCAAAAATATTAGTCTAACACCCACCTTAAAGTATACCGATCGACTTAGAATCACTTTCTGAGTCGATTAAACGATGTCCGTCCGTCCGTCCGTCCGTCCGTCTGGCTGGCTGGTTGGCTGGCTGTCCATGTAAAGCTTGTGCGCAGAGTACAGGTCGCAATTTTGAAGATATTTCGATAAAATTTGGTACACATAATTTTTTCTGCCCAAGGACGAACCCTATTGAAATTGGCTGAAATCGGTTCATTATTTCACCTAGCCCCTATACAAATGTCCTCCCGAAATTGGACTATATCGGTCATAAATGTTTAATTTATATAGGTATCTAAACAGGTTTTTCTCCAAATAAATTCTATATACACCGAATTTATATCACCAAATTTTGTTATGATCGGTCCATAATTAGTCATAGCTCCCATATAAGACCTGCTTCCGATAATCACTTTAACGAGCATAAATCTCCTAAAAATGTTGGTATACACATAAAATGCAACATGAATAACTTTCATATAGACATTAATCACATGACCAAATTTCATGGTGATCGGTCCATAATTTGTCATAGCTCCCATAGTAGGCCCACTTCCGAAAATCAATCACGAATATAAATTTTTGAAATTTTGAAAGAAAAATGTTTTTGCTCATTTACTTAGTGTAGGGTATTATAAGGTCGGGCTTGACCGACCATACTTTCTTACTTGTTTTGATATAAATGTATTTCAGCTTTAATCGTAGGTTTTTTTTTAGTTCACTTTTAGATTTAGTTATTGGTTTTGATATAGTTGTATTTTAGATTAAATCGTAAATCTCTATGTTATTGAATTTTATCTTCGATATTAGTTTTTATATAAGTAGTTAAATTTTAATATTACCTTTTCCCAATATGAGAAATAGCAGGAGTATACTTGTTATAATCATTATATATTGATTATACGTACACAGGCTCAATGTTTGTTTTGTACGTTTTGAGATGCAGTCTATCTTTTGGTATTTGAAAAGTAATGTATGATTAATTACTAAAGATAATATAATAGTATTTATTCTAAAAATAATTTGGGATTTTTTCCATTTGCAGAAAGATATCCATACATAAATATGTATGTATAATTAAAACATGAATCATATTTGGGGCAATCAGTAAAAATTAAAAACTTCATCTGAAATCCCCATTTAATATTTAAAATTTGTTTAAAAAATCAACTACATTTTTTGGCGATAATGACTAATGCAGGCGTGCCCAAAAGTTCCTTATGGAAGAGCAAACACCAATACATTTAAAGAAAAACTAATTTTTATGCAATTGTTTTTGTTCTAAAAACCAAAACATACAAAGAATACAGAAAAAAATACACAATTTTTTAAACAATACCATACGATAAACAAAAACAAAATCTACATTGATGATCGCTGTCGTCGTTCGTTGTTGGTTTTCACTTGCGTGTATACAGCGAAGATCGACAAAAAAACAAACAAGACAAAGTTGTTTGTGTATTTCATATTGCTAGTGTTGAGTGCTTCATTGAGTATAGAAACACACAGCCTATAGCTAAGAGCATTTACAAAAACAAATGAGCACAAAGAGTATTGGGCACCATCGGACTAATATATAAAATACTAGATTGACCCGGTGCGCTTCGCTACCCCTGTCGATGTACAAATCGGTTCAGCCGTTTAGTAATTATTGTTTAAAAACTAAAGGTACCAATTTTACCCGTTTTTCCCCCTTTTTATCCCTTTCTGGTCCAAGTATTGAAAAAATTTATAGCCTATTGACGCTTCCAAGTAAGGATCTATCTACGTTCCAAATTTCAATAAAATCGGTTCAGCCGTTTAGGCGTGATGCTCAAACAAACAAACAAACAAACAAACAAACAAACAAATAAACAAACAAACTTACAAAGACATTTATATATTTATATAGATAAACCATACTAAATATGCTGTTTAGATAAAACCAAATTGTTATGATTTTACAATACAACAGTCATTAGGTGCACAACCCAACTAACCTAATGACTTCAGAATAATATTATAATAAGCATACCAACCAACACAAGCCTTAAGCTTGAAAAAGGCTTTAGAATATATTGAAGAAAGGTTATCGTAACAATTGTAGAAAAATCAAAACGAATCGCACGTGAAAATATTATATATGCCTGATTACTATAAGCTTATCCTTGAATATGCTTACGAAAATAATATTGTAATAACTATTGTATAGCTAAAAGCTTATTCGCCTCAATATTTGTATAAGCTTTTTTATATAATTGTAGAATTAGCTTCACAAATAATATATATGCTGTTAAAAAAATAAAATCTTAATTTTTTTCTTTTAGTTTTATTTAACTATTTATATTACTATTTATTAATTATGTAGTTTAATTATTATTATAGTTTTTTCGTGGCTTAATGCGATTTTTAGCAAACTGGAACAAGGTTCGGGTGTCTCTAATAAATTAGTCCTATCAGAAAATACTATAAATTTTGCGATCGGCCCCTAATGTCAGTTCTGTTTTGATATTTGTGTAGTAAACACATGCGAAATACACGTTAATAAACAATGTTACGCTACACTGCTTCAGAACGCGGAATATTTCTGACTATTTATTTGACCAATAATCGGTAGGTGACTTTGGCACAACGTGAATTTCGTCGCAGATTTCCTGGCCGTCCAACGCCTACTGGTGAAACACTGCGACTTTTTGCAGCTCGCCTCGAAGAGACTGGCACAATACGAGATGCTGCTAGGCGTGGCAGACCCCGGAGTAGCCGCCACAAGGTGGCGCAATAGTAAACTTCCGATGTTTTTTGGCTGTAATTAAGAAAAAAAAATGAAAAACTTTGATTCTTCTTGTGGATTATTTTTATTTGGTCTTTTATTTTTTTTTACATCAAGTCGAGAATATGATGTCATCTAAATGGCCGCCGCCACAGTTGATTGTCATTTGAGCCCTTTTTATGGCATTTTCCATCACTTTGGCCAAAACTTCCGGCGATAGGTCCTCACATTCTTGACGGATATTGTCTTTAAGAGCTGCAAGAGTCTGAGGCTTGTTGACATAAACCCGCGACTTCAAAAAGCCCCACAAAAAGAAGTCTGGAGTGGTCAAATCAGGCGATCTTGCTGGCCAGTGCAAATCGCCAAAACGGGAGATTAGGCGCCCGGGAAATGCATCCTTCAGCATATCGGTTGTGGCACGTGCAGTGTGTGCCATTGCACCATCCTGTTGGAACCACGTGTTTTCCAATCCCAATTCATCAAGTTGCGGCAAAAGAACTCGTTGATCATTGCTCTGTAGCGCTCACCATTCATAGTAACCGTTTGGCCCGCGATGTCTTCGAAGAAAAAAGGTCCGATGACTCCTCCAGCGAAAACAGCACACCATACAGTAACTTTGAGCGGGTGTAAAAGCTCTTCGTGGGTTAAACGCGGATTTTCCGTGGCCCAGAAGCGTAAATTTTGCTTATTTACGTACCCGCTAAGATGGAATTGGGCCTCATCACTCATGATTATTTTTGATGAAAAATCATCTTCCTCTTGGTGGTGATTAAGGATGGCTTGAGCGTATGTTAGACGCGATTGGCGGTCAGCAGCTAACAGCTGATGCACCGTCTCGACTTTGTACGGAAACATCTTCAAATCTTGTACCAAAATTCGCTGTAAAGATCGTCGACTGATACCCATTTGCGTGGCACGTCGTCTGGTCGATGTAGACGGCGCTTCCATGACATCCTAGGCTACAGCAGCAATATTCTCTACAGAACGGCTACTCCGGGGTCTGCCACGCCTGTCAGCATCTCGTGTTGTGCCAGTCTCTTCGAGGCGAGCGGCTAAACGTCGCAGTGTTTCACCAGTAGGCGTTGGGCGGTCAGAAAATCTGCGACGAAATTCACGTTGTGCCAATATCACCGACCGATTATTGGTCAAATAAATAGTCGGCAATATTCCACGTTCTAGAGCAGTGTAGCGTAACATTGTTAATTAACGTGTATTTCGCATGTGTTTACTACACAAATGTCAAAACAGAACTGACATTAGAGGCCAATCGCAAAATGTATAGCATTTTCTGATAGGAGGATTAATTTTGAGTCACCTCGTACCAAGAATCCAGGAACCATCTCAAGATGGTTTGGAAACTAATTCGTTAGCTCGTAAACGATTGAAGATATCTTAATAGTTAGTGCTGAGGTCTTTTAGAGCTGTTCTCTATTTACATGGGTTCGTAGTTGGAAGGACCTAAAAAATCACAAAAAATTAAGTTTTTATCCTAAAAAAAAATTTTATATTTAGATATGTGGGTTATCTCTATTAGTTGCATGTGACTGAAATTGTTAGATTATTCAATTATGATTCTGACAAAATTTCAAACAAAATAGAAAAGAGCTTCATATAGTTATTTGGCCACAAAAAAAATTATCGATAACAAAATACGGAACGTGTAAAATAAAGTGTATTTTATAAAAGACTAATATCTTCATTTTATTTCTTTTAAATTTCTATTAGAAGTCCCTAATAAAAATTAATTTTACCTTTGACTTTCACGATTTCAAATTCAAAACAGTAATGAAAATAGTTTTTTTCCGAAATCCGCAACATTTAACTCACAATTACGCAAAAGCTTTAGGAGATATTGATCGAATGTGTTTATAGTTTTGTTGCCACATATATTCAAATCACAAAGGAATGTTTATAAAAGTTCTGCAATTTGTTTAACAAAATGTATAAAACATTTAATATCGAGTTTTGAAAATTCCGTTACAAAAATCAAATTTTTTTGACCATAACTGGAATTAAGATTACGCTCAGCTACGAAGACAATAACTCATATCTTAGTAAATAATGATATATTTAAAGTAAAATATGTTAGAAAGTATGGTCGGTCAAGCCCGACAGAGTAAATGAGCAAAAACCTTTTTCTTTTAAAATTTCATCTTCTATATATATAAAAATGGTTGCTTGTATGTATGTATGTATCTATGTTCCGAATGAACTCAAAAATGGTTGGACCAATTTTGATGAAATTTTCAGGAAATCTTCAGAATAGCCCAGCTGTAACACTGTAAAGTCAGATTTTTGATATTAGGTTTGTGGGCGGAGGGGTGTGTAAAAATCAAATTTTTATATTATACGACTAATGCCATATATACGTATATAAAAACAGATGTGTGTACGTTAGTTTCCGTATGGAATCAAAAACAGCTGGACCGATAAAATGTTCACGGAATCTTCAGACAGCCTAAACGGTAACACTGTAAAGTCAGATTTTTGATTTTCGGTCTGTGGACAGAATGGCGTGGCAAAATCAAACTTTTAATAAAAAAAATAACGGTTTTATTAAAATAAAATTTATTTTCTAAAGGGCATCTACGTCTAGGGCCGCAGAAACGGGAAGATAGCGAGAATCACGGCTTCAGCAAATGAGTCGCAGCGTATCTTCATCGAGGCCTGCAGAGACACCTCAAAAGATTAGCAGCCAATCGCTCCCGAATGGCTCGATCAAGAGAAAGAATCGATTTAAAGTTGCCAGCATTTTATTACAGTAAGTATGATGACACCAGCAATCACAAGGACCTACTGATTGGCACAATGAACAAACATTGTTTACATTGCAGCATTTTGAAGTTCCCTAAGGAATCCCCGGGTATATGCTGTTCGAACGGTAAAGTTATTCTGCCACCAGTTATTGAGCCGCCTGAGCTGCTTCTAAGTTACAATCCTATTTCCAAGCACTTCTTTCAGAATATCCAAAAGTGCAACTCATGCTAAAGAAATAAAGCAAAAATTCCCACTTGTGACACTGTGTTGGCACAAAATTCGACAAAGTTCCAAATTTTAAGAGATGACAAGGTTTGTGACTCTCCTGATGGGTAGATACAAGAATTACTTACAAATAAATTATGCATTTCTACTAATTTAATCAATACATCTTCATTTTATTTTGTACTAAAAACTAAATTTATATCACAATTAACTTGTAGTTATAATGTAAAAGAAAACCACCAATTATTTCGGTATACACTGGGTGGAACGCTCGTGATATGTAAATCCAGGATTACAAATACATCTATTGGGGCTATAACAAATACCATTGTCACATTTTCTAAAGCAAAACACAAAACATAAAATCATCATTATAATCAATTAATTAACAATCTACACGCAGAGAAAAAATATAGTTGTGCATGTTTAGAGTAACCATTTCGACATGTTTAAAAGTTTTTTTTTAACAATAATATAGTCACGGTAAGTATATACATGATTGTGGTAACCATAATATGGTTTATTTAAGATTCACATGATTGTATCAATCATTTACAAGGTTACAGTAAACAAGTATGATTACAGTAAACAAGTATATGTTTGTGACAACCTTTTTTCTAATTAGGGTTTTAGTATAAAATGTTGCTCTCGACTAATTGATATCATAATCTGAGAACAACATATTATGATATAAAGATTCATCATAGCAATGGCTGTCACAAACATATACTTGTTTACTGTAACCATATATATGATTGCTACAATCATGTGAATCCTAAATTAACCATATTATGGTTACCACAATCATGTAAATACTTACTGTGACTATAATACTGTTAAAAAAAACTTTTAAAAATGTGAAAATGGTTACTGTAAACATGCACAACTATATCTTTTCTCTGCGTGTACCTCTCAAACTTACTGATAACAACTAGCCTGACAGACACCATCCTTCAAGTCAAAACCCGGAATACAAAGGCAATCATTAGGTCTACGGCAGGTGCCACCGCTGCCACAATCGGGCTGACACACTGGCTGGCAATCGTGGTCGGTCAGCGTATAACCCTTAATACAGCCACAAACTTCTGGTTCGGTGCAATTGTGCAAACGATTTGTGCCACAGCCTTTACTGCAAATGGGACGACAGAATTTACGTGATTCATCCAATTTAAAGCCTGGATCACATTGGCAACTGCCATCTAAATAGCAGCGTCCATTCAAACAGCCCATGGGGCAAGTGAACACACAGTCTCCATTGTCATTGGCCACATACTCATCATAGCACTCACACACCCCGGGCGCAATGCAACGGCCATTTTTGCAGTTGTCACACACCGGACGACACAAGGTCTTGCCGCGCCAACGCATGGCCTGATAACCTTTGCAGCAGATTTCTATATACACCGAGCCAGCAATTTTGTTATCCTGTTTCTTCTCAGCATCAGGATATTTATCTAAAGCATCCATGCTATAAAATTAAACCATTTAAAGCAAAATTGTTTCTTACCAAAGCAAATAAACATCTTCATACTTACGGCACCCATATGTGGCATTTGTGCTGCAAAGCTTGCTTATTTTTTTCCATGCTGATATTAGAATTTTGTTGCTCCTCCACAATGCTGGAGGAAACCATCCAGCCATTTGGATTATTTCTACCCAAATTACGATTATTTCGATTGTAATAAGTATTGTCCAGATTTTGTTGGTTTTGACTTTTCTCCCGTTCGCCTCTTCTGCGCACCGATCCAGGCGCGGCATATTCATTTTGATCATTTTCACCATAGACATCTGGCTGTTGATAGTTATTTCCCAAACGTTGGCCATTTCTATTGTTTTCATAAGCATTTCTGGCATTGTAACTATTTTGATATTCACTTTCCTCCATCATTACATCGCCATAAGGTTGATTATAATGTTTTGCTTCTATGACCGTACAAAGTAGTTGTAGTTGAGCCAATATCAAGCTTACTATGATGGCCATAATTGGCACCTTAATTATGTAACTATTTCCTTTCATTTCACTTTTTAAAATATATTAATAGCTTGCTCTCTTTCAACACTTTGAAATATTATTTTTCACTAGAATTTGTTTATGGAAATTCTTTTTCAAAAATATGTTATAGATTTTTAATAATTCACTCAACGTCTGATCTTGGCTGCTTATTTACTGATAATATTTTGTTTTGATTTTTTCAAAAACTTATTTTCAAGAGGAACTGTTTTGTTTCCATAATGAGCTTGAGCTTAACATTGATTTCTATATAGTGAAGGTTTTCGTAGAAACAAATGTACTCATTAGCTCTAAGTTTACACTAACAACTAAGTTCGTTTTATCAAGCTGGAACTTATAAACAAAACTAAATAATTTATTTAAATTTAAATTAACAGGGCGATTCGTTTAAGAATAAATTAAGCAAATTAAAGCTAAACAGAAGCTGGGATTGGGATTTTAATATACAATAAATTAAACAATTATTATCGAAATCTATTGTAAAATTTAAAACCAACAGAATTAGATCTGAACTAGTACAGAGCTAGACCTGAGCTAGCATTGAACTATAACCAAACTATAACATGAACCTGAACTACAAATTGAACTTGAATTGGTTTCGGTAATAACTTCTCTCGATTTACATCGAGCTTTCTCAGAAACCGCACTATACGAGTTGTTATAGATGGGATCTCATCAAAGGAGTTCAAGATAAATTCACGGGTACCGCAAGGCTCCGTTCTTTCTCCTACTCTATTCCTTATTTTTCTAATTGACCTCCTATGTCAAACTTCCAACCCTATCTATTATTTTGCAGATGACAGCAACATTTGCCATTCATATTCATTCAGTTATAGACCAAGCCTGTCGGAGATTGGGTCAATGAGGCAAAACATGAATGATTCCCTTAATCGGGACCTTGTGACAATCTGTGAATGGGGTCGTGCGAATAGAGTCGCTTTCAATGCACGCAAGACTCAGTGTTGCATGTTGACACAAAAACGAACGACAGACAATGTTGATTCATCTGTATTTATAGAGGGTGTAAATATTGTGGAGTCAAACGCTCTTGATGTTCTGGGCATGAAAATACAATGTCCGCTGGACGAAACACATATTTCAAGTGTAGAAAGAAGCATTCAAGTGTCTCGGTTTTTTGAAACGGTGTAAGAATTACTTCACTCCATCTGATCTCCTCTCTATTTGCACCACCTATATCCGACCGAAAATGGAATACAACTCCCATGTATGGGCCGGTGCTTCAAAGTCTATTTTGGTGCTGCTCGACCGCGTACAGGAGAGGGCGAAGGTGACAGTATGGTATCCGACTCTGTTGATTCGCTGGAGCACCGTCGCAATGTGGGCTGCGTTTCACTGTTCTATCGGTACTACAATGGAATGTTTTCTGATGAAATTAGGGAACTTGTTCCTGATACCCGCAAATTTTTACGTTATACACATTTTTCATCAAGAACACATCCCTTTGTGGTCGATTGGCCAGTGGACCGCACAACACATTACAGGGAAAATTCGTTCTTTAGCCGTACTGTACGTATGTGGAACAAACTCCCCGCTGAAGTGTTTCCTGCCATTTCCAATGTGGGAAAGTTCAAATCGAATTTCCGCAAACCCTCTTTCCTCCCATAACCTTTTTTCCTAGTTCCATCGCAATGCTTTGCATGAATAGGGGTGAAACATACAACATTGAATAAAATCTTTGAGTTGAGAATTGTTTGTAAGTATGACAACACTAAATGATTAATGATTAACATCGAAAGCTCTAGAATTTGAATATTCTAGTTTTAAGATCATTGTAGAAATAGAGATTTCTAGCTGGTAATGCAGTGTATATAAATTGGCTGCGAGAACACAAAACAATCAGTCTAATTTGAAGCATCATTAAGTAATGAAGAATTAACTACCATAAATTGTTCTGTATTACCAGTGAATTCTTGTACATTACCAGTGTGTTTATAAAGCAATGGTGTGCAGCTCATAGCACAATTGTGCAAAATCAAATCACTCCCATTCTTAAGCTCTTATAATTTAGTAGTCATTGTCCACTCAACGAGACAACTAAAAAAGCGCATGAGCATGTGTGTAAGACTTTTTCTTTCTTTTTTTCAGTTTTTATATTCGTTTGTTTGTAGGTGCACTGAACAATATAAAGAATTGAATGTGTTGGTGAGAGTAAGTGTATTGGTGAGAAAATTTACTTTTGCGCACCTCTCCCAGCAGTTAAGCAAGTAGTCAATGTATCCCTTATAGACAGTAATCGTCACAAATGTCTTATCACTTGGCTGGCTCCAACTTATATATTTTGGTCATTTGACACGTATGTGCTCTTTGTAGTGCAGAGAGAAGACAATTGGTTACTTTATACATTACAGGTATTCTAGCGTGAAGTCAATAGTCACTTAAGTGTCTCTAAGTAATCTGGAGTGTAGTCACTTTAAACGTTTTGTGAGTTATTCGTTCAATACAAATTGTGTTGATATAATTCTCATACAGTTAATTTTTATTTTTGCTTAAGTATACTGATATTCCATGTAACATAACATGAAGTCAATAGTCATTTAAATGTCTCTTAGTAACCTACAGTGAAGTCACTTTAAACGTTTATTTTGTACTGCACTTTAGAAAGTAGTTATTTTACCCACCAGAAGCAATCCATTGGAGAGTTGTCGAAGAAAGGTTTGTTTACAAGCTATCGTTTATTGGACTGCCTATGGTATGTCTTTTTAGCAGACTATTTGAGGTCAATTAGCACAATACCCACTATTGAATCTATGGGTATATGATATAAAAATGCTGGGTTTTTTTCCAATTTTTAGCTTTTATTTTGAATAAGAGAGACCGTTATGCATTGAAAAAAACAAATAGTATTTGGACGGGGCAAGGTCTGGACTATACAGCGGTTGAGGTAAAAGTTGACAACCACTTCATTCTAAATACTTTTTAGCAGGTATTGAAACATATGGCCGAGCGTTGTCATAATGGAATATCCTTTGAAATATTAGGAAATTATTGAGAAATTTGCTACTTATTGAGAAATTTGCTACAGATTTTATTTTGAAAAATGTGTACAATATTAATTTATTCAAATTATTGCCTATTATTAGCTATGATCTTTTACCATCTTTCTGGCAACATATGGATTCCGAGCCACAAGAACTGCTTAGAGGCCTAGAACGAATCAAGCCAATATCGGATACTCTGTTCCGTAGAAAGAATGTGTTGTGCATCGATTGAAAAAATAGTAGTCGGACGGGGAAAGTTCTGATCTATAAAGCGGATGAGGCAAAACATCCCAACCATTTCATTTTAATTACTTTTTAGCAGGTATTGAACCATGTAGCCGATAATTGTCATGATGGAATATTATGGTTTCATGCCTGACCGCATATTCTGGGCGTTTTGCGGCCAATGCTGGCTTCAAAAGAATCAGTTGCCTTCGGTGCAGATTTTAGCAGCTCATAAAAGATAAGACCCTTTTACTCCCACCAATTACAGAGAATTTACTTAGCGCTATGGATATTTGTCTTTGTTGTCGATTCGGCTGGTTGAACGAGCTTCACGTACGATCTCTTACGCTTTGGGTTATCGTAATCTATCCATTTTTCATAGCAATTAATGATTCGATGAAAAAATGTTTTCCTGTAATAGCATTCAAGCAGCATTTCAAACATGCAAAATCGTCTTTCAAGTTCTCTTGGCTTCAATTCGTATCTTACCCAATTTTTCTGCTTCTGAATGAATCCTGCTGCTCGGAAACGTTTTAAAAATGCTACTTGAGTAAGCTCTTGTTGAGTTTTATAACAATCTTCATGGAGTAATGTCTCCAATTCAAACTGTTCTACATAAAGACCTACACGCAGAAAAAAAATATAGTTGTGCATGTTTACTGTCACCATTTCAAAATTTTTATAAGATTTTTACAATATTATAGTCACAGTAACTATTTGTATGATTGTGGTAACAATAATATGGTTGATTTACGATTCACATGATTGTATCAACCATACATATGGTTACAGTGAACAAGTATATGTTTGTGACAACCATTTATATTGTGTATTGCACGATTAAGCTACATAAAGACCTATGATTGATGCTAAAATTGAAATACGTGTAGACCTGCGATAGAAGCTAAAATTTAACTACATAAAGACCTTCGATTGCAGCTAAAATTGAACTACATAAAGACCTTCGATTGAAGCTAAAATTTAACTGCATAAATAGGAACTTTTAAAGCTAAATTTAAACTACATAAAAGCCTATGATTGAAGCTAATATTTAAGAACAATACATAAAAACGTTCGATTGAAGCTAAAATTGAGCTACATTAAGACCTTCACTTGATGCTAAAAATTAAACTACATAAAGGTATATGATTCAAGCTATAATTGAAATACATTTGGACCAATAATAGAAGCTACGTAAAGACTCACGATTAAATCTAAAATTGATCTATATAGAGACCTACCATCGAATACAAAATAAAAACTAGTCCAAAGGGTGGTTTTTGGCTTGAAGGAACATACAAAAGGGTTAACTGTCAAACGAACTGTCATACTACGCTCACGTTGATTTTCTAGTATACTCTAGCACATCATCGACGACTGTTTTATCGCAAAATTGTGTTTAGCGATAAAGCACATTTTTGGCTTATCGGGTTTGTTATAAACAAAATTGCCGTACTCGGAGTTAGACTAATCAACAACAGGCCCTACAGACTTCATTACATCCAGAAAAATTTACCGTTTGTAGCGGTTTATACGCTGGAGGCATCATCGGATCTAATTTCTTCAAAATAAGATCCGAGGTCAATGAAGATCGTTACCACACCATGGTCAATGATGTTTTGTTTAAAAATATGGATGACATTGATTGCGGCGTGATATGGTTTCAACTGGATATCGCTACGCGCCATCTGACGACCGCAACCATCGATTTATGGAAATAAAAATTTCGCTATATCTTGCTTTCGAGGAATGGCCCTGTTAAATGGCCTGCAAGGTCGTATGATTTGACACTGATTTATGCTGATAAACCAGCAACAATTGACGCCATTAATGTCAATATTGTTCGTGGCCGAAAACTGGACGCCTAGAATGCGCTTCGTAAAGAACAGCAGCCATATGCCCGAAGTAATATTTCGAATAAAGAAATTGTTTTGATTAAAATTAATTTTGTGTGTTTTTTTTACAATTTCAAGTTCTATTCGGCTTAAAAAACACCCTTTACATAAAAACCTACTATTGAAGCTGAAATTGAACCACATAAAAAGCCATAAAGGAAGCTAAAATTGAGGTACATAATGATATACGATTGAAGCTTAAATTGACGTTCATAACGATGTACGATTCAATAACGATGTAAGATTATGATTAATTTAAACTACTTAAAGATTAAAGCAAAAAATTTAATTACATAAACACGTACTTATGATTGAGCGTACAATTGAACTACAAAAGTTCTATTATTGAAGCTAAAATTTAACCTGTACTAGAACCTAAATCAGAGCTATAACTGTCTACGAATTCCTGTGCTGTGCCAAAAATGTCTTTCAAGAATTAATTTTTTATTTGCTGATAAGTGTAATACTTAATTGATTGACTCATGAGTTGGAAATTTCAGAAATAAGTGAGCGTTTAATCTGATTATGTATTTTAACATTGTCTAATCAATGAAATACGTTTTAATCTTATTTAAAGTAATTCTATTGCAAATCTAACATCACAATATTGACATTCTGAAGGCCAGTTATCAAGTACAAATTGAATAATTTGCTGAAATATTAAATATTTTATACAATAATATGAGCTAACACAGCAAAATTAATTAGTTCGATTGCAGTACTTTTAAAGAGAAGTTCAGCGATAATTATAAAATTAATTTAAACACAAATGTTTTGCAAATCACTTTTCTTGCAATGGACTACGAGTTTGAGCTGTTTAGTATTTCTGAGCTTAGTTTGTAAAGTTCAGCCGGAGCATGATTTCGATGATGATGTCTCTGATACTTATATACTACAAAGGCCGCCTTATAAAATGGATCCACCTTATAGAAATCCTTATAAGCCGGTAAGAAAACATACGCAGACTAAAAAGAAACCACAACACTTTGCCAGCACTACCGAGGCAATGTGTGTTAGAAATTTGAAAAAGAAGAAGGCTGAAGAGGAAAGAGAAAATCCTACCAAAAAAGTAGTGCCCGCAGGTAATCGTTGGCATGGTCCGGTACAATATGGCGAATATATGGGTAAAACTAAA
Organism: Calliphora vomitoria; assembly: GCA_942486065.2. Classification (NCBI taxonomy): domain Eukaryota; kingdom Metazoa; phylum Arthropoda; class Insecta; order Diptera; family Calliphoridae; genus Calliphora; species Calliphora vomitoria. The sequence continues at coordinate 15,623,358 of OW818030.2, read as the reverse complement.
AGCCATAAAGGACGAAGTTCAAGAATACGAGTTATTTCTCCGGTAGAAAGAAAGTTGCACAAATGCTACAAATGGGTTAAGTAAGTGAGTTTTATCAAATGGTTTAACTAAGAAACCTTATTTATATTAATTCTTTTTAGTTCCCAGGAGCTTAAACAATATACCTGGCCTGCTGTTATTCAAACTATAGAAAGCAAAGACTTGTACCACATTGAAATATGCTGTCCCGATTTCGGACCTGTACGTTATATGGGCAATACCTTGTGTCGTCCTTTTTGCTCAAGCTGCCGCAATGGCGATTGTATTGCTCCCGAAAAGTGCCGTTGTTTTGATGGCTTCGTTCTGACTGATAACGATGAGTGCGTCTTTACCTGTCCGATTTCCTGTTTAAATGGCCGTTGCAATTTATTGATGGGCAGTTGTTTGTGCAACAATGGCTACAAGTTGGATGAGACTAGACAGTTTTGCCGACCTATCTGTCGTTCGGGCTGTGGCATGAATCCTTTGCACAATTGTACTGCGCCAGAGGTTTGTGGTTGTGTGAAGGGCTACTCGTTGACCGACAATGACTGTCAGCCAATTTCAAGAGGTTGAAAAGGTAGAAATAATAAAGTTTTGTAATAAAACAGATTAAATATAGTTAGCAATAAAAACTAACATTATCTAAGTTTCCCATCATTTATTTCAATAGAAAATACGTATGTATGTATGTATAATTTTTCTTCACTGACAGCCTCCTCATATTTCGATTCTCTTAACAAATTTATTCTTATCTCTTTAAACGCAATGCTACTTTTGAACACTGCTTTGTTTGAGTAAATACAAGACACAAACAATCGATTCAGTTACTCGTTGAACCTTACACAATTAACAACACAAACGAACACACCACCAAATCAGAGGAAATACAATTTCAGCATCATAAGAATTATGAAAAATTTACGCGATTTTGCAATCAAAACAATCTTATCTCTTGTATTTTTATGCTCGTTCATCCATACAATACAAACGGAACATCATACAATAAAACACACAACAACGACAACAACAAAACAACCGATAATACGAACACCGGGACTGTCGTTGCCGCAACGACATTCCAATCCGCCAAAGTGTACCAAAGAAGTGCCGTAAGTTAAAATCCAAAACTGAATGGAAACAGTAATAAAATTAATTTTGTTTCTACGATTTTCAGTGCCATTTTCTTTAAGTTTGAAAAAGATATCCAAGTAATAGGCAACAGTTCTCTTAATCCACACTTTAATTTGATTGAGGTATGTTGCCAGGGCTTCAAACGTTATGACTTCGATTGGAGCAAATGTGTACCAGATTGTGGACAAAAATGTCAACGTAATGGTTTCTGTCTAGAAGGAGGTGTCTGTCAATGTTTCGATGGTTTTGTGTTAAATCATCGCAATGATTGTGTACCCACTTGCCCATTGGGCTGTCCTAATGGCCAGTGTTATCTAAACGGTACCTGTGTTTGCAACAAGGGCTATGAGCTGGATCCTACAAAGAAATACTGTGAACCAAACTGCACCCTGGGCTGTGTTCGCAATGAAGTATGTGATGCGCCCGATACGTGCGTCTGTGCCGAGGGTTATGCCAAGGCTACACAATCGAATGTGGCCCAAATGGGTTGTCAGCCGGTGTGTATACCCGACTGTGGTTTTGGCCATTGTGTGGGTCCAAATCAGTGTGAGTGTTTTCCGGGTTATCAACAAAGAGCCAATAGCTCGGTATGCGAAAGCAATTGTTATTTGTAAGTCAATTTCATAGAAGGGTTAATGTCAATAATATTAAGTATAAATCATTTCAGACGCTGTGAAAATGGTTTTTGTGCTAATCGTACTGGTTGCATTTGCCAGGACGGCTATAAATATGACGCAAATACCACCTCATGTTTGCCGGATTGTGGTGATGATTGCGAGAATGGGGTTTGTACGGCACCAGGCTTTTGCAGATGTTTCAATGGCTATCAGCGTAATGGATCCAAATGCGAAGCAATATGTGAACAGTAGGTATACGTTCCAGATCTGTTCTAGTTTTGTTCTAGTTCTGTTCTAGTTCTGTTCTAGTTCTGTTCTAGTTCTGTTCTAGTTCTGTTCTAGTTCTGTTCTAGTTCTGTTCTAGTTCTGTTCTAGTTCTGTTCTAGTTCTGTTCTAGTTCTGTTCTAGTTCTGTTCTAGTTCTGTTCTAGTTCTGTTCTAGTTCTGTTCTAGTTCTGTTCTAGTTCTGTTCTTGTTCTAGTTCTGTTCTAGTTCTGTTCTAGTTCTGTTCTAGTTCTGTTCTAGTTCTGTTCTAGTTCTGTTCTAGTTCTGTTCTAGTTCTGTTCTAGTTCTGTTCTAGTTCTGTTCTAGTTCTGTTCTAGTTCTGTTCTAGTTCTGTTCTAGTTCCGTTCTAGTTCTGTTCTAGTTCTGTTCTAGTTCTGTTCTAGTTCTGTTCTAGTTCTGTTCTAGTTCTGTTCTAGTTCTGTTCTAGTTCTGTTCTAGTTCTGTTCTAGTTCTGTTCTAGTTCTGTTCTAGTTCTGTTCTAGTTCTGTTCTAGTTCTGTTCTAGTTCTGTTCTAGTTCTGTTCTAGTTCTGTTCTAGTTCTGTTCTAGTTCTGTTCTAGTTCTGTTCTAGTTCTGTTCTAGTTCTGTTCTAGTTCTGTTCTAGTTCTGTTCTAGTTCTGTTCTAGTTCTGTTCTAGTTCTGTTCTAGTTCTGTTCTAGTTCTGTTCTAGTTCTGTTCTAGTTCTGTTCTAGTTCTGTTCTAGTTCTGTTCTAGTTCTGTTCTAGTTCTGTTCTAGTTCTGTTCTAGTTCTGTTCTAGTTCTGTTCTAGTTCTGTTCTAGTTCTGTTCTAGTTCTGTTCTAGTTCTGTTCTAGTTCTGTTCTAGTTCTGTTCTAGTTCTGTTCTAGTTCTGTTCTAGTTCTGTTCTAGTTCTGTTCTAGTTCTGTTCTAGTTCTGTTCTAGTTCTGTTCTAGTTCTGTTCTAGTTCTGTTCTAGTTCTGTTCTAGTTCTGTTCTAGTTCTGTTCTAGTTCTGTTCTAGTTCTGTTCTAGTTCTGTTCTAGTTCTGTTCTAGTTCTGTTCTAGTTCTGTTCTAGTTCTGTTCTAGTTCTGTTCTAGTTCTGTTCTAGTTCTGTTCTAGTTCTGTTCTAGTTCTGTTCTAGTTCTGTTCTAGTTCTGTTCTAGTTCTGTTCTAGTTCTGTTCTAGTTCTGTTCTAGTTCTGTTCTAGTTCTGTTCTAGTTCTGTTCTAGTTCTGTTCTAGTTCTGTTCTAGTTCTGTTCTAGTTCTGTTCTAGTTCTGTTCTAGTTCTGTTCTAGTTCTGTTCTAGTTCTGTTCTAGTTCTGTTCTAGTTCTGTTCTAGTTCTGTTCTAGTTCTGTTCTAGTTCTGTTCTAGTTCTGTTCTAGTTCTGTTCTAGTTCTGTTCTAGTTCTGTTCTAGTACTGTTCTAGTTCTGTTCTGTTCTAGTTCTGTTCTAGTTCTGTTCTAGTTCTGTTCTAGTTCTGTTCTAGTTTTGTTCTAGTTCTGTTCTAGTTCTGTTCTAGTTTTGTGCAAATTCTAATCTTTATTTACATATGTAGCGGTTGCGGTTTCTATGGCAAATGTATTGCTCCTGATGTTTGTGGTTGTTCCATTGTCGATGGACCTTTCAAATCCTATCAGAAATGTGAATTAGGCTATTGCACATCCAAAGGTCGTTGTCGTTGTCAAGTCGGTACAACGAGGTTTATAAATCAATGCTTTGCACCCGACAAAGTGACCACATATGCCTCTATGAAACACCAGAAGCTAAATGAGGCCCTAATTGATGAGTTCAATTTGTTAATTGGAAGACATTTTACACTCGGTGAATTTTCACCTTTTGTGGGTCATTTCAAATAGATTTCAATTTTAAAGGAATAAAAACCAAAAAAACACTTGTATTGTCATTATTATTTAAAAAAAAATCCAGTATTTCAAAAGGTTACAACATTTAAAAAAACTGTTGTAAATGTAATTGTCGAGAGTATTATTAATTTTCTACACACTAATGGAACAACTTTTTCGTTTCTAAGAAATGGTTGCATATTTTAGGGCTTTCATGATAATTGTAGTTGATGTAAATTCTTAAGCTTTGTTTTCAAAGCCAAGTGTAAGAATTTTTTCACAGTAATTGTTTTTGTCTCATATTATGATTATCAGACATGAACTTTTTCAATGAAATGCAACAAAACTATGTAATTAAATAAAAATTTAAATAGACAAACTAAAGCAATCAAAAACTGGGTCACCTAAATTAAAGTGAACTTAAATGGGGGAACAAAATACATATACTGTATTTAATAAGAAAACTAAAATTGAACAAATTTATTTATATTAATTTATTTGTCTATATTATTGATATATACTCTCACATCTTCCACCTTTGCGTTCGTAAGCGGGAAAACAATCACAAACATCTGGAGCCGAGCAAATGCCATTGCTACAGTCTTCATTGCAAATGGGATCGCATTTAACCGAATGCGGTGACAAAGGATTGCGTTTATAGCCTTCACAACAAAAGGACACGGTACGTATGCGTAACTCAGGATCAGTGACTTTCGCTCTAATTGGAAAAGCAAAGTAATAATTGTTTTAATTATATTTAATTCTTTGTATAAAATTCAACCTACTGCACTTGTTTATAACAGATACCAGCTGACATGGTACTTTTCACATCCAAAATGAACATGTCTTTTTCACTCATTGTATTCATTTTCCAAAATTGAGGATTGGCTTGTATGCTTACGATGAAAGCAAAAATAAACACCATTATCACACATTTAAACATTTTATTTATATATTTATAAAATAAATCTATTATTTATTTAAATTTTAGATATTTTTAAGAACAAAAAACACTTTTCTAGTGCTAGATCTCTTTAAAGACTGTGGCATGCTTGTAGTTTTTAATAAAATAATCTTACAGAACCACTGAGTTTATATAAATTCACTCTTCTTATCAGTTGCGGATGGCGTTGAAAGAAAGTAAATATTTAATGTCATGAATAATTTCCTAGATTTTTTTATTTAAAAGTTCATTTCTTTTTGTATATGGAATAAAGAGAATGTCATTGATATGACATAGGCGAAATTAATATAAGCTGAGAACTGTTTCAAATAAGAGAACATTATTTTAGATAAAATATAATTAGAGCACAACTAGAACAGAACTAGAACAGAACTAGAACAGAACTAGAACAGAACTAGAACAGAACTAGAACAGAACTAGAACAGAACTAGAACAGAACTAGAACAGAACTAGAACAGAACTAGAACAGAACTAGAACAGAACTAGAACAGAACTAGAACAGAACTAGAACAGAACTAGAACAGAACTAGAACAGAACTAGAACAGAACTAGAACAGAACTAGAACAGAACTAGAACAGAACTAGAACAGAACTAGAACAGAACTAGAACAGAACTAGAACAGAACTAGAACAGAACTAGAACAGAACTAGAACAGAACTAGAACAGAACTAGAACAGAACTAGAACAGAACTAGAACAGAACTAGAACAGAACAGAACTAGAACAGAACTAGAACAGAACTAGAACAGAACTAGAACAGAACTAGAACAGAACTAGAACAGAACTAGAACAGAACTAGAACAGAACTAGAACAGAACTAGAACAGAACTAGAACAGAACTAGAACAGAACTAGAACAGAACTAGAACAGAACTAGAACAGAACTAGAACAGAACTAGAACAGAACTAGAACAGAACTAGAACAGAACTAGAACAGAACTAGAACAGAACTAGAACGGAACTAGAACAGAACTAGAACAGAACTAGAACAGAACTAGAACAGAACTAGAACAGAACTAGAACAGAACTAGAACAGAACTAGAACAGAACTAGAACAGAACTAGAACAGAACTAGAACAGAACTAGAACAGAACTAGAACAGAACTAGAACAGAACTAGAACAGTACTAGAACAGAACTAGAACAGAACTAGAACAGAACTAGAACAGAACTAGAACAGAACTAGAACAGAACTAGAACAGAACTAGAACAGAACTAGAACAGAACTAGAACAGAACTAGAACAGAACTAGAACAGAACTAGAACAGAACTAGAACTAGAACAGAACTAGAACAGAACTAGAACAGAACTAGAACAGAACTAGAACAGAACTAGAACAGAACTAGAACAGAACTAGAACAGAACTAGAACAGAACTAGAACAGAACTAGAACAGAACTTGAACAGAACTAGAACAGAACTAGAACAGAACTAGAACAGAACTAGAACAGAACTAGAACAGAACTAGAACAGAACTAGAACAGAACTAGAACAGAACTAGAACAGAACTAGAACAGAACTAGAACAGAACTAGAACAGAACTAGAACAGAACTAGAACAGAACTAGAACAGAACTAGAACAGAACTAGAACAGAACTAGAACAGAACTAGAACAGAACTAGAACAGAACTAGAACAGAACTAGAACAGAACTAGAACAGAACTAGAACAGAACTAGAACAGAACTAGAACAGAACTAGAACAGAACTAGAACAGAACTAGAACAGAACTAGAACAGAACTAGAACAGAACTAGAACAGAACTAGAACAGAACTAGAACAGAACTAGAACAGAACTAGAACAGAACTAGAACAGAACTAGAACAGAACTAGAACAGAACTAGAACAGAACTAGAACAGAACTAGAACAGAACTAGAACAGAACTAGAACAGAACTAGAACAGAACTAGAACAGAACTAGAACATAACTAGAACAGAACTAGAACAGAACTAGAACAGAACTAGAACAGAACTAGAACAGAACTAGAACAGAACTAGAACAGAACTAGAACAGAACTAGAACAGAACTAGAACAGAACTAGAACAGAACTAGAACAGAACTAGAACAGAACAGAACTAGAACAGAACTAGAACAGAACTAGAACATAACTAGAACAGAACTAGAACAGAACTAGAACAGAACTAGAACAGAACTAGAACAGAACTAGAACAGAACTAGAACAGAACTAGAACAGAACTAGAACAGAACTAGAACAGAACTAGAACAGAACTAGAACAGAACTAGAACAGAACTAGAACAGAACTAGAACAGAACTAGAACAGAACTAGAACAGAACTAGAACAGAACTAGAACAGAACTAGAACAGAACTAGAACAGAACTAGAACAGAACTAGAACAGAACTAGAACAGAACTAGAACAGAACTAGAACAGAACTAGAACAGAACTAGAACAGAACTAGAACAGAACTAGAACAGAACTAGAACAGAACTAGAACAGAACTAGAACAGAACTAGAACAGAACTAGAACAGAACTAGAACAGAACTAGAACAGAACTAGAACAGAACTAGAACAGAACTAGAACAGAACTAGAACAGAACTAGAACAGAACTAGAACAGAACTAGAACAGAACTAGAACAGAACTAGAACAGAACTAGAACAGAACTAGAACATAACTAGAACAGAACTAGAACAGAACTAGAACAGAACTAGAACAGAACTAGAACAGAACTAGAACAGAACTAGAACAGAACTAGAACAGAACTAGAACAGAACTAGAACAGAACTAGAACAGAACTAGAACAGAACTAGAACAGAACTAGAACAGAACTAGAACAGAACAGAACTAGAACAGAACTAGAACAGAACTAGAACAGAACTAGAACAGAACTAGAACAGAACTAGAACAGAACTAGAACAGAACTAGAACAGAACTAGAACAGAACTAGAACAGAACTAGAACAGAACTAGAACAGAACTAGAACAGAACTAGAACAGAACTAGAACAGAACTAGAACAGAACTAGAACAGAACTAGAACAGAACTAGAACAGAACTAGAACAGAACTAGAACAGAACTAGAACAGAACTAGAACAGAACTAGAACAGAACTAGAACAGAACTAGAACAGAACTAGAACAGAACTAGAACAGAACTAGAACAGAACTAGAAAAGAACTAGAACAGAACTAGAGAATATTTTTATAAATGTTGCGAATCAGTTAAGTAAATTTGTAGACGTTATGAAATAAGTAGGAGCTTTAAAATTGTATTGTTAAATATATAAGCATTGTGTTTTCATATACACTTCTATAAATTACTAACAACAGATAAATGTTTATAAATTCAAATATTATTTTTATAGATTAAACTTGTTGTAAACAAACAAAATTTGACATCATAAATGACGTTATCTGGTATTCTGGGAAGCTGTGAGTATTTCTTTTAACAATTATTTTAAAACAATAAAACAAAATCTTTTAAGATCAAGCCACACATAAGCAGTCTACTGATCAAATAAATAATAAATAAATGATATGAAATCATTTAAAAATTGTAAACAAAAAGAGGTTTTATTTCACGAAATATATAAATGAGAGCTCTTTTGTAGAAATAGAGTGTGAGAGGAAGAGAGGCGTTAAACTTAGCTTAAGATTATCTTGAATTCAGCTCACATTAATTCATAGCAAATATTTAAAATGCATTTTTTAATGTTTATAATGAAATAATTTAATTTCAACTCAGTTTTTGTTAGACTTTTAAAGAATTTAGACGTTTTTGTGGGTTTAGCACGAAAAGTGAGCTCATTGAACATATTTAATTATGAAATCATTTCTTGTTTTGGCAACAGCCTTAGTGTTGTTCTATGGCTGCCAGGGCCAATATAAGAACACCGGCATTAAGACACGCTACCCAGCACCCAGTTCAGGCAATTTAATCTTGGGAAATGCCACCGAACATAATGAAAGCAATCATTATGTCTATAGACAACAGCAGTTTGAGGTCCCTCTGCCACAACCCGATACCTACGATCGTTATAATGGCAATTTTAAACCAGCTGAATATTATCATGGTGGAGCAGTGCCCACCGTGACCAGACCCCCCGTTGTCCTAGATGCCACTGCAGAATTTATTAACAAAACCAGATCATCCATGGCTTCGGGTATATGTTTTAAAGAAGTGCCGTAAGTTAAAGTTATATTTTCAAGTGTTAAACCCTCAGTTAGTTGTTGATGCGATGTGTAAACAAAGCTACTGAAATGAACTACTAACCTTCACATCCTCAATATTGGTGATAATAATTATTTATTTAGTTGATTTTCAAAATGAAAAAATGTTTTTTATTAAACTAGAGCAGTGTTTCGTTTTCATGAGAATGTAGATGTTTTGATTTTTATTTAAAAATAATTAATTGTTCATTGCAAGCTGGAGTACTTAATCAAATTTTATTGAAATTTCTGAGAATATGATAAAGTAATCAAACATGTAAATAGCTTTTTGTTGAAAAATAATAAAAAATTAAATATGAAAAAAAAATAGCATTTAACATGAACAAAAATCTATATTTTATATAAAAAAAAAATGTAATCAATCAATCGTATATAAAAACAAGTAAGAAAGCTATATTTGGCTGTGCCGAATCTAATATAACCTTCACCAAATTATACTTTAAAGTTAAAATTTTAAATATTTTTGGTAAACAAAATTGTTTTTCAAAATTTAAAAAAAAAAAAAATATTTTTTTTCAGTTTTCAAAAAAAAAAATTTTTTCAAAATATTTTTTTCTAAATTTTTTTAAAAATTTTTTTTTAATTTAAATTATTTTTTTTTTAATTTACTATTGAAAAGAAATGTATGACAAAAAAATTTAGTTGGTTAAAAAATTCGGGTTAAAAAATATTTTTCCCGATTTTTACCCATTGTAGGTCCACATTACTATAGCGTTATATAGATCGCTGCAATGGACTTTCAAATATCTATCATTAGATATACATATTGTCTATATTAATGACTTATTAATCCAGATATAGATAAAAAATAGGCCAAAATTCGAGGTCTCCCGGTTTTTTTCCCTATATCTCAGCAATTTGTGGGCCGATTTTCTCGATTATAAATACCAACGAAGCCAGAAGAATTCCCGATATATTGATGTATGAATCAAGTTTGTAAATTATTTAGGGTCTTCAGAAAATTGATTTCAACAGACAGATGGACAGACAGACAGACGGACATGGCTTAATCGACTCCGCTATCTATAAGGATGCAGAATATATATAATTTATAGGGTCGGAAAATTATATTGTGGAAATTACAATGGGAATGACAAACTTATATATACCCTTCTCACGAAGGTAAAGGGTATAAAAACCTTAATGGTATAAAACTTTCTTTAGACCTTTTAATTTGAAAAGTTGTTCTCTTTTTTGTGAAAGTTCAGATCTAGTTCAGTTTCTAGTCCAGGTTTTATTTTAGTCCTAGTTCAGCTTCTAGTTCAAGTATTACACAAGGTTTTAGTTCATGTTCCATTTCTGGTTCAGGTTCTAGTTCAGCTTCCAATTGAAGAGAGAACAAGTTGTTCTCTCTTTTGCGAAGAGTTCTAGTTCCAGTTCGGGTTATAGTTCAGATTCAGTTCATTCGTAGTTTAGTTTCTAGCTCACATTATACTTTATGTTTTATTTCATGTTCTATTTCAGGTTCTGGTTCAGGTTTACTTTCTAGTTCAGGTTCTAGTTCAGATTCTAGTTCAGGTTCTAATTCAGGTTCTAGTTCATGTTTCATTTCAGTTTCTGCAATCTGAGCACAACTTTCAATTTAAAAAGTCGTTCTCTCTTTTGCGAAAGTTCTAGTTCGGGTTCTAGTTCAAGTTCAGGTTCAGGTTCAGTTCTAGTTTAGTTTTTAGCTCAGATTATACTTTATGTTTTATTTCTTGTTATATTTCAGGTTCTGGTTCAGGTTCACTTTAGGTTCTAGTTCAGTTCTAATTCAAGTTCTAGTTCAGGTTCTAGTTCAGTCTTTAGTTCAGGTTTCAGTTCACTTCTGATTCACTTCTACTTAATTTCTACATTAAGCATTAGTATTAAATACAAAAATTGACTATGCAATTAATTGGAATCATTTTTAGCACCGCCTCCTTAATTCACGGCTCTGGCGCAGTGCCCGTTGATAATGGTACCAAACCAGAAATGAGTAAAATACAAGTTTGCTGTGAAGGCTACGAACGCAATCCCCACGTCTTCAAACGTTGTGATCCCATCTGTGCCGACGATTGTCCCAATGGCATTTGCACCGCACCAAATACTTGTGTCTGCATGCCAGGTCATGTACGCAATGACCAGGGTAAATGCATTACTACTTGCCCCATAGGCTGCGGTAATGGTGTGTGCGGTGATAACAATGAATGCAGGTGTAAGCCTGGTTATACCTTGGAACCGGTGCAACAGAAATATTGTGTTCCCCTCTGTGAGCCTGGCTGTCAGTTTGGTAAATGTGTGGCACCCAATAAGTGTGCCTGTCAAGAGGGTTATCGTCTAACTGCTACCGGTGTATGTGAGCCTCACTGTGATAACTGTGAAAATGGTAAATGTACCTCTCCCGGCTACTGTAGCTGTAATACGGGATATATTAAAGTTGGTGCCGTATGTGAGCCAGTGTGTGCTCGGTAAGTTTTCATATAAATGAACAAAAATTAAGGACTTTTTATTAAACTAATTTACTTTTACAGAGGCTGCGATAAAGGCCAGTGCATTGCCCCTGACACTTGCTCCTGCGGCCAAGGTTTTGAATTGGATCATTCTGGCACTAAGTGTGTACCCCACTGTGATGTGCCCTGTTTGAATGGTGTATGTGGTGGCAATAATCAATGCGTTTGCAATTCTGGTTATATAGCCGATGAACTACAACCCAATATGTGTAAACCTCATTGCCCTCTAGGCTGTCCCAATGGTTATTGTACCTCACCAAATTTCTGTATTTGCAAACCCGGTTTCATTAAGGCTGGTGTTAAGGGACGTCAGACGTGCACACCCGTTTAAGTTGTTAATTGTATGAGATTATATGATTAATTTGTTTTGCTAGATTTTGTAAATTGTTGAAAATTAGTATACAAAATATGTATATGTTTTAATAAAGTGCTGTGCTGTTAAACAATTTGTAACCGAAAATTTTAAGTTTTTCACTAAGTTTTTTTATTAAGAGAGGGCGAGTTCTTTCAGGGCACTTAGAAAATTCGTTATTTATACGTATGTAATATCCTTGTTAAGATTTTCCTTTTATTTAAATACAATATAGAAACATTAAATTTTAACACTCCCTCTGTATTTTCTATTTTCCTCGGTTCAGATTCAACAGCGACAAGTAGGAGAGCTGTATCGAATGTTATGTATCATAGAAAGTATCTACCATCAGGATGTCTAGTTATGTGTTAACTTATAGTTATATTGTCAGTTAAAGTAATGTGTGATAATGTGGGTTAATAATTCAGATACAGATTCAAAAATCTAAGTTCCCATTATTTGTTGTTTATATTTCAATCATTTGTCACCTGATTTTCCCGAATTTAAATAGCAACCGAAACAGGAATATAGCGGATATTTTGATGTATCAATCATGTATGAAAGTTGTTTAGGGGCTTGGTAAAGTTGATTTCAACAGACAAATGGACAGACGAACATGGCCATGTTGAATATGCATACTTTATGGGGTAGCAAAAGAAAAAATTGGAAATTACAAACGGAATAAAGACTTAGCTATACCCGTAAGACTAAATAGTGAATGGTATAAAATCAACAGTATAGTAATTGACGTAGTTTGAAGGTCTAGAGATACAGGAATCTTCTGTATTCTCAAAATTCGAATTTACACAAAAACTTATATTGGATACGAAAAACACAGGGCAGATTGAACAAATTACCTAAAACTTTAGCCTACTGGAAATCTATAGGTTAAAATTGGGTATTGCAGCGGATTACGGGGAATTGGATCAGCAGATCAGTTGTGAGACCTATCAAATGTTGTTGTTATACTGTATGGTGAGAGGCAACTAGATAATCTAGATCATATTTTCTGCTAGTGCCAGGGGCCACAACGCCTCATAATTAGGTGGTTAGGTCGACAATTCATTGAGGGATTGGAAGATGTTGGGGCTGTGGAAGAGAGAATATGTTCTGCATCATTAGGGCTTTAAGGTGGCTTTATGGCAACTTTATAATGAGCTGTGGTTCGATTTACGATTATTTAGCAACATCTCATGTTATCAGAAAAGAACAGTTTGACATACGACTTCCTACGCCATTTATTGAACTAGATATTTACCACACACTTTTTTCTATAATTTATAAAAATTTGTATTCTAAAGTTCGTGTGTTTCAGATATGCTGTAGTCCGTTTAATATTTGTATACACTTCACCATAAGTGACAAGGTTATATAATTTTCATTTGTGACCCCATAACGTATATATTCTTTATAGTTATAGATACACTTACAGTCATGACTCATACATCAATATATCCATAATATTCCTGGTTCGGTTGCTATTTAAAATCGAGAAAATTGGCCTACGAATAAAGGAGATATAATCAAAAAACCACGACTACCTCCATTTTCACCTATTTTTTTTATCTATGTTAGGATCACTTGAAATTTAAAAATAAAAAGTAGTGAACATTTTAAGGAAACATACAAACAAACTCAAATTAATGTTTGTATATCTCTGAGGGCTGGTCAATAAGTCCGTGACTTTTTGGATTTCCCGCCTCTTAACTGAAAAGGCAACACTGCTACTATCAAAAGCTATCTGTCGGTTGACTCCTGTCAATATTTGAACAAGCTGCGTCATTTAGTTTGACAGCTATTGATAGCAGACTATCGCGAGACTTGAGGAGAAAATGGAAAAATTTTAATTTCGTGTGCTCATTAAGTTTTATTCTTTACGGAAAAATACCAACACTCAAAGCAAGGCTAGGCTTGATAAATACTATGAGAACTCAGCACTATCAATTCCAATGGTAAAACAGTGGTTTACTGAATTTCGTTGTGACCGTACAAGCACGGAAGATGCCGCATGTTCTGAACGCCCAGTTGAGGTCTCTACTCCCGAAACAATTGAAAAAAATCACGATATGGTGTTGGCTGATCGTAGAAGTGAGAGAAATTGTGTCATTTGCATCTCACATGGCACATTGGTTTCAGTTTTGAATGATCCCTTGGGTATGAGAAAGCTTTCCGCAAGGTGGTTGCCGCATTTGCACACAATGGACCAAAAACACAATTGTGTGACAACATCGCACGAGTGTTTGGCATTGTTCAACCACCATATGCACGAGTTTTTGCGCCGTTTCGAAAACGTCAACAAAACGTGGATTCACCACATTAAACCAGACCCCAAACAGCAGTCAAAACTAGAGTTTCCAAAAAATCGAAGAATTTCAAAACCGCGGTTTCGGTTTTAAAAAATTGAAAACCGATCGGTTTTGTGATAATTTATAAACTATTAAATCAGTTGATAATAAAGGAACTGCTAAACAAATTTAAAGTTCAAATTTGACGAGTGTTTACGAGGATTAAGGAAAATTGGTACTTTTTTTAATGGTACCTTTTTAATATATTAAATTAGTTAAAGTTGGCTAATACGCTTCTCAGTAAAGAAATAATCAAGAATAGGGTGGTCAATTGTATTATGATGGAGAAATGGAGAACTAAACCAAACTAAGGAGTACTTTTTTGTTCTTCAAAATGAATTTTCTATAATATTGAACCAAGAATCAGGAAATTACTTTGAAATTTCAAACTTAACAATGGTTTAAGTGTGGAAAATTTTTACTTTTTCTTTTAATGGTACTTTTTATTATAATAAATTATTTTACTTATTGTATATACATAATAGTTGGCTGATATGCTTCTGAGTAAAGAAATAATCAAGGATAGAGGGCATAATGATATTGAGGTATTGAAATTATTGAAATTTCTATAATAGAAAATGTGGGTGTTTATGGTACTGTTTTTATTCTAATAATACGTCTAGAATGAGCTACAATCAACGATACAAAGAATCAATAAACATGAAACCAGAGACATATTTTCCTGAATTAGTATTAATTTACAAAAGGAGACTTAACTATTTCTGTATTCCAAATGAGGTGGCGAAGCGCACCGGTCAGATAGTATTCCATACTTTTATCGGATATTTGAAAATAACTAAGACTTTGTTACAAACATTTTGCATTATTTATCCTGCGAAGGATAGCCTGTTACATCATCAGAAGCAATTATTGTAATACAATTTAAAAATTTAAACAAATCTTAAGATATTTTTACCGATCTGTGTTTAGAGATATTGGATTAATAATTGGATGAAAAAGTTTGTTTCTCATTTCTAAATTTTAAATTTTTCTAGTGAAAATAGATTAAAAGAGAAAGCCGAAGAATAATTGTCGGTTTCGATTTTAGGCCTTGAAAAACCGCGGTTTCGGTTAAAACCGAATTGGAAACTCTAGTCAAAACAGTGGGTTTCTTGGGGTGAATCGACGCAAAAGAAGGTCAAGGTGGGTTTGTCAGCCAATAAAGTCTTGGCGACTGTTTTTTGGGATGTACGCAGTATATAATAAATGACGAACATTATGCCAACTTATTGGATCGATTTAATGATGATTTGAAAATAACCTCCGTATTTGGCCAAGAACAAATTTATTTTTCACCAGGACAATGCAAGGATCACACATCTACAGACTCCATGGTATAAATCCATGAATTAGGCTACTAATTCCACCCTCTTTCACCCAATTCTCCAGATTTAGCCCCGAGTGACTATTTCATGTTTCCAAACCTGAAGAAACGGCTCGACGGAAAGAGATTTGACACCAACGATGAAATCTTCTCACAAACAAATACCTATTTTGATGATCTCGACAGATCTTATTTTTTGTAAAAAATTTGAGAAATGAAGTGTGTATAGCTCAAAGGAGACTATGTTGAAAAATAAATTTATTTTTTATCCAATTACAAGTATTTCATTCAAAAAGTCACGGACTTCGTAGATTGCTGAATGGATTTTAACGGGTAGGGCCGATCCTCACAACATTTTCATTTTGTTTAAGATGCTATTTCTGTTTAAAACTCATTTGTGCTGAGATTTATCATGATGCCTATATTTGTAACAGATTAAGAGGCCAAACAAGTGATTTTCTTTAATAAAATATGGTTAGCAATATCTGAAATAGATTCCTCTATTAATAATTTATTTCTTTTAAAACGTACTTACTTAAGTTTTCTCACAAAATCCTCTCTCAATTCCACCACTCTACTTATGTATACAGAATTCTAAAATTTTATCAAAGTTTGTTTGGGTTTTTTATAGAACCAAAGTTTTTTTTTTACTTATTACTGATATCATTTCACATGTTTATTGACCTTGGCCTTTATATATTTATTGTTTAAAATAAATTTCTCTCAACAAACATTTTTTTTCAAACTACATAATACAAGTGTAAGTGCGATAACAAATTTTGCATAAAATTTTGTTTTTTTAATTAAAATCTAAATAGTCTACCTATCAAAGCATTAAATTCATAATTTAATTGTTTATTATAGAACTCACGCTGGCCGTAACTGTAGATGGTATTGGCCAAAGATGAAGGAAACAAACATTGATCAATGAAATGAGTCATGCCCGCTGGACAGACACAGTGTCCAGAGGAATTGCACAAACCAGACAAACAAAGCTGGAGTCTCGGTCCACAGGCACATTTATTAGGTGCTATGCATTTGCCATAAAGCCCACAGCCCCTAAGAGAACAGAATATTAGATTGTTTGGTTTAAAAATATGTTTGTAAGATCTTACTTTTCACATATGGGCGTGCAGGTATTGTCTTGAAGGTTATAACCCTCAAAACATTTACACACTCCGGGCGCTATACACACACCATGCTGGCATAAATCCTGACAGTCGGGCAAACAGGAAGAAGTTAGAGAATTGTAAACAAATCCTATATGACACTGGCATTTGTAGCGGGATTCACAGAAACCATTATCACAGTTGCTAGAATACAGGAGACATTTTATAAGAATTAAAAAAAATTCTCTCTCAACTTCCGCTTACATGTAACACTCGGCCTCGCAAATATTTCTTCTTGGCCTTTTTATAAATCCAGCAAAACATTCACATGCATCAGGAGCCACACAGCGACCATGACCACAGTGGGGCAAACATATGGGTTGACACCCCAAACCCTCTAGCCATTTGTAACCCTTGGCACAAGCACATTGCCCTGGAGCTATACATCTCTGATGCAGGCCACAGGGTACGTGATAGCAGTCGGGTATACAAAATTTCCTGGTCTCAAAATCTAACACAAAACCCGGTTGACATACACAAGTACCATCCAGTAAGCAACGACCATTTTCACAGGAAATCGGGCAAGTCTGTACACAATTACCCTCCAAATTCTTAACAAAACCCTCAAAACATTCACAATGCTGAGGTGAACGACAAAAGCCATGGCGACAGTTATCGGGGGATACATTGCTGCAGTCTGCTATACATTTATGCCAGTCATTAGGAGAACGTTTAAAGCCTTCACAACACACCTCGAAACGATAATAGAAGGGTGTGGAGCCATTGCCTGATATGGGTAAATACTCCTTGGTTTGAAAGTAAAAAGCTCTTTTTTGTTAAGGAAATAAAGAATTTAATTTAACAAAAAACTAAGTTCCTCATAAATTGCACTTACGGTTTCTCCACAAAACATTTATTCTCCGTATTATGCATGGTTTCAGATAGTGTTAAATCCCAGCTGGTGGGTAAAATATCACCATAGATTTCCGTGTAAGCCGAAGCTTTGCAAACACTTGCTAAGATATAATATAGAATAATTAAGGTACTTGAAAACATTGTTTTCTATTTACAATTTTTTTATTTATTAAATTTAGTATTTATTTAGTTCAAGCTTATCTTGTATTGACATTTCAACAAAACACAAGCTTTAAAACGTCTCTGATTTTGAATATTCCAAACAATCTATGAAAATTTGTTATCAGTAACTGCATAGAGAAGTAAACATAGAGACGAGACACTTCGCGTTATCAAACAAAAATTTAACAAATCATCCCAGCAGTTAAGCAAGTAGTCAATTTATTTCTTATAAACAGTAATTATCACTAAGTCTGATCACTTGTCAGACTCCAATTTATGTATTTTGGGTCATTAGACACGCAGTGATATTTATAGTGCTGAGAGAAGTCATTTGGTTACTTTATACATCCCAAGTAATCTAGCGTGAAGACAATTGTCTTTTAAGTGTCTCTAAGTAATCTAGAGTGTAGCCACTTTAAACGTTAATGGTGTACTGCATTTTTTTATAAGTAATTCGTACATATAGTTTATGAATGAAAACATCCTTTTTTGTAATCATTCCTTGATGTAAATTTTGGTATTTATAGAGCCCTTTATAACAAATGTTTGTCTTTTTTGTCGCAACTGCATATTGCCAGTGATCACCAATTAGTAATTGCCATACTCCGAATAAAAGTCGCTGCTATAAGGAGGAACAAAACATCGTCAAGGGTCAAATGCGACATAAATAAACTGAAGGATCCTGGCGTTGCTAAGAAGTACACCGATACATTGGAAACCGCAATACCAAGCTATATAACTTCCCTTGAATATAGCCGGGCGAAACTTGAACACCTGTTGGTCGACACAGCAGTTCAGAATATAGGCTTCAAAGAGAAGGGACGGAAAGAATGGATGTCTGAGGAAACATGGAAGCTGGTGGAAGAAAAAAAAGCAGCAAAAAATGACCTTAACACTTTCAAAACACGCCTCGCTAAGATGACAAGCCAGGAGAAGCATTCTAATCTAGATCGAGCTGTCGAGAAAAGCGCAAGACGCGATAAGAGACGTAGGGCCGAAAATATTTCCAAAGATCCGTAAAAGCTGCGAAAACAGGTCGGAGCAGAGATTTGTATGGAGCTATACGACAGCTAACAAGGACCCCTGTACTCGATGGAAAGCCCTTAAAAGATGATAATGGGGAGTTAACGACATCAAATTGTAAACAAATGCAGCTTTAGACCGATTTTTACAGGAATATGCTAACGCAAACCCCCAACACACATGATCAAGCACTGTGCAACTGCGAGTCACATGAGGTAAACCAAAATATCAACACGGAATGTCACTCTATTCCCAAAATATGTGAAGCTATAAAAGCATTGAAAAACAACAAATCTCCAGGCCTCTACAATATCCCTCCCGAATTGCTGTTGGTCGACCCAATGACAAGCTCAAAACTACTGCTTCCGCTCACGGATGGATTTTAGTCTTCCAATTATCTACCAGATTAACTATTGGAAGGTGTAATCATAAAAATACCGAAAAAAGGAGACTTATCAGAGCGTAGTAACTGGAGGGGTATCACTCTTTTGAATATGCTGTTTAAGGTTATTGCCCACATTATGAAGAAAAGGCTTTGTGATGCGATCTCTGCCGGTATGAGGAGAGAACAAGTCGGTTTCCGCCGTGGAAAATCCTGTGTTGACCATGTTAATAGTCTCAGGATAATAGTCGAGCAATCCGTTGAATGAAGATCCCCATTACATCTCCTTTTTATAGATTTTGAAAAGGCGTTTGACACGCTCAACCATACAGCAATTTGGAACATTTTAGCCTGTAAGGGAGTTCCACAACAGCTGATCTCTCTCATAAAATCGATTTATGCTAATGCAACATGCAGAATACTGCATGAAAATGAACTATCTGATAAGATAAACATCGGTAAAGGAGTCCGCCAAGGATGTGTGCTCTCGCCACTTCTCTTGAATATTGTGCTAGATGTCATTATGCAACAAGCTACAATATCAAGAAATGGAAGATAGACTTGATGACCTTGACTATACTGACGATATTTGTCTCATCACACATTCACATGGTGGTATGGAACAGAAGTTGCGCAACATTGTCGATCATGCCCTCAAAACGAAAATAATGTGCATTTTTACCAAAAATAATACCCTTTTTCACATTGGTGGCACACAACTTGAGGAGGTAGAATCCTTTTGCTACCTTGGAAGCATAATTGACAGGCAGGGCGGCTCCAGCGCAGATATTTCGGCACGCGTAAGGAGAGCAAGGCAATATTTCTCAAAGAACGAAGCTCAAAATCTTTAACTCCAACGTAAAGTCAGTTCTACTATATGGGTGTGAAACATGGAATACCGCCAGCTCTGATGTTCAATATATGCAAGTTTTTACCAACAACTGTCTTCGCAGACTTCTTAAAATATATTGGCCAAATACAATCTCCAACTCTCGTCTTTGGGAAACAACTCAACAAATTCCAATACAAACGGAATTATGTAAACGCAAATGGAAGTGGATAGGTCACACACGTCGTAAAGATGATAATGATATTGCTAAGCAGGCAATCGAATGGAATCCCCAGGGAAGCAGGCGTAGAGGTCGACTTGCTCATACATGGAAGCGGTAGCTTGATGTTGAATTGACGAGGTTTCGTAAAAGCTGGATGGAAACTAAAGCCATTGCATGCGACAGATTCAAATGAAACGAACTAGTTACGGCCCTATCGGGAATTAATATATATATATTGCTTGCGTTACCAAGAACTTTTTGGGAAATTTTGTCTGCTTTTGGGTCCTAAACTTTTCTTCAAATTGAGCCAGACGCTGCAAAAAATTGTTTATACTTTCATTTCGTCATCCATTATACATCAGGTATACTTTTTGTATAAAATTTGACTTCAATTTCCGTGCTTTGTCTTTGGCCTCTAAATTTTTAGCAGAGTTCCTGTCTGGAAGTTTTTGAGCCTTGTATGTTTTTAACTATTCATTGGCTTTAACTTTTCGTACCAAATAGTCCGAGTACTGACCTAACCGGGCTGCTTTCCTACCGGCACAGAGTATACAGAGGTGTCACGAGACAGAAAATAATCTCGTTTTCTATTCGTCTCTTTCTTTATAAACTGCCTTTTTCATTGTTTTGTTTTGGTTATTTGTGTGTTTTTATTACATTACTTTGTCTACCATATTCGCGTTGTATATAGCGTTTTGCTTTAACACATCACAGATATTGTAGTACAAAATATGTGCTATCCTTTTTTAAGAGAACTGCCCTTTCGCCTGATTTTGAGTTTTTGAAACGTCAAATTTGACATCTCTGTATACTTTGTGCTACCGGAGGTGTTGGTAGCTCTTTTGAAAATGCTTTCTATTTTTTGGCTTCTTAAGGACTATTTACATTTCAAATTTCAGCTCATTTGGATCATAAATGGATTTTTGGTGATTTTTTTAAAAATTTTGAGACCCAAGGTGACCAACTTTGAGGGGTCATGCACTGGCCCTCATAAGCGCTAGGAAGCAGAACCATGTGAAATTTCGTAACAATATCTGCAATAGTTCCCGAGGTACCGAATTATTTCCAAAAAAAAAAGTTTCTAAAATTAAAATAACTAGTCACGTGGCTAGTTATTTAAATAGTTGCCACCCTAAATAATAGGTAAAATAACTAGTTCGGGACAGTATCATAGAACTGCTGGGGTATGTGTGATACAGCAACAAAATATGAACATTTAGTATCGTGTATTTTGTTTTTGCAAGAGTTAGGTTTTTGACAATTAATGTTACCCTATGAGTAAGTGTTTAACACTATCTGTATTAAAATACTATTTTTTATTACCTATTATACCCACCAACAAAAAGATGGAGGGTATTGTGCTGAAGAAAAGCACTTTGGGGATGAAATATTCACCAAATTACATCGTTGGGCAAAATTATTCGAGTAGAAGCAGAGTTATGCACCAAAGTTGATATTTTTTAAAATTTTTTGCAATTTTTTGCAATTTTCTTTAAAAATATTGCGTTTTGTGAGTAATTGGTTCAAACTGGTTTTACACAAATCGTATTGATATAATTCTCATTCAGTTAATTTTTATTTTTTCTTAAGTATACTGTCACATGTAATATAGCATGAATTCATTAGTCACTTTAGTGTCTCTTAGTAATCTAAAGTGAAGTCACTTTAAACGTATATTTTGTACTGCACTTAAGAAAGTAGTTATTTTACTCACCAGAAGCAATCCATTGGAGAGTTGTCGAAGAAAGGTTTGTTTACAAGCTATAGTTTATTGGACTGCCTATGATATGTCTTTTTGGCTGACTATTTGAATTCAATTAGTATCTGATCAAGTTACCAGTTAGCTAGTAAGGTAACTGACGCTATTTAACCAATATGTCAATCCAATGCGTTGACTGCTTTGGACAAAAGCAATTAGACAGTCTCTTTGTAGTCAAAAAGGTTAAATTGACCCCTTGCTTAGCACATGCAGGTGTTAAAATAACTAGTCACGTAGCTATTTAAGTAACTAGTTCCCACCCTAAATGATGGATAAAATCACTAATTCGGGACTGTCTCCTAGAACTGCTGGGTACTCATGTGCTCCAAATGAAGTAGTGTAAGATTTTTTACTGCTATTAAGTACTTATGGTTTTGAGTCAATTTCTGGACTCGAGGCCTCATTATAAAGTCTGTAGAACTCTTCGATCTCAGAACTCTTTCTTGTTTTATTTAAAAAAAAAAATTTCAAAACATTTATACAGTAAACATTAAAAAGGATAGTAGTTAGGTACATATTAAATAAAAGAAAAATTCAAATTAAAATTAAAAAAAAAAAAATGATTAAATGTAAAATAAAATACAATATTTTTGTAGCAGTATAAATATTATTTGTAGCATTTGTAAAATATCTTATCTTAACTAAATAAAAATAATAATAATAATAATAATTAAATATGAGCAACCTTATGCGATGTATGAGAAATTTGTGGCACTTGTAAATATTTGGAATTTTGTGGTGGTATAATTAAATGTGAGACATGATGGGTGGTATGATTCGAGTTATGTTGCTGCTGGTGACCATGATGATGATGTGGCTGCTGTTGTTGTTGGTGGTGATGTTGATGCTGATGATGGTGGTGATGTGGCGGCTGGTGTTGCTGATGTGATTGGTGTTGATGGTGCTGGTGTTGTTGGTGATGATGTTGCTGTTGGTGTCCATGATGTTGAAAGACATTATGTGGTTGCTGATGTAAGGCAGTGGGATAACGTATCTCATCGTATAAATGCGAATCCATGCTGCCTTTACGTGATTTGGGTGTGACCACCGAATATAAAGACTCTTTGCGTGCATAGGCATAGGGGGTGGGTGTGGGCGTTTGCGAGTTTAACGAGGAGGTATTACTAGGTGAATCATACAAGTCGGGTCCTGTTAGAAGAGTAATTAAAGTTTGA
Organism: Calliphora vomitoria; assembly: GCA_942486065.2. Classification (NCBI taxonomy): domain Eukaryota; kingdom Metazoa; phylum Arthropoda; class Insecta; order Diptera; family Calliphoridae; genus Calliphora; species Calliphora vomitoria. The sequence goes on along the minus strand of OW818030.2, from coordinate 15,600,289 downwards.
AATATTCATTCATTAATACACATTATGTTAACTAAGAATTTACATTTAATTAGACACTTACATACCCTCGATTTTATTGCGTACCATTTGTGTAAAGGCTGGCAAATCGGGCAAAGGTTTCAGAAAACTTTTATTTAAAGTGCCTGCACCGCTTACTAAACCACTGCCACCCATTTCTTTTAAATGCTGCTCATTCGTATGCGGTGGCAGGGGTGGTGGTGTTATAACTATGGGTGCATTTAAACCGGGTATTAAGCTGACATTGCGTGCAGCCAAGGCTGCCTCCACTTGTGCCTTTTGCTGATGATAACGCCGATAGACATATAGAAATCCTATACCTATAGCCACCATTATAATCAACAATATCACTAGGAGAGTGGTCAATAAACTATTTTCATGATCGGAATTGTGATTTTCGGTGGATTTGGAACTTTCATCCATATTCTTGCTGGTGTGGATGCCAAAACCGGCCAAATTTATTTTGTCCTCTTGAGTCAAATTATGCTGAGGCTGTGAGCCAGCTGGCCAATTGGTTATGACATGTATTACATCGGGGGTTTTAGCACCACTGTGTAGATTCTCCAATAAACCCTGGCCCTGTTGATGTACAATAATCTTGGGTGTATGCGGGGGCTCTTCCTGTTTTATCACTATAACCTCGGGTATCGTTTTAGCCGTGGTCAATTCTAATATATGAGGTGCTAGGGCAAAATTGATGTTGTCTGTGGTGGTGGCTATGGTTACTATATTTTTGGCTATACGATCTAAATTGTGAGTAATATTGACAATCGTTGAATTGAGTGTGGCAATCATGACATGTGTAGCATTGGGTGCTAAAGTGGGATCCATGGGATTGTCACATACACCTGTCTGAGGATGACACAGTTTAGAGTCACATTCACAGGCCTTGCGGCACATAACACCATGCGTACCCATGGGACAGGGTTGTTCGCAGCTGTTATAAAAGACACATTACAAAGTTTGAAAGTTTTGTTTAAAGTTTATTTCATTTTGTACTTACAATTCTCCCGTCCAGCCTATGGTACAATGACATATGCCTGATTTATTATCACAAGCAGCACCATTATGACATAGACATTGATTTTTACACTCCAGACCCCAATGATCATGATCGCAGCCTGTAAAGATGAACGCAAATTTAAACATAAAACTCTATAGACATTTGGTCAATTCACAAGGTCTCCTATCATGTCATAATGTACTAATATTTCACGAATCGGCGGCTTGGTTTAACCGACTCTTAGGCGTTCGGCACAGGTCTCTGCTGGTTGGTTACGATAACACAATACACATAGCATACAGAGTATTATTATTTTAGGAAATTTTTAGCTTGAAAGGCAATAACAATATTTTTAAACCATTGTGAAATATTAGGACATTACGACATGATAAGAGACCTTGTGAATTGACCAATTAATTTTTAAACAGAAACTTACGTTGCGTACAATGTTTGCCCATATAGCCAGGTTCACAGCTGCACTCATCGGGTTTCAAGCAATAGCCACGACCACAACCACCTCTGCAAACCGGTTTACAAACCGTATCATTGATCGATATATTGCCCTCATAACCAGCGCAACAGAAACGTATGGTGCGTGTCTTGGTTAAATTCTGCAAAAAGTAACATAAACAAAATGTTAAATATAACAGATCATTTCATACAATAAGCCTAAAGTTAGGCTATGAATATTAAATACATAAAATACATAAATCAAATATACAAAGTTTTCATGGAAACTTTATGGTATTTGATTCTATTTTTCTGTATTTACTTAAACAATTAAAATATCTGATGTTTGTTCATGTTTTGTGGTACAGTTCAAGTAGTATTTTATTTATTTATTAATTTAAAGAATGCTGGTAGTCATCATCACTTCTTTGTCTGCCCGGCCTTTGTCATTAATGCTGAATCTGATAAATTATTATTTTGATCATTTTGATTATTAGTCTGTGCTGATGTTTCTCATTGTGGGTAATTGTTGCATAAATTAATAAGCAGGAAATTTCAATGAAGTTGCAATCATCTGATTTTATTTTCTGTACTAAATAAATTCTTTTATAAATTACTTTTTTATGTGCTTGCGCTTTTATTTTTTGCATCTTGTAACAAAAGGCAAAAAACAATGGAAAAATTAAATTGATAATACGCATGTAATGTATTTGGACAATAGGTCAACGGCTCTTCATTTGAAGAGTTACATTCCAACGGAATTATAAGCTAAATTGTGGTAAAATATGACAACTGCACTGGAGAGTAGTTATCTCTTAATTGTAAATTTAGTTTAACAAAATTTATTCTTAAATAAAGAAAAGTTTTTGCAAAATGGTAGAAAACAGGTAATTTCTAACCAAATACTTAAGCTACGTATACACGGTTGTCATATTCTTACAATGTTGTCAGAAAATGTTCAAAAATGGTTACCAAGCATTTGTTTCAATATAAGTTCTCATGGTTGTGTTAACCATTTTCTGAGCATGTTTCTGACAATCTGACAACCGTGTATACGTAGCTTTAGTACTATTTTATATCGAAGAAGTATAGTTCAGTTAATGTTATAAACAAATTGACTAGTAGAGAAGACTAGTATAAGAAGATAAGACGTACAATGTGTCAATATATAAAAAGTTGTGTCAAAAAATTTATAAATTTTTAATAATTAAAAAATTAATGGAAATATTTAAAAAAAAAACAAGTAAGAAAGTATGGTCGGTCAAGCCCAACCATATAATACCCTACACTAAGTAAATGAGCAAAAACATTTTTCTTTCAAGAATTCAATAATTTATATTCGTGAGTGATTTTCGGAAGTGGGCCTTATATGGGAGCAGATTATGGACCGATCACCATGAAATTTGGTCATGCGATTAATGTCTATAGGAAAGTTATTTGTGTCGCATTTTATGGGTTTACCAACATTTTAAGGAGATTTATGCTCGTTAAAGTGATTATCGGAAGCAGGCCTTATATGGGAGCTATAACTTATTATGGACCGATCATAATAAAATTTGGTGACATGAATTTCGTATACATAAAACTTATTTGGAGAAAAACTTGTGTAGATACCTATATAAATTAAACATTTATGACCGATAAAGTCCAATTTCGGGAGGACATTTGTATGGTGGCTAGGTGAAATAATGGACCGTTTTCAGCCAGTTTCAATAGGCTTGATCATTGGGCCGAAAAATTGTTATGTACCAAATGTATCGAAATATCTTTAAAATTACGACCTGTACTCTGCGCACAAGGCTTACATGGACAGCCAGCCAGCCAGCCAGCCAGCCAGCCAGCCAGACGGACGGACGGACATCGTTTAATCGACTCAGAAAGTGATTCTGAGTCGATCGGTATACTTTAAGGTGGATGTTAGACTAATATTTTTGGGCGTTACAAACATCTGCACAAATCCTATATACCCTCTCCACTATGGTGGTGTAGGGTATAAAAAGGCAAACTAGTTTTCAGGCCAAGAACGAATCAAGCCAATATTCCCTTGGGAAGTATATCCAAGGGAGAGAGCGTTCTACATCGATCGAAACAAATAGTAATCGGACGGAGCAAGGTCTGGACTATAAAGCGGGTGAGGCAAATCTTCCCAACCGCTTCATTCTAAATAGTTGTTACCATGTATTTCTTCATGTGGCCAAGCGTTGTTATGGATGATTTCAATGTATAGCGTTCAAACATCATTTCGGACATGCAAAATCATCTTTCAAGTTCACTCGGCTTCAATTCGTATTATACCGAATTTATCTGCTTTTGAATAAATACTGCTGCTTGCAAACTTTTGGAAATTGCTACTTCAATAGCTCCCAATGATTTTCCAAGCTCTTGTTGAGTTTTACAACAATCTTTATTTAGTAATGCCTCCAATTCTTGGTCTTCAAACTTTTTTGTCTTTCGTGTCAAAATCAATGTTCAAAAGATACGCCTTCTATTGTAAATTCCTCATGTTTAAGTCATAACACGCAATATTTTACAATTTTGTAAATCTTTTAAGTCGTTGTTACAATATTTTAATTTTGTGGCTTATCGAGTTATTGCATCAAGCTCTTCATATATACATCTAACATACACCACCATAGTGGGTGTAGGTTAGCGTTTGTGCTGATGTTTGTAAGGCCCAAAAATACTAGAAGTATACCAATCGGCCCAGAGTCATTTTCTGAGTCGATTTAACAATGTCCGTCCATCCGTCTGTCTGGCTGGATGTCCATGTGAAAATTGTGCGCAAAGTAAAGATCACAAATTTATAGATGCTTCGATTAAATTCGGCACATATATTTATTTGGGCCCAAAGACGAAACCTGTTGAAATCGATGCATTATTTCACCTAGCCCCCATACAAATGTTCTCCCGAAATACGATTTTTTTGATCATAAATGTCCGATTTATATAGGTATCCTCACAAAATTTCTCCACAAATAAGTTTTTTGTATAAAGGAAAACCCGTTTCCAAGTTTTTGGCAGATCAATCCATAATTGATTTGTTTATTTCAAAAAACAGTCAAGCAACAAATTATTTATTTTAAGTTAAGCTAAGAAAACCTCCTAGCAACCAAAAAATTACTTTTACAAAATTGATATTTATTGACTGTTTCATAAATATAAAACTTTTTTATCTGTATCACTTGGCTGGTTTCTTAAACAAACAACCATCACTATTGTAAATTTCATACGAAATATTTTAATTTTATTAGGAACTTCAAAAGTAAAATGACAAATTAACATTTTCAAGAGTTTAACATCCTATTCATATATGGAGGATTTCAGGTCAAGTGAACCAACTTTTGATATCGATGCTTTCCGAAAACTCAAAAATTGTATCATTTGAGTTACAAAATATTTATTTTGATTTTGACCAAATAGGTCTTCAAGGAAAATATCTTTTTTTGAAAAAAAGGCAAAAAAAAAATATTAAATTTTTTTTATTTTTTTGTATTTTTTTTCGAAGGATTAAAGAAATATCTATCTTAACTATTTGGGACACATTTTGCTAATAACAATAGTTAATAAGTTACATGGATAAGAAAAAACCAGGGACCGTAACGGTTATAAGTGATATCAAAAAAGTTATTTTATAACAGTTATTTTGTGACTTTAAAAATAAAAATCCATCTAAAACAGTTATTACTAACGTAAAAATAAAAGTTCTCATGAAACTGTTAAAAGAAGACTTTTAAATAGCCGTCATAAATAAAAGTCATTTGAGGAGTTTTATTTTTTCCGTCAGAAAAAAAACTCATTTGAGGAGTTTTATTTTTTCCGTCATAAAATTAAAGTCATTTGAGGAGTTTTATTTTTCCCGTCAGAAAATAAAAGTCATTTTATGAAAATTTACATCTAAAGCTTGCCACCGGTCAGATCATTGCAATTTGTAAAGCACCTTGCATTGCAATTGAATAAATTTTCATTAAAATCAAATCAAGTGGGATTTTAATTTGTAATTTTTTGATTCCTATTATCAAATTATTGTTGTTTTATATTCTTAAACAAATGAATTACTACAAAGATTATATCAGATAGATTCAATAAAGAAAGATACTGAAAAAAGTAGAAAATAAACGAAAAGAGTTTTATTTTCTGACGGGAAAATTAAAACTCCTCAAATGACTTTTATTTTATGACGGAAAAAATAAAACTCCTCAAATGAGTTTTTTTTTTGACGGAAAAAATAAAACTCCTTAAATGACTTTTATTTATGACGGCTATTTAAAAGTCTTCTTTTAACAGTTTCATGAGAACTTTTATTTTTACGTTAAAAAATAACTGTTAAATGTGGAGTTGAGATCATTTTTGTAATATCATCATAGATTCTGAAAGAACACGTCAATACGAATCTATTGGTATATGACAATATAGGTCGCTGTTGACTCTAACATAGAGATTTTTTGATTTAAAATTTTCTGGATAACCGTTATTTACGGTCCCTGGAAAAAACACCTGTTTGGCCAAAGTGTCAAATTTTGACCTGCTCTAACTCAGAGAGTTCTCCACCGATCTTGTCGATCTTGTCTGAATAACTATCCAATAGGACTAACCCAGGTGCAAATTACATTAGTGCAAAGATATCGATTTCAAAAGTTGGTTTACATGACATGAAATACCCCATATACATTTTTGTTCTGTGCATTCTGCTTCTTTTGTAGGCCATTGAAAAATATTCCCATAAAATTGTTCACCATAAGGCCAACAAAAATATGCAGTATAAAGCAATAGAGCTGTATAAATACCAAAATTTACATCAAGGAATGTTTCCAAAAAAGGATGCTTCCAGTCATAAGACGTCCTAATGTGTCCACTTATTTTTGACCTGACTTGGCATTCTGTCACTATGGTAAACAAGCCCTTGAGTGGTACAAGAACAATAATGTGGTATTTGTATCAAGAGAGGCAAATCCTCCAAACTGCCTGGAGCTAAGGCCAGTGGAGAGATATTGAGCTCTTGTTAAATAAAAATTGAAGACCACAAAAAAGGTGTCCAAAAGTGTGGTAGATTTTAAACGGAGATGGACTACATGTTCGAACAAAGTGACAGAAATCACTATAAAAACCTTAATGGAAGGGTTTTCGGAAAAGGTGCATAAATTCATCATTTCAATATAATAATTTCAATCAAATAAAAAGAAAATCAAAACTGTAAGTTCAGTGGATTCATTTTCATTAACATATACATATGTATGATAAGATTTTTTCGATCTCAGTCCTTATATCGACTTTGCTATCTATAGCAATCCAGAATATATATACTTTGTAGCGTCGCAAATGAAAAATGTAGAAATTACAAACGGAATGACAAACTTATGTATACCCTTGCCACTCATGGTGAAGGGTATAATAAGTTGTAGGTGAAAAGAAATCACGCGACTTATGTTCATGACAATCGGTTCATAATTGTCATAAGGCCCAGTACAGAAAATTACTCCAAAAAAAAATTATTGAAATTTTCAAATAAAAATAATTTGCTTGTATACTCAGTGTAGGGTATTTTATGATTGGGATTGACCTACAATACTTTCTTACTTGTTTTACCGAAACAGAGGAGAAAAAAAGGTAAACAAAAACTTTTATAGAAAAAGTCTTAATTTGTTTAGTGTCACAAAAGCTGTTTCCTTGCCCAAAAGAGGACAGAGAATATTGATGAAAAATCGTTTCGTTTCTAATATATTTATATAAGTTATACCAAAATACAATTTAAATAACTCAACACATAGCAACTATATATTTTACTGTCATTACAATGTTTTCATGGCGACCATTCACTTATTTTCAATCTAATACATCTACTAAATAAGTATTATATCATTAATTAATTGAACACCTATGGTTTTTCTCCCCCAATATTTTATATGAATTAAATTGTTATTGTAGCATAACTTTTGTTTTTTACTCTTATCTACAGCACTAAACTAAATATTTTTCACTTTTATGAGTTATTAACATTAACATTACATGATACACTCAGAGCCAATTCCTTTCAATCCGAAGTAATCCAATATAAGTTATATGTGTATTAAATGTGTATTAATACTTACTACGCCACCACTCTCAAATTACAATCAGTCTAAAAATCCAAAACTTACATAAGTCCATTAAAACATTATGTATGTAGTTCGAAATATATTGGCCCAGGTGCTCTAATATGCAAACAGTTTTATTTTCCATAGATTTCTGTTAGCATTGTATTACAGAAAATGAATGAATTTGAAAATGAAAATGAAAACAACACATCCCCATGCCACAACAAAATTTTAAGCTGACATATAAAAAAAAAAAACAACAAACTACAAGAAAATATGAAAAATATTTTTTTAATATAAGCTACTAAGTACCAAATACCACCAACTACCTCTTTACTGGTTACTGAATACACGAGTACATATTTGTTAACGCTGTGCATTCACTTTTATTCCTCGTGATATACGCAGCCTAAAAAAAAACACAAAAATCTGTTGCATTTTACTCGAATGAATGAATGGATGTACTTTTTATACATCACATAACTACAACACATGTGATGTGTTTTTAGACATTTGTATGATGGATACAAAATCAAACACACTCCGGCCAACATATTTATACATATTTGTTTTCTATGACTGACACCGTGACATAATTTTTTGTAATTTATTTAATTTTTTTTTTTTTTTTTGCAAGTTTTTGTTTCAGCAAATAGAAAAAAAGGTTTATTAGAGACGAGTGAAATAAAGAGTAAAACAACATCGTTATTAACGCATTTTTTTGTTTGTTGATTACAGCATATGAAAATTTAAATTAACATAGTTTTTGTTTAAGGAACCAGTTGAATCCTATTTAAGTTTTAAGTAATGGGCGTCAAATAAATTTACAATGTTTTTGATAAATGAAAAAAAGGGGGAAGTATAGCCAAGAGGAATATATAATAAGTAAGAGTGTTGTATTCGAACGAATCCATCAATATGTGACAATAAAATATTTTTCTGATTTAGGGGTTATATGGGGTCTTAGGGTCAATTATGGACCGATCCTCACAAAAGTTGGTAGAAAGATTTAGGTTCATAATAAACATGTTTATAACCAATTTCATCTCGATATTTGAAGACAATTAAGAATGTTCATTTAATTTTCTGAGGGGGACCTTGTCTGGGGACTAGGAACAAATATTCCCCGATTTTCGTCATATTTTACAGTATATTTTCAGAGCATTTAGAACTAATTTGAGCAAAATATTATCAGGATTGCCGCATATGCAACATATTTATGTCTGCTCAAACAGTATTCCGATGGGATATTTGTATGGGGACTAGGTGAACTCATGGACCAATATTTCCCATTTTCAATACCAAACAAACATTATGAACTGAAAGAAATTTGTTTAGTCTCTTAGCTCATTTCGTTCTAGACAGACAGACGGACGGAAGGACATATGAAGATCGTCTTAGAATCTTATTAGGACCCAGAATGTATATAGTAACTAGCTGAACCCGGTCCGCGTTGCTGGCCTATAGAAAACATCTGTTTTATATTGCATCTCAATCTCGATTTTAATATACAGTGTCGGAAAAAGTCGGTGATCCAACCTTCAATGTTAATACATGTGGTGGCAGTCCGGCTGGTTCCGATGAATTCAAAAATTCAGTAGGATAATCGATTTGTATTTTATTGTTTCGCTAGGCAGTTCCAATTGTATTTGCTTATTGAGCTTGTTTAAATCATGATTTGTTGGTGCTAAAATTGCATATTCCCACAGCCAATCCCAGTTTTTGTAGTTGGTTGTAAGACTTGTCGACAATGGCTAGAATATTCATTTGCATTTAGCAGAAGATCGGGTACGAAACCTAATTTGTTGGGGGATCAATTAAAATTTTTCCATTTCCGATATTCAACAAATGGTTTGAGAATGTTTCGGCAGAAGGATATTGCAGCAAATGCACACGCATGTTGGTTGATAGCGTTCGGCTTCTGTAGCTTCATTTCCAGTGAAATTAATTTGAAGGAACTTCGCATTGGGAAGCGGGAGCAATGATTCAATTCTGTGGTACATTTGGTCTTGAACTTTAAAGGTAGGCATGAAGCCGACATCATTTGAAGCATGAGTTGCACTTTTGGATATTCTGCAAGAAGTGCTTGGAAATAGGATTGGCGCCGGAAATGTAACTTAGAAGAAGCTCATGCGGCTCAATAACTTTACCGTTCGAACAGCACATTCCCTGGGATTTCTTTGGGAACTTCAGCAATGTTTGTTCATTGCGACAATCAGTACTTCCTTGTGATTCCTGGTGTCACCGTACTTATTGTAATAAAATACCGGTTCCCATTCGGGAGCGATTGGCTTCTGCAGCACTCGATGAAGAAATATTTGTTTTTGGAACCCAAATAACTCTTATGTAAAAATATGAGACAATCAAGGTCAAGAATCTAGCACAATATATCCTCTCATCAGTTGTGAATTCGATATCAGCCACACTATATGTGGATTCGGGTGTGTTTACCCTACATCACCATAGTGGAGAGGTTATACTGTCTGTTTGTAACATCCAAAAATACTTGTCTATCAGCCACCTTAAAGTAAATCTATCTAGTCCGTATCTCTTTCTGAGTCTATTAAATGATGTCCGTCCGTCTGGCTGTCCATGCAAACTTGAGCAAAGTACAGCTCGCAATTTTGAAGATATTTCGATAAAATTTGGCACATGCATTTTTTGTCCATTGAAACTTATTAAAATCTTTCCATTATTGCACCTAATCCCCATATAAATATCCTCTCGAATAAGGTCGTTTTTCTCATAAATATCTGATTTATATTTATAAAAAAAAGCATATTTAAAAATGTTGTGCGCATCGATTCATAGGTGACCATAGTTTCTATATAAGGCTTAATTCCAAAAATCACATTAACGAGCATAAATCTCTAAAAATGGTTAATATCTACATTAAATTCAAAACAATTAAGTTCTATATTGATGGAAGTAACGCGTCTAAATTGCATGATGATCGCCCCATGATTAGTCATAGCTCCCATTTTAGGCTCACTTCCAAAAATCAATCTGATCAACAAATAATATGCTCGGGAAAATTTTATTCCCCTAAGTACATCCCTTTAGGCCCAATCGTGCCTTTTAAAACATTTCTCTATTTTTTATCTTTTCCAAAAAATAAGATCAGTTCATCGTTCGAGTTACAACTCTTTCCGCCAAGCCATTTCTTCAGGTTTGGAAACAGGAAATACTCATTCGGCGTTAAATAATAAGTTAAAGGATAAGTTAGATGAGGAAACAATTCGCAGCCCAATTCATGGATTTTTGCATTGGAAACTGCACATGTGTGTAATCTTGCATTGTCCTGGTGAAAAATAACTTCTTTCTTGACCAAATGCAGGTCGTTTGTTTTTTCAAATCCACATTAAATAGAACCAATAAGTTGGCATAATATAAGCAATTGAGTGTTTTACCTTTTCGAAGGTAATCAATGTGGATTACTTTATTGGCTGACAAACGTACCTTAGCCTTCTTTGGCGCCGACTCACCCCGAGAAACCCACTGCTTTGCCAGCTGTTTGGTCCCTTGTGTATTGTGGTGGATCCTCGTTTCGTCCACGGTTTCCTATGGTGGTTGAACAATGCCAAACACTCCTGCGCTGTTGTCACACAATTGAATTTCTGGTGGATTGTGATCATTTAAAATTGAAGATACTGAGCCATTGCCATGGCTTCTCTCGAAATTTCAATCTTCGATCGGCATTTTTTTAATTGTTTCTGGGCATCCAGAACGTACTACACTTTACAGCCACAACGAAATTCAGTAAACCACTTTTTACCATTGAATTAATAGTGCGGAATTCCCATAGAAAAGGGTTTTCCAACAAGATGTGTTATTTTGAATCACCCGGTATTTCGGTAGCTGTCACTTTTTGAAGCTTTTATTCTTTGACATTTGACAAGTAGAAACTATGCCATTACTAAAAATGGAACGATATACGCTTCAACAAAACATTGAATTATTAAAATTCACTACAAAAATGGTGAAAATATTTCAGTCACAGTTTGCTAAACTAAAGCATTTTTGGGTCGTCGAGCTGTTGGGACAAGTTAGCGATCTGAAGAATAAAACATGTGCACTCTCGCTCAAGAATAACTGAGAATATTGCTGCTGTAGCCCAACATGTTGAAGAAAACCCAGGTTTGTTCATTTCTCGTCGTTCTTTGGAATTGGAAATTCCACAAAGGTCATTGTAAAATTCAGTTAACACAATAACTCAAGCCGGCCGAACATCAACAACGTCGAGTCTTTGCTCGTTTACGGGAAAAGTTTCCGGACCGTGTTATCTCTCGAAGAGGTGATCACAATTGGCCACCGAGATCTTGTGATTTAACACCCTGCGACTTCTTCCTTTGGGGCCACGTGAAAGATAAGGTCTACGCCAACAGCCCAGCGTCGATTCAAGACCTCAAAGATAGAATTCGTGAGGCTATCGAGGACATAGGGCAGCCAATTTGCGATTTGGTTATGGAAAATTTCATGAAAAAGATATGGTCCTGTAAGCATGGTCGTGGTGGCCATTTTGGGAAGTGTACCTTATCTTCCTGTTAATAATGACTACTGCACTCCCTTACCCTTTATCGACAGACGCTTCTCTGTATCGTTGGTGGATACAGATGGCTCAAAATCTGCGGCTGGGGTGGGTGGTGGTGGCTTCTATATTCTCCATTTTCGGAAGAGAGTGTGTTTCAGGTTACAGGATCAAAGTGGTGTAATTCAAGCTGAAATTTCAGCGATCAGAAGGGCGGTACACTGGATGAAGTATTATAGGCTATTTGATGTGAATATCCGAATCTGTACTGACAGTAAGCCTGCTATTAAATCCCTATCTGGTGTCTCTTCGACATCCAGATTGGTACATGAATGCCGGGTATCTCTTAACGACATGGCGAGACATTCTAACCTGGAGTTATTCTAGGTGCCGGGTCACTCTGGTGTACCTGGCAATGTTATTGCGGATGAACTGGCCAAAAGAGGCTCACGACTACAAGTTGATGAGATAGATCCCATGGTCGGTTTACCATACAGCGTAACTTATTTGAGTCCGCTCATCTCAGGTGGACTAATCTAACAAATTGCTCGATATCGAGGCTCACATGGCCCGTTTTTGACCAACACAGGTCAATGTCCCTAACGGGACTATCACGGGCTAGGCTGGGAGCTTTGATATCAGTGCTTACTGGGCACTGCTTGATTGGTGTGCATGCCAGGAGACTTAACACTCCATATAATTACTTCTGTAGAAGTTTCCATAATGAAGACGAGGAGGAAACGGTTGAACATCTCCTCTGTCTTTGCCCAGCTGTGCCCACTGTGGATGTCAGGAAGATAGATTCGTTCATTCGTGCGTCAGGTTGGTTCGGCACTGAACCCATTTCCAAAATGTGAAGGACCTCTTGAGCATCTGATCATGATATTTAGGGTATCACAAAGGGACCAATTTATGGACCCAAGTGAGCTGGTTAACACTGGCTGCCTTTAAAATCTAACCTACCGAACCTACAGAACCATTTGTTCTCCTACCGACTATTTTACAACATCGAGAAACCTTCTTTGTTCTTTAAACAATCCTTTTAGTAAACCCCGTATTTCTTGGGGATACTTCCCTTATTACTACTTGTTATTTCACTTACATTTTATTTTGTCTGTAAAAACTAACAAATATTTTTAAATTATATAAAAAAATGTTATGGGATTTTCTTTGGTAAAAAGGTAAACAAATTAAAATGATTTCTCAAACAAGTTTCCAAACAATTATTTATATATTTTCATTCAAACAGAAAGAAGAAAATATTTAAAATTTAATTAAATGAACAACAATTTCGCAATTTTAATTAATTTCATTTCTTCATTAAATAATATACTTTTTCACATTTTTTTTTTTCGAGCTCATAACGATTTGATTACTTATTTTTAATACTCTTTGTTGTTTTTTTCTTTGCTTTGTTAGTATAATTTGTAACAAAAATTACTAAATCTTAAGGCTCTAGTTTCTTAAATAAAAAAAAATACTATTTATTTCAATCGAATTGGGTAATAGCTGGTAATTAATATTTGTTTGGTACAATTTCAGTTAGTTACATTTTGCTGTTACTTCATTTGCAAAAAACAATTGCCATCATAAGACGGCTAATAAGCAAAACTATAATATTTACTTAGGAGTTTACTTTATGGAAGATTCAGATAATTCAAACTGCAACAATAAATATGTTTAGTATATAATATTACCAAAAGGCTACCGCAACCGTACTTATTTTGTATTTTTTTTTTTTTTTTTGTTTTTTGCGTTCATACAATCTTATGAGAGTAGTACGTACCTACATTTTGTATGCGTAACTCATATGGTCTATTGGGGAGTTTTGTAAATTCATGTAATTTAAGATGTTTCCTCATATCTAAGGTTTAGTTAGCTAGCTGCATACATACTACTCACTTACTTAGATACTAAAATTATTAGATAATACTTAGTCTATCTGTCTGTCTGTCTAGGTATCTAAAGGTTTGAGTATAGGGTAGTTAGTTTCTTTATGTAGTTTGCCGATTTTAAAGTAGAAAGTACATTTTATTTATGCTGGCAATTAATAATTGCATAATACTAATTGTAACAACATTATAAAATTTAGCAAATTCTGAGAATTTTGGCTTGCCTCTCTAAAATAAAATAATTCAAATGGTTTAGAAAAACTCAAATGTTTGTTAAATGTAAAATATATAATAAATACTTATAAGAATAACTAGAATATATTGGTACATTGAAATAGCTTTAGGAAAATCTTCAAACAAAATAACCATAAGAAGAAGACCAACGGTATCGAATCGCAAGATCTCTTTAGCCAGTTTACATCCCCTCCACAGAGATGACCATGCCCTCAAATCCCTTGTACAGAATATCAAATGTGGAATGAGCTGTGTATCACGGAGCCCCGTCCTGTTGAAATCACATGTCTTTGGTGTCCCAATAATCCAATTCAGGATAAAAGAAGTTGGTAGTCATCGACCTATGGCCTTCGCCGTTGACAGTGATAGCCTGGCCAATGTCGTTCTCAAAGAAATATGGACGACGCACAGTAGCGCCTATAGAACAAGTGAGGTTGCAAAAATCATTAAGTTTATGTGAAACTAAAAAATATTGAATAACCTAGTTTATAGGAAATTGTCCTACAATTTCAAATATGCTACCCTAATTACAATCAGATTTTTAGTTCAGAAGATATAGCCCTTCAAAGTACACTGATTCTCAGTGTTCAAGTAATTCAGTGTTTAGGCAATTTAGTCCGCTTTCAGATACATTATATAGAAAACTGGGTAACGGATCGCAATTCTTTTTGAATCTATTCATAGATAGATCTATTTATTAAGAAAATAATAAAACAAATGTAGTGTTTTCTTTGTTTTTGAACAGGTAAATCGATATTTACCAACTATAAATTTTTTCAATATTTCTCAACTTTGATGGAAAATAAACAAAAATATAAATTTCTATATTTCTAAATTTTGAAAAATACAGTGTTCCAAAAATGTGTTGCATCCATTTTTTAGGCAATTTATGACACATAACCGTGAAAACCCATTACATATACCTTCTTTTACGGATTTTTTGAGCAATATTTTACAAAAAAAACTTAAAAATAAATTAAAAAATAGTCTTTTCTGAAATAATTTTAAAAAGAAACATAAAAAATCAAAAACATTTTTTTTTACTTCCAATAAAATTGGTTTTTGTTCAAATGACAACTTTGCAAACCCATAAGTGAAATAAAAGGGGGGTCACACGGCATGTATTCCATATGTATTGGAACATGTATTCGATACATATGGAATTCCATGTGTATGTCAAAATTCACGTTGTACATACGATTCATAATTTCCACGTTCACACGTACATATGTAATTGCATGTGACATAACCTCTATTAGTTTATATGTTTGTTGTTTTTAACTATATATCTATTTTAAACATTTTTAAATCACAATAAATATATTTAATGCAATGAAACTTATTTTATTGTGATTTTTTTCTTCTGTTTTTTATTTTGCACTAACACAGTGTTGTATTTCAAAATACACATGTTAAACACACGAAAATAGAACATGCTCTAATTGCCAAAAATGTCATAAGGCATACACATGTATTTTACATACACAAAGTTTCATATGGATCACACGGTATGTATATGTTTACATGTGGAAAAATGTCCCAATACATGTCACAAAACACATGCAATACATGCCGTGTGACCCCCCTATAAGTAAAACATTTTTCAAACACTCATTTCATTGATTGATCAATTATCTATCATATGCCTTTTAAATATTTTGATTATCTCATTTGGTTCAAAAGTTATGATTTTTGCAACGAAAAAAACTCAAATAGCGCCACTGTGCCAACGCAAAATCCACACCAAACAGTGACTTTTCGGCATGTATTGGATGCTCCTGGATCTCATGTGAATTGGTATCGTACCAAATTCGACAATTTTGTTTGATGACATAACCATTCATCAGGAAAGAGCCTAATAGCATAAAAAACAATTGTAATCAATTTTCATAAAAAAAATTAGTTGGTGAACAAATTTGTTTTCCCTATTTTGACCCATTGTCGTTCGTTGTAATATGGCGTTACATACGTCATTGTTAAGACCTTTGAAATGTTATTTATGGGCCGATATAAATAGAAACGTAACCATTATAACAGCGAACAAATTGATGTTTCACTCATATATGTAAGTTATGAGGGGGCTTCGGAAAGTTGATTTCAACGGACACGGCTATATCGAAGCTGCTATACACAATATAACCAACCAGAATATATATTATTTATGGGGTCTCAAATAAAAAATGTAGATATTGCAAACGGAATGAGAAACATATATATACCCTTACCACTAGGGTGGCCCATAGTTTGTACTTTTGTGATTTTCGATGTCTAAAATTGTTTTCCATTTAAAAATCAAATGCTAAAAACGCATTTTTCATCCAACATTTTTTACGAAGTTTTTTTTTCACCAATTTTTGTTCAGCAAAAGCTAAAATTCTGGATCGATATAGATGCGGAACCACGAATTGTTGTTGTTTAAACAAAAGCTGTCAGTCTCGCAGTAGCTTTCATAGAGGAAGGTTGTGTTACGCTAATTTTTAAACAGACATTTTTTGACGAAAACTTTTTTTCACCCAAAATTTTTGTTTCAACGAAAAAAGGTCTAACAGTTATGGGTAAGGCAAAAGAAGTCGAACAACTCATTCGAAGAGCACCGAACACATCTATCAGAAAAGCAGCAGAGTCAAAGCTGATGCCAAAGTCGTATAAAGTTTAGAAAATTCAAGATCGCAATGCGGTAAAGTACAAGCGAAAAAAATTGAGGTAAAATTTTATAAAAAATACACCTGTTGTGTGGTGGATGGTGAAACTTATGTCTGGCAGACTTTTCACAACCTCCGGGTCAAGATTTTTATGTGGCTGATGGACAAGGTAATGTTCAAGAACAATACTGGACAAAAAAACAAACAGCACAGAGTGCCTTCATATTTCTGGCCAAATTTGGAATCATACCACTCTGGAAAAAAAACCATTGAGTGGTATTCAAACAATAATGTAAATTCTGTACCACTGCAGCCAAATCCACCCAACTGTCCAGAACTTCGGCCTGTGGAAAGTTATTCCACTCTTGTAAAAATAAGAATTAAAGAACACAGGAAAGATATCCCAGAACATGTTCGATTTTAAGCGTAAGTGAACCACCTCGTTCAAAAAGGTAACTTATACAACTAAAAAAAAGTTTAATGGGAGAATTCCCAGAACAAAAATAATAAATTTATTTATTAATTTATTCAACTTAATACAAGTATACATTTTTTCTGACTCCCTCTTTATGATTTTTATGATATATTTTGTCTTTAAATTATAATGGCTTGACGATGTCAGAAAACTTTCATCTTTTTATATTTAAACAACTATGGGTTAATAAAATGCTGAAACTAATTTACTACTTCGATACTTAAAACACGAAACTTCCAAAAAATTATGCAACCTCTAAACGTTATCCGATTTTTCCCAAATTTTCTTGTTCCTAAATCATCGTTTGTTATCAGTACCTCCCGATCGTTATAATAAAGAGGCTGAACATTCTAATTCAAATCAATATTTAGTGTCTTTAAATATTATTGCATACAATAATCACACTAACGATGTTATTATGATTTTCAAAATGTGTCACGTTCGCTATTGTAAGTATTTTATGTTAAAGCAAATATTATTATTTTAATAAGAATATATAAAAGGGTGTCGAAAAAAGAAGGAAGCAACAACTCGATTAAAGTATTAAGAATACTTCGATAAATCAGCTAAAAAGACTCCGTGAAGATAGATAAAAATTGCAAAAACAAATAGAAAGCTGTAGTATAATACCGAAAAAGTTACATGATAGGAAAAAAAACTGATCTAAAGAAAAAGTTATATTGAAGCCTCATACCAGCAGCCTCATAGCACAGTGATAAAAACAATACTGAAGTAGAAATACCTGGGAAGTTATACTATTTTAATGGTATGGTTTATGAAGTATAACAAATATTTGTTTTAATTTTTTCACCAAAAACAAATAAAAAAATTCTGAAAATGGAGAAAAAATTGTTCTTTCCTAATCCGCTGAAAAACTTAAAACTTGTTTAAATATAAAATTTTGTAGGTGTTTGGCAAATTTTAAAAACTGATTCTTGTTATACTCGAAAATATCTATCAGAAAAATAGTAACATTTAGCTGTTTACATAATTAAGCAGTATAACAGTTTAAGGCGAGTATAAATGTTTTCAGAAAATGATAAAAAACTGTGTTTTTTAGTAAAAATAATTTTACATTCAACAAAATTCAAAAGTATTACAGTTCCAAGCGTGTATAAGACTTTATAACAGTTTTCAGAAAATTAAAAAAACTGTTATAATACTCAAAAATCTAATTTTTTCAACAAAAATAGTTTTATTTCCAACAAATTTAAGACCTATAACAGTTTTAAGCAAGTATAACAGTTTATAACAGTTTCCTCAAAATGGTAAAAAAAACTTTACGAGTACAAACGAGGCTGGAAAATATGTCGCGTTATCAATATCGCGTGTTTTATCATACGAAAGGTTTTATAAAAAGAATGCAAACATTTAAACATCAGAACATCAGAAAGCCATTTATTACATTACACATGAAAAAGTATTCCATTTGTTGTCACGTTCTTCACCCGATATTTATAGTTAATATACTAAAAACAACACTTAACATAGTACTAATAAAATGATATCGAAAAATTAAAAAGAAAACTGTTAAGATTGCTTAATTTTTTACTTCTAAGACGTACAAATGTCGCGTTCTTGATCATGGAAATGTAACCTTTTTACTCGTGGTAAAGTTTATATAAATAAAGCATTAACACTAAACTGGAACAATTGGCCTAATTTTGTAGAACCTTGTGCCGATTGTCTCGAGCCGAGCCGGAAGAATTCCCGATATATTGGTGTATGAATCATGTATGTAAGTTATTTGGGGGCTACGGAAAGTTGATTTCAACATACAGACGGACATTGCTATATCGACTTCGCTATCGATTCAGAATATATATACTTTGTATAATTAGAGGCGCAACTGAGAGAGAGTTGAGTGTAAAAATAATTACTGTCTCCCAAATTTGATGGCTGATAAAACAACAAAATATACCTATTCTATGGTTTTTACTTTATCTAAATTATGATATCTTGAGAGACAGTTTATCTATTATTTTGCTCATCCACCCTACTTTCAGCATTGTTAGAACTTCATAAATTCAAACAGAAATACAGCTCTCAATTTTTTTAATGAAATATAATCAAAAATATATATTTTCAATGATTTCATAAAAAAATATTGGAAATCTACTCATAAATGTTAACATAAGAGCTGATTTTGTGACAAACTACATTTTTCTCTCATATCAAATTATGAAACCTCAAAAATTACTATTCACAACCTATACTTAGGTTTATAAAAAAAAAAAAAACTTTCAATTAAATTTTATCTATTAATTCAGCTCGTTTAGCAAGACAATAAAATTTAATACACATGTGTTATAGATAATGTTCCAGTTTATCGAAAAATTGTATTATAATTGACACTGTAACTTTAAAAAATAAATAGTTTTTCTCCACATTACCTAAAAAGAAAACATTTCTTTTTATATCATATTTGGCATTGCAACATTTCTTTTTTGTATGCCAGCAAAACGTTAAAATATGCATCATACATTTGCAGACATTTCATATTTATCTATTTATTCCTTTTAAATTCAAGTGTAATTAGAGATGCTGTGTAGCAAAGTTTTGTAATATATGAAATTTAATGCAAACCATGTAAACGTATTTAATATTTCAATAGTTTTCTGGTGCAAAAAGCGAAATGATAACGGAAGTAACAAGTGCACAAAAAAAGCAAGATGATTAAAAAAGGAAGCAAACGCAAATAAGGTGTTTATTTGTGGCATAATATAAAGTTTCAAAGAGTTGAGTGGAAATGTAAGTTATTTGAAACAATATTTTAGTGAAGTTAAGTAAAGTTAAGGTTAAGGTTGGAGAGAGAAAATGAAAATTGTGGTTGAATTTTCTTTTAGCTGGTCTCTATCAAAGAGACATTTCTTGCAAAAACAATTTTTTATTTAAAATGAATGAATAACGAATTTATGTTATTTAAAGAGAAATTCTCAATTAAAAAATTTCTCTTTTGAAGAGAAAATTTCTTTAAGAAAGTATCTCTTTTAAAGAGAAATTTCTTTTTAAGAAAGTTTCTCTTTTAAATATATACATTTCTTTTAAAATATAAGGATAACTATTCTATTATCATCTCATTAAATGAGATATGTTCTATTAGTTAAATGTCTCATTTAATGAGATAGGTTCTATCAAGAAACTATCTATTGGGTGTATAACTAGAAAATGCAGAATTTTTTCAAATTTGTGGATTTTATTTTGAAACATTTGTACAGTATTAATTTACTCAAAGTACTGGCCATTGTTAGCTATGACCTTTTCCCATATTTCTGGCAACATATGAATTCCGAGCCAAAAAGAACTGCTCATCTTTTGAGGCCAAGAACGAATTAACCCAATTTCGGATACTCTGTTCCAAAGTGAAGCGTATAGCAGTGAGAGCGTTCTGCATCGTTCGAAATAAATACTAGTCGGACGGGGCATGGTCTGTACAATAAAGAGGGTGAGGCAGAACTTCCCAACGACTTCGTTCTAAATAATTTTTATTGTGGGCTTTTTTCGGTCAATACTTGCTTGAAATGGTATAGGTTCCCTGTGATTGTCTGATCAGATTTCAGTAGCTCATAATAGATAGGACCCTTTCCCTACCATATGTATATAAAAAGGATCTCAAATACCATATTTTTTTTGCAATTATTTATTTTTGTTTTTGAAATGCTGAAATAAGTACACAAAATTAATTTTTTATTTTCAATATAAAATTAAAATAGAAATTATTCGGTTAAACGAATAATTTAAAATTAACCGATTAAATCTAAACCCCGATTAATTATTTGCTCGATTAACCGATTAAACCAGCAACCCGATTAATTGAAGACCTTAACAGACAGCACAAATGAAAGTATTGATTCCACTTATGTATGTTTCAAAGACGAAACACCATCTCCGAAAATACATGACCAATAAACCGCATAAAAGGAGGATTAAATTGTTCGTCCTTTTTGATTCCGAATATTGGAACTACCTTAAATGTTTGGAGATTCTTAATTTCGTGCATCACATTCAGTATTTTGATAACTTTTACAAATCGAAGCCGCTGTTAGTCTATTTACGAGTCAGAGGAATTTATGGTTTGGGCACAATGAGAGGTACTAATTTCATGTTAATCGTGATTTGCTTTTGTGCAAGCTGCCGACCGACAGCAAAACGAACTAAGACCAGAGATGATTTGGCGTAGAATACATGATAATGATAGATTCCTGGGAGTCGATGTGAATACTGTTTTATGGAAGGATAACAAATGTGTACGACCGTCATCGACATATATAGGTATTGAACGTTTTAGAAGAATCAATCCTGGTGAATAACAATCAAGGGTTCCTTGGTGTGACACAAAGCTAAAGAAATTCATCGAAATCAACTGCGCCAAATTATTCGAGAATAGAATGATCGCATGGGTGGAATAGATCTCATGGATGGTCTCCAGGTTTGTTAGCATATTTAAGCTAAGACTCGCAATATTATTATTAGATTTGTCTACCATTTTGTGGACGTGTGCACGCCGATGTGGCCAATGCTTCCAACAATGTGTCCGATAAAGAACTGCATTTACAGCTTCCAGAATTCCGTGAGGAAATGTGATTATATATAAAATTTACCGTCTAGAATGTTTTTTTGCCTTAAAATTAAACCTTCGGTTCTATTGACAACATCTACTTGAATTTTTTGGCTACGCCGAATCTTATATACCCTGCACAAAATTATACTCTAAATTACAAATTTCAGAATATTTTTAGGTAAGTAAACAAAAATAAAAAAAATAAAAAATTTCAAAAATTGTTTTTCAAAATTTAAAATTTTTTTTTTCAAATTTTTAAAAAAATGTTGTTTTCCAATTTTTTTTTTTTTTAATTTGTTAGTGTAAAAAATGTATGACAAAAAAATTTTTGGTAAAAAAAAAATCGGGTTAAAAAATATTTTTCCGGATTTTGACCCATTGTAGGTCAAAATTACTATAGCCTTATATACATCATTGCAATGGACTATAAAATATCTATCATTATCCTGGACATGGCTATATCGACTCCGCTATCTATAATGATCCAGAATATATACATATATTTTATGGGGTCGTAAATGAAAAACGTAGAAATTACAAACGGAATGACAAACTTATTGCCACTCATGGTGAAGGGTATAATTATTGGCTTCATAGGTCTTGCCAGTTAGAGGGTTAAGGACACTTAAGGACACATATTCTTTGAGAATATGTCTCATTTATTGATAAATTTTCTATTAAGAATTTGTCTCATTTAATGAAAATGTTTCTACTAAAACAAGTTCTCTTTAAACAGCAATTTTATATTGAGCAAGTTTTTCTTTTAAAGAGAAATTTTAAGTTGGTTAAACATTTAATGTCAAAATTTCTTTTATACAAAACATAGAGAAATACACATAGAGTGGAAACTAGAAAAAAAAACTCAAACCAAAAAAAGTACAGCCATGTCTGTTTGTCTGTCCGTCTGTTGAAATCAATTTTCTGAAGACCCCAGATATCTTCGGAATCCAAATCTTCAATAATTCTGTTAGACATGCTTTCGAGAAGTTTCCTATATGTATATAAGGCTATAGTAAGTTGGACCTAAAATTGCACAAAAAACTTTTTTTTGTCATAAATTTTTTTTACTAATAAATTAAAAAAAAATAAATTTTTAAATAAAAAAAAAATTTTTTTTAAAAAATTTGAAAAAACTTAAAAAAAAAATTCGAAAAAAAAAAATTGTTTAAAAAAAAATTTTAAATTTAATTTTAAAGTATAATTTGGTGAAGGGTATATAAGATTCGGCACAGCCGAATATAGCTGTCTTACTTGTTTTTACTAATACCTTCTCACCACTTAGGATTTTGACAACTGATTTAGGTCTTTGTCAGCAGAGTTTCCGCTGTATGTGCGATAGGAAATATCTAAATTTATTAAATCTCAATAAATGAGAAATTTTTTATTAAGAAAAATTCTCATTTAATAGGAGATTTTAACTTGTTGCTTGAATTTATTGCAGAATTTTATAACTTTTATATTTGGTCAATTCAAAAGGTCTCTTATCATGTCATATTGTCATAATGTCATAATATTTCACAATGGTTTTTATTGCTTTCCAAGCAAAAAATTTCCTAAAATAATACTACTTTCTATGCTATGTTTAATGTGTTATCATAACGAACCAGCAGATACCAACGCCGATTGTCTAAGAGTCGGTTAAGCCGAGCTGCCGAGTCATGATATATTAGGACATTATGACAATATGACTGATAAGAGACCTTGTGAATTGACCAATTATTATTATTGTTTAAAAACAATTAATTTCAATTGTTTGCCAATAAATTAAGTATTTGTTATACATTGTATGGTTTGTTAAATTCTTTTAATTTCTTATACATTAATTAAATATTGCATTGACCATATTTAGTTAAAACATTTAGCACTAAATTTGCGAGCAAACATAAAAAAGTGTTTATTAAAAATAACCATTAAAAACGTATAAAAATGTTAAATTAAATGAAATAAAATAAAAAGAAACAAAACAAAACTTTAACAAAAAGATCTAATAAATTAAGCAGAAAAAGACAGCAACAAAATTTAAAGTAAACAAAAACAAAAATTATATAATAAACCACCTGCCTTAAATAAACATAAAAATCCAAATGTCCCAATCAGATCTTTTTTCAGACGAAATAAACTGGTTCAACACCAAATACATCCTAAAATGTATAATGATGTTTGTTTGGTTTTTTTTTTGTTTTTTTTGTTTTTTTTGGTGTTTTGGTACCCTATGGAGGGTAGTAGTGGTAGTTAGAAGGGGATGGTGTAGTAAGAGGGCTTGGCCTATGAGTATGTTTAATTCAGTAGAGCAGTGGGTGGGTTAAAGATATGTCGAAACTCTAATTATTATAGCAATGTTATTCAGTTTTATTTTCAGTTGTAATCTGTTTCTATTTTGATAATTTTTGTGAATTTCATTGAGATTCATGTTGTTTTGAGGTAATTAAACGATCGTACAGATCATTGTTCTAACTTCCAACAGTCTGTTTATTTGATTTATTTGTGTAACTTTGTTTGAGTTTTGTAGTATATTCTTAAAGTCTGGTCTGTGTTTGAAAATTGTCTTAATGATTGTTTCTTTTTGTTACACTTAAAACAAGTGTTGAAAAAGAATTTCTTTATTTAGAAAAATTTTAAACCCAAAATATTTGCAAAAAAAAAAAAAAAAAAAAAAAAAACTAAACAAATTTAACAACTAAGCCAACATTAATTAGATAAAATGGAAATAATTAAAACACAAAAATAATGACATTAATTAAAATTTTATTGATATAATTTTTTAAGAAAACAATTTCAATAAAAAGTAGGCAAAAAAATATATAAAACACAGCACAAACTTGCTCTACAATTACACATTTGTTTATTTCGAATTTGTTTCCAATATTTTATATATTTTTTTAAAAGCTGCAAATAAAATAAACGGGGCGACTAGACTTTTATGCATTTCCGGGTATTTAAGCGGTTTTTTTCTACTTTTCAATAAAGTTTTTTTTTTTTTTTTTTTGTTAAATTTTTCAATTTGAAACAAGTTTACCGCCAAAAACCTAACATTAAACAGTCAATAGTTTATTATAACATTTTGCTAGTTTGTTTTTCTTTTTACTAGTTTAAATGTGTTTTTTTTTTTATTTTCCTAAAAGTGGCTCAAAGTTTATAAATGTTGAAAACATTTCATAGCCAGTTTTTCATGATTAGCTGAGGCAGGATGTCTAACATATTTTTCAAAATTAGTAGAAAGAAAAAAAAACAACCTAAACACACACAGAAAATTGTATTGTATGGAGGTTTTGAAAACAAATACCAACATTATTTTACAGATATTTGCTTGTCTTTACAAACATGTTGTTGTTTCAACTTGTTTCTGGCTGGCTTTTGCATTATTTATGTCCATAAACTCCTTTTCAACTTAAAGTATAATGACCCGTTTATTTTTTTGTGTGTTTTGTTTAAGATTGGCTTAGTAAGTGGAATTGTAGGTGAAACCGTACTCTAGTGCCATGTTATGGGGAGAATATGAGTCAACTTTTAATAGCAGTAATCACATGTTTATATGGCTTAGTAACCAACAGAATAGGACAGACAAAATCATTTCGATTTAAAAGTAAGTAATAGAAAGACAAAACTGCAACAAACCTTATATAAACATTGATAAAAATCTCCCATAAACAGCTTTATTTATTAAAAATAAGCCCTTTAAAGCACAAGACCAGTGGTCGGCTCATTTAAACACCAGCAAGCTAACATGATCGGTAATTATCTTGTAAGCAACACGAAAGCCAAAGATATTTAAAATATTATCAAATAAGAAACTATAATCACAATCAATAGATCATATACCCTCAACTCCTTAAGCCGACCACTGCTCCAGAACCATGAAATCACTTCTCTCAGCCATAAATCAAGCTATTTTAACCACTTAAGTACTTAAGGAAATTTTTCTTAATAACTACCAACAGCAGCACTAGAAATCGAAAGTTGTCTGCTTCTAATTATAGTTTTTATGACTGTTGATGAAATAGTGTCAAAGTGGCATGATGCCAAACTTGTCAAACAACACTGACAACTATATATTTGCATAAAACTAATAAAACCATAAAAATCGCAAAACTTTTTTTTATAAAACAAATAAATTATTTTAGTTTTTAATTTTAACTAACTAAATTAAAGCAAACAATAAACCCAACAATACAAAAAACATTTAAAAAACGATAAATGCCCAAAAATCGAAATGACTGATAGCAAACCGGCCGTCAAAAGAATAAATTTATTTAAATTAATGAAAGTTGTTTAAAATAAAGAATTTTAAAGTTAGAAACCTATAAAGTTTAAAAATTTAAGGAAGTTTAATTTTTAATATGAAAAAAAAAATTTCAACATTTCCTATAAAAATAATTTAGCTATTAAATGAGAAAACAATTTAAAATTTCTCTTTAAAAAAAAAAACTTGCTCAATATAAAATTACAACATAGTTAAAGAGAAGTATTCTTAATAAAAAAAATTCTTTTTAAACCAGACTTTGTTTCAGTAGAAAATTTGTCAATAAATGAGAAATATTCTTCAAAGACAATTCCTCATTAACCCATTAACGGCAAGTAGAAATATACCCAAGAATAGAATAATTTAAAAAAAAATTCTAAAAAATTCTAGGAGAGCGATATTAAAAATCTTCTTTTGGAATAGATAAAGTAAGAATCGAGCTACTTAAAAAAAAATTTTCGGTAATATTAGGTCATGCCTTGGTGGGGCAACTAGTGGGCCAAAGTTGAACAATTTTACAAAATCACAAAATTCAAAAATAAATGGCTCTAGAAAAAGGGGTGGTGGAAGCCCCCAATGCCCTCCTTGTGTCTAGTAGTCTTCGATGTCCTCTATCAGTAAAAAAAAGTACAATACAAAAAAACAAGTTTCAATTGCACCCATCTCTAGATTACTTAGGACCAGTAAAATGACGACTGCCTCCGCCTAGCAATACCAGGTAATGTGTAAGTAACTACTGTATCTACTCTGCTTTCCAACGAGTACATTCGCGACGAACGAACCAATACATACAAGTTATAGTCAACCAGGTGTTTAGACAATACCCAGCAGTTAATCAGTAGTCAATGTATCCCTTATATATAGTATTCGTCACAAATGTCTTATCACTTGGTTGACTCCAATTTATATATATTTTGGTCATTTGACACGTATGTGCTCTTTGTGGTGCAGATAGAAGACAATTGGTTACTTTATACATCCCAGGTAATCTAGCGTGAAGACAGTAGTCACTTAAGTGTCTCTAAGTAATCTGGAGTGTAGTCACTTTAAACGTTTTGTGAGTAATTGGTTCAAACTGGTTTTATACAAATCGTATTGATATAATTCTCATACACATAATTTTTTATACCCTTCACGTTCGTGAGAAGGGTATATATAAATTTGTCATTCCGTTTGTAATTTCCACAATATAATTTTCCGACCCTATAAAGTATATATATTCTGGATCCTTATAGATAGCGGAGTCGATTAAGCCATGTCCGTCTGTCTGTCTGTCTGTCTGTCTGTCTGTCTGTCTGTCTGTCTGTCTGTCTGTCTGTCTGTCTGTCTGTCTGTCTGTCTGTCTGTCTGTCTGTCTGTCTGTCTGTCTGTCTGTCTGTCTGTCTGTCTGTCTGTCTGTCTGTCTGTCTGTCTGTCTGTCCGTCTGTCTGTCTGTCTGTCTGTCTGTTGAAATCAATTTTCTGAAGACCCCAGATATCTTCGGGATCCAAATCTTCAATAATTCTGTCAGACATGCTTTCGAGAAGTTTGCTATTTAAAATCAGCAAAATCGGTCCACAAATGGCTGAGATATAAGGAAAAAACCAGGACAACCTCGATTTTTTACCTATTTTTTGACCTATATCTGGATTACTAAGCCCTTAATATAGACAATATGGATATCAAATGATAGATATTTCAAAGACCTTTGCAACGACGTATATAAGACCATAGTAAGTTGGACCTACAATGGGTCAAAATCGGGAAAAATTTTGAACCAGTTTTTTTTTTCACCAAAAGTTTTTTTCGCTAAATATTAAAAAAAAAATAAATTTAAATTTAAAAAAAAAAAAAAAATTTTAAATTTAAAAAAAATTTTACATAAAAACTTAAAAAAAAAAATTCGAAAAATATTTTTTTTCCAAAAAATGAAAAAAAACAACTAAAAAAAAAATTGTTTACCTAAAATTACCTAAAAATTTTTATTTTGAAGTATAGTTTGGTGAAGGGTATATAAGATTCGGCCCAGCCGAATATATCTCTCTTACTTGTTTTTTTTTTTTGCTTAAGTATACTGATATCCCACGTAACATAGCATGAAGTCAATAGTCACGTTAGTGTCTCTTAGTAACCTATAGTGAAGTCACTTTAAACGTTTATTTTGTACTGCACTTTAGAAAGTAGTTATTTTACCCACCAGCAGTAATCCATTGGAGAGTTGTCGAAGAAAGTTTTGTTTACAAGCTATCGTTTATTGGACTGCCTGTGATATGTCTTCTAGCTGACTATTTGAGGTCAATTAGGACTCGTACATGTTAAAATTACTAGTTATGTAGCTGATCAAGTTACCACTTAGGAAGCTAGTAAGGTAACTGACGTTTTTTAACCAGTATGTGAATCCAATGCGTGGACTACTTTGAACCAGCTATTAGACAATCTCATTGTAGTCAATAAGGGTCAAGCACGTGTTAAAAAACTTGTCACGTAGCTATTGAAGTAACTAGTTCCCACTCTAAATGATGGGTAAAATCACTAGTTCGGGACTGTCTCCTAGAACTGATGGGTATTGCAAATTTCTGTATTTTACGGGTGTATTGAGTCATTGTCAAACTGCTGGCGACTGTTAAAATTTCTCTGTCCTTTGTGTGTGTACGTTTATGTTATATTTCTTATCAATAAAATTTTTCCATTCCTCCTCAGTTTGTTATTCATTTGTGAAAACTTTATCAGAACCCCTATTACGTTACCATGTTACTATGGTTTTAGCAATATTCAAAGAAAAATTGAAAAATTAGTGGTGTAGAAATTCCCCATAACTCTGTATATTTTCTATATGTTTCCTGAACTTTCTCTTCATTAATAAAAATATGGTTCTATATCAGTGATGCGCGTTCATATTGTTCAGGTTACGAAGATTTTCGTGAATTTACACGTACACAACGCGATTGTAAACAGAACACACAACAAGAGCGTAAAAAATACAAATATTTCATTCAGTTGCTTGACAGCATTCAACGAAGCAGATGTGCTGCGAATATTTTATTTTTTTAATTATACATGCACATAAATTAAATTTCTCTTTTTGCCTATGAACGTTCTATATTATGGAGACCGATATTTCCATTATTGTCAACGGTCAAGATACAACTTTAGATATTACAAATACACCCAGTCTCAGATTAGTTATTTGAATTTCATCAGACATTATAAATAATAGTTTCTAAAAGTATCAACCTTAACTGATGGGCAATATCGATCTACCTGGCGTTTCCATCATAATTTACCTCATCTATTTATAATTGTAAGCCAACAACTGTTGAAATTTTATAATGTAAAAGAATTTTTGCTAAATTTTAGAACTTTGTCAATGTTTACTGACCTCTTATTGAATTTCTTTTACTCTAACAAAAAATGGTGAAGTCACAAATTTTTTATCAAGCAACACTGCTGACATGACAGACATATAATTTGAGGGGTCACAAATGAAAAAGGTAGAAATTACAAACGGAGTCCCTTAATTGTAAGCAAACATTGAGAAAAGCAGTAAAGATGGCAAAATTGCTTTACCAATGGACTTAGTAGAAGAGTTAAATTTTTTTTTTTCAAAATTGTTTTTCAAACTTTAAAATAAAAAAAATTTTTTAAATTTTTTTTTTTCCGAAATTGTTTTATTTAATTTTTTTACAAATTTTTTTTGGAATTTTTTTTTAAATTTTTTTGCAATTTTTTAATAAAAAAATTCGGGTTAAAAAATATTTTTTCCGAATTTGACCAAATTACTATAGCCTTATATACATCGTTGCAATGGACTTTGAAACATCTATCATTAGATATCTATATTGTCTATATTAATGACTAGTAATAAAGATATATATCAAAAAAAAGGTCAAACATCGAGGTTGTCCGGTTTTTTCTTTATATCGATCCAGAATATATATAGTTTGTGGGGTCACAAATGAAAAATGTAGAAATAATAAACGGAATGACAACCTTATATATAACCTTGCCACTCATTGTGAAGGGAATAAAAATTAATATAAAACTTTTCGAGTAGGAACAATTTTGGGTTAAAGTCACTTGAACTAATCCTTATTATACATAAGACGGAAAAATATGTCGCGTTATGAATATCACGTGGTTAATCATACAAAAGAATGCAAATATTTTAACATGACAACATCAGAAAGCCATTTAATGCATCACAAACGAAAAAGTTTTCTTATTGATGTCGCTTTCTTCATCTGATGTTGACAGCTAATATACACAAAACCATACTTAACATAGTACTACTACAATGATATCGAAAGTGAAAAAGAAAATTGTAAAGTTTTCTTAAATTTTTACTTCTAATGGATAATGGAAATGTTACCTTTCACTCATGTTGAAGTTTATATATGCATACTATTGACATATTTTCTTCAAAGAAAATTTTTTATTAAATGAGAATTTTTCTTAAAAGAAAATTTCTCATTAAGTGAGATATTTTCTTAATAGAAAATTTCTTACTAAATGAGAATTTTTCTTAATAGAAAATTTCTCATTAAGTGAGATATTTTCTTAATAGAAAATTTCTTATTAAATGAGAATTTTTCTTAATAGAAAATTTCTCATTAAGTGAGATATTTTCTTAATAGAAAATTTCTTATTAAATGAGAATTTTTCTTAATAGAAAATTTCTCATTAAATGAGAATTATTCTTAATAGAAAATGTCTCACTAAATGAGACTTATTCTTAATAGAAAATTTCTCATTAAATTAAATTTTTTTTAATTGAAAATTTATTTATTATAACTTATTTTCTTTAAATAAAATTTATCGTTAACACAATTTCTTTACACCATATTCGAGAAATTGATTTACCCACCTGGACTTTAACCACTTCTCTCATTTCCGTTTTATAATTCGAACATCTTGGTGGAAATTCCAAGCACCATGTGGCCGTTCTTATCTTCACTGGCTGCATAGAAGGCGTACGCATTTCCTCCATATATTCCTCTTCTCTAGTGCAAATATGATTATTCTCCAAAGGAGTATTGGAAAGCACGGCAAAACTCTCGGAATTATTTTGTACTGGCGTGTTAAGGGAATCAACAAAATTCTGATTATTATTACTACTGGCCGAATTCAAGGTATCACTTATAATGCCCGCCGTTAGATCGGTATTGATTTTTAAGCCATCATTAGCTTTTGAAAGATTAAGCAGTATTAGATTTAAAAATATTAAAATTTTTAAATATTTTTTAAAAATCGACATTTTGGCAATAAGAATTTTTTGAAGTTTTTTTTTTTTGTTGGAATTTTTTTAAACACTTAATTCTTTTTGGAGATTTTATTAAGTAATTATATTTTTATACTTATTTGAACATTTTTAAAACACTTTCACTTATTACTTTAAATATGAAAGTAGTTTTCTTCCGTTATCAAAAATTTTCACTTTCAATGCGTCTGATACGTTTAAACTTAATCGCTGTATTCTATAAACTGATCTCTAGAACAGTATTTTTACAATTTTACGATGTGAAATAAAAATCATGTCGCAACTACAACAACAAAGTTTTTTTACATGTTGATTGTTCTAAAAAAAAATAAATAAAATTTACAAAAAAAAAAAATAAACTACTTACTCTCTAAAATGTCTCCAAATTGAACAAAAAATACAATACATAAAAAAAATACAACTAAAAAGTTGAACAGCGCTGCCGTTTATGCGTTTAATCTGTGCGTCGCTCTGTCTACAATACAATAACAAAACCAAATACAACAACATTAACAATAAAATCACATTTGATTACATTCAATTAAAAAAAAAATTTTGTACACAGATCATCATTATCAGCAACAATATGTGGAAGATCATAATGATCGTGTTCATCAAACAAGCATTGTATTGTTTACGAGAAACACTTTTGTATTATTTGAATGAATGATGTTTTGTATGATAGTGAAAACAATAATAACAACAACTGCAGCATAGATGCAACATAAAGTGACAGAACCGAACAACAAATTTCAGATTTCTTCTGATTAAAGAAAGAATTAAGGATAGAGAGCTTACTGATATTGAGGTAACAAAAACTATTCAAATTTTTTCATTCTACAAATGGTATTTTTTTAAATTTCTATAAAAAGGAACTTGTAGGTATTTTTTTTTTCAAATAATAGTACTTTTTGAATATTTTATAATGATGGACCTAGAAACACGAAATTAATACAAAAATGTTTCATTGTTTTTGTTTTTAAATAAATAAACAGTAATTTGAAGTTTAATTGTCAGGAAGTACTCGTATGCAAAAGGAAATCTTAATAAGTATATTTTTACAAATCGATATGGTTTTAGAGAAATTGGATGAATTATTGGATGAAAAAGTTTGTTTTTCATTTCTAAATATTGAATTTTTAAATAATTGTCGGTTTCGGTTTTAGGCCTTAAAAACCCGCGATTTCGGTTTAGGTTAAAACCGAACACGAAACTCTAGCAATATCAATGCCTCCCAATTGATGCACGAAAAATTTAATAAGCTGTCTATACCGCTCACCGTTTACTGTAACGTTCTGACCATTGTTATTTGTGAAGACGTATGGACCAATGATTCTACCGGCCCACTTTAAGTTTTTATAGATGTAATGTTGTTTCGAACATGGCAGTAATTCAGTATCACTGAACAAAATTTTCAAATAAAGGGTGTGTGAAAATTGGAGCTACAGGTTACGCTATGTAAGCGCTATTTACGGCGGCATTAAATATTAATGCTTTAAGAATATCTAATAAATTAAATTTGATCGATATAAAAGTCCTTTTTCCCTGTTTTATTTCAATTTAGAACTATAAAAATATCGACAAAATTTCTGTAAACTTGAATTATCGAGAAATTTTCTCTTAAAACATATATTCTCGACAAATTTTCTCTACAAACTGAGTTACGGAGAAATCTTGTCTAGAGAGAAGAGTTATCGATGAATTTTCTCCAAAGAGAACTACTTATAGACAGATTTTCTCTAAATAAAAATTAGACAAATTTTCTCTAAACTGAAAACTTTTTTTAATGGAGAAAATTATCACCAAATTTTTTCTAAAGAAAATAAGTTTTTGATAAATTTTCCTAAGAAAAAAACAATTAATTGATAAATTTTCTCTAAACAATCTGAGTTATG
The DNA here is from genome assembly GCA_942486065.2 of Calliphora vomitoria. NCBI lineage: Eukaryota > Metazoa > Arthropoda > Insecta > Diptera > Calliphoridae > Calliphora > Calliphora vomitoria. The sequence continues at coordinate 15,567,044 of OW818030.2, read as the reverse complement.
GAGAAATGTTCTCTAGAAGAAAGGTGCTGTCAATTAATTTTCTTTAAAGAAAATGTATTATCGATAAATGTTCTAAAGAAAACTTTTAAAACATTACTTTAAACTGTAAACATAAACTAGAGCTGCTAGTTTATGTTTACAGCATTCCCAATTTAACAAAAAACAATGTACAGAAGTTTGGAAAAGTTTGGTGTCTTGCCCTGTGTTATCAATAAATTTTCGCTATAGAAAATGTATTAAGGAGTGAGATCGAAAAATTCTTAACATACATATGTGTTAATAAAAACGAAACCACTAAACTTAAAATTTTAATTTTTTATTTGATTGAAATTATTGTATAGTATTAATCACTAGTGATAAAATTTTGAACTTTTTTCGGAAACCCTTCCATTAACGTTTTTATAGTGCTTTCTGTCACATTGCTCGAACAGGTAGACCATCTCCATTTAAAATCTACCACACTGTTGGACACCTTTTTTGTGCTCTTCAATTCTCTTTTAACAAAAGCCCAATATCTCTCCACTGGCCTTAGATCCGGGCAGTTTGGAGGATTTGCCTCTCTTGGTACAAGTACCACGTTTACCATAGTGAAAGGATTCCAAGTCAGGCCAAAAGTAAGTGAACAAACTAAGAAGTCTTATGAATGCAAGGATACTCCTTTGTAAGCATTCCTTGATGTAAATTTCTTTATTTATAGAGCCCGTTGTAACAAATGATTGGCTTCTTTTGCCGCAACTGCATATTGCTTGCCACACCAAGAACTTTTTGTGAAATTTTGTCTGCTTTTGGGTCCTAAACTTTTCTTCAACATTCCCTCGAGCATCAGCAACAGAAAATTTTTGACCAGGAAGTTGCGAAAAATCTGCCAGAACGTACGTTTCGTCATCCATTATGCGGTAAGAATATTTTTTTTATAAAACTTGACTTCAATTTCCGTGCTCTGTTTTTTGGCCTCTAAATTTTTAGCAGAGTTCCTGTCAGGAACTTTTTGAGCCTTGTATGTTTTTGAACCTGCATTGGCTTTAACTTTTTGTACCAAATAGTCCGAGCACTGAGTTAACCGGGCTGCTTTCCTATCGGATGTGTTGGGAGCTCTTTTGAAAATGCTTTTCTTTTTTTTTTTGGCTTTAGAAACATCATGTGGGCCATTCTTTGTACCTAAACCAGGTTTTCTATCAACGGAGAAGTTCTCCCGGTACAGTTAAATAACATTGGAAACAGTTTGACGGCAGACCTTTGAATGCTTGGCCAACTTTTTGTAGGACCAAGTTGGGTTTTGTTGAAAATATTTAATAATTTTAGTACCCACTTTTTTCTGGTCACTCATTTTAATCAGATTAACAACAAATGAATATAATTGACATTAAACATAATAACTGATATGTTTTACAAAGGTAACTTGATAAAACAAAAAAAAAAATCAAATAATACTTGGGTTTAAAATTTGAATGAAAAACGCGTGTTAAGAATTTTACGATCTCATTCTTTATATCTTTGAAACTACAGCTGTTAGAAAAAAACTAATGACGCCATCGTAACCAGTACTCCCAATTTTAAAAAAAAAAAAACTATGTACAGAAAGAAGTCTGGAACATTTTGGTGTCTTGCCCTGTGTTATCAATAACTTTTCGCTATAGAAAATGTATTATTATCAAATTTTCTCTAAAGAAAACAAGTCATAGACAATTTGTCTGTAATGAAAACAATTTAACGACAAATTTTCTGTACATGTAGGTTATCGTAAAAGTTTCTTTAAAGAAAATTTTATATTGAAGTCTTGGGAGAAAATATACCTAAAAAGGTATCTAAAGAAAATGCATAAAAAATCAAGTTTCTGTGAAAAAATTTGCTAAGAAATTTTCTCTGAAAAAAAGATAATATCAATAGAGTTAAGAAGTTATCGACAGATTTTCTCTGGAGAGAATGTGTTATCGACAAATATATTATGTTTTACACCCTACATCACCATAGTGGGGAGGGTATATTGGATTAGTATTGTCCTAACACCCACCTCAAGATCATTTTCTGAGTGATGTCCGTCCGTACGTCTGTCCGTCCGTCCATGTAAACCTTGAAATCAAACTACTGGTCGCAATTTCAAAGAAAATTTGGCACAAACTTTTATATTGCTTCAAGGACGAAACCTATTTTATTTGGTTACAATCGGTCCATTATTTCTCCTAGCCCCCATATAACTGCCCTACGTGGAAATAGTCATAAATTGCTTAGTTATAAAGATATCCAAACCAAATTCGGCACAAATAAGTTTTATATAAGCTGAACTCACTCTACCAAATATAGTACCGATTAGTCTACAATTTTCCATAGCTCCCATATAAGCACTATTCTCGAAAATTTCATTAATGTGAATAAATCTCTGAATTATGCTAGTATCCAAATAAAATTCAACACAAATATGTTTCATATATACGCATCGGTGCATAATTATTCATAGTTCCCATATAAATTTTTAAAGAAAAATGTATATAATCATATAGTTGGTGTAGGGTATCATATGGTCAGGCTTAACCGACTATACTTTCTTACTTGTTATACCCTTCACCATGAGTCGCAAGGGTATGTTTAAGTTTGTCATTCCGTTTGTAATTTCTACATTTTTCATTTGGACCCCACAAAGTATATATATTTTGGATCGCTATAGATAGCGAAGTCGATGTCCATCTGTATGTTGGAATAAACTTTCCGTAGCATTCAAATAACTTACAAACATGATTGATACATCAATATATCGGGAATTCTTCCGGCTCGGTTGCTGTTTAAAATCGAGAAATAGTTTAATCCATTGATGTGACATAGCTGGTCACATTACTTTCTTCGGCAAATTTTCTTAACTTACATTTGCTTTCATAATTTGTTCATGATTTTTTTTTTCTACATATGATCCCCATTATCTTTTATTTTACTCATGTCAATCTCATTTTACAATTTACTTACTCAATTTAATCATAATGTTTATTTTGTTGTCCATATCATATAAATTAAAAAAGGGTAAAGGGTGGTGCTTTTACAAATCAAAAAAACAAAAAAAAAAAACTGCTTTGATAATTTCTTTAAAACTTAAATTACAGAACTATTTTCGTTCGTTTTCCTACAAGTAACAGCTTGTTAAAGATTCTTGTCACATTTTCCAAAAACAAATTGTTAATGCTGTTCATGCTTTCAACTCACTTAAAACAAATAAATAAAAAAATTACTTGAAAAACAAATTTAATTGAATTAAAACTAGCCACAACTTACAAATACAATATATAACTAAGCAAAATCTGTAGTCGTAAAAGCAAAAACATAAATAAACTGATAGTAGAACACAACTATCCCAAGATCACTTAAGAGATTAATGAACCATAATGAGATGGCTGTACACTTTAAACATGATGTTGGAATAGATACCATACATATGTATGTTTTTTTTACACCCACATTAACTTAACTACTTACTATATAGTTAGTTGTACAATTGGATATAGTCACTAGAGTAAGTGCAAAAATATATAAATGATATAAGTTAGTTTTCTTCTAAATAGTCATAAGATTAGTTGCAGCTAAAACGTTTTAATACTCATAAATTATTTGCACCATAAAAGAAATTAAGGTGGGTGAAGTTTTATTTGCGGAACTATAAAATTATTAGCAATTGTTAGAGGATGATGTTATACAATGAAACTTAGATAAGTAGTTTGAATTTACTTGCTACAGCAACAGTTTACTATAAAAGTAGTGTAAGCATTTCATGTTAAAATGAGTTTCTGAAATTTTCTTTAAAACAAAATAATAAAATTTTTCATGGAAACTATAGAAAATGTTTTATGGTCTAATTTTCTATAAAGAAAATTTGAATTGGAGACATTTTCTTTACTGAATATGTTTTGTCGCATATGTTTGATAATTAGGAGATGAAAAATCATTTTGAAACATAATTTAATAACATTTTCAAATCAATGTAATCTGGGTTACAATAATGCCAGATAATTTTTTGTTGCATCGACTTAATGAGCGCGAGAACAAAAGGAATAATAATCATATCTTGTATTCGTTTTTATACCCTTCACCATGAGTGGTCATTCCATTTTTTATTTCTAATTTTGTTCATTTATGACCGCATAAAGTATATCTATTCTGGATCGTTATAGATAGCGGAGTCGATGTAGCTATGTCCGTCTTTCCGTCTGTATGTTGAAATCAACTTTCAGTAGCCCCAAAAAAACTTACGTAGAAGATTCATACATCAATAAATCTGCTATTTAAAATCGAGAAAATCGGCTCACATATGGCTGAGATATCAGTAAAAAACCACTACTACCTCGATTTTTTACCTATTTGTTATCTATATCTGGATTTTTAAGTCATTAATATAGAGATTATGGATATCTAATAATAGATATTGCAAAGTCCATAACGCCATAGTAATTCGGACTTATAATGGGTCAAAATTGAGAAAAACATTTTTAAACCGAGTTTTTTTTTTCACCTACAACTATTTTAACCAACAAATTTTTTCACCTGAATATTTTTTTTAACCAAAAAAAAATGTTGTTGAAGATTCAGCACAGTCGAATATAGCTCTCTTGCTTGTTTGAAATAATATCATCTTCTTAACGCATATTTTGCTGCCTAATTAAATATCCATTACAGCTTAAATTCAGAACACATTATATTAAGTAGTTTGTGTGTAAAAATTTTAAAATTCGTGGATGTAATCTGACTTCATTAACTATGAAAAATTTTCAAATACTAAGGTTTCCACCAATATCAAAAACTTATATATAATGCTTATATTTACTCTTCAGATGTTCCACAAACCTTGCCCACTTTCAAAAATTTTACCGCTTTTTCATATCTTGCATCAAGCCGGTCTTGCGTGATGAAAATACGGCAACGTGATGGGCCGGATCATACTGATAATGATTTGGCCATTCTTCGCTATTGCAGCACAATAGAGAAGTGTACACTTGATCATACTTTTTTAACGCCAATTCCTAAAAATAAAGAGGCTAACAACCCTGAAAATGATCGCCCAATTGCAATTTTTCTGCACTACCATCTTGTTATTTATAATCCTACAATTTACTCAGCGACCGGCAGTATGGCTTCCGTATGGTGTCGTTCCATTCACCGTTTTGGTGAAAGCAAAGTGATGGCTTTAGATATTTCTAAGGCGTTTGATAAACTCAAATAAAATGTCCGCAAACACTACTACGTTTATCCTTCCTCCCATAACCTATTTTTCGTAGTTCCAACATAATGCATTGCATGAGTAGGGGTTATTTCCTGAGTGGTTAGGTTAGGTTTCCAGGCAGCCGCGAAGTGAAGAAGATGATCAGATCACGAAGGTCCAGGCAATAGGTCCCTTTGTGTTACCTGAAAGTAGAAACACTGAAAAAGAGAGACACAATAGATACGAAAAAGAGAAGGGTACAGTCAAGATGTGATTAAAGATTGAAGAGGAAGAGATACGAAAGAGCAAAAGTGAGAGGAGCTTATTAATTGGTCACTCTGTAGAGATCCCCATATCTGGTCTGGTTAGCCAATTACTATTATTTGTAAAGGCATTAATGCACTGTAGCCGCAAATTCGAGAGCTCAGTAAGACTAATTAGGGAACGATGTTCCAGAAACCTTATGCGTAGATCTTCCAAAGCCGGACAGTTTCAAAGAAGATGAAAAATTGTCTCATCCTCCTCATCGTTTTGACAATTTCTGCAGAAGTCGCTGTAGGGTAAGTCTCCACGCGTGGTTGCCAAAAGTGCAGTGTTCGGTAATGACCGCCACCACACCACTCGCCAAATCATCAGCAACACAGTTGCCTGTAGTATCTCCGTGTCCAAGTATCCCTGTGTGGTGGTTCAAGCAAAAACAAAATGTCTTCCTTAAATAGGTCTCTATGGGTCTTAAATACTTGACTTAAATAGATATTTACACACATTTTCCTCACAAATAAATTTTATATACAACTAAATCACAGCTACAAATTTTATTCTGATCGATTCATAATTTTTTCTTTTTTATTCTTCTTGGACCAGTACTCAGGGGATGACCCCTACTTATGCAAAGCATTGTGTTGGAACTAGGAAAATAGGGTATGGGAAGGAGGAAAGAGGGAGTAGTGTTTGTGGACATTCGATTTGAAATTTCCTACATTGAAAATGACTGGAAACACTTCAGCGGAAGTGTTTCCTAAAGAACGAATATTCCCTGTAGAGTGTTGTGCGATCCACTGGCCAATCGACCACAAAGGGATGTATTCTTGATAAAAAGCGTGTATAACGTAAAAATCTGCGGGTGTCAGGAACAAGTTCCCTAATTTCATCAGAGCACATTCTATTGTAGTGTCGATAGAACAGTGAAACGCAGCACACATTGCGACGGTGCTCCAGCGAATCAATAGAGTTGGATACCCTACTGTCACCGATAATCACCTTCGCCCTCTCCTGTACGCGGTCGAGAAGCTCCAAAATAGACTTTGAAGCACCGGCCCATACATGGGAGTTGTATTCCATTTTCGGTCGGACATTGATGGTGTAAATAGTGAGGAGATCAGATGGAGTGAAGTAATTCTTACACCGTTTCAGAAATCCGAGACACTTGAATGCTTCATTCGAAACTTGATAAACGTATTTACACCACTCATAAATACAGATTAAGCGACATGGTATGTCGTTCGTTTATGTGTCAACATGCAACACTGAGTCTTGCTGGCATTGAAAGCGACCCTGTTCGCACGACCCCATTCAGAGATTGTCAGAAGTTCCCGATTAAGGTAATCATTATCATATTTTGCCTCATTGCCCAATCTCCGACAGGCTTGGTCTGTAACTAAATGAATATGAATGGCAAATGTTGCTGTCATATGCAAAAGAATAAATTGGGTTGGAAGTTTGACGTAGAAGGTCATTTAGAAAAATAAGAAATAAAGTAGGAGAAACAACGAAGCCTTGCGGTACCTCTGAATTTATCCCATACATAACAACTCATATAGTTCGATCTCTGAGAAAGCTCGATATAAATCGATAGAAGTTGATAACGACACCAAAAGCAATTAGATTTGCTAAAAGCGCACTATACCATACTCTATCAAACCCTTAGAAATATCTAGAGCCACCACTTTACTTTCGCCAAAACGATACCATTTTTCCGATAGGAAGGTTAGGAAGTCTCCCGTAGAGCTTACTCTACGAAAACCATACTGCCGGTCGCTGAGTAAATTGTTGGATTCTAAATATTTCACAAGATTGTAGTTAATCATACTCTCCATAACTTTGGAAAGTGCAGAAAAATTGCTATCGGGCGATAATTTTCAGGGTTGTTAGCCTCTACGTTTTTAGGAATTGGCGTTACATTAGCAACCTTTAAAAATACTGTAAATACGCCGGCACGGTATGAAGTGCTGAAAAGCTTAGCTAATGGACGAGCTAATGTCGAAGAGCACTGTTTCACGACCAGCGCTGGTGAGGACTGAGATCGAAAAATTCTTAACATACATATATGTTAATAAAAATCAAACCACTAAACTAACAGTTTTATTTTTTGTATTTGATTGAAATTATTATTACAATTTACAAAAAGATAAATATTTTTATAGTCACTAATGATGAAATTTTGAACCTTTTTCGGAAATCCTTCCATTATGGTTTTATGTCACTTTGTTCGAAAACGTTATCCATCTCCATTTAAAATCTACCACACTTTTGGAGACCTTTTTTGTGCTCTTTATTTCTCTTTTAACAATATCTATCCACTGGCCTTAGCTCCTTTTTGTAAACATTTTGTAAACATTCCTTGATGTAAATTTCGGTTTTTATAGAGCTCTTTGTAACAAATATTTGGCTTTTTTGCCGCAACTGCATATTGCTTGCCATACCAAGAACTTTTTGGGAAATTTTGTCTGCTTTTGGTTCCTAAACTTTTCTTCAACATTTCCTCGAGCATCAGCAACATCAAAATTTTGACCCAGAAGCTGCGAAAAATTTTCCATACGTACATTTCGTCATCCCTTATGCAGCTGGTATATTTTTTGTATAAAATTTGACTTCAATTTCCGTATCTGTTTTTGGCCTCTAAATTTTTAGCAGCGTTCCTGTCAGGAACTTTTGGAGCCTTGTATGTTTTTGAACCTACATTGGCTTTAACTATTCGTACCAAATAGTCCGAGCACTGAGCTAACCGGGCTGCTTTCCTACCGGATGTGTTGGGAGCTCTTTTGAAAATGCTTTTCTTTTTTTTTTTTGGCTTTAGAAACATCATGTGAACCATTCCTTCTACCTGAACCAGGATTTCTATCAACGGACAAGTTCTCGCGGTACTGTTTAATAACATTGGAAACAGTTTGACTGCAGACCTTTGATTGTAGGACCAAGTTAGGTTTTGTTGAAAATATTTAATAATTTTAGTAGGCACTTTTTTCTGGTTACTCATTTTAATCAGATTAACAACAAATGAACATAACTGACATTAAACATAATAACTGACATGCTTTACAAAGGTAACTTGATCAAAAAGAAAATCAAACAAGTAAGAGAGCTATATTCGGCTGTGCCAAATCTTATATACCCTTCACCAAATTATACTTTAAAATAAAATTTAAAAAATTCTTATTTTTAAAAAAAAAAAAATTCCGAAATTTTTTTTAAAAGTTTTTTCCAATTTTTTTTTTTAATTTAAAAATTAATTTTTTTTAATTTATTAGTGAAAAAAGAGTTTTTTTTTGGAAAAAATTCGGGTTAAAAAATATTTTTCCCGATTTTGACCCATTGTAGGTCCAACATACTATATACATCGTTGCAATGGACTTTGAAATATCTATCATTAGATATCCATGGACAGACAGACAGACGGACATGGCTAAATCGACTCCGCTATCTATATGGATCCAGAATATATATACTTTATAGGGTCGGAAAATTATATTGTGGAAATTACAAACGGAATGACAAATTTATATATACCCTTCTCACGAAGGTGAAGGGTATAATAATGCTTGGGTTAAAAGTTTTAATGAAAAACGTGTGTTAAGAATTTTTCGATCTCAGTCCTTACTTTCTCACTTGCTAAATGCAAATCTTAGTCTGCCATTAAAATTTGGAATTATTTGTTTAAAATGGTCGATATCTAACTCTAGATCTCTTGTATTCATATAATGCTGCAGAAGCCAATTTACACAAGTTCTAAACATTTTCCTACTGTGCTATCAATACTTTTAGTATTTTAATTTTATGTTGCTCCAAATGTGACAAATGGCGCTTTTCAATTTATTTAAACGAAATTGTATTTCAACAATTGCCGGATATATATCTTAAACATTTGAAAAAGGTGTTCAACTAAAAAAAAAAAAAAAAATATAAATCAATGAATGATTATATAGATATAAATCGCATGAAAACCACAAAATGCCAAATCCTCTGTGGTTGGCATTTAAAAAATTTACATACGCACTCAATGTGTAGCTGCACCTTAGGAAAAAAAGTGCAGTTTTTGAAACCAGACAAAAGTCTAGTAAAATTTTTTTTATGATTTTTTTTTGTAAATGATTTTTATTTTGTTGTAGACACATGAGAGCTCAGTTACAGCAGCAATGACCTGCCTGACATACAAATTGATATTTTTTTTTTTTTAATTTTTTGAGATTTTTTTGAAAACATATGCGTTGGAGATTTTTTTCCTGTTTAATGAAATTTTTTTTATATTTTTTGTTTTAAGTGTAGAGTTTGATGTTGTTGTGTATGTAGTTTAGGGTGTTGTTTGTGTAAATGAACATACCTTTTTGTTGTTGCTGAGGCAAGTATTGAAATTATATAGCAAGTGCGTTTTGTTGTTGATATTTTTAGTAGCATTGACATTGATTGTTGCATTTAGAACGTAAATTTATGGCAATTTGTCAAATAGCTATTCAACACACAAACATAGACAGCAGCAGCAGTAACAATTGCTTTAGCTAAACTTCATAAATAAAAACGTTAATTGAAATTTAAAGCAGGTTTGGGCGTTTTATTACAAAACTCATATATTATAGAAATTTTTTTTTTTTGTATTTATGAGAAAAAAAAATTAGCTAGCTAAATTATTTAAGACAAACAGCTATTAGCAAATATCTAAAACGGAAGTAAATTTCCTAGACTAGAAGTATATTTTGCAAAAAAAAAAAAAAAAAAACTAACAGTTGAATATTAAAAAAAAAAAAAAAAAAAACAAAACACAAACTTAAGTAATTTGATTTTATTTGATTTTTTATTATTAATTTAATTTAATGAAAACAATTTTATAATGACTTTATTGTATGAAGTGTTTTAGTGTTTTTTTTTCATTTGGTTTAGCAACAAAAATGACTGGTTAAGTGTTAGAAAAACAAAAAAATAAAAAATATGGTGCCTTATAAATGTTACTTTATAAATAATTTAAACATTAAATAATTATAGTTTTAAATAAAATACAATTAAATATGATAACATTATTATGAACAGCAAACTATGATTTATTTGCCGCTCATTAGATGATTGATTGTAATAGCCACCAAACACTTGCAGATTGGCTGTCTCAATGCTGCGTTTACAGTAATCACCATCATAATTCCAGCCAACATATTCATTTGTGCGCAAATTTTCCAAACGTAACCATTCCTCCAGCGGAGCAAAATACTCACGTAAGGCAGCACCATCTAGGCGGCCTTCACCCAAAGTCTCCTGCAATACCTCTTGCCAGGGCTGAGAGGCGCCTTTAGACATAATTTGTCTGGAAAAAAACAAAGCATACAAAAATATGAAAAATATGTTAAAAATTAAAACAATTTTCTTTCTACTCACTTTAATAAATTGCCCGCTTCGGGATGACGATAGACATCACATTTGTGCAAAGGTTTACGTGGATCATTGGGTTCATATTGGCCAGCAGCACGACACATGCCACGATAGATTTGAAACTGCAATACAGTGGACACAAAATATCTAAAATAAGAAATAAATAAAAAAAAAATTGTAAAATAAATTTGTTTGCATCATTAATTTTCATTATGAATTATGACCTTTTTTTTTTTTTTGCTCTAAAAGAATTCATGTGTAAACAACTGATTGTTTGAAAATTTTCCCAAAAACTTATTTAAAAACCCTGACCTATTGCCATATCAAGCTTAGTGCAACAAACAAATTTAATAACTTCCACAAAAATTTGTTTACCGAAAAAGACCTTAGTATTGATTTGGTTTCTATATTCAAATTTATATTACCCATTGTTTACATGTTAGAGAATCAATAACCATAAAACTTAATAACAATTGCATGTATATTAAGAGTTAAAAACAATTTTTCATTTATTTAAATATTGATTTATAAGCTAACTTCTTTAAGGCTTTAAGTATGTGTTAGTCTTTTGTTTTTATACCCTTCATTACCTTCGTGAGACGGGTATATATACGTTTGTCATTCCGTTTGTAATTTCCACAATATAATTTTCCGACCCTATAAAGTATATACATTCTGGATCCTTATAGATAGCGGAGTCGATTAAGCCATGTCTGTCTGTCTGTCTGTCTGTCTGTCTGTCTGTCTGTCTGTCTGTCTGTCTGTCTGTCTGTCTGTCTGTCTGTCTGTCTGTCTGTCTGTCTGTCTGTCTGTCTGTCTGTCTGTCTGTCTGTCTGTCTGTCTGTCTGTCTGTCTGTCTGTCTGTCTGTCTGTCTGTCCGTCTGTCCGTCTGTCCGTCCGTCCGTCTGTCTGTCTGTCTGTCTGTCTGTCTGTCTGTCTGTCTGTCCGTCTGTCTGTCTGTTGAAATCAATTTTCTGAAGACCCCAAATATCTTCGGGATCCAAATCTTCAATAATTCTGTCAGACATGCTTTCAAAAAGTTTCCTATTTAAAATCAGCAAAATCCGTCTATAAATAACGGAGATATTAGCAAATATCCGAGACAACCTCCGAAAATTTCATCAAAAAAAGACAATTTATTGCATACTTTGACAAAAAGCAACAAAACGTATGTTTGGATGTGTGTTGGTTTCATTACTATGCGTATTTTGTTTTTGTGTTTCGTTTCGTTTGGCTTTGTTGTTTTTATACCCTTCACCTTCGTAAGAAGGGTATATATAAGATTGTCATTTCATTTGTAACATCTACATATAATCTGTTCGTCAGCAATTAAATGTAAAAGTTTTCTTGATATATTTAAGATGCTATAAGCTGAATGTGGGCACTTAATGCATCCACAACAAAGGTGAAGGGTATATAAGATTCGGCATAGCCGATTAGCACTCTTACTTGTTTAAATTATTTTATTCATTCTCAAAATCACTGGGGGTTTTATAAAGCTAATACAAAATTTTTAGTTTAAAACACAACAGGTAGTTTTATTATTAAATCAAGTTTTATTTTGGTTTGTATTAAAAAAAAGAACAAAATTTATTTCTTAAATAATTGTTTATTTTTTTGGAAACAATTTGATTTTGAGTGGCAGCTCCCACACCTGGTGCACAGCATAAATATTATTTAAATACCATGTTAGACATAGAATTAAAATAACAGTTTAAAGACTTATTATAAAAACACAGTAAAAAAAATACACTCGGTCAAGCCCCACCATATGATACCCTACCCTGAGAATATGATTATAAACAGTTTTCTTTTCAAATTTATATCGTAGCTATGTGGTCTGATCGTTACAAAATTTGGTGACATTACTTTTGTATATATAAAACTTTTTTAGAGACTTATGCTAGTTAAAGTGATTTTCGGAAGTGGGCCTTATATGGGAGCTATGACTGATTATTGACCTATCGTCACACAATTTGTTGGTACGAGTTCGTCTTATATAGAACTTATTTGCGCTGAATTTGCTTTGGTTATTTATGTAATGTATGAGAGCTTAACTATTTTCAGATAGAGCAATCGTATCAGTCCATTAATTGCTGGGAGAAATATTGGACCGCTTCTACCAAATTCAATAGGCTTTGAGGAAATAGAAAAGCTTGTACCGAATTTTGTCGAATTGTCATTAAAATTATACAAGTAAGTAAATTATAACAAGTAAGAGTGTTATATTCAGCTGCGACGAACCTTGTATACCCACCATCAATATGTAGTTTTGGCCTTCTATGGGGACTTTAGTCAGAATCAGTTATGGTCCAAACTCTACAGAATTTGATAGAGTGTTCAATATCCTAAATTTTTATATGACTAATGTCGAAATTTATATATATTTATTGACAAACATAATATTTTTCTGATATAGGGGTTATATGGGGGTTTATAATGAAAACAATTGCATTAAAAATAAGAAAAAAATAAAAATTCCACTTAGGGGTTTTATGGAATAAGGTGGTTAGTTTATTAACCACCATGGCGGTTGGCATTAAAAATAACACTGCGTTACAAATGAAAAAAAAAAAAATTGAGTACCCGTTTTGAAATGTCGTGTTTTCTTACTTATAACTATCGTTTATTAAAAATACATACAAACTTTCTTTTCATCACGTTTCATTTTTCTTCCGTAAGAATATGCCAAATTATATTAAAAACTAGTTGACCGCCCGGCTTCGCTCGGTAGCTGTTTACTAATGTTAGTTCTTCAAGATTCTGCAAAAAATTTTCTTATTAAGAAAACTAAGAAGTGAAAAGAAGGCAATATATTAAAAATTGAAATTTCCGAATTTTTGAATTGCTCCAGCCGTTCTCACGAAATGGCCATCCATTTCATTTTTATATATATAGATAAAAGGCCAAACTGTTTTTTTTAAAGAAATCTAATGAAAACAACCATAATTTTTTATGTTACTCAAGTTTAATTTTATCACTAAAGTATAGAAAACTCAAAAAAGAATCATTTTATTAAATTTTACCACAAAATATTGTGAAACTTTAACTTTTTATTTTGTACTTTGAATGATCTTCTCATTTTCAACGCCAACAGTAATCTCCTAGCATAGTTGTATCCCAATGGCCTTGAAATCGTTTTTCAAGCTTCTTTGTATCCTGGTGGATCCTCTGACCCTGCTCATCACTTACCGCGACCAGATTAGATGGAAAAAAAGAAACATGAGAAAGAAGAAAGGGAATTTTCAATGACATTCTGCAGACCCAACTTTTCGTAAGCTTTAAACATGTCGTTAACTAGCTGTTCTACATTTTCGGCTCTGCTGTTCCCTAAAAAACCCTTTTATAACTGCTTTCGGTGATAACCAGGCATCAAATTCCTTCCCAGCAGTTTGAAAATTACTACTTGTACAACAAACTAATTCGCTGTGGCTGCTAAATGGTTATCATTTGCACTACACTTCTCCAGCGTATTCAGTAACAAACAATAGTCGGATATTCGCCTTATGTTTTTGAAAACATATTCAAGTAAAATAAAATCCTCTAAAATATGCCACTTCGCTAGCCACATGTAATGCTAAATGTGGCCGTTGATATTTTCGTTCTCTATGATGATAAAAAAAAGCAAAAATTGAGAGTAGACTCACGTATAATTCTTAATAATAAATAGATAGCAGTACAAATAAGAGCCCTGTGCTTAAGTGATTAGCGCATTTGATTATAAAACAAGAGGTTATGTGTTCAAACCCGCTCTCTGAAAATTTTATTTTCTATTTTTTTTTCTCAAATACTAGAGTATTCGTACTATTGAATTTAATAGTGAAGTGTTGTGCAGAGTGTGCCAATCGGCCAACTGCAATGACATCCCCGTGTTAAATTCACCAGTCAATAACTTTGCAAGTAGGTTGAAATTTCACTAGTGGTAGTTCTCATAGTGGCTAACTAATTCGACGTAGCGGAACTAGTTCAATGAACTGCAGGGTTATTAGTAAGCTTTTCATCAATGTGCGTATTTGTTGTTCCACAAATATTCCTTCTTTGAGTTTGTCATCACTTAACTTGAAACTACTGTCTTTAAATATAAAAATCCATCTCGCTCTTTATTCATAGCCTTGACAATTTTCATCAAACCAAGTTTTATGTGCAGTGGTGGTAAAATGACATATTTAGGATCTATCAAAGGTATATGTATCACATTAGATTTTACGCAAACAAACTTTGACCTTTCTGGCCATATTTTCGGTGCATTTAAGCAGTTCCGACGACCACTTAGTCCACTATTCATATTGGATTTTCAAATAAATATGTACGAAGATGTCGACGTTATCGAATAGGAATGGGCACTCAGGGGTTGACCCCTACTCATGCAAAGCATTGTGTTGGAACTAAGCAAATAGGTTATGGGAGAGAGGATAGATGGAGTAGTGTTTGTGTACATTTGATTTGAATTCTCCAATATTGAAAGTGACAGGAAAGACTTCAGGAGGAACCATATTCCATATACGGACAGTACGGCTAAAGAACGAATTTTCCTTGTAATGGGTTGTGTGATCAACTGTCCAGTCGACAGCGAATTGATGAGCCCTTACCGAAGAACGTGTGTTCCAAGTTCCCTAATTTCAGCAGAGAACATACCATTATAGTATAGGTAGAACAGTGAAATAAAACCCACATTGCGACGATGTTCCAGTGAGTCAATAGAGCTGGATATCCTACTGTCACCGATAAGTACCTTCGCTCTCTCCTGTACGTGGTCGAGTTACTTCAAACTAAACTTCGAAGTAGCGGCTCAAACATGAGAGTTCTAGTCCATTTTAGGTCGGCTATAAGTGGTGTAAATAGTAAGAAGATCAGATGGAGTGAAGTATTTCCTACAACGTTTTAGAAAACCAAGGAACTTGAATGAATCTTTCGACACTTGAAAAATGTATTTTGTCCAGCGGACATCGCACTGAATACTCAGGCCTAGAACATCAAGATATTCTGATTCCTTAACATTTACACCACTCATAAAAACAAAAGGAGCACCATGATCTGTTGTGCTTTTGTAAGTTATCATATAGCATTGAGTCTTGCGTGCATTGAAATCGACCCCATTCGGAGATTGTCACAAGATCTTAGTTAAGCGTGTTATTCATGTTTTGCCTCATTGCCCCAATCTCTGACAGGCTTGGTCTGTAATTGAATGCATATAATTGGCAAATGTTGCTGTCATCTACAAAAGAGTAGATATGGTTGGAAGTTTGACATAGAAGGTCGTTCATAATGATAAGAAATAGAGTAAGAGAAAGTACGGAGCCTTAAGGTACCCCTAAATTGATCTTGAACTCGTTGGATGAGATTCCATCTATAACAACTCGTATATCATATTTTAAGTGGAGCTCCGAAGGTATGTCACTGAGCACCATCATTAGATCGACTTGCTCTTAAAAATTCTCGACTTCGTCATGTTCAAGACTAGCCGAAGGTATATCTTCGTACAAAATATCTTCAAATTTAGTGTTCATTGAGTACAAGCGGCATCGTTACAATATAACATAATATTATGTAGAGAAATACATTATATAGAGATGGAATGAGGTATTTCTTACACCGTTTTAGAAAACCAAGGTACTTGAATGCTTGAAACCATCACTCAAACCAAGGCTAAGCTCGATATATACTATAGGAACTCTACACCATTAATTTCAATGGTAAACAAGTGGTTTACTGAATTTCGTTGTGGCCGTACAAGCTCGCGAAGATGCCGAACGTTCAGGACGCCCAGTTGAGGTCTGTATACCGGAAACAATTGATAATATATTCACGATATGATGTTCGCCGATCAGAGATTGAAGGTACGGGAGATTGTGGAAGGAGACAGGCATCTCACATGACTCAGTGGTTTCAATTTTGAATGAGCACTTGGTTATGAGAAAGTTTTCCGCATACTGCGTTTGTTCACAATCGACTAGAAACCTATTCGAAGGAGAACTTCGCAGGAGTGTTTGGCGTTGTTCAACCGCAATATTGACGAGTTTTAGCGCCGTTTCGTAGATTCACCACAATACTTCAGAGACCAAACAGATTTCAAAACATTGGGTTTCTTGCTATGAATAAGCGCCAAAGAAGGTCATGGTGGGTTTGTCACATCAACCGCTTTTTGGTACACACGCGGTATAATACACTTTAACTACCTTCAAAAAGGTAAAACAATCAATGGCAAACATTACGCCAACTTATTGGGTCGATGAGGATTTGAAACACCACCGCATTTGGCAATGAATGAAGTTATTTTTAACCAGGACAATGCAAAAATCCATGAATTAGGCTACGAATTAGTCCATCAACCACCCTATTCTCCGGATTTAGCTCCGAAAGACTATTTCTTGTTCCCAAACTTGATGAAATGTCGCAGAGGAAAGAGATATGACATCAACAATGAAACCGTCTCAAAAAAAAAAAAAAAAATGCCAATTAAGATGACTTCGACAAATCTTATTGGAGAAACGTCGACTATGTTGAAAAATAAAATGATTTTTTAGCCAAAAACCTGTGTTTCATTCAAAAATCACGGATTTATTGACCTGCCCTGAGTGTTTTGCCAGCTCTCTGTAAGAAACAAAGGCCAATCTCAGAACATGGATTAATCAAGCGGCATTATGAGCTATATATATCTTGAATATGGACTCACAAATTGAAACGATATAGCTCGTTTCTATTTAGATGTCTTAAGAGTGTAAAGAATATGGGAAGATATATTCTGGTTTGTTAAAACCTAATCCTGATACATGAAAATGTTGTCGCTTTAACTTCCGTCTATGTTTTAATAATTTGAAAGATCTGGTTGCTTAAACAGCCCTAAAAATGCAAGAGTCCTTAGTAAAATGCTGTAGCTGTTTTCCGTTAAAACTTTTTCTGGAGTTCACAAGATTTATCTGAAGCTATTTTAAGTGCTTCTTGAAAAGTTTTAACTTAAAAAATAACCTTCGTTATCAACCTACAAAATAAAGGTTAATTTGAAATATGTAAATAATTATTTACACTCAATTTAATTAATAGTTTTAGACTTCTACATCATGTTGAATATAAAAACAACTATACATCTGCTGGCAATTACAGTGGATTAAAGCAAAAGCTTCAGACAAAATAAAAACTCTAAAACTATTAAAATATAAAAAATCCAAAACACCTAATTCATTAACAAAAATAATATCTTATAAAGTAAATTTTTCATTTAAAGAAATATTTCACTGTTAAAATAAAGTTTATATAATTTTTTTTTAGAAAATATTTGTTTTATTTTATCTAATAATATGTACTAACAAATATACAATGTTGTTTTAATTTCATTTTTAATTTAAGTTTTATTTTTCTAAAAAAAAAAAAATAAAATCTCCAGCCGGTTTTCTTATGTTTACAAAATTTTGCGCAAAAAAAATATACATTTATATAAAAAATTAGAAAAAAACACATTGCAAAAAAAGTGCTAGAAAAACAAGTTAATAATTGCTTTTTAAAAATAACACATATGACAAAACCACTAACAAAAAACTCACCTAAACTGCTCTATTACATTTAGTTTTATTGATATATATATATATGCATAAAAAAGGAAGTTGTGCAAATTTATCAATCTGTGAATATATGGTGAACTAAAAATCTAGTTTCTTTATTTATAAAATAGCAAATAAATACAAAAAAGAGTGTATGTAAATACTAATATAAACTGGTTTAAATTAAACTATGATTCAATATAGAATGTTAAGCAAAAAATATGAAAAAAAGCTAATCTAATATATTACAAACGTAAAAACTAGTAAATATAAAACAAAAAAAAAACAAAAGACTTAAAGATACAAACCCAAATTTGGTAAACGAAGGCAAACTCATGGGAAAATCGATAAAAATGAAATTACTGTGGTTGCATATGCATAACTGAATTTGGAATTAAATGTCAAGAGAATTCAAAATGAACTGATTGGCAAATTAATAGGACTGGATTGAGAAAATATAAATATGTGTGTGGAAAAGAGTTTGTGGGCTGTTGATAATATAATTACATTTTATTTAATTCAAGAATATTTATGGATAACCTATTTTCTTATGATAATATTTATTGATGTCATAGTTTATATAAAGAAAATGGTTCTAGTTAAGTTTTAGATTCTTGTTCAAGTTCAGCTACTGATCTAATTCAGTTCTAGTTCAGTTCTAGTTCAGTTCTAGTACAGTTCTAGTTCAGTTCTAGTTCAGTTCTAGTTCAGTTCTAGTTCAGTTCTAGTTCAGTTCCAGTTCAGTTCTAGTTCAGTTCTAGTTCAGTTCTAGTTCAGTTCTAGTTCAGTTCTAGTTCAGTTCTAGTTCAGTTCTAGTTCAGTTTTAGTTCAGTTCTAGTTCAGTTCTAGTTCAGTTCTAGTTCTGTTCTAGTTCTGTTCTAGTTCTAGTTCTGTTCTAGTTCTGTTCTAGTTCTGTTCTAGTTCTGTTCTAGTTCTGTTCTAGTTCTGTTCTAGTTCTGTTCTAGTTCAGTTCTAGTTCAGTTCTAGTTCAGTTCTAGTTCAGTTCTAGTTCAGTTCAGTTCTAGTTCAGTTCAGTTCTAGTTCAGTTCTAGTTCTAGTTCAGTTCTAGTTCAGTTCTAGTTCTGTTCTAGTTCTGTTCTAGTTCTGTTCTAGTTCTGTTCTAGTTCTGTTTTAGTTCTGTTCTAGTTCTGTTCTAGTTCTGTTCTAGTTCTGTTCTAGTTCTGTTCTAGTTCTGTTCTAGTTCTAGTTCTGTTCTAGTTCTGTTCTAGTTCTGTTCTAGTTCTGTTCTAGTTCTGTTCTAGTTCCGTTCTAGTTCTAGTTCTGTTCTAGATCAGTTCTAGTTCAGTTCTAGTTCAGTTCTAGTTCAGTTCCAGTTCAGTTCTAGTTCAGTTCTAGTTCAGTTCTAGTTCAGTTCTAGTTCAGTTCTAGTTCAGTTCTAGTTCAGTTCTAGTTCAGTTCTAGTTCAGTTTTAGTTCAGTTCTAGTTCAGTTCTAGTTCAGTTCTAGTTCAGTTCTAGTTCAGTTCTAGTTCAGTTCTAGTTCAGTTCTAGTTCAGTTCTAGTTCAGTTCTAGTTCAGTTCTAGTTCAGTTCTAGTTCAGTTCTAGTTCAGTTCTAGTTCAGTTCTAGTTCAGTTCTAGTTCAGTTCTAGTTCAGTTCTAGTTCAGTTCTAGTTCAGTTCTAGTTCAGTTCTAGTTCAGTTCTAGTTCAGTTCTAGTTCAGTTCTAGTTCAGTTCTAGTTCAGTTCTAGTTCAGTTCTAGTTCAGTTCTAGTTCAGTTCTAGTTCAGTTCTAGTTC
Source organism: Calliphora vomitoria (assembly GCA_942486065.2). NCBI lineage: Eukaryota > Metazoa > Arthropoda > Insecta > Diptera > Calliphoridae > Calliphora > Calliphora vomitoria. The sequence goes on along the minus strand of OW818030.2, from coordinate 15,546,947 downwards.
AGTTCTAGTTCAGTTCTAGTTCAGTTCTAGTTCAGTTCTAGTTCAGTTCTAGTTCAGTTCTAGTTCAGTTCTAGTTCAGTTCTAGTTCAGTTCTAGTTCAGTTCTAGTTCAGTTCTAGTTCAGTTCTAGTTCAGTTCTAGTTCAGTTCTAGTTCAGTTCTAGTTCAGTTCTAGTTCAGTTCTAGTTCAGTTCTAGTTCAGTTCTAGTTCAGTTCTAGTTCAGTTCTAGTTCAGTTCTAGTTCAGTTCTAGTTCAGTTCTAGTTCAGTTCTAGTTCAGTTCTAGTTCAGTTCTAGTTCAGTTCTAGTTCAGTTCTAGTTCAGTTCTAGTTCAGTTCTAGTTCAGTTCTAGTTCAGTTCTAGTTCAGTTCTAGTTCAGTTCTAGTTCAGTTCTAGTTCAGTTCTAGTTCAGTTCTAGTTCAGTTCTAGTTCAGTTCTAGTTCAGTTCTAGTTCAGTTCTAGTTCAGTTCTAGTTCTGTTCTAGTTCTGTTCTAGTTCTGTTCTAGTTCTGTTCTAGTTCTGTTCTAGTTCTGTTCTAGTTCTGTTCTAGTTCTGTTCTAGTTCTGTTCTAGTTCTGTTCTTGTTCTGTTCTAGTTCTGTTCTAGTTCTGTTCTAGTTCTAGTTCTGTTCTAGTTCTGTTCTAGTTCTGTTCTAGTTCTAGTTCTGTTCTAGTTCTGTTCTAGTTCTGTTCTAGTTCTGTTCTAGTTCTGTTCTAGTTCTGTTCTAGTTCTGTTCTAGTTCTGTTCTAGTTCTGTTCTAGTTCTGTTCTAGTTCTGTTCTAGTTCTGTTCTAGTTCTGTTCTAGTTCTGTTCTAGTTCTGTTCTAGTTCTGTTCTAGTTCTGTTCTAGTTCTGTTCTAGTTCTGTTCTAGTTCTGTTCTAGTTCTGTTCTAGTTCTGTTCTAGTTCTGTTCTAGTTCTGTTCTAGTTCTGTTCTAGTTCTGTTCTAGTTCTGTTCTAGTTCTGTTCTAGTTCTGTTCTAGTTCTGTTCTAGTTCTGTTTTAGTTCAGTTCTGGTTCAGTTGTAATAAAACATTTGTATAAAAAATTTATTTAGAGAAAATTTGTACTTAGAAAATATATCGATACAATTTATTACAATAATAAATCTGAAAACTATAAGACTTATTTATGTTCATAACCCCACATTCAATATTTTAATGCATGTGTTGCATAAGTCTTTCATTTCAATTAATTACTTTAATTGCTTACAATTACAGAATTTGTGTTTCTTTAAAAGCTCATTCATTAATTAATGTTTTTGTTTGTTTAAGTCTTTCGTTTTTGCTCCTGTTTTGTGTCTTAGAGCATGTCACCCAATATTTGATTAATACAACACTCTACTTTGCAATTAAGCTGCATTTATAATTTGCACCTTTTGGGAATACAAATATTTTGTTAATAACGATTATTTAATAAAACAAAAAATTAAAAGAAAATAAACAACTAAATGACAACTATTAAAATTAATAGGGCGTAAAATATTAAAACATTTCGTTCAAACTTTTAAAATTAACTGTTTAGTAAATTGCTGGAAAGCAAACAAAAAAAAAAACGAGAATAACTATAGCTCCTAACTTAAGTAAACTTAATAAGTGTGACTAAGTGTTGGAAAAATGCCACATAAGTAAACGCCAACGTTATTTACCATAAACGTAATGACGTATGGAAAATGTGACCAGAGGAAAAAAAACAACAAGGAGGTTTGTTAAGTTAACTTAAACAACTTTAGCGACAAGAGAGTTAGAAAAAAAAGTAAAATGAATATGCAAAGGTAAGCAACAACAATCAAACAAATAAATCTGGCACGAAATGCATGTATAACCTACCAACATAGTGGCCTGCTTTAATGTTGGTTGGTACCATTGCAAGTGACTTTAAGTGGCCGTTTGAAAGACAGCAATGAATTTAAAAAAAAAAATTACAAAAAAACGAAAGGCAAACAACCTTTTTTTTCTAACAGCAAAAATAAAAATTGTTTTACACTGCCTAAGCAACTAGTTATTGGGTCTTACAATATCATACTAGATATACCTCTACATACTTATTCTTTAAATCCTTTTACATAATCTCCATAAACTCTATATTACACAAACTCATACCTTCACAAATCCGCAGACCATAGAGGTCTTATTTAAAGTGGTCTAAAATATATTTAGAAAAAAAAAAAAATCGTGATTTACTACCATTCATGGCTGAGATCGTAAACTATTTATAGACATGCAAAACTTTAGTTAGAAATAAAAAACAGCAAAAATCTTTTTAAATAAACCCGGTTATTTTGTTTTATTGGATTTTGTTTATTTGTAACGTTACTGCTAGTAACTCTATTACAACTCATAGCTTAGGGGGTCTGGTCTATTTTCTGTATTTTGCTGTTTTATTTATATGACTGCATTTGTATCAGAGTCTAGAAGGCGTAAATGTGAGAAATTTTATGGTGACAATTTTACAACAATGGTTAATTTTTAAGCCACAGTATTGTTCAATTTAATAATAAATCAAAAATTATTATGAAAATAAGTTAAGCAAAAGATAATAAATTGATCTTTGTTTAAAAGATAACAAGGTAATGGGAAAAAAATACGTTTTTTTCTAAGGCGTATTTCTACTAACTTAAGTACAATTTTAATTGGAGTTGAAACGACCTTAATATCAAACGGAATAACAAAATTCTAGCCTCTAACCTTAAAAAACAATATCGACAAAATGAAAAAAGATATAAATAAAAAATTTACAGCCACAAATAACCGTCTATTTAATAAAGGAAAACTTCTATGAATTACATCGATTAAAGAATGAACAATCGGGCAATGGTATTAAGTATGGAACTACGTTTCAAGTAAACATAATAAAATAACTGACCTAGAACTGAACTAGAACTGAACTAGAACTGAACTAGAACTGAACTAGAACTGAACTAGAACTGAACTAGAACTGAACTAGAACTGAACTAGAACTGAACTAGAACTGAACTAGAACTGAACTAGAACTGAACTAGAACTGAACTAGAACTGAACTAGAACTGAACTAGAACTGAACTAGAACTGAACTAGAACTGAACTAGAACTGAACTAGAACTGAACTAGAACTGAACTAGAACTGAACTAGAACTGAACTAGAACTGAACTAGAACTGAACTAGAACTGAACTAGAACTGAACTTGAACTGAACTAGAACTGAACTAGAACTGAACTAGAACTGAACTAGAACTGAACTAGAACTGAACTAGAACTGAACTAGAACTGAACTAGAACTGAACTAGAACTGAACTAGAACTGAACTAGAACTGAACTAGAACTGAACTAGAACTGAACTAGAACTGAACTAGAACTGAACTAGAACTGAACTAGAACTGAACTAGAACTGAACTAGAACTGAACTAGAACTGAACTAGAACTGAACTAGAACTGAACTAGAACTGAACTAGAACTGAACTAGAACTGAACTAGAACTGAACTAGAACTGAACTAGAACTGAACTAGAACTGAACTAGAACTGAACTAGAACTGAACTAGAACTGAACTAGAACTGAACTAGAACTGAACTAGAACTGAACTAGAACTGAACTAGAACTGAACTAGAACTGAACTAGAACTGAACTAGAACTGAACTAGAACTGAACTAGAACTGAACTAGAACTGAACTAGAACTGAACTAGAACTGAACTAGAACTGAACTAGAACTGAACTAGAACTGAACTAGAACTGAACTAGAACTGAACTAGAACTGAACTAGAACTGAACTAGAACTGAACTAGAACTGAACTAGAACTGAACTAGAACTGAACTAGAACTGAACTAGAACTGAACTAGAACTGAACTAGAACTGAACTAGAACTGAACTAGAACTGAACTAGAACTGAACTAGAACTGAACTAGAACTGAACTAGAACAGAACTAGAACAGAACTAGAACTGAACTAGAACTGAACTAGAACTGAACTAGAACTGAACTAGAACTGAACTAGAACTGAACTAGAACTGAACTAGAACTGAACTAGAACTGAACTAGAACTGAACTAGAACTGAACTAGAACTGAACTAGAACTGAACTAGAACTGAACTAGAACTGAACTAGAACTGAACTACAACTGAACTAAAACCTGAACTAGAACCTGAACTAGAACCTAAACTAGAACTGAACTAGAACTATAACTGAACTAGAACCTGAACTAGAACCTGAACTAGAATCTAAACTAGAACCTGAACTAGAACCTGAACTAGAACCTGAACTAGAACCTGAACTAGAACCTGAACTAGAACCTGATCTATAACCTGAACTAGAATTTCAACTAGAACCTGATCTATAACCTGAACTAGAACTTCAACTAGAACCTGAACTAGAACCTGAACTATAACCTGAACTAGAATCTGAACTAGAACCTGAACTAGAACCTGAACTAGAACCTGAACTAGAACCTGAACTAGAACCTGAACTAGAACCTGAACTAGAACCTGAACTAGAATCTAAACTAGAACCTGAACTATAACCTGAACTAGAACCTGAACTAGAATCTGAACTAGAACCTGAACTAGAACCTGAACTAGAATCTAAACTAGAACCTGACCTAGAGCCTGAACTAGAACCTGAACTAGAATCTGAACTAGAACCTGTACTAGAACCTGAACTAGAACCTGAACTAGAACCTGAACTAGAACCTGAACTAGAACCTGAACTAGAACCTGAACTAGAATCTAAACTAGAACCTGAACTAGAGCCTGAACTAGAACCTGAACTAGAATCTGAACTAGAACCTGTACTAGAACCTGAACTAGAACCTGAACTAGAACCTGAACTAGAATCTGAACTAGAACCCGAACTAGAACCTGAACTAGAACCTGAACTAGATGATGGCCAAGAACCAAGTGAAACTAAAATATTGAAAATAACTATATTTTATCAGATCTTATTTTGCACCCCAATAGTCTCATTAAAAAAAAAACCTTTTTTAACATTTGTTTTTAATTTTGTTTACAAGATTGTTAAATGATTTAAGTATGTTTAGTTTTACATAAAATGCTTTTGAGAGCACACATAAAATTCCTCACAAATATTGCATAACACCTCTTGTCGTTAATTAATTTATTTCACCAATTTACAAGAACCATTGCCAAATAAATAAGTTAAAAAAGAAGCCAAAATCGAATTGCACTAATTGACCAAAATCTCAATAAAGTTTAATTTATTTTACAAGCACTTAATGACCAAAATTCTTTAATTATTTTTCGTACTGGTTTTACGCAAATCAACCAAAATAAAAGCAAAATTGCCATAATTTCAAACGCTTAAGTATTGCAAAAATAAATTTAAAAAACCAACAATATTTAAGATGTTTTTAATAATTCACTTGTAATTCTGTAAGAAAACAGCATATTCTATCCACACACTCCCATGTGGTCTTATAAAATTTTCAAATTTTTCATAATAAAAATTAAAAACGAATCATGTTTGTTCATACATACTCGTAGATAGATAAATGCAACAATTTAATGAAAGACCAATATGTTCAAGACATCTGATTGATAATAGCCATCTATTTTTCTTAGATTTTTTCTATATTATTTTTTTCAAAACTAGAGCAGCAGCACATTTGTTCAGAAGCTTTTCGAAAATTTTTATAATACTTAGTTAGTTGAGCATGTTAACAATTTTAGTATTTTTTCATAAAAAAGATACTTGTTAGTGGCCTGTATTGCAAATGCTTGAAAATTCATTCATTCATTGAATAAGTTTGTTTTTGTTTTTGTTTTATTATTATTATTGAACTGCCTGCAGTCATAGTTTTCGAGTCTGTCATCTATCAATGTTGGGTTATTAAACAGAAAGATTGAAAACAGAAACTGCAAAAAATATCTTAAAATCGCCAACAGTTGCTTAGAAATTTATACTCGTGCACATGTGTGATTGTGGCGGCTGCTGTTATAACGCGTCATATAAAGCCCGCTCAACTGGCATCCGTCTACAATTGTTATAGATTTTATTTTTTTAGGTTTTTTTTTTTTTTTTTTTTGTATGTTTAGATATATTTTTGTTTCGAGTTTAGTTTTCATATGACTTGACCATTCAACATGAAAAATCCGTTTCAAATTGTTTATAATGTTGTAATAATTAAAATGAAAATTTATTGTTTTTTGTCTCCAGCAAATTCTTATGAAATGATTTTGAAAGTAATAGTTGCCAAGACTTCAAAAACAAAAAAAAAGCTGTAAAAATTGCGTAAAATATTTTGGTTTTAATTGTAAAACTAAAAAATATTAAAAATTATATGTATTTTGGCAATATATATTTAAGCAATATCCTGGATATTCTTTTAAAATATATATTCCTGTAAATAGTTAAAAATATATTTTTTAAATTACTTAAAGTAATTTTGTATATATTGGTATAACCTTGAAAATCAAATATATATACCTTTCTTTGCATCATTTAAATTCCACTTTTTATAACCTACACTGGCATACTGGGTAGAGTATTATGCCTTTGTGCTGATGTTTGTAACACCCACCTTAAAGTACATCGATCGATACAGAATCACTTTCTGAGTCGACTAAACTATGTCCGTTCGTCTTTCTGTCTGGATGGCTGTCCATGTAAACCTTAAGTGTAAAGTACAGGTAGCCATTTGAAGATATTTCGATCAAATTTGGTACATAGTACACTTTTTTCGGCCCAACGACAAAGCCTATTGAAACGGGCTGAAATCGGTTCATTACTTCACCTAGCTTTCATACAAATGACATCCCGAACTGAATTACCTTAGCGCCGTGAGTATCTGGCTTTGGTGTCGACTCGGCTGGTTGGCCGGGCTTTACATACGACCTCTTACGCTTCGGGTTATCGTTATGGATCCATTTTTCATCTCAAGAAATGATTCAGTGCAAAAATGATTTTCTTTTATAGCGTTCAAGCATCATTTCGGACATGCAAAATCGTCTTTCAAAATCTCTCGGCTTCAATTCGTATGATACCAAATTACCCTGCTTTTGGATAAATCCTGCTGTTCACAAACATTTTCAAATTGTTGCTTGAGTAAATCCCAATGACTTGGGAAGCTTTTGTTGAGTTTGACTACAATCTTCATGGAGTAATGCCTCCAATTCATGGTCTTTAATCTTGTTTAGATGGCCTAAACGATATTTGTCTTCAAGTGGTATTGTTAAAAACCGTAATACATGAAGATTGATACTTTAGTAAAATTAAATAATTTTATGAATCTTTCCGGAGTCATTTTTCATGAAGAAAAATATAAAATTTGATTTAATGTAAAAATTTGACAGTTAAAGATATCAAAAGAGAATTAGAAAGTAGATAAAAATGTTCTTAATTCAATGGTGTTATCCTCTACGATGGGTAGTCATCTTGACGCGATGTAGAGGCTTAAATGCGATGATTCCTGTTGGTCATGCTGGAGGGGACAGTTTAACTTGAGTTGGGTGACTCTGGTAGGGTCTGCCATTTCAGAAGGGCACATGTTGAGCATGATACTAAGAACTACCCTCCCCCTCTGTCTGATAGCGTCTGTTCAGATGTTTCCATCGAACCATTTTCCCCTCACAGAGAGGGGTGGTCCGGTTGGTCCGTAAGGGCTCTTTTTAATGTCCATCCGAAATCCTACATTCGTTAGTTGGCTCCATTCAAGAGTCGCTAATACATAAAGAGTATTCACTTGTTGCCTTTCTCGATATTGAAGGAGCTTTTAACAATGTCAGGCCGGATGACATTCTATCTGCGATGGATGAACTTGGGATTGATCTATGTGTACGCCGAATAGTCGGAAAGATACTCGGTTATAGAGTCATATTTGCCACCCTAGGTGGCATAAATATTTCAAGAGTGGCCAATCCTGGTACCCCGCAGGGTGGTGTACTATCCCCACTTCTGTGGAATCTGGCTATGAATACCCTGCTGGTCAGGATGGACAACAGAAGGATCAAAACAGTCGCGTATGCTGACTATGTTGCAGTATTTATATCTTGTAAATTTCTGGATACAATATCCAGTTGTATGGAGTCGGCATTAAGTACACTGAGTGAATGAATTATATCGAGTAGACTTAGTGTGAAACCCCAAAAAACGGAATTGGTTCTCTTCACTAGGAGGTTTAAGATCGATGACTTTAGACCACCTAGACTGAATGGAATCAGTCTAGGTGAGATCAGGGATAATGCGAAGTATCTTGGCATCATTCTGGATAAGAGACTCTCCTGGAATCTAAACATTCAGAACCGGATTAGTAAGGCCTATGTGGCCAACTACTCCTGCAAAAAGGCAATTGGTACTAACTGGGGTATTATGCCGAAAGTTATAAATTGGATCTTTAAAGCAGTTGTTAAACCCATCTACTTAGTTCTATGGAGTATTAGTGTGGTGGCATACTTTGGATAATGCTACTCACCGGAAGGCCGTCGAACGAGTACTAAGGACTGTCGCGATACTGATTACAGGCGCTATAAAGTCTACTTCCTCTAATGCACTTTTTACCATCTTAAACTGGTTACCAGTGGATTTGATTGTGATACAAATGGCTCTCAACTCTACTGTGAGGCTAAATGCTGGATGTTCGTGGTCTGGTGAGGACCTTGGACACTCTAGGATACTGAATTACTATGAGCACATACATGGTAATGTTGATTACTGCATCGCAAAACCTTTTTTTGATAGGCATTTCCATATAATGATCGCGAATAGGTATTTATGGCATAGTGGACTCTTTTCCCCTGATGATGTCATAAGGATATACACTGACGGCTCTAATAGGGGAAACAGGGTCAGTGGAGGTTTCTATATTGAAAACTTAGGGATAAAATCCTTCTTTAGGCTACCTAACTTCAGTACTGCTCTTCAGGCGGAAATTACTGCAATTAAACGTGCATCCAACTGGCTGAGGTATTATCGAATATCTGGTGATATATGTATATTTACTTACAGCAAGGCTGCCGTTAACAGAATAGCGGGTGTCTTTACGACATCTAGGTTAACCGAGGAATGCCGGGTATCCCTAAATGAGATAGCGAGACATTTTGGATAACGCTTATATGGGTCCCTGGACACGATGGAAATCAGGGTAATTGTATAGCAGATGTATTGGCCAAAAGGGGTGCGATGATGAATGAGCAGGCGATCGAACCCTTTTCTGGTATTTCCCTTGTTAAATGCAAGATGGCTGTTCATCAGAAACTATTTGAGACTGCACAAGACAGGTGGACTACAACGAGGTCGACTTGGCCCGTAAGCGGAATAACGGGTGTCTTCATGACGTCTAAGTTGACCGAGGAATGGCAGGTATCCATATATGAGATAGCGAGACATTCTAGGATAACGCTAATATGGGTTCCTGGTCATGATGGAAATCAGGGTAATTGTATAGCAGATGTATTGGCCAAAAGGGGTGCGATGATGAATGAGGAGGCGATCGATCCCTTTTCTGGTATTTCCCTTGTTAAATGCAAGATGGCTATATACTATATGAAACTGCACAAAACAGGTGGACTAATGAACCTTCCTGTGCTACAGCGAGGTCCACCTGGCCCGTATATGATGCCAGCAGGACGAATCTACTTATAGATTACCGTCGTGAGCAAATAAGGCTAATTGTCTCCTTTATTACAGGACACTGTTTAATTGGGGCACAAGTATGGGCCTACGGTACAATGATTACTGTAGAAGCTGCCATAATGAAGAAGAAGAAGAGACTGTGTATCACTTTTTCTGCCAATACCCGGCTCTGACAAACCTGAGGGAACGCATCCTCGGATCTCCATTCCTATCATGCTTGGATGAGCTATCAAGGATGACTCTTAGACGAATCTACTCCTTTATCCGGGAATCTGGCTGGTTTAACCTGGACGCAACGGAAGTATTGTAAATTTGAATGGACCCAAATGAGCTGCTTGAGGAGCGGCTGCCAATAGAACCTAACCTAACCTAATGGTGTTATCATTTTGTACATTTCTTATTTTTAAACACCGAAATTCCTAAAACGGGTAAAATGTGTTCCAAAAACTGCATACTGTGGCGATATTTGAGGGGGCACGTACTTGCTCGCATTAAGCCTAGGAAGCTGAACAACTGTAAGACAACTCAGCTTTAACGATGTGAAATTTTGTAATAATATCTTCAACAGATACAGAATTATTTCCAAAAAAACGTTTCTAAACCACTGTGCGACACCGCTATCTGTAAGGATCCAGAATATATACATTTAATGGGGTTGAATTTGTAGGACTAGAAATATATATACCTTTATCACTATAGAGAAAGATAGCACTAGTAAATATAAAATTTTTAATAAAATTGTATTCTATTATATTAAAAATAATAACTAATTTAACAAGACTTGACTTCTATTGTCAAATAAAATTTATTATTAATATACGTATTTAATTCTCTAAATCATGTTATTACTTTATTTGGATATGTCAAGTATTTTGCTCTAGAAGCAAAAAAACCCCCTGCAAATATTATAATTTTAGAAACTTTTCTTTTTTTATAATTTCATTCTTCTTTTAAAACCGAAATTATTTTTATTGCTTTAATATTTTTTTATTATTTGAATTCAAGGCTATTTGGTTAATGCACATAAGTATATATTTGAAGATTTCACAAAATTCAAAAATTGTTTGCGATCTAACCAAACAAGCCTGCTTTTTAGTTTGATTGTTGAAATGTATTTTGAGACATTATTGTTATTAGTTAATATGAATCTTCTTTTGATTATTGTTATTATTATTAATGTTTTTTTGCGGGGTTTTGTACAACAAAATATATAATTATAATTCATTCATATATAAAAGTGGTTTGTTTATATGGTTTTTTATTCTATATATATAAAAAAGTAACGTTACTGAGTTACTGACCATCGCCCAGACCAAACGTAGAAAAGGTAGATACATGAAATGATTCCCCTCTCTCTATATAGATCCACTAAGAATTATTTTTGGAAATTCGGAGGTTTAGGGGGGAAAATGGGTAAATTTAAAAACATTATATCTTCTAAACATATACAGCTAAAATAAATATTTCTAATGCATCTTTATTCAATTTGGTACTTTTTTAAGATTCTAACCTTTTATTACAGAAATCGGGTAAAAACTGTATTTTGGTACCTTTTAAACCAATTATTATAAAAATAAATTTTAAATCGTTTTCTTCACCTCTTAAAAAATACCAAATACGAATTTGGTACTTTTAGGATATTCGAACTCTTAGGGGGTAAAAATTTAATTTATTTTTGGTACTTTTTTCATAAAATAAGTTTTTCTATAAATTGACATTAAAATCCCACTATGATACTAAAATTTATTTCAATAAAATTTGTTTCACATTGTTTCCTACAGAGCAACAAAAAATTAACTTATAGGTTGTTATTTTTTTTCTAAAAACACCTTTTTTTCTTTAAACCTAGAACACCGATTTGAATCGTTTGAAACATGTTTCCATCCCAAATATCTTTGGCAAAATTTTGAATTTTGATATTTAAAAATGGTCAAGAGCAATACGTGAAATTAGTACTTTTTCTCCTAGTGGTACTTTTTTAACATTTTAATGTATTTTATTTATCGAGCTAAAATGTAGCTAACATGCTTTTAATTTAAATAAGAATCATGTATTCTTGAATTTTATAATAAATTTAGAATAAATGTACTGAGTGGGTTGCAATCCAAGGCGGACCCTTTGTGGTATTTTTTCTTTACTCTTATGGTACTTTTTGAATAATTTATAATAATGAAACTATTGGGTGTATGACTTAAAAATTATATTTACAACAGATGGCATATATTTGAACTCGTTTTTGTTTTTAATAATTTATATGTCATTATGAAAGGTAAATATCTTTCATTTATTCTCACTTAGTTACTGAACATTATATTGTACACAACAAAGTATTTTTTTTTTTGCTTCAAAAATGTCGAATTTTGTACCAACAAAGGTTACCAAAGCTTATGGTGAATGTGTTCCAAAGATCAGCAATAAGTAGTGAAAAAGTGAGTAGAGTTAAATTATGACTCAAAATTTCTTGTACTTATACTCATTCATATTGATTTGAATGTTGTCGAGACACATATCAACTCGTAAAGTTTGAGGTAATCATCATACTCATACTTAATAACATTTATAACGTTGTTGATTTCGACTCTATCATACTCAATTTATATAGACCATGCAAAATAAGTATGATTCAAATACGAACATTAAAATACTCGTTATGAGGTTGTATGTTGCCGAATTCTGTATAATTACAAAAAAAAAAAATATATGCATGAGTCGAATGAGTTGAATCAATAGTGAGTATCATGAGTATTTTCCTAAAACTATAATTCAGGCTGAAGTTATTTATGAATCAAACTGATTTGTGTTCGTATGAGTATGATGTCGACGTCGGAATCATATTTAATGCTACGTATACTTAAATACTTATACATCAGAGTAGTTTAATTTCAATGATGGCTACTCACTTATACTTATAATTTCGTAACTGCGTATGAATAGCAAAAACGTGATTCATTGCAGATCTCAGATGTATTTCATTGGTTTCACCGTCCGAGATATGGTTTGTGGCAAAGATCGCCTAGGCCAGCCAAACAAGTTTGAAGACCAAGAATTGGAGGCATTAAACCATTACAACAATGCTTGCAATATAATTGGGAGCTACTCAATCAGGAATTTTAAAACGCTTGCAAGCAGCAGAATTCATACAAAAGCAGTGATATTGGGTAACATACGAATTGAAGTTGAGATACCCTGAAAGTCGATTTTGTATGTCCTAAATGTAGCTTGAACGCTGTAAAAGAAAATTATTTTTGCATCGAATCATTACTTGCGTTGAAAAATGGATCCATTACAATAGCTCGAAGGGTAAAGATCGCATGTGAAGCCCGGCCAACCAGCCGAATCGACACCAAAGCCAAATATCCATGACAAATACATACACGTAGAGCAAAGTTACATTAACAAAGTCTTTGATTTTTGGGCCCCAGTGCTGTATTAAAAATTTTTTCTCTTCAAAATAGTGAAAACTGTTTTAGACAACACCTTTTTACATTTTCTTTATATATATTCTTTATATATTCCAATATATTCTGACAAGTCGTTTTTCAGCTATGATCAATCAAGTGCAAAAAGTCATCAAATTAGCATCGAAAATTATTTCGCAAATTTAACTATTATAAAACAACATTTAGAATAAAATGATTAAAATCAAAATTTTACGGTAAGTAGATAACATTTTATATATAAGTTTTAAAACGTATTTGAAGTGAAAAAAAATAAAAAGTTTGATTTAAAAACGAAATAGCGAAAGCTATTCAAAATGTCCTCCTCTATTACATTGTAGTTTTCACCTTTTGTTCATAAAACTCTATTATTTCCTTATTGTTCTATTATTTTTCCTTTTATTTTGCTATTGTGTTAAAGATGGATATTACAAAACGTTCTTAAATGGAAAATATCAATTTGGAGCAAATGTCTGATGAACAATTTCTCGAGTTCATCGATTCTGTAGAGTTCTGTAGCAGCACAGATGAAAGCATTGATAACGATGACAGTGTTGCTGATTCCACTTATTTATACATGCCCAATAAGCCGCATAAAAGAGGGAGCAGATTCTGCGTGCTTTGTGATTCAAACGGTTTTGCCTACCGGTTTTAAATCTACAATGGGTCCGAAAATAATATAATTTTGCCTGTTACACCGTACATTGAAGCTACCTAAAATGTTTGGAGATTCCTAATTTCATGCATCACATCCTGTATTTTGATAACTTTTACAAAACGAAGCCGCTGTTATTCTATTTACGAGCCAGAGGAATTTATGGTTTGGGCATAATGAGAGGTACTAATTTTGTTTTGTCATATTTCTTGTTGGGAAAAGAATGGAAATTCAATTTCCAACAAAAAATTATTTTTCACTAAACAGTTTGAATTTTAGTTTGAGAATTTATTTTTCACTATAAAATTAACATTTCTTATTTACTAGGGTATTCAATTGATCGGGCTTCTGCTTTAATCGGGGTTTAGATTTAATCGGTTAATAATTATTTTAGTTTAAATTATTCGATTACCCGAATAATTTCTATTTTAAATTTAAATTGAAAATCGATTTCTAATGAAAACTAAATTTTTTAGTAAAAACTTACTTTTTTAGTAAAAAATTACTTTTTTAGTAAAAATTACTTTTTTTTAGTAAAAATAACTTTTTTAGTAAAAAATTACTTTTTTTAGTAAAAAGTTACTTTTTTAGTAAAAAATTACTTTTTTTAGTAAAAAGTTACTTTTTTAGTAAAAAGTTACTTTTTTAGTAAAAAGTTACTTTTTTAGTAAAAAGTTACTTTTTTAGTAAAAAGTTACTTTTTTAGTAAAAAGTTACTTTTTTAGTAAAAAGTTACTTTTTTAGTAAAAAGTTACTTTTTTAGTAAAAAGTTACTTTTTTAGTAAAAAGTTACTTTTTTAGTAAAAAGTTACTTTTTTAGTAAAAAGTTACTTTTTTAGTAAAAAGTTACTTTTTTAGTAAAAAGTTACTTTTTTAGTAAAAAGTTACTTTTTTAGTAAAAAGTTACTTTTTTAGTAAAAAGTTACTTTTTTAGTAAAAAGTTACTTTTTTAGTAAAAATTTACTTTTTTAGTAAAAAATTACTTTTTTAGTAAAAAATTACTTTTTTAGTAAAAAAATTACTTTTTTAGTAAAAAATTACGTTTTTAGTAAAAAATTACGTTTTTAGTAAAAATTACTTTTTTAGTAAAAAATTACTTTTTTAGTAAAAAATTACTTTTTAGTAAAAAATTACTTTTTAGTAAAAAATTACTTTTTTAGTAAAAAATTACTTTTTTAGTAAAAAATTACTTTTTTAGTAAAAAATTATTTTTTTAGTAAAAAATTACTTTTTTAGTAAAAAAATACTTTTTAAAGAAAAAATTACTTTTTATTAAAAAAATACTTTTTTAGTAAAAAAATACTTTTTTAGTAAAAAAATACTTTTTTTAGTAAAAAAATACTTTTTTAGTAAAAATTTACTTTTTTAGTAAAAATTTACTTTTTTATTAAAAATTTACTTTTTAGTAAAAAAAAATTTTTTTTAGTAACAAAATAAATTTTTTGTGAAAATTTTTTTTTAATGAAAATTCTCTGCCATGGTGTCTATGAACCTAACAATTGCAAATTTATGAACGCGCATAAGGTCACTAATTTGTTGAATCTTAGGTTAATACAAGTTTACTTAAGCTCACTTTAAATATTCGCACATGCAACTGACCAATCAACAATAAGCAAAAGAGAAACATATACAATACAGGGTACATGAAAAAATGAGAAGTGCATAGTAAGCAGTCTTTGATTTGAACAAAATAGTAGAGAATTTTTCACAAGGTGTGTGAATTGCATGCATTATTTTAAAGTATACTAAAGAATTAGATATAATGTTTTATATATCAATGGAAAGGTAATGAAATGTAGTTTTTAAAAATTGTAATATTTTGGCAACTTCTTATTAATATTTAGATGCTAATGAATAAAATGTAAAATAAATATTTTTGAGAGAAATAACTATTTTAGAGTTTGGTTGTTCATGAACGAACAAGTTGAATTGAACAATGTGAAGGGGTTCAGTGTTACTGTTCTTTTATTATTTTTGTTCGTTGGACATTTCTGTATTGCATTAATAAAAAATGTTTTCATCATTATTAAAAAAATTTGTTTCATTAAAGAATTATCTTAAATAATAAAAATTTTTTGCAGAAAATAACTATCTTGCAAACATAAGCCTGAAAACTCGTTGGCATAGCTTGGCTAAAAAATATCTAAAAAGGTTGGTCCAAAATGTTAGCAGTAATCAATTTCATTCAGTAAAAACAGAATATGGCAGAAACATGTTCTGTTTTAAAATTGTAAAATGGACACGATTTATCTCAGCAACGAGACGAGATAGCCGAAAACGGATTGCAGATTAGAAAAATTTTGGGGTCCTTAACTCAAAATTGTCAAAATGGCATATGGAGCACATAAACCCCCGCACAGTGGTTTAGAAAAGTTTTTTTTTTTTGGGAACTATTTGAAATATTGTTACGAAATTCCACATGGTTAGAGCAGAGGTATTTTCGAGTTGATTTGCAGTTGTTCAGCTTTCTAGCGCTAATGGGGGCCAGTGTATTGCCCCTCAAAGTTGGTCAACTCGGGTCTCAATTTTTTTTTTAAAAATCGCCAAAAATCTACTTATGGTCGGAATAAGCTGAAATTTAAAATATAAACAGTGCTACATGTGTAGGTTATCTCTTTTAGTTGAAAAGATATTTAGGCTTATTAATTTTTTTTTTTTTAATTTTGCTCGATCTTTTTATGGTTTTTTAGATGTGGCGGGCCTACGGGGGTCCAATTTTTTTTTTTCTAAAATATCACCTATATTGGTGATAAAATTCTTAATAAAATAAAATAAACTTCCTAACAGTTATCTTGTCCCTATAAAAAGTTAAACGCATCCAAAGTTGGAATATGTAAAAAGTGACATATTTTTTAAGTTTTTTTCCCAAAAAGGCCCATATATTTTTTCTTTTGTAGAAAAAATTTTTCTTCTGGACTATATACAATTTTTATATGATTCGGAAAGAGAATTTAATGCAAAATTGTGTAAAGTAATTGTTGGCTCAGTTAGGCGGACACAACACCCACCAGATCTAGCCAATCTTGGCCAATTTTTAACAAAAATTTCAGATTTGAGTAAAAAATTCTAAAAAGGCAAAGCAGCGATCCTTGACAAAACTTCATGTTTGTATAGCCCTATATGCTTTTTAAATATCTAAAAAGTTTGTTTACTATCACACTATCACATAACGTCACAGTAGACACTTTTCTAAAAAAATTCAGTTTTTGCAACACATTTTCCCCGGTTTAGGAATTTCGGTATTTCAAAATAAAAAATGTCAAAAATTATAATGTCGTTGATTTATGGATAATTGAGGGTATATAAGTTACAAATTTTGTTATGATATCTTTAACCGTTAAGATTTTACATTAATTCAAATTTTATATTTTTCTTTATGGAAAATCACCATATTAAAATTTTTTTAGATTTTAAAGTAAATGACGTACAAAACTTTTATAAATTTATTTAGTTTTACTAAAATATCAATCTTTAGGTCCTATGGTTTTCAACAATAGCAAATACTTATATAAAAAGCCTTTATTTACTCCTCAAAAGTTCTGCAAACCTTGTCCGCTTTGGTAAATTTGTACATTTTTTTATACATTTCATGCTCCAAGCATGTGAAATTTCGTAATAATATATCAAATGGTTACCGAGATACCGAATTAAACCCCTGTGCCCCGGGCAACGATTTGTTAGGGAGGACATTTGAATGAGTGCTAGGTGAAATAAATAATCAAAAATAAAAATCTGTACTTTGTACTTTGAGCACAAATTCACATGGACATCCAGCCAACCAGACGGACGGATGGATGGACATCGTTTAATCGATTCAGAAGTAGATCGGTATTCGGTTGGCATTAAACTAATAGTTGTGGGAGTTACAAACATCAGCACAAACGCATAATACTGTCCCCACAATGGTGGTGTAGGATATAATTATTTTAACAGACTGTATAACTATAAGTTAACATATAAACAGACTTCGTAGTAATGGGAGTAATTTTCATATGAAAAATCGATTTATTGTTGAAAATATAAGTGATAACAGATGAAGGTCCTTTTTTCATTTGGAGCACATTTTACTGACTTATAGCCACCTGTATGTTTCAGATAATTTTCATTTTACTATGATTGGTTGGAGAAGCTCACCGGGTTAGCTAGTACCCTACATTAAAGAATTTGCGGTATTAAAGACTTTACAATGATTTTGTTGAATTATGAAGTAAAAACCGAAAAGTTAAAACATTTTTTTAAAATGAATTTGTATAATTATATTTCAGTTTTTGTGCAAGAATTTTTCTTATGATAAAATCTTTATTATTTTCCCCTTGGGGGCATCTAAACAGTGAGATGATCTAGTTATTAAAAAGATGTCATTTAAAACCTTGTCAAATGTCTTGTCTCTTGCTAAAAAATCCATCAAATTTTAAGACAGTTTCAATATTACTTATCTCATACCTCCATTGAAATCACCAAATTTGGTTGTGGACTTTTGTCATGGCAGAAATCTTTAATTAAAAAACTTCACTAAATGTGATATGTTGACCTCATTGAGCTCACCACAGACAGATCTGCCAAAACGATATAAATCATGTATAAACTAAAAATATTTCTTATTCGAACATGTAGAGTACTTTCAAAACGTTTCATTACAATTGTAATAAAAATAAAAAAAAGCTAAAATTTTGTTTTAATTTAATGTTCCACTTCACTGCTTTAAAACTAAGTTGTTAATATGTATGAGTAGAGCAGAGTAGCGCTAGAGGTAGAGACAACACGACTGGCTAAAAGAAAAATCAAACAAAATTCCCAAGCTCTGTATTTAATATTAAGCAATATTTGCAATATTTAATTGAAATTAAACTCATGTGTAAATTATCACAAAACATGCTATAAAATCTAAAACTCTATTAAAAAAAAAAAAAAAAAAAAACTAAAACAAGACATTAACAAAATGTATTTATTTATTTTTACAAAAAAAAAAAAAAAAAAAACTAAAAACCCATAAACAATGCATTTATTGTTTTATGTCCTCCAAGAGGTTTTTTTTTTATTTAAACATATATTTTATATTACATATTAGTTTTTGTTGTTTTTTGCTCTGTAATTTTTCTGTTAACTATTTAAAGGTCATTTAAATGTATTTGAGTATAAATCATATGGTTAATGCTCTTGTTATTTTTATTTTTATTATTTTCAGTTTTCTTAAAGGTTCTTTTGATATTTTTATGGGGTATTTCGGTTGTTGTTTTTGTTTCTTTCGATTTAGCTGTCTTAGCGACATTAATTTATACGTAAAGTGTATCACATGTGGAATTTCTGTTAGATTTTTGCAATATCCTCTAGTTGTAGACATTAGTGCAATAAATCACCTTGAGGTGATGTCTCATTCAATAGAGTTTCATGTGTGTTTTCATGTGGTTAAATTTCAAAAAAAGAAAAACTTAAAAATAAACATAAACCTTATTAGAATAAGGTAATTTATGGTCGATTGTAATCGTTAATTGTTGGTTTGTTAACTAGGATGTTTGAGAATTAAAACTAATCGGATTTGTCATCTTCGATTTTAACGAAATTAACCACAATATTGCAAGTGTTTATCAAATCATAGATTTTTTGAGTCGAGACTCAAAAATGTTGTTGCGTTTTAACCTTTTTCAAACGTTGGTTTATTTCCTTTAAATAAACTGGATACTTTTGATTGCAAATAAAAAGCTGTTTTAGTAGTTTAGAATTGTAACAACTCCTTATTTACTTAAAATGTACAACAACAACAGTTCAAATAGTCATTCAGTGGTTTTATAATGTACAAACTTAAATGTACAAGGCAGTTGATATTAACTCTAACAGCGCCTATGATCAACTCACTCACGACTGCAACCTTTGCCACTATTTATACACGCGCCATCTTTCGTGAATCTTCTACAATGATCTTAACGGACAAACTAGTATGTTCGAATTCTAGTGCTTTCGATGTCAATGTTAGCACCTTAAACATTTAGTGTTGGCATACTTATAAACAATGCTGAAAACCGCATGCTATCAACATTGTTGATAATTAGAAGCTTCTACTGATGGACGTGTTTATAAACATGATGAATGATGCAGGCAGTCGTTACAGACTGTTAAATTCAAATCGCTATTGCAAGTTCGTAACAATATCAATTCTTAAAAATTGAAACAAATTTAAATAGTTCACAAACGTGGGCCCTTAGCTATATTGCAGATTTTTTTGTAGATTCTTTTCACTCTCACCCCCTAATTTGGTGAGTTTTGGTAAAACAATAATCCAGAAATAATTTTAAGTGAATCGGTTGGGATTCAGCATGCTCGCTGAAGTTTTTTTTTAAACTTTATTTTTTATTGAATCTTTTTTTTAAGAAATTTACAATAAGTTTTTAAGCATTTAAATAGTATTTAAGTATTTATTTATTGCCGCTACAATTTCTAACATAAGTGCTCGTTAAAATGATTATCTGGCCAGGATCCAGTGTTTCCAATCGCCTCAGTCGTATATGACCCTCAAATGTCAGCAACTCCCTGGCAAGAGGATTTGGGTGATCCAATAGTTTAAACTGGAGAGTTTGATCTTCTTGCGTTTTATGGCGACATTGAGAACCCTATTTTTATTACTATTGCGAAAGTACCATGGGGCACCTGTTATTTTCCTTAACAGTACTGACTGCTTTCTTTATAACTTTTAGATGAGGAGGCTGTTCCCCATAGCTGAATGCAGCACAGAGGGATAGCTTCATACATTGAAATTGTGCACCGAGAATTACATGGACAAAATTAAGAAAAAAATTATATTTTATCCAAATCGTCCACGCCCAACGCCTACTGCCCATACAATCCAAATCGATTTTTTCCCATAAAATTTTTCCTATCCTAGCAAAAGTCTAGAAATTTGGTACATACATTTTCTTAAACAAAAAAAGAACGCTATGTAAGTTTTATTAAAATCAGCCATGCCCATCGCATACCACCCATACAATCCAAAGCAATTTTTTCGCTTAAAAATTTTCCTATGCAAGTAAATGTCTAGAAATTTGCCACATACATTATGTGAAACAAAAAAAGAAAGCATGCCGAGTTTCAATAAAATCGGTCACGTCAACCGCCCATGAAACCCATATATTCAATAAATACCTAAAAGTATGCAATATTTTTTAGGCAAAAATTCCATGGCAAGTTTCGTGACTTTTACCAGAAATTTTAAGTTTTCATCCTGTTCTGAAAACTTCCGAGAACTATATTTTTTTTTAACCGAAACAAGACACTCCCAAGTTTCATTTAATTGAATCAACAGCTTGGGGGAAAGAGGGGCTATATTATTGTTTTCCATGGAAAATCAAATATAAAATAATTTTTAGAGGTTTATAGATTTGGGCATATCTTCTTAACGGTTTATGACATAGATGACAACTAGATAGGTAACTGAGAGCCAAAAACCTAGGTCTGTTGTCAAAAACCTGATTCATGATAATGTATAGCTTGTATTTTGTTATTGTATCACCCGCATGTGTGAAAAGAGAGTAATTTTTCAATTGACATTATTCTTTTCTTCCGTTTTATTCGTTTATTCTATGGTTTATGATATCCCCATCATTTTTTCATTTTTATTTATGGATAATAATACATCAGGATAATAATACATATATAAACCACTGAATTGCGTGAAAATATAAGTAAATTTTAGCTTAACAGCCTTGCATGGACTTTACTTAAATTTCTGAAAAATAAATACATTTTTTCTTAAAACTATAAGCGCACATTTCATCTTTAAACATTTCTCTACAAAACTGCATCATTTGATTTTTGAAATTGAGTGGTCGGAAAATAAGGTTTTTGACACCAAAATCCCTCTGTGTGCCGTAAAGCCATAACGGTTTTATAACTGTTTTGTACAAAAACACCTTTTATGGTGGGTCCACACTCAATATGGTGGGTCCATGTTAAACGGAGATCAAGATGGATGCCGAGATACCTCACATGGCTTTTTTCTGGAATTTTAATATTATTTATCTGTATGGAAGGACAAATTTCTCGTCTTGAGTATATGTAACGTGAGTACATTTTGTTGCATTGACATTAATTTTCCATTTGTCCAACCATCGCCGATGTAAGACTAGAGATGTTAAGAAGCTATTGAATGGTTTTCATGTGTACTTAAAAAAGCAAATGCATATGTGTGAGTCAGTGTGCTCGTATGCATATCTGCAGCATATAAAATATATAGGAATGACCCTAGAATACTAGATCTGATTTGGAAAGATCTTTCTTGTATGTAATTTTTAAGCAGTTTATGTACATTCACAGGTAGTAATCTAATAATTGTGTGTTTTAGTCCATCGTGCCAGACTTTATAGAAGACTTGAGATATGTATGTCAATAAATAATGCAGAGCAATACTGTTTGCTCTCGAAGGTTTTCCGAACAAGAATAGTTATCCAATGTATCTGTTTGGAATATGAGGTGCACTTACAAGGGGAAAAATGCAATTAAAAAATTACTTTCGCAATATAATTTAAAAAAATAGAAATGTGTATGTAATTGTCGTTCTAATAAAATATAAAAGACAAAAATTGATAAGAAAATGTTGAAGTTATTAAAAATTCAGGCCACTAGAACAAGAAATGTAGGAACACAATTAACATATTTTAAGAAATATTAAAATAACAGCTCAGTTTTACTTAAAATATATCCATATTTACTTGTATATGACTTTTTATCTTCGTAGGATACGGTTAACCTATGCAGGTATGACCAAAAAAATAAAATTTTTTAGCGGCATTTTCAAAATTCCATTTTCACATTTTTAAAAATTTTGTTAAACAAATTTCAGAATAAATGAAAGCTTTACTAAAATTGGAAAGTTCCAATCCTTAAATCGTGATGGTCAAGGTCAAAATTTTTCAATATTTGGAATTTCTCATGGAAATATAGCGAAAGGTTATATACATTTTTCGGCTGATTTTGATGAAGTATAGTATTTATAATAACAGCACAAAAATTAAAATTAAGCCTCAATAGCACTTGGGATTAAAATGACACTCAACATTTAAAATTGTAGTCGGACGGGGCACTGTCTAGACTATAAGGCGGTCGAGGCAAAACTTCCCAACCACTTCATTCTAAATACTTTTTAATAGGTATTGTAATATGTCTGGCCGCATAATCTGGGTATTTTTCGGCCAATTCTCGCTTCAAACGAATAAGTTAAGTTTAGTACAGGTTCCCTGTGATGGTCTGGTCAGATTTCAGCAGCTCATAATAGATATGACCCTTTTGCTCCCACCAAATACAGAGCATTATCTGAGCGGCATTGATATTTGTTTTTGGTGTTGATTCGGCTGGTTAGCTGGACTTCACATACGATCACTTATGCTTCAGGTTATCGTAATGGATCCATTTTTCATAGCAAGTAATGATTCGGTGCAAAAATGATTTTCTTTTATAGCGTTTGGATGAATCCTGCTGCTGGCAAATGTTTTGAAATTGCTGACTGAGTAGCTCCCAAACACATCCACCATAAGCTTTGGTGAGCAATCCTTGTGCTTCAGCGGCACGTTTTTTTCAAATTGAAGAATTAAAGCAAAACTTCCCGCATATGATGCTTTGTTGGCACAAAATTCGATATTTCCGAAGCAAAAAAAAACTTAGTTGTTTCCACTATAATGTTTAATAACTAAGTGAGAATAAATAACAGATATATACCCTTCAAAATGACATATAAGTCATATTTAAGTCATACTTCCAATATTTTATTTATCCAGAGATGCTTGTGAGAAAATTTTCTGATATCGCATTTGTGTATCGATTTTCTCGATATTAATTCTTTCAGCCACGCTTTTTTATGTACTTATAAGTTTAAAATCAAAACAATTGCATTTTTACTTTAATCAAGGTTAGTCTATTTTAAAAAGTAAGAAAAAATAAATTAAAACATTAAAAAAACCTCCCCATTCCAAGGTATTTTGTGGAGTGAAGTGGTTAGTTTACTACCTACTGTGGCGGTTGGCATTAAAAATAACTCTGATACACATTTTGGTTTCGTATAAATTTTTTTGAAATCGAATATTTTAGACTAAATGTTCTGTAACACTGAATTCGATGAACAATAAACACTCTGTGCTTTTTTTTGAATGCGTTAAAGTCTTCCAGAGCACCCTGACCTGACAAAGTTTTGCAAAAAATCATAAACGATGACTTCAAAAAATAGAATTGCTTAGAAAAATGCCAATATAATGTGGTTAGTAAAGTAACCACCCAACCGCATAGAGTTAAATAGCAACCGAACGGGAACTATAGCGGATATAATGATGTATGTGTCATGTATGCAAGTTATTTGGGGGCCACGGAAAGTTGATTTCAACATACAGACGGACAAGCCTATATTGACACCGCTATCTATAATGATCCAGATTATGAAAAATGTAGAAATTTCATGAGTGGGAAAATCAAAAAAGTGCTAAATAAAGGCGTCCTAGTTTACATGATTTAATGCATTTTGTTAAAGAATACTAATACAAAAAAGTAGATATTTATCACTTTCCCAAGAACGTTTCAATCCACCACCAAATTCCCGCACATGATATTGAAAGTATGATATTAATCAAATAAATGTCTGTTATAATTGAATTTTAACTTGTTTAATTTAAAATTTTAATTAAAATCTCCCTTTTTTCTTAAAAGAACTAATTAAGCAAATTACTAATTGTTACCTTTCCAATTTGTAAAATCTATTTATAAACTTTACTTCTGTATATTTTATCTTTAACATTATTGGCATTGTATTACGTGTATTTGAAATCGAAACATACGTAAGTATAATAAATCTAAATGTGTCTTTATTTTATTGTTACAATTTAATTTTTATATAAGCATTTATTAGCTTGGCTTATTAACTTATTTAAAACGATAATTTTAATTTAGATCCGCAATTGATTGTAAACTATGTATTGCTGTAATTAGAAATATAAATCATATACAACAAAAATACGCGAACACAAAATGAAAGATTGCCGCTCAAACCAATAGCTTTGAAATCTAATTTTATGAAAATACTTAAGTAAATCAAAAGATTTTTAAGAAAATATATTGTATCAATTGATTTTTGGTTTTGTTATATGAAATATTGTTGATAGAGTTGTTAAACCCATGTACTTTAAGTAATTTTAGTAGAGATGTGGTATTTTGAAATTTCAATGCAATAATTGTGTATGAAAATTAGAGCAGTGGTAATAAGTAAAACTCAATTTGTATTGAAGCTAGTTGAGGTTAAATATTTCTATAAAAAAAATATATTAAACTTGCTTTGCTACTGCAATTGTATGAAAATAAAATCTATGATTGGATTTTATCAAAAAAAATCGAATACATAGAACAAATACCACTTTGTACTCTTTATGTTTCTCACTACAAATGTGCTTAATTTCATGTTCCAATGTTCATTACCAGAAAATTTTAAAATTACGGTCATTAAAAATCATGCGTTTCTAATAATTTAATACACTTTTTGTTGATTCTTACTTTATAAAGATAATTAATATCTTGTTTCATGTTTCTAGGTTCATGATTCAAAAAGTACCACTTTAAATAAAGAAAAAGTGCCAAAAAATGGGCCTATTGTGATTTCAAATTTTATCCAGTTTCATTAGAACCTGATTTTATGTTTCTAGATTGGGTGTTTAACTTAAAAAAAATGCCTGATCTATAACAGATGGGATATCCTTAGAATGGGGTTTTCATCTTTATATTGAAAACAAAATAGTTTTTTTTTTTTGCTTCGAAAATGTCGAATTTTGTGCCAACATAGCGTCATATGCGGGAAGTTTTGCTTTATTTCTTTCATTTGCAAAAAAGTGTCGCTGAAGCGGCATCGGTTTCAATGTGCGAGAGATTGTTTGTTCGAGTCAGAAGTTGTGATTTGAAGACAAAGATCGCACAGGCAGCCAAAAAAGTTTGAAGACCAAGAGTTGGTGGTATTACTCCATGAAGATTGTTGTCAAACTCAACAAGAACTTGCAAAATCATTGGGAGCTACCCAAGTAGCAAGTTCCAAACGTTTGCTAGCAGCAAGATTCATCCAAATGCAGTAAAATTGGGTACCATACGAATTGAAGATAAGAGACCTTGAAATACGACTTTGTATGTCTGAAATGCAGCTAGAGCTCTATAAAAGAAAATCATTTTTGCACCAAATCATTATTACGATGAAAAAGGGATACATTACGATAACCCGAAGTGTAAGAGATCACATGTATCCAAATATCCATGGCATTAAGGTAATGCCCTGTATTTGGTGCGACCAAAAGCTTCCCATCGCTCTCTGTGGGATACGCTTCACTTCAGGACAGATTAACCGAAATTGGCTTGATTCGTTCTTGGCCTCTTTTGTCTCGGAATTCATATGTTGCCAGAAACATGGGAAAAGTTCATAGCTAAATAGAGATTTCAAAAAACTAAAGAATTCAAAAACCGAGGTTTCGGTTTTAAGAAATTGAAAACCGATCGGTTTCGGTTTTATCGGTTTTGTGATAATTTATTAAATATTAAGATATTATAGAAACAAAATCAGGAACATGCTATAAAATACATACATACTTATACAACATATGTATTAGTGCTGTCAAATACTACTTTTACTTATTCGATACTACTAGAAAATTGTAATATATAAGAGAGTAACATTACTGAGTGACTGAATGATACCACATCGCCCATCCCAAACTCCTAAAGCTAGATTCACTAGCAAGGGGTTTTTGAAATATCGACTGTCTAGGGCGTAAAAACGTATAAATTTCGTTACCATATATATTATAAACTAATGCAGATACCATTTGACAGGAGTTCAAGAGGATAAAGGAAAATTTATACTTTTTATCTTAATGGTGCTTTTTTAATATATTTAATTAGTTAAATCCATATAAATATATAAATGTCTTTGTAAGTTTGTTTGTTTGTTTGTTTGAGCATCACGCCTAAACGGCTAAAT
Source organism: Calliphora vomitoria (assembly GCA_942486065.2). Taxonomy (NCBI): domain Eukaryota; kingdom Metazoa; phylum Arthropoda; class Insecta; order Diptera; family Calliphoridae; genus Calliphora; species Calliphora vomitoria. The sequence goes on along the minus strand of OW818030.2, from coordinate 15,520,323 downwards.
CGATTTTATTGAAATTTGGAACGTATATAGATCCTTACTTGGAAGCGTCAATAGGCTATAACTTTTTTCAATACTTTTACCAGAAAGGGATAAACAGGGGAAAAAACTGGTAAAATTGGTTCTTTTAGTTCTTAAACAATAATTACTAAACGGCTGAACCGATTTTTACTAAGACAGGGGTAGCGAAGCGCACCGGGTCAAGCTAGTTATATACATAAATTAAAGCTTGCCAATATGCCTCTCAGTAAAGAAATAATAAAGAATAGGTGGCTTAATTGTATTATAGTACCAACGAAGGAGAACCAAGGAGTACTTTTTCATTCTTAATATGGTTCTTTTTAATTTTCTATAATATTGGACCTAGAATCAAGATTTTACTTTGAAATTTCAAATTTGTATGGAAAATTGGTTACACAATAGTTGGCTGATATGCTTCTGAGTAAAGAAAGGATCAAATATAAGGGGATTAAGATAACAAAAACTATTGTTGTTTTTTCGTACTTCAAATTATATTTTTTTAAATTTCTATAATGGTACTAATTCTTTTTGAATATTTTATAATTATAAACCTAAGAATAAGTCACACATGACTCTGAATGAGTTGGAATTCACAAAAGGAAACTTTAGTGGTACCTTCCTTCCGCTTAATGGTACTTTTTGTATTTTCTACAATTATGAGAATACAAAATATGGGTATTTATGCTACTTTTTTTATTCTAAGTAATGATGCGCTTCGAATGAGTTAGAATCCACATTACAATAAACCAATAAACATATAACTAGAGACATCTTATCCTGAATGAGTAGGAATTCACAAGGGGAATTTTCTTTCTTATAATTGGGTTGGCGAAGCGAATCGTGTCAGCTAGTACTTTATACTTTTATCGGATATTTCAAGATATAATAAATTTATATTGTACAAATGTTTCAAAATAAAAACTAAATATTTTAAAAAATTCCAGATTTTTAACTCATACACCCAATATAAAAATAAAACAAGTAAGAGCGCTATATTCGGCTGTGCCGAATCTTATATACCCTTCACCAAATTATACCTTAAAATAAAATTAAAAAAAAATATAGTTTTTTAAAAGTTTTTACCAATTCTTTTAAAAAAAAATTTTTTAACTTATTAGTGAAAAAAATGTATGACAAAAGAAAGTTTTTTGTGAAAAAAAATTCGGGTTAAAAAATATTTTTCCCGATTTTAACCCATTGTAGGTCCAACTTTGTATAGCCTTATATACATCGTTGCAATGGACTTTGAAATATCTATCATTAGATATCCATATTGTCTATATTAGTGACTTAGTAATCGAGATATACTTAAAATAGTCCAAAAATAGAAGTTGTCTCGGATTTTTGCTCATATCTCCGTTATTTATGGACGGATTTTGCTGATTTTAAATAGGAAACTTTTCGAAAGCATGTCAGATAGAATTATTGAGGATTTGGATCCCGAAGATATCTGGGGTCTTCAGAAAATTGATTTCAACAGACACACAGACAGACAGACAGACGGACAAGGCTAAATCGACTCCGCTATCTGTAAGGATTCAGAATATATATACTTTATAGGGTCGGAAAATTATATTGTGGAAATTACAAACGGAATGAGAAATTTATATATACCCTTCTCACGAAGGTGAAGGGTATAAAAAATTATATATTTTCCAGAATTGGGCCTTATATAAGAGCTACATATTATTGTGTATCCATATTCACATGTGTATTTAAGTATTTTTTTTAAATAGTCCTAATATGGACCGATCTTCATAAAATTTTGGTATAAAAAGTACCAAACTCCTATCCACTTTTTTCCATTTAGATTAAGATGTATTTTACTTATTTTTGTATTAGATTAGAAGATATAATGCTAACGACTTAACACTTTTTACCTATTGTTCAAATTTCATGTTTCTACCTTTTTGCTTTTGGGCTGTGTTGAATCAGTAACTCACTCAGTAACGTTAATCATTTTTATATATAGATAAATAGATTGTACAATTAACCTTAGAATACAATATAAAACTAAACAGCTTAGAATTAATTTAAAGCATTCTTTGCATTTATCAGACTTTTTATGTCATTTGGAATTCTACTTGTTTTTTTTTTATTACAAAACTTATCTTTAGAATTTTATGCATCTTCCCCTAAATAATTTATGTTCTTTTGTTTTAAACTAGATTTTAAAACTAAAAAGTTATTTTTATAAAGAAAAAATAATAAATTTAAAAAATTTATTTAAATTTTATTTCAAACTAGTTTCCGACAAGAAACAAACAAAAAAACAATCCTCTAAGACTGAGTCTAGTCAAACTGATACATTTGTGTCAAAAGCAAGTTTGTGATGCAAGTGGAAGTTTATTTATTTTTTTTTAGTTTATTTTCAGAAACAAAATTTAATTATGCTGTCATTAAGAATTTAATAATTGCCAAAATCAAGGCATCAATAAACAGATTCCAAACTAATTTAAATAATTTAATAAAAATTTCATTCAAATTGTATGAATATTCAATATATGAAAATGATTTTAAGTTTAATGCTCTATATTCTCAAAAAACAAGCAACGATTATTTTCAATTAATTTATAAATTTTGTTTATTAAGGTTTATCTCAGACAGATAATTAAAATTTCAAAATTTTTTTCTAATTTTTTCGTAATTTTTGTGTAAATTTTGACATTTCTTAATGTCATTAATATGAAAATTTGTTTTGAAAATCCGTAAATATTTGGAAATATTTATGGCCATATGGAATTTGAATTAAAAAAATCTGTTTATTGAATGTTAAGAAGTTAAATTATGGTATTAGTTAATCCTGTTTAGGCAAGTTATTGGTAGCTAAATAATAAATTGTGTGCGCAATTAAGTTGTAATAAATTGAAATTATAAAAAAATTCCATAAATAAGTCGTACTTAAAAGTGTCAACACAATTTACATTAACAAAATTGCTTAAAAAAATTTGCAAATTTTTTAAACAAATATAGAGTTCAATAATTCTTGAATTGTTTGTCCTGATTAAAGGACCCAGCAATAATATGTCATTGAAAACTACATATTGTTTGGATTCCGAAAGCTTCAAGTTTTGTTCAGATAAGTTTATTTCTTTAGTCCCACCATCTAAATTTCCCTTTAGGCATTTTCTCAACCAATTGCCCCCTTTTAAAAGCAAATATTCCAAATATTTAGCTTGTCTTGTAACATTTTCAAACAATAAAATCTATAACTGCCAAAATTTATTGAATTTTTATTTGCCAGTATCTGCTGGCTAATTTTTTTTTTTTTGTGTTATGGTTGATTTGTCTTTGTGTTATGTTATGTTATTCGACGCGACGTCCTCATTGTTTTTTGAGACTACACATTTGACTGTCTAAAACTCTAACTATCTTCGAATGGTTTAACTATATAATGCAAGGCATAAGTTAAGATGCCGCTACAAACTATTATAGATGTTGTTATATATTTTCTTGTTTTTTTTTTCTTTGTTGCTTCTTATTTTTTTTATATTTGTACATATCGTGTGGCATATCTAAACACATGCTATTGTGTGTTTTTTTTTTCTTTGTGTATATTTTATTTTATATGTATTATTGCAATTGCATTTTTATTATTGCAACATACAAGCAACAAAAGCTGCAGCTACATTTTATATTGTTGAAGTTGTTAGCATGTTACATGTATTCCCTGATATATAAACACTAGGGTGGCGCTTATTTTAAACTTCGAAGGTCTAAAATTGTTCTACTTATGTCATGTAAACTTTGGTTTAGATTATTTTTGAAAAATTTCAATAACGTTTAGAGGTTGCACATTTTATTTTAAGTTTCGAGTTTTGGGTCAAAGTACCAATATTTTCAAAAATGTAAAAGAAAATTTGAAAAAAAATCTAAACCAAAATATTGTTACGAAATTGTACTTGAATTCAAATAAAACGGTTTTAACGGTCTGTTTAAAGTTGCACAGCTGTTAACATATCTGTGGGTATTAATAACATAGCTGTGAAACATGCAACATTGAATAAAAGCCTTGCGTGGATCATTATTTGAAAATATGGCAACACTAAATGTTTAAGCTGCTAACATTAACATCGAAAGCTCTAGAATTCGAATATACTAGTTTGTCCGTTAAGATCATTGTAGAAGATTCACGAAAGATGGCGTGTGTATAAATAGTGGCAGAGGTTGCAGTCGTGAGTGAGTTTATCATAGGCACTGTTAGAGTTAACATCAACTGCTTTGTACATTTAAGTTTGTACATTATAAACGTGTGTGTGTTGTTGTACATTTTAAATAAATAAAGAGTTGTTACAATTTTAAACTACTAAACGGCTTTTATTTGCAATTAAAAGTATTCGGTTTATTTAAAGTAAGTAAACCAACGTTTTCAAAAATTAAAAACGTAACAATATATTTAAATATAAAAAATCTCTAACATTGGTAACTCATTATAACTTGATACCAACAAGAATAATGAAACCAATCGAGAACTTTCGATGATAACATTAATTTTTAAACCTTTACTCTACTGAATTCTATAATATTTGTTATACATGGCCATAAACAATTTAAAGCTCTGCAGAATTTTGAAATTCGGTATAATTTGGTATTTATATAGGTTTAAATAATAATAGATGCGTGCAAAATACCTAAAGTAAAAATGGTGATAACTTTAGAGCTCTTAGTCAGACTTTATAATTTTCCAACTAACTTTATCCTTGGTAATACGATACAGGTACTTGCAATGACCCGTTTCATAGGCTAGGTTATCAGCCCATTTTCAATTGTCTTCCCCTGCACTTCATTTAACTTCCTGGTTTCCTGCTGATATTCACGTTGCTCTAGCTGTTTCGAATACGAGGTCTTAGCATCATTGATTTTGCCTTTGTATTGTCTTCTGGATTTTATTATCTGCCATGTTCTGCTGGAAATCCAGGGCTAAGGTAATTCTCTGTATTTTTTGAGAAAAAGGGTACTATCTATTATGAGCTGCTGAAGTCTAACCAGACCACCGCAGGGAACCTATACGAAACGCAATCGTTTCGTGTGAATCGAGAATTGGCCGAAAAACGTCCAAAATATGCGCCAGACATGAAACCGTAAAATTCCATCATGACAACACAAGGTCACATGATGCAATACCTATTAAAAAGTATTTATAATCAAGTGGTGGGTAGTTTTATAGTCCAAACCGTGCCCCGTGCGACTACTATTTGTTTTGATCGATGCAGAACGCTCTCTCTGGGATACGCTACACTTTGGAACAGAGTATTGGCTTGATTCGTTCTTGGCCTCAAACGATGAGCAGTTCTTTTAGCTCGGAACCCATATGATGCTAAATGAATAACACGTACTCCATTGAATTTGTGAATCTATAAAGAACTACTATTGGGATGTTCATGAACGAACAAGTTCAATGGAACACTTCAGTCACAGGAACCGTGTGAAGATGTTCAGTCTTCTTGTTCTTTTTATTCACTCTCTTATTTTTATTCTTTTTACATTACTGTAGATGTTTAAAACGTAGCTTTTAAATTGCATTAGTGTTTGAAATTTGTTAAATTACCTTTTTAGTTTCATCATTATTAAAAATCATGCTAATAACAAGCAAAATTAGTTTTCTTAGTCTATCTGCAAAGACATTCAAAGAAAACGTTCAAGCACCTCAGAATAAAAATGAATAACTGAACAAAAAGATCAAACTTGTTCATTTATCTGTGGTGAACAAAAATTACCAATCAGTAAAATTAACGATTACACAGCTCATCCACAAAAAAGGCTTGACTAACCACTATATAGATTTGATGTATCATGGCTACCTACCCAGCAGTTAAGCAAGTAGTCCCTTATAAACAGTAATCGTCACGTCTTATCACTTGGCTGACTCCAATTTATATTATTTGGTCATTTGCACGTATGTGCTCTTTGTAGTGCAGATAGTAGATAATTTGTTACTTTATACATCCCAGGTAATCTAGCGTGAAGACAATTATCACTTAAGTGTCTCTAAGTAATCTGAAGTGTAGTCACTTTAAACGTTTTGTGAGTAATACGTTCAAAATGGTTTTATACAAATTGTTTTGATATAATTCTCACACAGTTAATTTTTATTTTTGCTTAAGTATACTGATATTCCATAAAAAAAAAATAGCATAAAGTCAATAGTCACTTTAGTGTCTCTTAGTAACCTATAGTGAAGTCACTTTAAAAGTTTAGTACTACACATTAGAAAGTAGTTATTTTACCCACCAGATACAATACATTGAAGAGTTGTCTAAGAAAGGTTTGTTTGCAAGATATCGTTTATTGGACTGCCTATGATATGTCTTTTTAGCAGACTATTTGAGGTCAATTAGCACTCGTACATGTTAAAATAACTAGTTATGTAGCTGATCAAGTTACCAGTTAGGTAGCTAGTAAGGTAACTGACGCTATTTAACCAGTATGTGAATCCAATGCGTTGACTACTTTGTACCAGCTATTAGACAGTCTCTTTGTAGTCAAAAAGAGTCAATAAAAGAACTAGTCACGTAGCTATTAAAGTAACTAGTTCCCACCCTAAATGATGGGTAAAATCACTAGTTCGGGACTGTCTCCTAGAACTGCTGGGTAAGTATAAAAATTTTAAAATTTTTCAATTCTATGGATAGATTCTTTTTTAAGTTTATAAATTTTGTTAGACATAATTAATGATAACTTAAAAAGTGTTAGTCCGATGTTACTAAAATAAACTGAGAAAAGTTTAAGTTTTAATCCGTCTATATATTGCGATTCAATCAGCTTAGTAGTCTCGGAGTTATACAAACAAATTGAAGCAAAAAAAAATTATTTTTATGTGAAAATAGGAAATTTTTTTGTTTTAAAAAAATCATGAAAAATCGAAAACGGTAGAAATTGGTCAGATTTATAGGTTTTTCGCAAAGCCACATGTAATAGGAATAATATGAGATAGCAATCATAAAAATCTATGGATTAGTTTCGAATTTATTCACAATTAAGTGAATTCGCTCATTTTCATAAAATTTTAGTTTTTTGTTTAATATACATGAAATTGAGTACTTAATGTTCTTCTTGCTACTGATTGAATTTTGTAAACATTTTTCCCATACTATGCACAAATTTTTATATATAAAGTGGGTTTCAATCGGCTCAGTAGTTTCGGAGTTATAATAACACATTTGAAACAAAAAATTTATTTTTTACATGAAAATAGCTAATTTTTTTGTTTTAAAAAAATCATTAAAAATCGAAAACGGCAGAAATTGTTCAAATTTATGACTTTATCGCAAAGCCACATGTAATAGGAACAAAAAAAGATATCGGTCATAAAAATCGATGGATTCTTTTTGAATTTATTCACAATTAAGTGAATTCGCTCATTTTCCAAAATTTTAGTTTTTTGTGTGATATACATAAAATTGAGTAGTTAATGTTCTTCTTTCGATTGATTGAATTTTGCAAACAGTTTTCCCATGCTATGTACAAATTTTTAAATATGCATAAATTTATATAAATATATTATTTCAATCGGCTCAGCAGTTTCGGAGTTATAATAACAAATTGAAACAAAACATGTATTTTTTATGTGAAAATAGCTAATTTTTTTTGTTTTAAAAAAATCGTGAAAAGTTGTAAACTTCAGAAATTGTTTAAATTTTTAGCTTTATCGCAAAGCCATATGTAATCGAAATAAAATGAAATATCGATCATAAAAATCGATGGATCACTTTCGAATTTATTCAAAATTAAGTGAATTCGCTCATTTTCACAAAATTAAAGACTTTTGTTTGATATACTTAAAATTGAGTAGTCAATGTTCTTCTTTCGATTGATTGAAAGTGCGTTTCAATCGGCTCAGTAGTTTCGGAGTAATAATAACAAATTGAAGCAAAAAATATACTTTTTAGGTAAAAATATCATTTTTTTTTTTGTTTTAAAAAGTCATGAAAAATCGAAAACGGCAGAAATTGTTAAAATTTATGGCTTTATCGCAAAGCCACATGTAATAGGATATCGATCCTAGAAACCGATGGATTATTTTCGAATTTATTCACAATTAAGTGAATTCGCTCATTTTTACAAAATTGCATGTGCTTACAAGCGTGTACTTTGATTTTGTTGCCCTGTGTTATGCACAACTCTAAAAAAGTTGTTTTTAAAGCACGATATAGAGTAGGGACATTTAGAAAAACAAATTCGGAACTTCATGAATGAATGCCATTATTTTCATGGAGTGCCAAAGTCACTAAAAACGAAATTTAATTCTATAATAAATAACTTTAATTTATGAGTTCAGTATTTTTATACCCTTCACCATGAGTGGCAAGGGTATATAAGTTTGTCATTTAGTTTGTAATTTCTACATTTTTCATTTGCGACCCCATAAAGTATATATATATTCTGGATCGTTATACATAGCAGTGTCGATATAGTTATGTCCATCAGTCCGTCTGTATGTTGAAATCAACTTTCCAAATCCCCTAAAAAACTTAAAAACATGCTTGATACATCAGTATATTAAGAATTCTTCCAATTCGGTTGCTATTTGAAATCAACAAAATCGGCCCACAAATGGCTGAGATATAAGGAAAAAACCGGGACAACCTTGATTTTTTGCCTATTTTTGATCAATATCTGGATTACTAAGTCATTAATATAGACAATATGGATATCTAATGATAGATACTTTAAAGTTTATTGCAATGATGTAATATAGTAATTTGGACCTAAAATGGATCAAAATCGAGAAAAATATTTTTTAACCAGAATTTTTCTTTTACCAAAACAAATTTTGTCCTAAATTTGTTATTACAAAAAAAAAAAAAAAAAAAAAAAACTTAAAAAATTTTTAAAAAAATTTGGATAAAAATATATATATAAAATTTGAAAAAAAAAATAATTTCGAAAAAAATGTTTTTTTGAAAAAAAACAATTAATATTGAAAAACATTTTTGAAAAACAATTTTAAAAAAAAAATTTTTTTGGAAAATATGTATTTAAAATTTGCATTTATAAGTATAATTTTGTGAAGGGTATATAAAATTCGGCACAGCCGAATGTAGCTCTCCTACTTGTTATCTTTTTATTTATTTTTTAATAAAACTTTGACAGACTTGTTGTGGTAACCAAATTTCTAGCTAATCAAATGATTCGATTATATTCACAGATTTTTCCCGTTTAGCAAGTGAAACTCTGTTAAGAAAGAAGAATAACGATTGAAACCCACATCAATAAAATTCAGTGATTAAGAGCCTGTACAATTTTCAAATTTTTGTTTCACACAAAATCTTTAAAAATGTTTTCTGGTAGTGTTTCTGAATCATGCTTCGAATGATTCGATACGGTTATCACAACCAACGGTTATGGTATCAAGTTATAATGCAACGATGGGTGAAAAAATATATATTTTATATTTAAACAACATTTACCCCCTAATTTTTGTATGAAAATCATTCAGTTTTCCAAAAAAGTTTGAGTGTTTTTCATACAAAAATTTTAAAATTGTTTTCCGTACGTGTTACTGAATAAGGGAGTTAATTTTTTTTTTTTTTTTGAAAAAATTTCTACTTTGAACCAAAACTCGAAGTTTTAAATAAAATGTGCAACTCTCAACGTTATCTGATTTTGTTACAATTTTCAGCATTTGGTTCTAAGCTGACAGAGTATAGTTTTACAACTTAGGGCTCACCCTAATACCCACACATCTAACGTAATAGAAAATATAGTAGACGAACAAAAAAAAAAATAAAAAAATGCCAACAACATTTACCAGACTTGTAGTTGACAGAATCGTAACAATTAATATTATTTACAACATCTATTTAAAGAGAGTTGCTAACGGGCCATAGTATGTTGGATTATATTTTAGATTTTATTTTTAGTTTTTTTGTATGGATGCTCGTTTGTTTCTTTTATTGTTTAAAAAAAAAAAAAAAAACTAAAGTACAGAAATATTTTGCAAAAAATATTTCTGTTGATTTTTGTTTCTCTTGTGTCCATACCTAATTTGGCAAATTAATATAGAAAAATCTTAAGAAAAATGCACAAATATTGAAAAAAAAGTTTTAAAAACATTTGCTAAGCTTGTATTTTTTGGCAAATACCTTTTAGAATAGTTTACATTTTGAGACAAATTTTTGCAGCCATAAAAGAAAAATGTGACAAATTTCTTAAATTTTTGTGTGTTTTCAAAGTTGGGAAATAATTATCAACTGAAATCACCATTAATTGAGACCTTTTACGGTTTAAAACAAGATTGGTTAACACTTAAATACAGAAAATTTTTATATTATTGTAAAAAAATTTGCTAAAATTAAACAGTGAAATAATTATTATTTTAGCTTTAACAAAAATTAGGTCATATTCAACTTTTAATTATTAGAAATATTACTAAACATTTAAAACATTTAATAAATCTACCGAAAGCCTCTGTAAACTCATTAAAATTAAACAAAAGCCCAGCTTACACATCCCAGCAGTTAAGCATGTAGTCAATGTATCCCTTACAGACAGTAATTGTCACTAATATCTGATCACTTGGCTGACTCCAATTTATAAGTTTTGGGTCATTTGCAACATATGTGCTCTTTGTAGTGTAGATATATATCAATTGTTTACTTCATATATCCCAGGTAATCTAGCGTGAAGTCAATTGTCACTTAAGTGTCTCTAAGTAATCTATTGTGTGTGTGAAACAATAGATTCCGTTTCTTTTGAACGCGGTTTTTGTTTTTAATAACTTATATGTCATTTATTCTCACTTAGTTATTGAACATTATAGTGTAAAAACATAGTTTTTTTTTGCTCCGAAAATGTCGAATTTTGTGCCAACAAAGCGTGATATGCGGGAGGTTTTGTTTTACTTCTTTTATTTAAAAAAATACTCTGAAGTAGTTCATCAGAGGCACAGAACACTATATATTGCACCTTGTTCCAATAGACCTTCACTTAATGGCCACCTCTGCCTGCTGCTCAGCGGTGTTTCAAGCATCTGGATGTTGGAGATCAAGAACATATAGCCTCGCTTGGATTCCGGGGCAACTGCCTTCGATCGTACACCAACCTTCGGACAATATTACTCGATATACAGATTTTTATAGGGTAATCAAGGTTTAAATTCCTTTCAGGTGTGAATGGTGTAGAGGTAATCTCGTGTACAAATATGACACCTGGATATATACAGACGGTTCAATATTGAGCTGTGGTGTTGATTCTGGTGCTTTCTGTGACAAACTTGGGTTAGGCATCTCATAACATCTTGCGAAAGAATGTAGTGTTTTTCAGGCTAAAATTTTTACGATCATGATAGCCTGTAATACACTACATGATCTTAATACTCACGGCAATGTAGCTATTTTTGTCGACATTTAGGAGGCACTACTCTCACAGAAGGCCTTCACAACATCACCTTCTTTAGTCAGGCAATGTAAGAATGCTCTGACAAAGCTTGTTTGTGTTCCTGCGCACAGAGAACACTATGGCAATGAACAGGCAGACGAATTAGGCAGAATGGGGTCTACTTACTTTAGATATCTCCAATGCGGTATCAGTAGCAATTCCACTGGAAAACAGATTTATGATAGCAACCGAATTTGTTGCCAATCGAATGATTCGGTAGCACACATATAATTTTTTGGTTCTATCAACAGAAAGTAATTTAACAAAGAAGAATTTCAGTTAAAGCAATCAAACTTCTGTTACCCCTTTTAAAATTTTGTAGCCACAGCTGTAAAAATCGGTCACTAAGGTAGAATCATTCGATTGGCAACAAATGCGGTTGCTATCATGAATCTGTTTTCTCTTTGTATTATCTTCAGACACTTTCTTACAAAGGCTGATAATAGATGGCGTAACTTAGACACATGTAGGGTGGCCAAGTTAATTTGGCTCTCTTTTAACGAAAAACTAATTATGCTCTTGATAACCCGAAATAGAAGGCATATATTAAGGTTGCTGGCAGTATTAATGGGGAAAAATATGAATCGATTTTCCAGTCCTAAGTGTCAAAAGCCATAAATTCCTGGGCTACTACATACTGACCAATCTTGGTGAGGTAGCCGGGACCAAACATAATGACCTACTGAAATATCTCACGGCTACTGGATGGGTCTAACATATTCTACATTCTGATTACATTACGATGTAATGACACTACGTCTGGCAGGTGGTGTGATCTTGTCAAAACGAAGTCCTATCGACTCTACTTGATTGTTCGCTCGTAGTGAACTACCACGTAAACCAAACAATCAACCAACACCGATCGCTCACCAAAGCTTATGGTGAATGTGTTCCATCGCTTTCAACGTAGATCGTTGGTTTGGTTCAGAAATAGTGATTTTGACAGGGAAGACAAAAATCGCCAGGCCAACCAAACAAGTTTAAAGACCAAGAATTGGAGGCATTACTCCATGAAGATTGTTGTCAAACTCTACAAGAGCCTGCAAGATTATTTGGAGCTACTCAAGCAGCAATTTCAAAATGCAGGATTCATCAAAAAGCAAGGAAATTGGGTACCATACGAATTGATGCTGAGAGACTTTGAAAGACGATTTTGCATGTTCGAAATGCTGCTTGAACAATATAAAAGAAAATAATGTTTCCATTATTTGAAAGCGTAGTAGATCGTATATGAAGTCCCTCCAACCGGTCGAATCGACAACAAAGCCAAATATCCATGGCGATAAGGTAATTATTTGTATTTGGTGGGAGGAAAAGGGTACTATCTATTAAGAGCTGCTGAAATCTGGTCAGACCATCACAGGGAACCTGTACCGAACGAAACTGATTTTTTTGAAGCGAATATTGACCGAAAAACGTCCAGAATAAGCGGCCAGACATGAAGCTGTAATACTTATTCCATCATGACAATACTCCGTCACATGTTGTAATACCTGTTAAGTAGTATTTAGAATGAACTGGTTGAGCAGACCTCCCCCATCCGAGTACTATTTGTTTCGATCGATGCAGAATGCTTTCTCTGGGATACGCTTAACTTTGAAACAGAATATTGGCTTGATTAGTTCTTTTGTTGCCAAAAATATGGAATAAGGTCAGAGGTAACAATGGTCAATACTTTGAATAAATTTATAATGTACAAATGTTTCAAACGAAAAGCTAAGAAGTTAAAAAAATCCCTTATTTTTCAGTAATACGCCCAATACATCCCTGAAGTCAATTGTCACTTATGTATCTCTAAGTAATCTAGAGTGTAGTCACTTTAAACGTTTATTTTTTACTGAGATTTTTTGTGAATAATTCGTAACAAATGGTTTTAAACAAATTGTGTTGATATAATTCTCATACAATATATTTTCTTTCTGCTTAATCCACTAATGCTTAAGCATGCCTCAAGGCACTCATAGCAAAAATGCCAATAAATGCAAATATAACTAGTTTTTCATTTCAAAAACTCTTGTAACAGTTTCTAAAAAACGTACTTAAATATTTTAATGAGCCTTGAAACGTATTAAAGCTCTCTTCTTTCCTATTTACTGCACTTTTTACAAATTAAGTGCACTAACAACCAAAAAAATATAGGAAGTCCATGTTGTGTTACCAAACGTTGACTAAAGTCTTTTAAAGTTTCCCGATTGCAATAAAATTTCTTTTCTTGAAAAGTACACTTATCCATATAAATATATAAATGTCTTAGGCATCACGCCTAAAGCGATTTTATTGAAATTTGGAATGTATATAGATCCTTACTTGGAAGCGTCAATAGCCTATAACTTGTTTCAATACTTTTACCAAAAAGGGATAAACAGGGGAAAAAACTGGTCCAGCTGGAAATTGGTACCTTTAGTTCTTAAACAATAATTACTAAAGGGCTGAACTGATTTTTACTACCACAGGGGCAGCGAAGCGCACCGGGTCAAGCTAGTATTTTATATATTGGAGTCAAGATTTATGTAATAAAAAGATAAGCTACTCTTTAGAGACGTGATTAATTGATGAGTGCCTTCAGGCACTCTTGGGCATTGCAGACTAGTTTGGCTGCCTCAGGGCTTCCCTTATATAGCAAAATGTTGTTTGGTTTTCTTTGCTTTGATTTACAATTTTGTACATAAAATCTTAAGTTTCTGGTCGAGTGAACAAACGTTTCAAATTATCTGATATGAATGATGAACAATTAGAAAAGTTGTTCTCAATAAAAATTTACAAACTATACTAACTAAAACCGGACTATCTTTCAATCTTTAAAGCCCCAAGAGTGCCTTAAGGCACTCAATAAGGTTTTCCCACCTGGCAGTTAAACTATTGATTGTACAAGGTTTTAAATGTTGTTTTTGAAATCAGATGCCCAAATTTACCATAAAAAAAATTGGCATTAAAGGGATAAGTATATTTAAATCCCATGTAACGTAGCGTAAAGTCAATTGTAAGTTTAGTGTCTCTTAGCAACCTATAGTGTAGTCACTTTAAAGGTATATTTTGTTTTGGACTTTAGAAGGTAGTTATTTTACCCACCAGAAGTAATGTATTGAAGAGTTGTCGATGGAAGGTTTGTTTACAAGCAATCGGTTAGTAGACTGTCTATGAGATACCTTTTTAACTGACTATTTGAGGTCATTTAGCACCGAATACGGTTAAGTAACTAGTTATGTAGCTGATCAAGTAACCGGTTAGGTAGGTAGTAAGGTAACTGATATGTAACCGGTATGTGAATCCAATGCTATCAGACAATCTTACTGTAACTCAAGAGGGTTAAAATTGACCCCCTATTTAGGACACGCACGTGATAAAACAACCAGTAAAGTAGCTAGTTATGTAACTAGTTATCATCCTAAATGTCAGGTAAAATCACTAGTTCGGTATATAGTCTTCTAGAGCTGCTGGGGTACGTTGGCTTGATTAGACTGCCAACACCAAAACAAAAGAGTTTAATTGCAAGCACTCATTTATTTAATTGGCTGTTTTTTTGTTTAAAAAAAAAACATTCATACAAAATCGCTTATGTTTCTTTCTTATTACTTCTTCTTATATATTATCCAGAAAATATCTGTAAAAAAAATCACCATTTCATTTAAAAATCTTTTACGTTTAATCTAACAATTAGATTAAAATCTGTTTGGTTGAATGTTTCCCTCTGCGCTTTGTTTTCTATAACAAAATTTATGCGCATATTAAAACAATAATTTTATGTATGTATCTGGGAGCTGCCGGAAAACTAGAAAATCTATTTGGTGATATATACGTGCTGTAGAGTTTTTCCATTTTTTCTATTATAAAAATATACATAAATTTGGCCTACATTTACCAGCCAGCCAGCAGCCAACAGCCACCTATTTCAATAAATGGAGTGAATGGCCAGTGTTTTTTTTTACCTCATACGTGAGCAATTGTTTCATTTTTTTTCTTATTCCCCCTCTGTAACAAGTGTTATGATCTTTAAAAGCATACAATTGTGACACTTTAAAAAAGATTTAAAACCTAAAAATCATAGCAGCTGGATGTATGTTGTCATGTGCAGGTATTTATTTATTTATAACCGCAGGTTCGCAGACTTAATATTAAAAAAAAAATCACTTAATAATGGTGGACTTAAATGGAATTAATAATAGGTGATTCTGGAGTTAAAAACACTAGCATTTCAAACAGTGAATGTCTGCATTACTTTCAGACATTTATAGGTTTTAAAATACATATATAAGTATTTATAGAAATCTATGTAATCTTAATTTGTAATGGCAACATAAGTAATTCAATAAAGATATTTATTTCATTAAATTAGTATCCACAAAAACTATAATATTTGATTTAGTTAAAGATTTATTACCTCACAACTAATGATTGCCTGATGATTAAATTACATAAATATGAAAGTGCAAGTTAGAATATTATACACAATAAGATTAATAAAAACAAGTTAATATCCTTAAGATAAACGTTGTGAATAAAATAATAATCAGTTTCTAATGAGAAAAAGAGGGAAAAGTTTGATTTTTTTAAAAAAATTTTGGTGAAACATTTTTTTTGAAGACAAAATGTTTTTTCGGAGAAAATAAATTTTCTGATTTATTTTTGTTATGTTTTAACCCTTAGACGGCCACGGGGACACCGGTGTCCCAACACAACAAACATTGAATAACTAAATAACGAAAAAAGAATGGGTTCCTTTTTAATTATTTCGTAAACGAGTCTCTTATTAAAGTGTTTAGATTAAAACAAGTTCGGTTACAGCATTTATTATACCCTTCACCATGAGTGGCAAGGGTTTATATAAGTTTGTCATTCCGTCTGTAATTTTTACATTTTTCATTTGCGACCCCACAAAGTATATATATTCTGGATCGTTATAGATAGCGAAGTCGATATAGCCATGTCCGTCTGTCCGTCTGTATGTTGCAATCAACTTTCCGTAGCCCCCGAATAACTTACAAACATAATTGATACATCAATATATCGGGAATTCTTCCGGCTCGGTCGCTATTTAAAATCGAGAAAATCTGCCCACAAATGGCTGAGATATAAGGAAAAAACGGGGACAACCTCGATTTTTGGCCTATTTTTTTATCTATATCTGGATTACTAAGTCATTAATATAGACAATATGGATATCTAATGATAGATAGTTATTTCAAAGTCCATTGCAACGATGTATATAAGGCTATAATAATTTGGACCTATAATGGGTCAAAATCGGGAAAAATATTTTTTAACCCGAATTTTTTTTTACCAAAAAAGATCTTTTTCATAAATTTTTTTTTCACTAATAAATTTAAAAAAAAATTTAAAAATATTAAAAAAAATTAAATCAAAACAATTTCGAAAAAAAATTGAAAACAATTTTGAAAAAAAAAAATTTTTTAAATTTTAAAAAATAGTTTTGAAAAATTTTTTTTTGGAATTTTGAAAAAAAAAAAAAAAAATAATTTTGTTTACCTAAAAATATTTAAAATTTTTATTTTTATTTCACATGTTTCAAAAAATAACAATCAAATTCTTGTTTCGAGTTAGGTGTTTTTGTCAAAATTTTACAGATATTATAGGATTCGGTATAGTCTAATTTGTTAGACTTATATTTTTGGGATTTACAAACATTAGCACAAACGCTAAATAATTCCCCACTATGGTGGTGTAGGGTATATAATTGTTTTTAAAGTTTCATATACAATAGAAACGTTTAGAGAAATTTATGCAGAACATCCTCTCTGTACTGATCCTATAAAAATGGAGGCACATGAATACGGAAATTCAAATATTATGCTACTAATTATTGAAATAAATGTTTGATGTATAAGGAAGTTTAAAATCGAATTGCTCAATTAATATTGTCTAAGAAATGTTTTGGAAATCTAAAACAAAGATTTAGTTTGAAAATTTTAAAACTAAAATAAACACATAGTAATTTATAGCAATAATAAAATGAATTGAATTAAACTATTGTCATGTAGTGCCATAGCCATTAAAATCGAAATTTAATACTATAATAATCAATTTTAATTCATATGCTCAATATTTTATTTACTTTTTATTTATTTTTCAATAAACTTTGATATCAAACCAAAACTAACTAATTTTAAGTCCCTATTATTTATATTTTTTGTTTTTAAGTGCATATTTTATGCGCATAAAACACTTTTTTTAGAGCATATTTTTAGTTGCCCTGGCAATGACTTAGTTAGGTGCCTATTTGAAAGCGGGTGTATTAAATTTGTTATTTAGCTCCCTATTTGTAAGCGTTTGAGGTAAGAACTGGACTTCAATGACATCACGGTGTTCAAATAATGAACCAATGTATAACTAATGTCAAAGAACTGATTCTATAAAAACCCTGTAAAGTAGAGTTTCCAGTTCGGTTTTAACCGAAACCGAAACCGCGGTTTTTCAAGGCCTAAAAGCGACAATTATTCTTCGGTTTTTACTTTTATTCTATTTGCAGTAGAAAATTTCAAAATTTAGAAATGAGAAACAAACTTTTTCATCCAATATCTTTAAAAATATCTTAAGATTTCTTGAAATTTTTTTTAATTGTATTACAGTAATTGCATCAGATGATGTAGCAGAATTCCTTTCGCAGGCTAGGCAAGGAAACCTGTTAATGAAGAATGACACAAACTCATTTAAAAATAATGATCTACGAGTATTTACTGACAATTATACTTCAAATTACTGTTTATTTACAGTCTAACTAAGTCGGTGGGCTTCGCCACCCCAATTGGAAGAAAGAAATAGTACTATTAAGTCTCCCTTTGTGAATTAATACTAATTCAGGATGGCATGTCTCTAGTTTATTGATACATTGTAATGTGGATTCTAGCTCATTAGGAAAGACCCACATTTTGTATTCCCACTCAGCATCATGATTCTGGGTCCATTATTATAGAAAATGATAAAGAAAGGTACCACTAAAGTCACCTTTTGTGAATTCTAACGAATTCAGAATCATGTGTGCCTAATTTTTAAGTTTATTATTACAAAATAGTCAAAAAGTATTATTGGTTGGAAAAAAGTACCTGTGAGTCCCTTTTTTAGATTCTAACTCGGCCAGGATCATGTGTTTAATTTTCTGCTTATAGATTCATTAAGAAATGTCAAAAAATACCATTCGAACAACGAAAAAATTGATTTTGTTACTTCAATTTCATACAGATGGCTTAATGACTTTCTTTATTTACTCAAAAGCATATCAGCCAACTATTATGTATTCATATAAGTAAAATAATTTAATATAATAAACACTTGAAACCCCGTCAAGTTTGAAATCAAAGTAACCCCGTCAAGTTTGAAATCAATATTATAGAAAATCAAAAAAAGTACCGTTTTGAAAAACGAAAAAATACTCATTAGTTTGGTGTACTTCTCCTTTTTTGCTAACATAATACCATTGAGCCCCCTATTCTTGATTATTTATTTACTGAAAAGCATATATACCCTTCACCAAATTATACTTTAAAATAAAAATTTTAAATATTTTTAGGTAAACAAAACAAAATTTTTTCAAAATAATTTTTCCAAATTTTTTTTTCCGAAATTGTTTTTTTTAAATTTTTTTACAAATTTTAAAAAAAAAAAAAAATTTAAATTTATTAGTGAAAAAAAATGTATGACAAACAAATTATTTGGTAAAAAAAAATTCGGGTTAAAAACAATTTTTCCCGATTTTGACCCATTGTAGGTCTAAATTACTATAGCCTATCATTAGATATCCATATTGTCTATATTAATGACTTAGTAATCCAGATATAGATCAAAAATAGGCCAAAAATCGAGGTTGTCCCAGTTTTTTCCTTATATCTCATCCATTTGTGGGCCTATTTTCTCGATTTTAAATAGCGACCGAGCCGGAAGAATTCCTAATATACTGATGTATTAAACGTGTGTGTAAGTTATTTGGGGGCTACGGAAAGTGGATTTCAACATACAGACGGACATGGCTATATCGACTTCGCTATCTATAACGATCCAAAATATATTTACTTTGTAGGGTCGCAAATGAAAAATGTAGAAATTACAAACGGAATGACAAACTTATATAAACCCTTGCCACTCATGGTGAAGGGTATAAAAATATTCCAGCAACTCCAGCAAAACCACCATCAATACCCTTACAAACATGTTTAACAACCTTAGGAACAAAATTTTCGTTAATACATTCTTGTGTAAAGGCAAATTGAAAATCATACAATAAATGTTTCTCCCCCAGGTAAAATAGCTGTTTATCTATCATACAATATTTGTTTAATGACTTTATCAATTAAAGATAGAACGGTAATCGGTCAATATTTATCTACAGCATTCATATTTATTTATTTTGGTATTGGTACTAATTTATGGACTTTCACAATATCAGGATAAACTGAATTATTTATAATTTTATTAAAAATACCTTGACAAATTTTAGTGAAATATTGTAATAGCCTGGACTTTAATTAATATCTATAGCTAATATTACCCCAATGATAAAGCGTCCGTAGCAAATTACAATTGTATCCAGCATATATTTGAATAGCCCTCTTAAGGTTATTTATGGCGGTTAATCTTCGGGTCAAATTTAACCCATTTTGAAATTAAAATTTAATTTTTTCTAAAGGTTGATATTTTTGATATTTTATGAATTTTATTGAATTTCAAATGTCAGCAACTACGTTAGGTTTTTTTATAAAAAAAAAAATGGAAGAAAAAAATATATGTTTTCTAATGGGTAACGTCAATAAATCTTAAGACCCTATGAAGGTTAAAAATAGTTGTCTAAACAATCAAACCCTATTGGCTTCTAGATTTTCTTCTTTTCCTTAATAGTTTCTCTTTTTATAAAATAAATTCTAGAAGATTTGTGTTAATCCATGGAGTAAGTTTAAACCTTAAATATTTTTTTGTCATTTTCTCACTATACACAGTGGCGCCTGTAGAATAAGTGAGGTTGCAAAAATCAAAAATTTCATGTGCCCCTAAAATATATATATAAACCTATTTTACAGTAAATTGTCCAACAATTTCAAATATGCTACTCCAATTATAATCAGATTTTTGGTTCAGAAGATATATCCATTCAAAATCCAATTATTAAGAAATAGATATATTTACTAAGAAAAGAATAAAAAGAATTTACTGTTTGCTTTGTGTTTCTCCAGATAAATCGATATTTACCAACTATCCATTTTTTCAATAGTTCTCAACTTTGATGGAAATAAAAAAAATATATAAATTTCTATATTTGCCATATTTTTAAAATAAGTTCTTTACATAATGCAAAAATTCCCAGCTGCCCGTCCTTGCCCCATTTATAGCTAGAGGTAAAATTTTAAAAAAAGTCATGGTTTCAAAAATGTGTTGCCTGCATTTTTGGGCAAATTATGTAACCTTCATGTAAAAAAAAATTTAAAAACAAGTATGAAAAAAAATCTTTTTTTTTTTTAAATTTAAAAAAAAAAAAAAATTAAATTTTTTTCTGAAATAATTTTGAATCACAAAAGCCAAAAAACATAAAAATCAAAAACCTTAAAAAAAATATTTTATTTTACTACCCATTAAATTGATTTATCCACAAATTTCAAATTTGCCAACCCATAAGTAGGCATCTGAAAGGCGTAGAACCCTTTTCAAGCACTTATTTCATAGGCTGATCAATTATCTATCATATGCCTTTTAAATTTTTTTAATATCTCATTTGGTTCAAAAGTTATGATTTTTACAACGAAAAAACTCAAATGGAGCCACTGTGCTATGGCAGCATGCAGCTTTCAGGCAACAAACTAAATATTATATCCATTCTGATATATTAATTGATGAATAATTATCAGGAAAACTATTTTGCAGAATATCTCTTAATTTTATAGTGTGTTTTTGTTATCTCCGAAAGTGCCTTATTCATCACATTATTTTCAAACTTACAGCAGACAATATTATGATCTGACAGATTGCATTAATGGAATCAACATACATTTTTGGAGCTTAAATTTCTTTTGAGATTTATATGCAAAAATAATAATTTTTAAAATCTCAAATATATAGAATATGAGGCATGTCTGAATGGAATAAACGTACAAATTTTGCAACTCAAACAAAAATGTAGAACATTTATGATTTGAATATACTTCAACTACAAATTCTCTTAAACATTCCAAAATGAACACTCTTTATATATAAACCATATATATAAAATACAAACCTTGTTTGACCTAATGTACAGCAGTTTCTTCTATTTTGTTCTTTTTTATTTCATTTTATTGCAAATTCCCTTGAGATTAAATCTTTTTATTTCTTTAATTTAAATCTATCAAGCATATGTTTCACAAAACACCTTGTTGACTTGCTTTAGATTTTTTTTTTTTTTTTTTTTTTTGCTAGGAATTTATTTTTTAACCATAAATAAGAAACATTTTATTACATTTTATTTAAAATAAGGCAATTTTATCACTTTAATTTTGCGTTTTTTTAGTTTTTTTTTTTTAAAGATAAATTTTTTTAATTTGTTATTTTCAAAGTAATTTAGTATTTTCTGTTAGAAAATTATATGTTCACATGTACAAACGTATGTCGTCACTGTGTTAACCTACTTTTGTGAGGCTGTCGCTACTGTGCAAGAAAACAAAATACTAAGATTTTTACAGTTTTTTTACAAAATGTAAAAATTTTTTCTTTGAAATGACTGGTTGTATATATATTTTTTTTGTAATTTTTTTTTTTTATGGTGGAAAATTAATTTAAGGAAAAATCATGATATTTTTAATGGTAGCACCACTAACACAATAACCAAATTGTTGTTTAACTAAAGCAAAACATTTAAATTTTCAAAAAGGAATGAAATACTAATACTAGTTTAAAAAGATTTTGAAAAATTAGCAAAGTATTAGTGATAACAAAAAATTTTTCAAAAAATTGTCAAAGTATGGGTAGAGGAATATGAGAGTGTGTGGGTTTTGAAGTCTAAAATGAAATTAAAGCTAAAGAATTTTAGTATTAAAAACCAATACTAAGATATTTTGCTCAGCAAGTGTAGTTAGTGGTAGTTAGTTTTGAAACTGCTTTGGTGTGGGTAAGGAAAACTGAGTTCAGTTTGCTTTAGTTTTAATTATTTGCTAAAAAATGTTAAACCTAGTTGCTTAGTTTGTTAACTAAAATTTCTTGTGTAAGTGGTAGTAGCAAAGCTTTTTTTTCACTCTCATTTTTGATTTCAAACCCCTTGTTTAAAAAAAAAGCTTTTTATGTTGAGTTTGTTTTTGCCTGCTTTGTTTTGTTTACCTTTTCAGCTTTACTCTCACTTTCAATTGAAAACATCTTCAACGGCTCTTTGCTAAACCACTCTTTGTTTGTATTTTAATGCATTTCAAAGCTTTGCTTTTATATAGATTTAATTTAACATTTATGGTTTAATAAAACACAATTTCAATTTCACACGAAAACAAAAAACAGAAAAAGTAATAATAATAATAATAATAATACATACTACTAAAACAACTAACTTAAACAATTTTTGAGCTCTCGCTCTTTGTTTTTATTGAGTTTGGTTTTGAAAAAACTGAAATTGGTGTATGGCAGAGGGGCAAAATCAAAATAAAATTCAAACTCAAAACGTTTTAGTGTGTTTTAATCGTAATAAATGTGTGGAGTATATAAGCCACTAACTGACCAAAGACAGCATCCAGTTAAAGGTTTGGAATCGTAGCGGGTTCTACAATCCTTTATTTGTAGTGTTACATAAAGAAATAATTTTACTGTTTTCTTAGACAAAAAGGTGCAGTTTTATTTTAGTTTTATAATTTTTTCTTTTTTTCAAAATTTAAATAAAAAATAAAGTGTTTTGTTTATATAAATTATTAAAATAAAAGAAATAAAATACCGTTAAATTAAAATTTTTTTTAAAATAAATTTCAAATTTTTTTTATTTATAATTTTAGTGATTTGCTGACTGTATTTGCCAAAAGTGGGTGTGTTTATTCTATAATAAAATCATCATGAAACTATTTGTAAGTATAAAAAAATGTTTAATTTTTTAAATATAAAAACAGTGAAAATGTGAAAAGTGTCTGAAAATTCTCAGAAATCTATAAAACTCGTGATTGTTAAGAAAAGTTCTAAATATTGTTTCATTATCTTCAAAATTGTTTTCAAATTCGAATAATTGAAGAGAAATCTTAAGTTTTTTGAAATATTTGCCATATTTCAACTTCTAAGCAAACATTAAATTAAAAAAAAAAAAAACTTCTCAAATAAAAATTTGAAATTTTTCAATATTTTTTTTTTCAAAACTTTTTCGTTGTCTTTCCAAGACTCCTTTCATATTAGAATCCAACTACATATCTTGGATATTTAATAATTTTCTATAAATTGTATAAAATTTAAAATGAACTCAGACATCTGGATTCGGCCAAACATTTCATTTAATGAATTTATTCATACAATTTTGAGAAAAATTTAAACATAAAGCATTATTGTTATAATTTTAGATCTTCTTCAGAGTAATTTTGAAACTTTATTGAACATTTATGAGCTACAGCAATAAATATTTTCAAAAAGTATATAAAAACAATAATAAATAATAATTAGATTGAAAAATTTTACAGAATTTTCGAAATTGAAAAATCTGATACAGAATTTAAAAACCTTTGTCAAAAAACCTTTGACCTTTTCGAGAATGTTTTACTAGCTTTACTTTGAAATGAATTACAAACTTGTTCGAAAAACATAAATGAAAAATTTGTTTATCATTTTAGTTTGAAAACTTTTCAATTCTTTATTTTCAAATTGATTTATTTCCAAATATCTTCTATATTATTTATAAAATAATTAAAAACAATTTTCATAAAAATTTCATTTAGTTTATGAAACTTTTCAATTCTTATTATTTGAGCTAATATAAAATTCAGAATTCTCTGATTTCTGATTTCAAATAATCTTTAAATTTCTCTCAATAATATCGAATCCAAAAAAGAATAAATACAATATTTCAAAACTAAAAATATTGAACATAAATTCATAATGAACTAATTAATTTGTGTATTCATTAATCTTTCAATATTTCAATTAATTAATTTTGCTGATATTTCAATATTAATTTAAAACAAATTTAAATTCTTGTTAAATAATACAAAGTACAATTAGTTTAAAACAATTTTACGTTTAACAAACAATTCAAATTCCAACATTCTTAATTGTAGCCCAACTAAGTACAAAAAATTCTGTGCAAATTTTCTAAATTCCAAATATTTTATTCTTTCAATTTTTGCTTGTCAAAAATTTCAATATTTAGAAAGTACTTATACTGAAATAATGTATAGAAGTTGAATAGGAAAATAATTGAGTTTTTTAATAGTTTTTCAGAGATTGAATATTTAGTTTCATTATGGAAACAGATACTTTACAGTTGTGGCTACAAAATTTTGGAAGGAGTAACAAAAGTTTGGTAGCTTCAACCGAAATTCTTCATTATCAACTGACTTTCTGTTGATAGAACCAAAATTTACAGTTGTGGTTACAAAAGTGTGGAAGTAGTAACAAAAGTTTGGTTGCTTCAATCGAAATTCTTCTTTATCAACTGACTTTCTGTTGATAGAACCAAAAAAAATCCATGTGTGCAACCGAGTCATAAGATTGTCAACAAATTCGGTTGATATCACGAATCTGTTTTCTCTGTGTAGTTTAAAAATGTATTTTGATTGAAAAAGGAATTTTCGCACAAAAAGGTACTTTTCATGAAAAGGCTTTTTTGTTGGAAAAAATCAACAATTGACTAAAGGTACTTACTTTTATTGAAAAAGTACATTTGTTGAAAAAAGGAATTTCTCCAAAAAAACGTACTTTTCTTGAAAGGGCTTTTTTGTTGGAAAAAATACTTTTTCGAAATATACCCTTTTTGGCAATTAAACTATTCTAAAGTTTTATTTTTCAAAGCCACTATTTTCGATAAGGTACATTATTGAAAAATTCAAATTTTCATAAGATACATTCTCTTAAAAGTCTTTTTCTTAACCACTCATTGCGATTATAGATTCCTGATTTAAAATGATAAATTGTTTGATGAAAAATAAGAAAATTCTTTAAAAAAAAGTATGGTTTTAAAGTACTCTTTGCAAAAGGTGTTATTTTAAATTCACTATTTTAAAAATGTTTACTTTTTCAAAGTACTATTTTGAAAATTGAATTTTTCTAACAAAAATATTTAAAAAACTTTAAAAATAAGTTTAAAGTACTATTCTGAATAAAGATACTTTTTTAAAAAAGTACTAAAAGTGATTAAAGTACTATTCTGAATAAAGATACTTTTTTTAAAAAATATCTATTCTAAAAATATTTTATTGTTTTTGAAAAATGTACTTTTTTCAAACAAAACTATTTTGAAAAAGGTATTTTTTAAAAAAGCACTACTTTGAAAAAGGTACTTTTCAAAATAATGTAGCTGTTTCTTGAATAACGACCTCTTTTAATCGTACTATTGTGAAAATTGTACTTTTCTAAAAAAAATATATCTAAAACTTTGAAATAAGTGAAAGTACTATCCTGAAAAAGATACTTTTATAAAAAAGTACTATTCTGAAAATATTTTTTTGTTTTATCAAAAAGTACTAGCAAACTTTTTTATAAAAAAGTACAATTTTAAAAAATATACTTTTTTAAAAAAGTACTATTTTGAAAAAGGTACATTTTTAAAAAAGTACTTTTCAAAAAAAAAAAATGATGCTGTTTAAAAATAGTACACTTGAAAAACGAACTAAAAATCACTCTTTTAATTGTACTATGTATTTTGAAAATTGAACTTTTCTAAAAAAGAATATTTGAAAAACTTTAAAAATAAGTTGAAAGTACTATTCTGAAAAAGGTACTTTTATAAAAAAGTACTATTCTGAAAATATTTTTTTGTTTTATCAAAAATTACTAGCAAACTTTTTTATATAAAAAAGTACTATTTTGAAAAAGGTACTTTTTTAAAAAAATGTTGCTTTTATAAAAAATTTTTACTTTTATAAAAGTAATATTTTTAAGATTGTACATTTCTAAAAAAAAATATAATTCAAAAAGTTTAAAAATAAGTTGAATAAACTTTTTTAAAACAAGTACTATTCTGAAAATATTTTATTGTTTTATCAAAAAGTACTATGCAAACTTTTTTATAAAAAAGTACTATTTTGATAAAGGTACTTTTTTTTAAAAAAGTACTATTGTGAAAAAGTACTATTTTGAAAAAGGTATTTCTAAAAAATTTTGATATTACAAAATAGTACTTTTTGATAAAACAATATAATTTTTTTTAAAGAGTTCTTTTTTGAAAAAGTATTTTTTACAGAATATGTACTTTAAACAAATATTTAAAGTTTTTGAAACACTTTTCTAGAAAAATACACTTTTGGAAATAGAACTTTAAAAAAAGTGGAATTTTCAAAATAGTACGATTAAAAAAGTTCCCTTTTGAAAAAGTAACTTTTTCAGAATAGTACTTTAAACAAATATTGAAAGTTTTTGAAACACTTTTCATAGAAAAGTGCAATTTTCGAAGTAGTTCTTATAAAAAAAGTACAATTTTCAAAATATTACGCTTAAAAAAGTTCCCTTTTCCAAATAGAAAGTGAAATGTTTCGTTTTTAAAATCGAAATTGTTGTTAATTGACTTATTTTGTTATAAATAATGAATAAGTTCTTAATTTGTTGCTGTCAAATCTCATATTATCAATTGCCTTGTATTCTTCATTCATTTGGCAATAAATTCTCATAAAAAAATCCTTTTTTTCGGTTGGAAAATACACTATTTCTATTGAAATCGAAGAGTGTAAACAATTTCATACATATTCCTTGAGAGTAACATCCAGAGTAAGACATCAAATAAGCAACTATTCATCAGCTTATAATACATATTGAGCACTAGTTAATTCATTCGTTAGTTTACTATACTGTTACCAAATATTCAATATTTTAAGTATTCTATAAAAAGAATCTTTTGAGCTATTCCTCGATCTTGAATGAAAAACAAAGTGAAAGAAAGCTAATCACTCGGAGTCGATTGAAATTGGTTTCCTCTATATCGAAAACTTTTGTTTGTCTGAGAAAGAGTAATAGAGTCATAGTAATAGAGAAACCAAATTTTTTTTTTTTTTTTTGTCATTAGAGTCATTGACATACAATTGGTGTTAATGAACACAAATCAGATTTATTATGCTTAGAAAACGATCAAAATTATTCATTTACTATCAAGCAACTCTTAATATCCCATAGAGAGTTGCTGAAGGGAATGGTCAATGGTATTTTATACAATGAGGTTTTTCTAAGAGTCTCTCAAAACCTTTGCATTAAAGGTATAACTTTAATATTAAAAGTCTTTTGATTCATACCTAATTTCCACTTTAATGTCAACATTTTGCTATAAAACCTTGTAATTCAATTGTTTTGTTAGATCTTCTGCAAAAATGATCTTCATGGCTCATGATTTCATGTTGCTGAATTTTTGCATAAAATTCCAAAATAATAATTTTCAAGCAAGCATTTAATAAAGTGATCTCATTGGTGATCATGTTTAAACTATGTGGTTCAAAGTATGCTTTTAAATATGTAGCTGCAAGCAATTAGTCTAAAGTCTGCTGTCTTTAACAAGATTAATGCTAAAGAACAATTTGCAGTAAAGTACTAATTAAAACAAACAATTACAAGTATAAATTATTTTAGATTTCTATGGAAAAATTCTTAAAATTCTCCACATTTGCCACAGCTTTAAGCATTTAAAATTTAAAAACAAGAAAATTGCAATTTAAGTGATTAAAATGAAAGTTAAACATATGTTAATATTATGGCTAGTAAACCCAAATTAAGGGTCGTTTTCTCCCGGCAAAACTGTTAAAATTTATTTCTGCCTTAAAACCATATAATGTGTTTATTTATTTCCCTATTTTCTTTCAATGTTCTCAAAACATAAATTATAATAAATTTGTTTGTTTTTGTGGCCATTATGACCTCAATACATTGGTCTTCCACCTACCATTGACAACCTTGCCCATATTAATTGACACCTGTAATTATTACAGCATTTAATTACTATTTTTTGTTGTGTTTAATCAATTATCTAATCATATTGCCTTCTATATAATGGCAACAACTAATAAATTTTGCTATTAAGTAATCATTTAAGCGAAAGCATACAACTACAAAACAAAACGCATTCATATGTCGCAAAATATAGTGAAATAAACGCAAACAATAAATAAAAGGCAGTCGGAGGCACATGGCTAAAATAACTCAAAATTACCTAAAACAAATAGTGCAAAAAACAAAAACTTAAGAGTCACCAAATACAAACACAAAAAGAAATACATTCAAACATATTTATAACAAGTGAAATTTTAAATAATGTAACAAAGCCATACTAAGAAAACATGACTGGCATGACAATAAGACAGGCATAAGAAACTAAGAAAAATAATAAATTAAAAAAAAATAAATAATATAGAAGAATTATAAGAAAGCAATTAAAATTATTAATGAATGAAAAATTTAAATAAATTTTTAAAAAATTTTGATTTGCTAAAGTCTATAACACAGATTCTAGAATGATTTAACTTCCAAAAAGTTTTTCCAACTTCAAAATTTCAAGAATTGTACACACCAACTTAAGTTAGTTTTTTTCATAAACAACAACATTTGCTGGGTTTTTAACCACCAACTCAAACAAAATTCACTTGCTGCAATTGTTAATGAATTACTATTAATTTTATTCATTTATCAATATTATTTTCTTTGTTTTTTCTTCTTTCTTTCTTTCTTAATAAGTGAATAATTTGTTTAACGTTATCAAATAATTGTTAAAAAAATAAAAAAAAAACCTAAATTATTACCCTGCTCTACGCATTTTAATATGCTCACGCTCTGCTCATGCATAAATACAAACAAAATTAACCAATAATTTGTAATATTTGGGTTTTTGTTTTTGTAATATCATATTACCATGTTATATTTCCGTCAACAAATCCATCCCAACATAGTGGGTAACACACCCCACTAACAAACCAGAAAGTAAACACAAGAAATCATAAATTGTTTTGTTGTTTTTGTTTGGTTTTAAATAACGCCAAAAGCCGGTCGGTCGCTTGGTCTATGATGAGTAAGAAATAGACTTTGATATGTGAGTTAGATCAAGTAAAAGCTACAATGAAGACCACAAGCGTTAAAGCGACTTAATAGCTGCTAAAAATCTTTCAAAAAGAAAAACAGAAAAAATATTAAACGAATAATCGTTTAACTGTTTACACGATTAATCGATTATTCGAATATTTGGGGAGTTTTCCATAAAATTAAACTTCATTTAACAATAAAACAATATTAAATTATAGTTTTTTTAATAAAATGTTTTTGGCTTAATTGTTTTTAAAAACCGATCAAAATGATAAAAAAAATCTAAAATATTAAACGAATAATCGTAAATTTTGTAAACGATTAATCGATTATTCGTTGACTTTTTCATAAATTAAAAACTTAATTTAACAAGAAAACAAATATTAAAATCTTTTTTACTTAATTGTTTCTAAAAACCGATCAAAATGATAAAAAAAATCTAAAATATTAAACGAATAATCGTAAATTTTTTAAACGATTAATCGATTATTCCTTGACTTTTTCATAAATTTAAACTTAATTTAACCATAAAAAAATATTAAATTATAGTTTTCCAAATAAAATATTTTTGACTTAATTTTTTCATAAAACCGATTACTCGATTATTTGCTGCACTAGTCAGATTGAATAATTCGAGATTTTAATACACTTTTGCATAAAATTGAAATTACAGACCAAAATTATAAAAAAATCTAAAATATTAAACGAATAATCGTAAAACTGGTTAACGATTAATCGATTATTTGGTGGCTTTTTAATAAATTTAAACTTAATTTAACCATAAAACAAATACTAAATTATAGTTTTCCATATAGTCTCTAAAAACCGATCAAAAGGAAAAAAATTCTAAAATATTAATCGATTAATCGAAAAACTCGTAAACGATTAATCGAATATTCGGTGACATTTCCATAAATTTAAACTTAATTTAACAATAAAACAAATATACCAAGTAAATATTTGTACCTTAAATGTTTCTAGAAACTCGATTAATCGATTATTCGGCAACCGAATAAATTTTCTAAAAACCAGTTTGATCAAATTTACTGTATGAATACAAAATTTTAGCTTGCAATTATGAATTATGAAAATTTTAATTCGATTAAATAATTAACCGGTTATGCGCTTAAACATTTATTCGATTATTTGGTAACCGAGTAAATTTTCTAAAAAGCATTTTTCTGAAATTTTTAAATTAACTAAAGTATAAAATCGAAATTTTTGCTTGCAAAAATTACATAAATCAATTATTCGATTAAATAATTATCCGATTATTAGCTTACATGATTATTCGTTTATACATCTTTAAATTAAAGCTTGGTTTTAGCTAAATTTTTGCCATTATATTAAAAATTGCTAAATACAATAGTTTTTACATAATTATTTGCCATAACCGATTACTCGGTTATTTGCTAACCGAATAAATTTTATAAAAAACATTTTTCTCAAATTTTTAAATTAAATAAAGTATAAAATCGTAATTTTTGCTTGCAGTTGTGAAATAAAACGATAATTCGATTAACTAATTAACCGGTTATTCGCTTAAACTTTTATTCGGTTAAAAATTTTTTTATGAAAGCTTAATTTTACCAAAAATATAAATATTAGACTATAATTTTTTGAACTAAATTTTTCTTTATAAACGATTATTCGATTATTCGCTAATTTGGAAACCGAGTACTTTTCTTCAAAAACCTTTTGAGTCACATTTTTAAGCTAACTACCATAAACCAAATATAATTTATAAAATTTATCGATTATTCGCTTAAATAATTATCCGATTATTCGCTTATACGATTATTCGGTTACATATATTTAAATTAAACCTTTATTTTAGCTGAAATTTAAACATTACACTAAAAATGTAGATATAAAATCGTTTTTACTTAATTATTTATCGTAACCGATTATTCGATTATTTAGCAACCGAATAAAATTTTCTAAAAACCATTGGAATCATATTTTTTAGTCAACTGCATTAAAAAAAATATATATTTTTTCTTAAATTTAAAAAAATTAATCGATTATTCGATTAAAAATTTAACCGGTTATTTGCTTAAATGAATATCCGGTTACTTATTTTGAAACCAAAGCCTCCTTTTAACAAAAATATAAATATTTTTTATCATTTTCTACAAAATAATTTTCAATAACCGATTACTCGGTAATTTAAGAATCGAATACATAAGTCTAATACTCATTTGAATCACTTTACTAAATTAAAGCCCCTTTTAAGTTGGAATAAACATAATTTATAAATTTTATTCGTTATTCGATTACATGATAAACCACTTAATCGGTTACAAATGTCGCTTAACGCCTCAATTCTATTATAATTACCAACCAGTAGCTGCTTTATACTTCTATTTAAAGCATTTTTTATTTATTTTATTTCTTTTCTTTCGAACTTATTTCAAGTGAATAAACTTTTATCACTACTTCAAGCTGGTTTATTTTATGGAAATTTTATTAAGGTTTTTTTTCATGTTTTCATTCATGTTTCTTGTACGATCATCATCAGCTCTGATTATTTAAATTTTTGATAGCAGGCACATAAATAAGTATTTAGTTTGCTTAAGAAAAAATAAATAAAAACAAGTAAAATTTGCATAAGTAACATTTGCACGGTTTGCTATTTAGGTCTTTAGAGTATTGCTATTTATTTTTGGCAAGGTTGTTGTTTGGATCATAACGATCATCGCCAGCTGTCTATTGAAATATTAAGGCGGGTGCTGGTTTTAATTTAAAAGTTGGCTTAAAGACAAATGGTTTAAAAATTGGATTTAAAAATAGAGAATCATTATAAATTGTTTGAAACAAAGGCGTTAAAAGTATTAAAAGCTAATTAGTGATATTATGCATAGAAAACAAAGAAACTAATTTGAAAATAATTTAAACAGAACAGTGTTTTATTTATTTTTCCAAATCTTTTGACACGCAATTAAAAAGTAATTTTATTTTACAAACAAACAAAATATTCAGGAAACCCAGCCATCATTTAAAAACTAATTTAAAACTATTATTATTATAAAAATAACTTGAAACCTTCTGCTAATGATTATTTCAAACTAATTTTACAACTTCTTTTCTTCCCCTTTCCCTTCTTACAGATCTGTCTCGCCACACTATTGGTGGCTTCTGCTTGCGCCGAAACAGCCAAAAAGGCCGAAGAAAAGGTTCCTTTAGAGAAGAAACTCGACAAACGCGGTCTCCTCGATTTGGGTTACGGTTATGGTCACTCCGGTTTGGATGTCGGTTATTTGGGACACGGTTCCATTTCGCATGGTCATGGCTACGGCCATAGTGGTAATGCCATTATTGCTCATTCTGCACCCGCAGTAGCTTATTATGGTCATTCTGGTTTTGCAGGTCATGGTGGTGGTCACGGTGGTGGTTATGGTGGTTATGGTGGTCAGGTTGTCGTCAACGGTGGACATGGCGTGCCTCAGGAATTCCTAATCAGCAAAATGGCCGATGTACACAAGACAATTACCATCACCAAGGGTATTCCCGTACCACATGTAGTCGATCGTCCTTATCCCGTGGAACACATTAAACATGTGCCCGTCCATGTTAAGGTACCCGTGCCACAACCCTATGAAGTGATCAAGAAGGTTGCTGTGCCCGTCAAGGAATACGTTAAAGTGCCCGTGCATGTACCTCAACCCTACGAAGTTATCAAGAAAGTGCAAGTGCCCGTTCATGTGCCCGTCGATCGTCCCTATCCCGTTAAGGTGCCCGTGCCCCAACCCTACGAAGTGATCAAGCACGTGCAAGTGCCCGTTAAAGTACCCGTACCCCAACCCTACGAAGTCATCAAGCATGTACAAGTGCCCGTTAAAGTACCAGTGCCAGTACCCCAGCCCTACGAAGTCATCAAGCATGTTCAAGTGCCCGTCCATGTGCCCGTTGATCGTCCAGTGCAAGTTAATGTACCCAAGCCCTACCAAGTCACCGTAGAGAAACCCTACCCCGTTGTTGTGGAAAGAAAAGTGCCCGTACAAGTGCCCGTTCGTGTAGATCGTCCCTATCCAGTGCCCGTAGATCGTCCCTATGAAGTCAAGGTGCCCGTAGAAGTACCTCAACCCTACACCGTTGAAAAGCATGTACCCTATAACGTTGATCGTCCCGTACCCTATCCCGTTAAGGTGCCCGTCGATCGTCCCGTTCCTGTTCCAGTTACCAGACATGTACCCGTAACTGTTGAAAGACCAGTACCCGTGCCCGTAGGTGTACCCGTTGTAGCCGGTCATTCAGTAGTACATCATGGCGGCGGCGGTATTGCCGTTGGTCATGGCGGTGGCGGTATTGCTTATGGTCATGGCGGTGGCGGTATTGCCATCGGCCATGGTGGCGGTTATGGCGGTCATGGTTTCTCCTCTGGCGGCCATGGTTTCTCATCCAGTGGTTATGGTTTCTCGTCCAGTGGTCATGGTGCCACAGTTATTTCCGACGGTCACGGTTACCACAAAAAGAAATAAGTCTTCTGTCCGCTCTAGACTTCATTTCATCTAAAAATCCCAAAAACAAAAAAAAAACAAAGTGTAAATGATTTCTTTTTGTTGTTTAAACAAAAAAACAACATATAACATAACAAAAAACTAGTTATAATTATTCTAACCTCCCCCTCCCAACATGCCTCAACTCCTGTCCCTCTTTATTTTCTATTGTGAAAATTCTTTATTCAAAAAGAAACTTTGCCACTAGGTATGCTGATCTTTTTCTGCTGGCCTCATGAAATTAGTCCTGCCGTAAAGCAAAAGTTAAATGTTTGGGAAAGAACAAACCACAACACTGCCACTTAGAATTTAAGAAAACCCCAAACATCAATATCTTAATTTCTAAAAGGGAATTTCAAGACTTTAAAAATATTATTTCCCCACAACCTCCCTAACTCTTTACAAAACTATGTTTTTATAATGACACAATTATTATAAAATTATTTAGTTTCAGTACTTAGTAGCCCTTAATCAATTGCATGAATTTCTTCCTAAAATGTTAAACAAAAATTGTGATAAATTCGTTAAATTTGTTTCATTTTGAAAGGAAGACCAGCTTGTAATGAATGACACACGTTAAACACGTAGTGTAGCTTGGTTATAATATTTTCTATTAAAAAAATCTTTGTTTTTTTTTTAATAATTTTTTGTTAAAAATTATTTTTTTCTATTTATTTTTTATTAAGTTTCTATTTCCCTTTAATTTTTCTTGGCTTATTGTGGTGACTAAATTTGTTTGGCTCCAGCAGAAATATCTTTAATTGTTTGTATATTTTTTTTGTGTATAAATTAATTTTTTTTCTTATGTTATTATTATGAAATATATAATTTTTTTTTTTATTATAAAAATTGTAAATAAGTTTATTAAGGAGAACCAATGTTTTTAAAAATGATGACAAAAAAATTTAAATAAAATGTATAAAATAAAATATTTAAAAAAATATAAAATTTTGTGTGTATTTGTTTTTATTTAAACTGAAGTAGGAGAACATTAAAACAAAACAATGTTCAAAATATTTGGAAATTGGTAAATGCAAATATAGATTTAAAATACATACTGTGAAAGAAGTGCTCGATTTTCTAGTTGAAAACCTTTTAACAGCTTTTAAAACAATAAAAGAAGGCAGTGGAAGTGCTTAGCGAAAAGTTTAATAACGGTCCTATTCCGTTTCAAAATTCTTATAAAGTAATACTTAAAAATATCATTATTAACTAGAGAGCATCTTTCTATAACTTCAAAGTATAGTGCTTCAATTCCAACCTATTGTACGAGGGCAAGACAATAAGTCCGCGACTTTTTTAATGAAACACAAGTTTTTGATAAAAATTCAATTTATTTTTAACATAGTCTCCTTTGAGCTCTATATACTTTGTCCAACATTTCTCCACTATTGTATACCTTCCAAAAAAAGAAGATTTGTCGAGGTCATCACAAAATTTTTTTGTTTGTGAGATGATTACATCGTTGGAGTCAAATCTCTTTCCGCCGAGCACTTTCTTCAGGTTTGAAAACAAGAAACAGCCACTCTGGGCTAAATCCGCAGATTAGGGTAGACGTGGGAGCAATTCGTAGCCTAATTGATGGGGGTTTGCTATGGAAACTGCACATGTGTGCACCCTTGCATTGACTTGGTGAAAAATTAATCTTTCTTTTTTTTTAAATCCTTATTAACTAGACCCAATTAGTTGGCATAATATACACCATTCATTGTTTTACCCTTTTGTAGGTAGTCAATATGGATTATACCTCTTTCATCCCAAACAAACGGTTGCCATGACTTTGTTGGCTGACAAAACTACCTTGGATTTCTTTGGCGCCGACTCACCTCGAGATACGCTCAGTTTTGACTGTTGTTTGGTATCTGATATATTGTGGTGGATCCACATTACGTTCACGGTTATGAAACGACACAAACACTAGTCCATATAGCGCTTGAACACTTCAGCGAAGTTGTAACACGATTGCGTTTGTGATCGCTTGTGAGCTAAGGCGGTAACCATCTTGCCAAAAGCTTTCTCATACCCAAGTTATCATTCGAAATTGAAACCACAATCTCTCGCATTGTTATTTTCATTCATAAAAATGTTGTTAAGGTAAGCAAAAATACTTTTTTTTATGAATTTCTGAGTTAGGTAAATTCTCTGCGAGATGTTAAGTTTTCCCTAATTAATTTGCCACGTGAAAAACATAAGATAGACATGTTATATATCAGTGTATAGGGGATTTTGTCTATTTTTAAAAAATATGTGTAACTTATGACAATTGAAAAATTCATTGAAAACATTTTTGAAAAATATGTCAAAAAATGTTTTTATTGAGTTTTTGCAAAGAAACAAATTTTAAAATTGAAATATAATTTTTATTTATTAATATTTTTTAATGAAATTATACAATTATGTGAATTTTTATTTTAAAAATGCAAAAATAGAAAAAGATCTTGAAATTTATTATCAGGAATCCCGCAATTCCCAAAAAAGTTTTGAAAAATACCAAAAAAGCCTTATTTAGTTTTTTGGCCATAGAATAAATGCATAGAACGGAAGGAAAGAGCAATAAAAAGGGAAAAATTACTCTCTTTTCACACAAACAGGTGATACAATAACAAAATACATTCAATACATTCTCATGAATTAGGTTTTTAACAACAGACATAGGTTTTTGGCCTATCTAGTTGTCATCTATGTTTTAGGAAAACCGGGAGCGGGGTTTTCAGAACCCTTTACACAGCAATTAAGAGCATATTGGGCCATCTAAAATGGTTTACTATATCTTAATAGATATCGACTAGGCGTTTTGAGAATTTGTCACCTAAATTTGAATTTTACATTAAAAATCCGCTTTTTGGATGGACCTGGTCCCCTCGGTATCACAAGTTTTTATTATTTTTCTCATTTAAAATATTTTATGTAAAGTTAGCTTTTCAAAAAGTATAAATTCCTTATACATCTTCTTAGAGATTTTTTAGATAACTTAAAATGAAAAAAGTATTGTTTTTCTAAAAAAGTAGCAAAAAATCTATTTTTAATTTTTTAAATTCAAATGCATATAACTTTGGAGTCAGTCATGATTTTTAAACAATTTTTTTATTTGACATATACATTAGTTGCTAGTCCACAGTCCAATAAAAGAAAATTCGGGAGATATTTGATGCCGGTGTTATCAAAAAACCGGAGTAGGTTGGGTAAAAATTTTGAAAATTTAATGTTCAAGTGCGAATATCTGCAAGCTATAAGAGATAATTGATAGCTACAAGGAGGTTTTTTTTAGTGCTCGACGAGGAGATTTTACATATGTAATTGTGTTGAAATCGGAACGCAAATAGGATCGTTTTAAAAATGTAACATACATGAGGGTACCCCTAGCCGCGCTCCTGGTGGGCCCATCATTAGGTCCAAATTCAGAACTTAAACTCAATAGCACCTCATTAAAATCGAACTAACAGTTTAGAAGTTACAGCTTTATGTCCCTCTTTTTTTTCTATATCACTGTTCGCTGCTTGTTCAAATTTTAATAAGACACAACCGACACATGCCTGTTGACAGGAGCAGTGTTTCCCTTTCAGTTAAGAGTCAGCAAATTTTTGAGTATTTTCCATTTAAAATATTGGTACAACTTTTTTATAATAGATAATACAACACGTATCACAAAAATAACATTGTGTTATCCCAAAGCCTCACGCAGAGAAAAAACATGGTTCGACATAGTTACGACAACTATACTATGTTTTTTGTAACAATATATTGTATTATATAACATATAATTGTTGTTTTAGTTTAATTTCAATAATATTTTAGTTATTGTAAACGGTTATATTTTCATCACAATTATAAATATGAATATTGTTCACCGAATCATAATAATTTTTCGAACAACTTAATAATGATAAATAGATAAACATATTATTATATACAACCATTAAATGTTAAGTTTCTATTCGCGTAGTCATAATATGTTTACTTTTAATAGTATTTTTCCCCACCAATTGCGATTGTTGGTGTTTGTCTAAGCTATGTTATTTTTACAAGTACATTTTGAGGGTCTGTAATTCTCATTCGCTCTATAGTTTTATCAGTATAATATCTTTAACTTTCCTAACAATAAATTTCAGTGAATATATCAATAATATGTTAATTGGGAATTTTGTTATTAGCTTTAAACTAAAACCTATTAAAATAAAATTTTATATTTCAAAAAATAAATTTTAATAATTATTACTTATTACTTTGGATCATTTTATGATTGATTTGTATTATAATATGATAATTCCAGAACATGTTTTATGATACTAATAATGATCATAATATGTTTGGACTACAAACATAAATCTTATCATAATATATTGCTCTAAGATTATGTTTACCACAAATACTACTACTATTTTAAAAAAGTAGTATTTCTACTACTATTTTTAAAATAAGTAGTATTTGTACTACTATTTTAAAAAAGTAGTATTTCTGCTACTATTTTTAAAAAAGTAGTATTTCTACTACTATTTTTAAAAAAAGTAGTATTTTTACTACTATTTCTAAAAAAGTAGTATTTCTAATACTATTTTTAAAAAAAGTAGTATTTCTACTACTTTTTCTCTTCTTGCAGTGGAACAGTGACACAGTGGTCAATTGTCTACCTACGCATAATTGCACATATAAACCATACTGTAACTCCGACGACATCATTATAGTGACATCAGGTTAATATATATCTCTCTAAATAACAAATATTAACAATTGTCCTATTTTCACTACAATAATATAGTTTGTATATTAGAGAACCCACTGTGCAATGCAGTGCACATTATTCAGTCACATGATACGCGTCACTTGCCAGATGGGTTCATTGAGCCATCTGTTCTGAGAATTGTCATATAGTCCCCGCTAAATCGTCATTTTACATTGTACGAGTAGAGTATCAATCATGTGGTCGAACATTCCGTAATCCAACAGTTAAACCCGTTTACCACTGACGTTTACCACACAGCTACCCAAATCAAGTTCATCCTTGAATATCCCATTAAAGCTGTTTGGTGCCCTTCTAAATCTCTGAAGGGAGCATTGAACTCATAACTCTCCACATAGAAATCTCACCAACCCTACTCATCATCCTTGAGCTAGCGGTTAGATATACCTTGGGCGACATATACGTCACATATTCGACATATAGTCTTCTCATTGCCTACACAGATAAAACAGATTCGTGATAGCAACCGAATTTGTTGCCAATCGAATGATTCTACCTTAGTGACGGAATTTTACATTTGTAGCTATAAAAATTTTGGAAGAGGTAGCAAAATGTTAGTTGCTTCAACCGAAATTCCTCTTTATAAACTGACTTTCTGTTGATAGAACCGACAAATTCTATGTGTGCAACCGAATCATTCGATTGGCAACAAATTCGGTTGCTATCACGAATCTGTTTTCTCTGTGGAAGAATAATTTTTAGCGTACTTCCTTTATTAGAATGGAAATCCAAAGATCTACTATGCACATTCCTCTTCATAACTACGGTTACAGTAGCAAAGTACAGCAGTGTGGATGTAATAACCATTTTGCAAGTTCAACGAAGATCATCATAGAATAGAGATCTTTTCCAATTTTATTATCGAAATATTACTTGTGGTATCTACACGCAGAGAAAAAATATAGTTGTGCATGTTTACAGTAACCATTTCAACATTTTTAAAAATTGTTTAACAATATTATAGTCACAGTAACTATTTACATGATTGTGGTAACCATAATATGGTTAGCTTATGATTTAAATGATTGTATCAATCATATATATGGTTACAGTAAACAAGTATATGTTTGTGACAACCATATTTATGATTAAAGTTTTAACATATTATGATGCTCTCGGCTTATTGATATCATAATCAGAAAACAACATATTATGATATAAAGATTCATCATAACAATGGTTGTCACAAACATATACTTGTTTACTGTAACCATATATATGATTGATACAATCATGTGAATCGTTTTAAATTCCGACAAAAAATCCCGGAAATCGGGTAGTGAAAAATTGGTAAAATTCCCCGAAAACTTGCTCCGGAAATTCCGGTATAAAAACCCTAATTCTGAATTAAAATTTAAGAGAATTAAGCTCAAATTGTATTAATCAATTTGAATCTCTCTTAAATACAATTTATTTTAAGACTGGTGTTCATATCTATAATTAAAATGACTTTTCTTATAAAAGCTTCAAAAATCTTGGAAAAATACTGATAACATATTTAAAATAAATTTAAAACAAAAGCCTTAACAAACAAACTAAAGTTTTTGTTCACTTAATATCAATTTATTTCTTTAGCAGGAAATTTACACTTATTTTCTTGTAACAATTCATTAAAATACTTTACAACATAACAAAAAGCCTTAAACTTCATATTTTAATCTAAGTAGCTTTAAAATGCAAAATATGTTTTCATTATTTTATTTAATTAAACAATATTTAAGCCATGAACTTGTGGTAAAATTAACTTTACAACAGGAAAACTAACAGCATTTTTCTCGCTGGAATATTTTTTTTTTTGATAAT
Source organism: Calliphora vomitoria (assembly GCA_942486065.2). NCBI lineage: Eukaryota > Metazoa > Arthropoda > Insecta > Diptera > Calliphoridae > Calliphora > Calliphora vomitoria. The sequence continues at coordinate 15,479,751 of OW818030.2, read as the reverse complement.
AATAGCCAGTTCATTAGTAAAATACTTAAGACCTAAACTACTAACTTACTACCAGTATTATCTTACAAATTTTAAGTATTTTTCTTTAATTTAAAACAAAATATTTGTGTCATGAAATGATATTTTTTTCTTATTTATTGTAAGTTTTTATAATTAAATATTTATTTACCCATGTCTACATGCAATTTACACCCCATATTAGGAATACAGCTGGTGATTTTGTTTTGGCTGAGTGGGAAGTACAAGCGGAATATTTAATTTGTAATTAAATGTAGTTTAGTTGGTCATAAACATGATAAATCGGGTTTGGTCTTTATATAGACAGTAGCAGTAGCCACTAGTTTTTTTTTTTTTTTTTTTTTTTTAATAATTTTTAGATTATAACTAAAAAAGGCCCTGGTAGAGAGATACAGAGATAGTGTTAGTGGGAGAGAAAGAGAGAGAGCGAGATTTCTAATCAATAAGATATAATTAGTATGTATGGGATGAGTTTTTATTATAGGCTTGCCGCAACCTTGAAATACTGCCCTTAAAAAGAGAATCTAACTAATGGTAAGGCATCAGCTTAAGTTGAATTATTTGCAAAGAAAAAAGTTCAAGATGGAATGATTTGAAAACTATTTTTAGTGTAATAACAACAAGTAAGAGTGTTATATTCGGCTGTGCCGAATGTTGTATACCCACCATTATTATGTTAATAATTCCCAATTAGTTTATTTGAATTTCAATATAAGACATCTAAGAAAAACATGAACAATGCAAGCTAGAATCGAAGTCCCGATCTGCTTATACTTTGCTCTTCTTCGTACTAATACCGTTGTTAAAATCCGTAGTTAGCCGACCGAGAGGCGAAGCATTTATCTCATCAGATTGAACACATTAGCTAGTATTAGCCAATAAGTTGTAGTTAACCGATGACAGCTAAATAATTTATCTCCTCGGCTTACATGCATTAACCATAATTATTCGTTAGCCGACCGAGAGCCTAAGCATTTATCTCTTCGGATTATACTCAGTAGCTGGTCCTAACGTATAGAGCCAACGTTATCATCACCTTGGATTGCATCCGTTTCATTTACTTTCTAATAAGAAGTCGTTAGCCAAAGCATTTATCTCGTCAAATCCTCTATTAGAAGCTTCGCTCATTAACAAACATATCCCAAAGACACAAGACAGCTCTGTGGTAAAGAAGATGTCAAAGGAAAATCTTTGAAGATCACGTGGCACAAAATGTTGCCAACATAGTTTGTGCCATTTATTTAAAGGTTACTCATACCCTCATAATGTGTTACATTTTTAATGATCACAAAAGAACACAACTGATTGCCATTTATGCAATTTTCTTTTATATATAGCTATAGCTTCTAAATATTCTGAAACTATACTTCTTGCTGTTGTATGTTTGATGCCTAGTCCGCGCATACCATCACTGTGTGAGATGGTCCGCTAAAACGTGCATACTCGCGGGAACAAAATTGAAGATTAAAAGTTAATGGGAAAAGATGTAGTAGGAGTAAAGAGTACGGAAGTGACTACTGAGCAAGGGGTAGCTGATGTTGTAGCTATAGTTTTCAAGGACGAAGTGCAACCCATGGGGTATAAGGGTCTTACCGTAACGTAGGTTCTTGCCAGGATAATGGAGCATGAAGGGAAGGTTGGGGTTTTAAATGGGGACGGTCTTCTGGTATTGTCGAGAGACTCTATTGGTGAATCGAGTACCATTCAAAAGTTCGAGGAGATGATAGATATATAGCTAGATATCACTGTGATATCTACTATCAGTCAGAAGGCAGAGGGATCACCTCAAATCGGCGAGGACAAGGGAATCCAAAAGAGTAGATCGTTACAAGTTCCCCCACATGGTATTGAGGGTGCCAAGCTTGTTCGGCAGGTCGCCGTGGAGAAGTTGCCAAGTGCCCCCCACATGAAGAGGTAGCTGGTGTTCTAGTTACGGTTTCCAGGGACGATGTGGAACCCGTGGGGGATAAGGGCCTTACCATAATATAGGTTCTTGCCAGGATAATGGAGCATAAAGGACAGGTTAGTGTTTTAGATGCGGACGGTCTTCTGGGATTGTCAAGAGAATCTATTGGTGAATCGAGTACCATTCAAATGTTCGAGGAGATGGCACTGCTCTCTGAGGAGTAGCTAGATATGACTGTGAAATCTACTCTCAGTCAGAAGGCAGAGGGATCACTTTCCACCGATGAGGACAAGGAAATCCAAAAGAGTCGATCGTTAGAAGTTCCCCCACATGGTATTGAGGGTGAGGGTTAGGGTTTTAAATGTGGACGGTATTCTGGGATTGTAGAGAGACTCTATTGGTGAATCGAGTACCATTCAAAAGTTCGAGGAGATGGCACTACACTCTGACGAGGAGCTAGATATCACAGTGATATCTACTATCAGTCAGAAAGCAGAGGGATCACCTAAAACCGGCGAGGACAAGGGAATCCAAAAGAGTAGATCGTTAGAAGTTCCCCCACATGGTATTGAGGGTGCCAAGCTTGTTCGGCAGGTCGCCGTGGAGAAGTTGCCAAGTGCCCGCCACATGAAGAGGTAGCTGGGGTTTTAGTTACGGTTTCCAGGGACGATGTGGAACCCGTGGAGGATAAGGGCCTTACCCTAACATAGGTTCTTGCCAGGATAATGGAGCATGAAGGGAAGGTTGGCGTTTCGGATGCGGACGGTGTTCTTGGATTGTCGAGAGACTCTATTGGTGAATCGAGTATCATTCAGAAGTTCGAGGAGACGGCACTGCTATCTAACGAGTAGCTTGATATCACTGTGATGTCTACTATCAGTCCGAAGGAAGAGGAATCACCTTAAACCGACGAGGACAAGGGAATCCAAAAGTGTCGATCGTTAGAAGATCCCCCACATGACACTGAAGGCGCCAAGCTTGTTCGGCATGTCGCCGTGGAGAAGTTGTCAAGTGCCGCGCCACATGAAGATGCAGCTGGGGTTTTAGCTACGGTTTTCAGGGACGATGTTGAACCCGTGGGGGATGAGGGTGTTATCCTAATGGAGTTTCATGCCAGGATAATGGAGCAATGAAGGGAAGGTTAGGGTTTCGGAAGCGGATGGTCTGCTAGGATTATCGAGAGAACCCATTGGTGAATCGAGTACTATTCAATAGTTCGAGAAGATGGCTCTGCTCTCTGAAGAGGAGGTAGATATCACAGTGATATCTACTATCAGGCAGGTCGCCGTGGAAAAGTTGCCAAGTGCCCCTCCACATGATATTTTTAATACCAGCCGAACGAAGGAAGATAAAGCTAGGAGTGGGACCCGGAAATCTCCAGCTTATCTGGCTAATATGGATAAGATATATACGGCTTCAGTTACCTCAAAGGAGAACTATCTTCTCAAAAAGCATCTGCAGGACGTCGCTAAATTCGAAAGAATTTAAGGACCTGTAACTGCAGTTTTGGATTGGTCTTCTTCTGGGGAATGTCAGGCAGATGCTGACGTCAACCAGGTAAGCACTAGAATCGGCGACCCCATCAGCTTAGGTGAAAATAAGAATGGTTTTGCTCCAACTTGTGAAGCGCTTAGGGCTTCGGCAAGAGCTATGGATGAAATTAGGGCCTCAACATCATCTTTACAGGTACCTGGGTGAAGGGTGCTGGCAAACTTCCAGCTAGTTCCACTAAAGTACTCCGTAAAGGGGACCTTAAAGGGAACAAAGCTGGCTGTGTTCAGCATTCCACAACGAAGGTAGTGAAGATCCCGGTATCGGTGAAGAATGGTGGATCAACTCCTGTTAGCGCTGTTAAAGGCTCCCAAAAGGAGAATTTTAAGTCAGCCAGACCTTGGGCTTGATCATCCCCCCAGATCTAGAGGTACTGACGAAGGTACTGAAGATTCCGGCATCGGTGAAGACTGGTGTTTTAAGGCTCCCAAAAGGAGACTATTAAGAAAGCTAGATGATCAGCAGTCCTCATTAACTAAGAAGGTGAAGAAATGTTTGAGCCTGGTTAATAATTTTCAGGCAGCAGTGATTGATCGAAATGATTCTTATGAGAATATCAGTACCGATCTATGGCAGTTGGTTGAATGAAGGCTTTTAGACGAGATCGCCGTTTATAGTGGCAAATAGGAGAATATATCCTTCAAAGGTGCTGGTTGGGCTAAGTGTGCCAAGATAGGCCAGTTGTGTAGGGGCTAAGAGAAATAATGGAAGGTTTCTAACCAAATTCAATAAGCTTTGTCCTTGGGGCAATGTACCAAAGCTGGTACCAAATTTTGTCGAATTATCTTTGGAATTGCGACCTGTAGTTTGATTTCATGGTTTACTTGGATGGACGGACATTGCTTAATCGACTCAGAAAGTGATTGTGGGCAGATTGGTATACTTTAAGGTGAATGTTGTGAAACTATTTTTGTACGTTACAAACATTAGCCCTCCGCTCAATGGTGGTGTAAAGTATAAAAAAACAAGAAAAAATTATCTGGAAAATATTTTCAGTGTAAAAAGATCCAAAACTTACTGTTTTTTAAAAAGAGACAACATTTTCATAAACACTTACCTGAAAAGAGAGAGAAAAAAAAATTAGCAAAAGAGTTTTATTAATAACTTTAATTTAATTTCTATGCCTAGAATTAATTACAAACAAAAATTTTATTTAAAATTAAAGAAAATGTTCCACTTTTATTACGTATTCATTGATAAGCAAGAAAAACCTGACCATCTGTCTGTCCCTCAAGTTTTCTAGCACAATTTTATGACCTCTCGCTAATAATAACCTAATAACCTCTAGTGACTCTGACATTAAACGCAGTTAACAATTCATTAAACCAAACAATTTTTGTTTCTTTTATTTTAATGTTTTTTTCTTTTTTTTTCTACAATTGTAATAAAACTATGACCATAAAATTGTTAAGATGTTTTGTAAATAAATGTTAGCTTGAGATGAACTTGACCCCAAGTAATAAAATCAAATAATTAACCAAAACTAAAACACAAAAAATTTTAAAATAAACTTATACAAGCAACGCCCCAACATATTTTTTATAGTTTTTGGGGGAAAAAACATATTTTTTTTTAAATTTATTACAAACACAAACATATTTTTTAATACGGTCAGTGGCTAAAGAGTTTAATGACCTTCAAAAATATGTCAAATGAATTGAAAAGGGCAAGAAAATGTTTAGTATTTTAAAGTTAGTTAAAAGAGGAAAGAAATTATTTTTAGTTTTGTTGGCCGCATTAGAGGTTCTTGTCATAAAAATTGATTTTAAAACATGAAATTTACACAAAATATAGAATTTGGAGCAAAAAAAGTTTTCTAACAAAAAAATTGTGCTAAAAGAATAGGTGAAAAAATCGAGCTGGTCGCTATTCATTTCTGGGCCTATTTTCTCAATTTTAAAGTAACCTAAGTTGGACTCTAGCGAATATAAGTATTGATGTATCAATCATGTATGTAAGGGATTTGGGGACTTCGCAAATTTGATTTCAACAGCCGACACACATGGCTATATCGACTCCACTATCTATTACGATCCAAAATATATTTATATACTTCATGGGGTCGCAAATGGATAATGTAGATATTACAATCTGAATGACAAACTTATATATACCCTTGCCACTATCCCTTTGGGCATGGTTGTACATTAGGATGGCCCTTAATAAAAGAAAGTTGAATTTTTGATAGTCTCACCCCCAAGTTTGGTGAACATTGTTAAAAAACTCATCCTGAAAAATTTGTAGGTAAATTGGTTGGGGTTAAGACGTGCCCCAAGCTCTCTGAAGTTTTGAGGTGCATTTACAAGGGGAAAAAATTATTTTTTTTCAGTTATGGTAAAAATTTTGCTATTAAGAAAATATTTTTGCAATTTCATTTGAAAGGATAGAAATGTGTATGCAATTGTCGTTCTAATGAGACATGAAACACAGAAATTGGTCAAAAAATGTTAAAGTTATTAAAAATTCCCCAGGCCATTAACGTGCCTCAGGTTACTAGAACATGAAATGTAGGAGCAATATTAACATATTTTGATAATATTAAAATAAAAGCTAATTTTTACTTAAAATATATCCATATTTACTTGTATATGAGTTTTTGTCTTCATAGGATACCGTTAACCTATTCGCAGGGATGGCCAAAAAAAATTTATTTTTTTAACGCAGTTTCAAAACTCCATTTTCAAATTTTTAAACATTTTGTTAAACAAATTTCAGAATTTGTTGATCATCTCATTGAGGTTTATTGAAAATATAATAGGGAATAAAACTATAAAAAAATTATGAAAATATGTATTACAGTTTTTCCGTACCTGCGATTTAAATTTTGAAATTTTGGAGAAAAACATATTATTTGGCTATTTTTTGGCGAATGAGCTCTATTTCCTTACTGTTATGAATTTTAAGTAAAACCTATTCAGAATATTATACTCCAAATAATTCTAAATATACTTTGAAAGTTATACTAAAATTGGTAAACGATAAGACTTAAATATTGAAGGTCTAAAGTCAAATTTTTCAATATTTGGAAGTTCTAATTTAAAGATAGCGAAATGTTATTAATTTCTGGGTCGATTTTGATGAAACTTAAGGAAAATATTATATGAAGTCTGGTATTTATAATAACAGAATAAAAATATAAATTAAGCCCTAAGGCACTTAAGGGTTTACCTAAAATTTTTTCAGGTTGATTTTTTTCACCAAACTGAGGGGTGATACTGTCAAAAATTATTTATTAAGGGCCACCCTTTTGTACATCTTAATGGAGTTCTTCACCTTGATGTTATACTTCAAAGGTAAATATGGAGCGACACTGGGGCTTTGAGGTACACAGACCTAAATCCTGGTAAGTGTTTATAAAGACACTAGAGTCTCATCTAGTGCCACGGGGGATCAGTAGCCCCAGCACATGTCCAGACTGGCTATTGCTGAGGTCACTTCGTTGAACACGTGGTGGCTGTGGTTTAAAACCCAAAGCGGTTAAAGGATTTCTTTAACGTCTGATGTGTGACCTTTATGGTAAACTTCGAACAACCAATCCTACTACACGCAGAAAAAAAATGTAGTTGTGCATGTTTACTGTAATCAATTCAACATTTTTAACAATATTATAGTCACAGTAACTATTTATATGATTGTGGTAACCATAATATGGTTTACTTACGATTCACATGATTGTATCAACAATATATATGGTAACAGTAAACAAGTATATGTTTGTGACAACCATTTATATGATGAAGGACTTACCATATTATGTTGCTCACGGCTTACGGATATCATAATCTGCGAACAACATATTATGATAAAATTATTCATCATCAAAATGGTTGTCACAAACAAATACTTGTTTACTGTAACCATATATATGGTAGATACAATCATGTGAATCGTAAATTAACCATATTATTCTTACCACAATCATATATATAGTTACTGTGAATATAACATTGTCAAAAATGTTGAAATGGTTACAGTAACAATAAGCAAATGTTGAAATGGTTTCAGTAAACATGCACAACTATATTTTTTTCTGATGTTGCTGAATCAACAGAGCCATTTAATGGTGAGGTTGGTTGACTTGGTTTTAGAATGTGTTAGTTTCGGGTGGCTTGTGTGGTATGGTGGCTTGGCTCTCGGTGGTTGTTAATGGTGTGCTTAAGAGGGATATACCTTTATAATAGCAGCTTGGGAGTTATAGGTCGGTAGTAAAGTGCTTGCTGGTTTTAACTAGAGCATGCGCTGCTTATTTCATGTTTTACCCAAAGCATGCGCTGCATATTTCTGGCAATTTTCTCTTGTCTTGTTGACTGGCTGAGCTATGTATGGCAGGGATTAGATAGTCCGAGCGCTCGAGCAAGGTGCAACTCACACAGTGGCGATGATAAAAGCATTGTCTCTATCCGGTGTTAAGAGCACCGCGGGATTACTAAGGCCCTCGTGGCAGGTACTAATGATCTTGAAAACGTAGCCTTGCCACTCATTATGAAGGGTATAAAAACGTGCACTTTTACAAATAAAATAGAAGAGCCAGTTGTATAAAACGTCAAGATTTTTACCACGTAATAACATAATGTAATATTCATTGACTTTTTTTCACTGACCTTGTTAAAAAATAACATCTTACTCGTACAAAATTTTGATTTTATTAGAAGAGAAACCAAAAAGGAAAGGTGAAAAATAGCTAAATTTTTGTTAGAACAAAAAAAACTAGAACTCCAAAAACTTACAAAGAAGTTCTAATGACTTCAATTTACTTTTTTATACCCTTCACCATGAGTGGCAATTGTATATATAAGTTTGTCATTCCGTTTGCAATATCTACATTTTTCATATGCGACCCTTCAAAGTAGTATATCTATTCTGGATCATTATAGATAGCGAAATCGATATAGCCATGTTCGCCTGTATGTTGAAATCAACTTTCCGCAGCCCCCAAATAACTTACATACACGATTCATACATCAATATATCGGGAATTCTTCCGGCTCGGTAACCATTTAAAATCGAGAAAATCGACTGACAAATGGCTGAGATATAAGGAAAAACCGGGAAAACCTAGATTTTTGGCCAATTTTTACCTATATCTGGATTACTAAGTCATTAATATAGACAAAATAGATATGTAATAATAGATATTTCAAAGTCCATTGCAACGATGTATATAAGGCTGTAGTTAGTTGGACCTACAGTGGGTCCAAATCGGGAAAAATATTTTTTAATACGAATTTTTTTTTTTTTCGCCAAAAAAATTTTTTTGTCATAAATTTAATTTCAAATTTAAAAAAATAAAAAAATAATTTCGAAAAAAAAAAAATTTTTTAAAAAATTTTTTTTTTTTTTTTTTTTGAAAACTGTATTTTAAAGTATAATTTGATGAAGGTTATTTATAAGATTAGCCACAGCCAAATATAGCTCTCTTACTTGTTATTAAAAATTTCATTAGATTTTTCTTCCTAAAATAAATTTATCTCTCATTTATCTTCTTGTCTTACGTGAGAAATATTCTTAATCTTTCAACAAAAAAATAAATAATCTGTTTATGACATAATTGTTAAATTCTCAATACATGCCAGTCATTTAAGCAAATATTTTATTAAACAAGTCAAACTTCTACAATAATTTATCACTAACATTAAATAAATAAAATAAATTTAAAAAAAAAAAACCCATAAACTCTTATAAAACCACCCAACTTTCTTTTATTTACCTTGCTCAAGGTCATGGTATTATTGTTTTGATCTTAGAACAAAAAAAAAAATTCTTTACTCTAGGTTGTTTAACTTTCATAAATATTCTAGTTCTAGGATTTTAACTTGTTCCGGTTTTTTCTCTCTGTAGTTTTTTTTCAATAATTTTTTTCTTCTATTATTTTCTTTTTTCTGCATAAATTTTAGATTTATTTAGATACATACAATATACCTAATAGAGAATTCTTTTGAAACGTGATTTGTGGCAATTATTTGTTTATAATTCTACTACGTGTATAAATAATTAAACTTATAAATTTATTTATTATTTTATTAGACCGAACGCCAAAGTAATTTAGTCAATGGTATTGTAAAGCGAAAAAAAAAATTATATGTTCAAGGTTGTTAACTGGTTACAAACAACCCGTTGACCGACTATATTAACTCGTGTACAAGTCTTTGGGAATTTGTTTGTTTTAGTTTAGTTTCAGTTTTATTTTTAATATAATACAGAATGCATTATTTAAGTTGCAATATTTTTGTAATGATGCAAGTAGAATTTTAAGCACTCTTTTGAAATTTTCTAGAAGAAATATAATTTTTTTTGGTTAAAGTACGAAAATTTAGCCTTTTTAATAAAGTACCAAAAAAGTCCTTTTTTATAATATTATTTGTCACAATTAATTATTTATGAAATTAAGTTTTAAGTAATTTTTTAGTTAAATAATCAAAATGTACCCTTTTTAAAAAAAGTACCAAAAATACTACTTTTTGCATAATTTGCTGAAACTATATCAAAAAACATTTATAATAAATTTTTGAATTAAAATACCAAATTTTAACCTTTTTTTAAAAAGTACTAAAAAAGTACTTTTCCGTCCAATGTGTACTAAAATTATAAGTTAAAGTAATTTTTAGTTTAAAAAGAAAATTTTAACTTTGTAATAATGTACCAGAAATTTACTTCTGTGCTTTTTTAGTATTTGTTTAGTAAATGTGAATGAGACATTAATGAATAGGTAATGCTTTTTTAAAGCAGTAAAAGCAACCCTTTCTAAAAAAGTACTTTTTTGATAAATTGCTTAATTTTCAAGAAAAATATTACTGAAACCATAATTTAATATTTAGCAACTATTATATTATTAAATGTTCACAAAAATCCCATTAATGAAAATCAAAGTACCATTTAAATTAGTTTTTTAGCTCAAAACCCTAAATTTGCTTTTTGAATTTGCTAAAAATTTTACTGAAACTATAAGTAACAAATTTTAACCTTTTAAAAAGTACCAAAAAAGTACTTTCCGGTTATATTGTTAACTTTTTACAAACAATTTATTAAAGAAACTAAAAATGCCATTGAAATTTTTTTTTTTGAAAATTTGACCTTTGTGATGAAATACCAAAAAGTACCTTTTTATTTTTCCAATATTTTAAAAACTGATATAAATAAATTTTAAGTAATTTTTTAGTTAAAGAAACAATATTTACTATCTTTGAAAAAAATTTTTTTGCTTAAATTGCTCGATCTTCCAGAGAAATATTACTGATACTTTAATTTAATGTTTAATTTTTTAATGTTTTGATTTTAATTTTAGCCTTTTTAAGAAATAAAAAAAAAGTACCAAAAAAGTACTTTTTTGTTTTTAAATTTTATAGGAAGAATTGGGAATTGACTTTTTTTAATTAAAGTATTAAAGATTGAGTTAAAGTACCAAATTTGACCAAAAAAGTACTTTTCCGTTATACTATTAAATTTTAAGGAAAAATTTATTAATGAATCTTAAAGTACCATTTGATGTAATTTTTTAATTCAAAATCCAAATTATACCTATTTTTAACAAAGTACCAAAAAAATATTGGGTGTATGAAGCAAAAATGTAGGATTTACAATGGATGGCGTATGTTTTGAAATCGATTTTTGTTTTTAATAATTTACATGTCATTTTAAAGGGTCATTTATTGTCACTTAGTTATTGAAAATTATAGTGTAATCAACAAATTCGAAAATGTCGAATTTTGTACCAACAAATGGTTTTTTCGGTATAGAAGTGATGATTTGGACACGGAAAACAAAGATCATCCACCCCGACCAAAAAAGTTTGAAGATCAAGAGGCATTACTCCATGAAGATTGTTGTCAATCCCAACAAGAGCTTGCAAAATCATTGGGAGCTACTCAAGAAGTAATTTCAAAATGTGCATTTTACCATTTTATCGAAAAAGTACTTTTTTGTTATGTAGTTAAATTTTTACAAAAAAGTTATTAATGAAACTAAAAGCTCCATTTAAAGTTATTTTTAGTTGAAAACTCAAAATATACCCTTTGTAATAAAAGTACATTTTTTATAATTTTACTTATATCCCATAAAAAGTCTTTGAAAATAAACAAGTAAGAGACGGACAGATATGGCTATAATGATCCAGAATATATATACCTTGTGGAGTCGCAAATGAAAAATACGGAAAGTACTAAGGAATGACAAACTTATATATACCCTTGCCACTCATGGTGAAGGGTATAAAAATATGCTATAATCTGCCGAAAATATTGATTTGACAGCTCAGCGTAATATATAAGTTATATGCGCTTCTCTTCAACATCAGCCATGGTCGTCCGTCCATCATGTTCATTCTTGTCGGAAGGTAAAAAAGGAAAAAACTTACAATTAAAGGTAGGTTGTCGAAACATATAGATCAAACTGGCGCTGGTTCATCTGTTTTGTGAAATTGTGAATAGTGTTATCGTCTTTGTGGAGTAGAACTCCTGTAGATAACAACCGATAAAGAAGTTTCCAACATGTAGTTGTTCGTGGGAAATTAATGTTTAATGCCAACATTTCTTCAAATCTTTAGAAACATTTATGGAAAAACAATACAAAATGTCGAGAAGGCCATTATTTTCCAATTCTATCAAAGAATTATCAACGTTTACATTGGATTTGAGTTCAAATCAATCTCAAATTGATATCAAACTTCCTTCTAGGCTAAGTTGTTAAGAGTTTGTAAATCTAATAGCTTTTAATTTGATATCAACTGCAATTTCAAACCTCAAAGTTTTACATTTGAGAAGTGCTCTAAATTTAAATCATTCTCAAATAGAGATCAAACTTCCTTGCTTGCTATAATTTCAAATTGTTCATCAAAGAACAATTTTAATTGTTGAGAAAGCCATTATTTTCAAATGCTATCAAAGAATTCTCAAACGTTTTGATTTGATATCAAATATTTCTCAAATTGATATCAAATCTCCTTGTTTTCTATGTATTTTGAAGTTTGAAAAACTGATGGCTTTTCATTTGATATCAACTGCAATTTCAAACCTCAAACTTTTACATTTGAGAACTGCTCTAAATTTAAATCATTCTCAAATCAAATTTGTTTGCTGTTATTTTAAACATTTCATCAAATCTTTAGGAAATTTAAGTAAAAACAATCCTAATTGTTGAGAAAACTTTTATTTTCAAATGATATCAAAGAATTCTCAACCGTTTACTTTGGATTTGATTTCAAATCTTTCTCAAATTTATATCAAACATTCTTGTTTGTGCACAGAGAAAACAGATTCGTGATAGCAACCGAATTTGTTATCAATTGAATGATTCTACCATGTGCCCGAATTTTATAGTTGTGGCTACAAAATTTTAGAAGGGGTAACAAAAGTTTGATAGCTTCAATCAAAATTCTACTTTATCAAGTGAATTTCTGTTGATAGAGCCGAAATTTCTAGGTCTGCAACCGAATCATTGATACTATGAATCTGTTTTCTCTGTGTAGGTACTTAAAAGTTTGAAAAACTGATGGTTTTTTTATTAGATATCAACTGCAATTTAAAACCTCAAACTTTTACATTTGAGAAGTGCTCTAAATTTGAATCATTCTTAAATTAATATCAAATTAGTTTGCTGTAATTTTAAACATTTCATCAAATCTTTAGGATAATTTAAGTAAAAATAATCCAAAATGTTGAGAAATCCTTTATTTTCAAAATCTATAAAAAAATCTCAAATGTTTACATTAGATTTGATTTCAAATCTTTCTCAAATTGACATCAAGCCTTTGAAAAACTCATTTGATATCAACTGTAATTTCAAACCTTAAGCATTTACATTGGAGAAGGGCTTTGAATTTAAATCATTCTCAAAGTTAGATCAAAGTGTTCTCGTAATTCTCAAATTCAAATCTTTAACAATGTTTGAGAAATTGTTTAGAAATCTATTATTTTCAATTATTATCACAGAATTCTCCAATGTTTACAGTTGAGAAAGACTCCTTGTTTCCTGGGTAGTTAAATGCTCGAAAACGGATGACATTTTTTTCAAATCTTTGAGAAAAATAAATTTAATTGTTGAGAAAGCCATTATTTTCAAATCCTTTTAAAGAATTATCAATGGTTTAATATTGAGAAAGTCTTGGATTTAAAATAATTCTCAAATTGAGAACAAACCGCTATTTACTGGGTACATACACATTTGAGTTTCAAACCTCTCATCAAATCTTTAAGAATATATTTGAGAAACTGTTGAGAAAGCTATTATTTTCAAATACTAACAAAGAATTCGCAAATATTTACAGTTAAGAACGACTACGATTACAAATAATTCCGCAATTGTGATCAAACCTACACGCAGAAAAAAAAATATAGTTGTGCATGGTTGCTGTAAGCATTTCAACAATTGTGCATGTTTACTGCAACCATTTCAACATTTTTAACAATGTTATAGTCACAGCAACTATATAGATGATTGTGGTAACAAGAATAGGGTTAATTTACGATTCACATGATTGTATCAACCATATATATGGTTACAGTAAACATGTATATGTATGTGACAACCATTTATATGATGAAGGGTTTACCATATTATGTTGCTCTCGGCTTATGCATATCATAATCTGAGAACAACATAATATGATAAAATTATTCATAATATAAATGGTTGTCACAAACATATACATGTTTACTGTAACCATATATATGATTGATACAATCATGTGAATCGTAAATTAACCATATTATAGTTACCACAATCATATACATAGTTGCTGTGACTATAATATTGTTAAAAAATGTTGAAATGCTTACAGTAACCATGCACAACTATATTTTTATCTGCGTGTATGTGTTTTCTGCTTGCATCAAACATTTGTAATAAACTTAAACTACCTATACATATGTAAGTAGTGGCCTGTATAAGAATATTTTTGTTTAGCTGAAAACAAAGAACTTGTTAAAATGGTTATTATTGTTATTTTTTTATTATTACGGATATGATTAGTCTGTTCGCGTAAGTGCCCAGTTCATTAGTTTGCTCATGATTTTCATAAATTAGTTGTAAAGCCTTTACTATAATTATGGGGTAATTACAGAGTATTATATTATATTATTATAGCTATAATATAAACAAATTTAATTTAGAAAAAAAAACTAAAACATGCTATAATTTAAAGAAATACTTAATGAAAACATCGCAAAGAATTTTCTAGATTCTAAATAGTATTCTAAAGAAAATTTAACAAGTATAAAAACAAGTTTTAAAAGATTTTTCTAGAAGAAATTGCAGGTAAATGACTTAGGTTTGTTTTTGAGGCTTAAATATTTCTTTAACAAATGCGGATTTATGGATTTGATTGTTTGTTTTTTTTTTAGTAAGTAAATAAATCTTAATCTAAACATACAATTCTTAGAATAACTGTCTATTAGATTTCTATTGTTTGCATTTTTTTTTTTTTTTGCTAAACTTTCATATCGTATCAACATTGTGCGAGTGAATGATTGAATGTGGGACTAAAAAAACGCTGGAGACTTATAAAAATAAAACAAGTTTTTATTTTAAATCTTTCGTTTTATTTCTTTTCACACAATAAAGTTTTTTTTTTTTTTTTGCAGCCACTAACTAGTTCTTAAGGAAATACCACAATTTTTGTTATAAAACTACACAAATATAGAATGTTTCAATTAAATAACAATATATATTTTATAATATGACAATAATACAAAGAATATAAAAAAATGACTTAATGAGTGAATGAATTTAATTTGTATTTAAATAAAACTTAAAGATTGAAATGATTTATTTAAAACAAATATGACTTTAAACTGCATTCATACTTCTTAAAACCTTTCAAAATCTTTGATTTTAATTAAACACAAATATAATTTAACTTAAATGTGCTATTAACAATGATGTTTAAAGAGTTTTGGTGTTATAAATCATATTAAGTTTTAAGGTCGCCTCCTTTAATCATATTGCCAAATTGACATACTTTAATTTTAACTGCATTTTACATAAATTTTTTATTTTACAAATGCAGTCATTCATCATTTTTTCTTTTTGTTTGAACTAATATCAGCTAAATTTTAGTTGAAATCATATAGTTAATGTTTTAGTTACAATTAAAAACAAAGTTAATTGATATTAAATTAAAGACATGAGTTATTATTCAAAACATTAAATTAAACCAAAATTTAAATACTAAAAATACACTTATGTTTAATAAGATCAAGGAGAGGAGATGTATATGTTTTGGTTCAGGCTTAAGTGTCATAATAACTGACATTACAAGGTCGTGGTTATTAAGTACTTTTTGGCAGCTGCGTTGAGGGCTTAAGAAAGTTGTTAAAGAAGTTGTATGATGGCTTTTGAAAGAAGATTATGTTTGTTTAAACCAAAGTGAAAATCAAGGTTGAATTTGAATGATTAAGCAGAAATTGAAGTTATTAAAAAAATGTACAATATAAACAAAGTCTCTAATCATAAATACCAAACCAAAATTAATAAGTTTCACATGGTATATCTATCATTGTACTAGTCATAGATAAATACACATAGATCGGAAACTCTCTTGTCAAAGACCTAACTCAGTTTTCAAAAACCTTAGTGGTGAGAGTGTATTAGTAAAAAAAAACTATTTGAAGACAAAACCAACGTTTGTCTGGAATATCTAACACATAGATCGGAAACTCTCTTGTCAAAGACCTAACTCAGTTTTCAAAAACCTTAGTGGTGAGAGTGTATTAGAAAAAAAAACTATTTGAAGACAAAACCAACGTTTGTCTGGAATATCTATCACATAGATCGGAAACTCTCCTGCCAAAAACCTAACTCAGTTTTCAAAAACCTTAGTGATGACAATTTATTAGTAAAAAAAACTATGTGAAAACAAAACCAACGCTCATATGTATGATGATTTACAGTAATTTTTTTTATTTGAGTTTTTTCTAGTTTCATTGTTATTGAAAATTACTTATCTAAATCGCTTGCAAAATGCAACACAACCTCCAAAAAGACAAATAATATTAAGGTTGTTATTGTTGTTGTAATGATTGTACAATTTAATTTCCAAAAAAGCTTGTTGTTCATATATAATCTTATGAATTTCAAACGCGGTTACATTATATGCATTTATCTGTGTGTGTAAAACAGTCTCCAATCCTAAATACTAAATGAATATAAATAATATTCTCCTAAAATATCTACTGTATTCCTAGTTTTATTGCTATTGAAAATTATCAAAATCGATTAAGAACGAAAAAAGTTATGAAACAAAATATAAGACAAAACCTCAAGAATGTTTGATACTTTTTAATGAAAACTATTTCCAATATTTGTATTGATGCTTAGATTTTTGTTGTTATTTAATTATCATACAAAGCGAGTTGTTGTTATTTTCTTTATTGTAGTAAATTCGTATGATATTCCAAAGGGATTTTGTTCTGAGCATTTATCAGTGTGTGTAAAACACTCTTACATCTTAAATACCAAATCAAATTCAATTAAATTACCCCAGAATATTAAACATTGTTCTAGTTTCATTGGTATTGAAAACTAACTAGATCGTTTGATTATTAAAAGAGTTATAAAGCAAAACGTAAGGCAATCCCAAACAAGTTTCTTAATGTTTAAAGAAAACTATTTTCATCACTAAAACTAATATTTATGGGCATTGCAAACATCAGCACAAACGCATAATAACCCAGCAGTTAACCAAGTAGTAATGTATCCCTTATAAACAGTAATCGTCATAAATATCTTATCACTTGTCTGACTCCAATTTATATATTTTGGTCATTTGTCACGTAATGAGTAGACAATTGGTTACTTTATGCATACCAGGTAATCTAGAGTGAAGACACTTGTCATTTACGTGTCTCTAAGTAATCTGAAGTGTAGTCACTTTAAACATTTTGTGAGTAATTCGTTCAAACTGGTTTTATACAAATTGTGTTGATATAATTCTAATACAGATAATATTTATTATTGCTTAAGTATACTGATATTTTATGTAACATAGTATGAAGTCAATAGTCACTTTAGTGTCTCCTAGTAACCTATAGTGAAGTCACTTTAAACGTTTTTTTTTTTTTTTTTTTTGTACTGCACTTTAGAAAGTAGTTATTTTACCCACCAGAAGCAATCCATTGGAGAGTTGTCGAAGAAGGGTTTGTTTGCAAGCTAATGTTTATTGGACCTCCTATGATATGTCTTTTGCTTTGACTAAATAACTAGTTATGTAGCTGATCAAGTTACCAGTTAGATAGCTAGTAAGGTAACTGACACTCTTTAACCAGTATATGAATCCAATGCGTTGACTACTTTGATCCAGCTATTAGTGTCATTGTAGTCAAAAAGGGTCATTTAAGCCCCTGCTTAGGACATGCACTAGTCACGTAGCTATTTAAGTAACTAGTTCCCATCCTAAATGATGGGTAAAATCACTAGTTCGGAACTGTCTCCCAGAACTGCTGGGAGCCACCCTACTATGGTGATGTAAGGTATCAAAATGATTGATATAATATACTAGCTGACCCGGCAAACGTTGGTTTGCCTTCTAGGTGGTGGAAGATAATTTTTTTGCCTTTTACTTTTTTGTTTTGTCACCTATAAAACACAATTTTGCACTATAAGCGTAAGTTGGGTCTACTACACTAAAAATAATGAAAAGTCCAAGAATTATTTTTATAAGAAAATTTCAAGAATTTGTTTTATTTTTGAGGTCTTACTATTTTAATCCTTTATGTAATACATTGGGAAACACAACATTTGGCATTTTGAATGCCATCTTTTGAACAGGCCACGTATAGCTGCCCATGAGGGAAGCACGGCTCCTCCAAATTCAATCCACATACTTGAAGCGTTTGTTCTAGCTTCTTATTGATGAACACGGCAAATGATGGACGCACTGGGAATTGCAAGCACTTGAATTCAAATGGCATGTCTGTTGGTTTCAGTGGAATACGCGGTATATGAACAGTTTCACTTTGTCAGTCAATATTGTGGCTTCAATCAAATTCGGCATAAATTTGTTTACTGCAAGTCCTGTGCCTTTACACAGTTTAGGCATATTTAAATTCCGCAGTAAAATAATAGATGAACCAACCTTTAAATTCAAACAATGCGGTGGCATACCAGGTGGTTCCAATGTATTTAAAAATTCAACTGGATAATTGACATCATACCAATCTGTTGATACCGAAATGAATCAAGATGACGGATTCATTGCGGTATCAACAGATTTGTATGATGTCACTGGATCTGTGCATTGCCGTGCACAGTCTTTGGTGCGAGTATTGCTTGTTCTCTCAACCAATTGTGATTCCTCTAATTTAGAAAACTATTTGGGAAAACGCATTCAACTAATTTTTGTATGGGAATATATAGGAAAATCTAAATGCCAAATCTCCGGAACCATTCGAAATCTATTTAGAACGACAAAACTTATGAACCAAATATGTAAGACAACCTCAAAAAGGTCTGCCAATAGGAAAGTGTTTTATCAAATCACCATGGAAGAATATAGCTTTCAACAATACGTGAAAATGCTAAAATTGTTTTACTCAAATTGGAAACGTTCGGCGCGCTTCTTACATATGAAGCGCTTAAGCCTATTTCTGGGTGAATGGGTACGTCAATAAAAAAAATTGTCCACTTTGGAACACTAACTATCCAAATGAGATCCAAGAGCGTCCAATGCATCCCGAAAAAGTCACTGCTTGGTGCTGCGTTTTTGCTGGCAGCGTCATCGTTCCATATTTCTTTGAGAACGATGTCACCGTCAACGGCGATCGCTATAGGTCGATGACTTCCAATTTTCTTTGGCCTGAAATGGATAATATGGAAACCAACGTAATGTGGTTTCAACACGACGGCGCTACGTGCAATACAACTCATGCCAGGTTGGACATTCTGCACAAGCGATTTGAGGGCATCGTTATCTCACTTGGAGGTGCTATGAACTGGCCATCGACATCGTACGATTTGTCTCCGTTAGACTTTTTCTTGTGTGGTTTTCTTAAGTCGTAGATCTATGCGAATAAGCCACAAACTACAGTGGACCTCAAAGCCAGCATAACCCAAATCCATCATCAACATTTGCACAATGTATTATTCCATACATAATGGAATAGGTAGGCCTTTCAAACGAATAACAAAATTTATAATACTTTACTCACACTTTAATTTATTTAAATTAAATTATTTTGCAGGGATGTGTGTGTAAAACTTCAAAACCGAATTTAATGCACATTAACTATGTGTCTTATGAAGTGAAACCAATTTAAAATTACTGCACTTTAGATTACGTCAGGACACAAAAGTGTCAAGTTTTTATTTCTTAAATATGAGAAAAGTGCAGCTGAAGCACACCGATTGCTCACCAAAGCTTATGGTAATTATGCTCCATCGTCTTCAACGTGTCAGAGACGGTTTGTTCAGTTCAGAAGAGATGATTTTGCCACGGAAGACAAAGATCGCCCTAGCCAGCCAAAAAAGTTTGAAGACCAAGAATTGGAGGCATTATTCAATTAAGATTGTAGTCAAACTGAATAAGAGCTTGTAAAATTGTTGAGAGCTACTCAAGCAACAATTTAAAAACGAAATTGGGTACCATACGATTTGAAGCCGAGAGACCTTGAAAGGCGATTTTGCATCTCCGAAATGATGTTTAAAAGCTAGAAAATAAAATCATTTTTGCACTGAATACGTTAACCCGAGGCGTAAGAGATCGTACATGAAGCCCGACCAACCAGCCAAATCGAAACCAAAGCCAAATATCCATGGCGCTACGGCAATGCTCATCATTTAATGGGCCAGACCATCATGTGGAACCTGTACCGAATGAAACTGATTCATTTGAAGCGAGCATTTGCCGAAAAACGCCCGGAATATGAGACCAGACATGAAACATTAATATTTCATCATGACAACGCTCGGACACATTATGCAATACCTGTTAAAAACTATTTAGAATGAAGTGGTTGCGAAGTTTTGCCTCAACCACTTTATAGTCCAGACCGTGCCCCTACTATTTGTTTTGATCGATGCAGAATTCTCTCTGGGATACGCTTCACTTCAGAACAGTGTTTCCGATATTAGCTTGATTCGTTCTTGGCCTCAAAAGATGAGCATTTCTTTTGGCTCGGAATCCATATGTTGCCAGAAATATGGGAAACGGACATAGCAAACTATGGCCAATTCTTTGAATAAAATTATATTCAACAAATGTTTCAAAATAAAAGGAAAAATTTAAAAACAATCCCGTATTTTTAAGTCATACACACAAGTCATACATATTTCCCCAGAAAATTAAATCCACATACAGGGTTTTCCAGCAAGAGGTGTTATTTTGATATTTAATGAAAAATTACATTTTTGGAGATAAATGATTAGATGTTTATTTCATAATAAAGAGGAAGGTATGCCGTTAATAATGAAAAACAACATCAGCCAAATGGCCACCACGAACAAACTTACAGGACCATATCCTTTGCATGAAATTTTCCATAACCAAATCGCAAATTGGCTGCCCTATGTCCTCAATAGCCTCACGAATTCTATCTTTGAGGTCTTGAATCGATGCTGGGCTGTTGGCGTAGATCTTAGCTTTCACGTGGCCCCAAAGGAAGAAGTCGCAAGGTGTTAAATCACTAGATCTCGGTGGCCAATTGTGATCACCTCTGCGAGAGATAACAGGGCCCGGAAACTTTAACCATAAAAGAGCAATGGTTTCGTTGCTTGTGTGGCACGTATCACCGTCTTGTTGAAAGTAAACGTTGTCCAGATCAATATCATCCAACTCCGACTATAAGATACGGTGAAATGACGTTTGTGGAATGCTGACGTTGTGGAATGCGACGTGCATGGGTTTTATTCTTCACATCACTAACTTGTCCCAACATCTCGAATTTTTCCACCAATTTCTGTATTGCTGTCCGACAAGGTGCTTCACGACGACCCAAAAATGCTTTAGTTTTACGAACTGTGACTGCAAGATTTTCACCATTTTTGTAGTGAATTTTAATAATTTCAATGCGTTCTTGAAGCATGTATCGTTCCATTTTTGGTAATGGCATAGTTTCTACTAGTCAAATGTCAAAGAATAAAAGCTTCAAAAGTGACAGCTACCGAAATTGTTGGAAAACCCTTTGGAAAGCAACAAAGCATTTATGAGAAGTATGACAAGAAACTTTATAAAATATTAAAATTGAATGCCAAACAATAAACATTTCTATTTCTATTACAAATGAAACTCACATGTCTTTTAAATCTATTTTCTTTATAAAATCATTACTATTTTCAATATTAATAGCATTTTACTCAATTACTATTTTTAATTTCCATTCAAATTCAATATTTTTTTTTTTAAATAATTTAACGCCAACTAAGTATCATTTTACACAAGGTCATTTGTCCAAAAATAAATAACGCCAAATTAACAAGACTCTTGATAATAAAAAGACACAAATTTGACCCAAATTTAAATACAATTTTTATTATTATACGTATTGTATTATTTATTTAGTTTTTTTTTTTCTTAAAAAAAAAACTTAACGTTTTTCGTGCTTCAAATGTCTTTTATAAAACTTAAAGACATTTGTCATTTGTGGTTAGTTTTTGTAACTGGCAAATTCTTTTAAAGAAAACTTTATAGCAAAAACCTTCAAGTACTTGTTTAAATGTATGTTTTAAATATGAGTTATACATTAATGCTAAATTTTGTTTTTATTATATTTAATTTCTTTGAATTTTTTCAACAATATAATTGCAATATTAATTTTGGACAAATGTTAGTTTTTTTTTGTTTCTCTTACTTATTTTGTTTGCTTTGCCATCAGCCATCAAAAGGTCACTTTTAATCTAAGTAATTATTGGCAAATTATAGCATGAGAAAAATTTGTACAAACCGCTTTTTTAACAATGTGGAGGGCGAAATAATTGGCGCCTAAATTGACGCTTTTAATTTTAAACATTGTAATTTAAAGCTTAATAAAGATTAAAAAAAAAGCTTAATGTGAAAACGAGGTATTCAATGTTTATGGATGATGTTAGTTTAAATAGAAAAAAATAGAAATGGTTTTGTAAAAGTAAGTGATAATCAGAGCTTCGATTTAATTAATTCAATTTGAGCCTAATTCTTTAAAATCTTAATTAGGAATAATTTTGTTCAAAAAAACTTAACAAAGTTAAAGTATGTACAAGGTGGCGCAAAAGTAAACTTCCGATGTTTTTTGGCTGTAATTAAAAAAAAAAATTAAAAACTTTGATTCTTCTTGTGGATTATTTTTATTTGGTCTTTTAATTTTTTTTACATCAAGTCGAGAATATGATGTCATGTAAATGGCCGCCGCCACAGTTGATTGTCATTTGAGCCCTTTTTATGGCATTTTCCATCACTTTGGCCAAAACTTCCGGCGATAGGTCCTCACATTCTTGACGGATATTGTCTTTAAGAGCTGCAAGAGTCTGAGGCTTGTTGACATAAACCCGCGACTTCAAAAAGCCCCACAAAAAGAAGTCTGGAGCGGTCAAATCAGGCGATCTTGCTGGCCAGTGCAAATCGCCAAAACGGGATATTATGCGCCCGGGAAATGCATCCTTCAGCATATCGGTTGTGGCACGTGCAGTGTGTGCCGTTGCACCGTCCTGTTGGAACCACATGTTTTCCAATCCCAATTCATCAAGTTGCGGCAAAAAGAACTCGTTGATCATTGCTCTGTAGCGCTCACCATTCACAGTAACCGTTTGGCCCGCGACGTCTTCGAAGAAAAAAGGTCCGATGACTCCTCCAGCGAAAACAGCACAGACTTTGAGCGGGTGTAATGGCTCTTCGTGGGTTACACGCGGATTTTCAGTGCCCCAGAAGCGTAAATTTTGCTTATTTACGTAGCCGCTAAGATGGAAATGGGCCTCATCACGCATGATTATTTTTGATGAAAACTCATCTTCCTCTTGGTGGTGATTAAGGATGGCTTGAGCGTATGTTAGACGCGATTGGCGGTCAGCAGCTAACAGCTGATGCACCGTCTGGACTTTGTACGAAAACATCTTCAAATCTTGTACCAAAATTCGCTGTAAAGACCGTCGACTGATACCCATTTGCGTGGCACGTCGTCTGGTCGATGTCGACGGCGCTTCCTTGACATCCTCGGCTACAGCAGCAATATTCTCTGCAGAACGGCTACTCCGGGGTCTGCCACGCCTGGCAGCATCTCGTGCTGTGCCAGTCTGTTCGAGGCTAAACGTCGCAGTGTTTCACCAGTAGGCGTTGGACGGCCAGGAAATCTGCGACGAAATTCACGTTGTGCCAAAGTCACCGACCGATTATTGGTCAAATCAATAGTCAGCAATATTCCGCGTTCTGGAGCAGTGTAGCGTAACATTGTTTATTAACGTGTATTTCGCATGTATTTACTACACAAATGTCAAAACAGAACTGACATTAGGGGCCAATCGCAAAATTTATAGCATTTTCTGATAGGAGGATTACTTTTGCGCCACCTTGTATATGGAAGTCTGAAGACAATAAATAAATGAAGCTAGTGGCACTTTATTGTAATATATTATAAAGCTTTCCATACTTTAAAGAGGGAGTTTCAGGGCTTTAGTTTCTGGGTTTAGTATGATGCGAAGTTTCACAATTAAATTTACTTAGTGTGCACATTAAAAGGTGAAAACATTGAATTAATAAGGGATTCAATAAACCATTTCATGATTTGTGTAGGGAAATATTAGAGAAGTGTGAATTCTATTAACTTATGAACTCTCAAAATATGTAAGATTCGAAGGACCATACATAAATTTTACCAGTGATGACTTTGTAATCAAATACTAGTATTTGTAATCAAATACTAGAAAATCAACGAATATTAAAAGGCTTTCCAAATATTGCAGGGATTACATACGAGATTTTGAGAACCATTCACAACATTTCTTGGTTTCTAAAGTTAGTATGATTCGAAGGACCATACCTACTCCTATATCAGACATCGGAATATTTGGTCACCGTTTAATCCTCTCTATTTAAATTGATTTCGAATATAAAATTAAGAATTAATTCTTTCGAAGCTCTGGTGATAGTGAGATTAATTTTATAAACCTAATAGTTTATAAAGGATTAAGAAAAGCCGAGTTTTCGAGATTATATAAAAACTATGATTCTTGTTCAAAGTATAAATGTATAGTTATTAACCACAGTTCTATTACTTCACTTTTAATAATCATTACTAGTTTGATTTTTGTTTGGAATTCTCATGTTTGGTTATAAATCTAGAGAACTATTACTGAACTGTTTTATAATCAAATTTAAATCAATGATTTTTTGTTCGAAATCGTTGTGATGGTTTAATGTATGTGTAAAACACTCTCATGTCTTAAATATAAAACAGAAATTGATGAGATTCAGTACTAATCTTTATAGTTATTCTAGTTTTATTGCTATTAAAAATCAGCAAAAGCAGTTAAACGAAAATCAAGTTAGGATATAAAATGTGAGACAACCTCCATAAAATTTGATGAATTTTGTTAATATTAGGAAATATGTTGTTGATGTTTCGATTGTTGCATATATTTTCTTGTTGTTGTTTTATAAGCCCAGAAGTTTTAAAAAAGCCAATTGGAAACCTTACACTAAGGAGTGAGATCGAAAAATTCTTAACTTCAATTTCCGTGCTCTGTTTTTGGCTTCTAAATTTTTAGCAGCGTTCCTGTCAGGAACTTTTTGAGCCTTGTATGTTTCTAAACCTGCATTAGCTTTAACTTTTCGTACCAAATAGTCCGAGCACTGAGCTAACCGGGTTGCTTTCCTACCGGATGTGTTGGGATCTCTTTTAAAAATGCTTTCTATTTGTTTGGCTTAATAAACATCATGTGAACCATTCCTTCTATCAAGGGACAAGTTCTCGCGGTACTGTTTAATAACATTGAAAACAGTTTGACGGCAGACCTTTGATTGTTAGGCCAACATTTTGTAGGACCAAGTTGGGTTTTGTTGAAAATATTTAATAATTTTAGTACGCACTTTTTTCTGGTCACTCATTTTAATCAAATTAACAACAAATGAATATAATTGACATTAAACATAATAACTGACATGCTTTACAAAGGTAACTTGATCAAAAAAAAAATGCTAAGAATTTTTCGATCTCAGTCCTTAAGCCCAGAAGTTTTAAAAGTGCCAACTGAAAACATTACGCTAGCTATATTAAGTACTATTTGTACAACAAACTCTTGGGTTTATGACTTAAAAATGCAGGATTTTTGCACTTTTTTTGGTTTTATTTTGAAATATACAAGGTGCAACGGCACACACTGCACGTGCCACAACCGATATGCTGAAGGATTCATTTCCCGGGAGCCTAATCTCCCGTTTTGGCGATTTGCACTGGCCAGCAAGATCGCCCGATTTGACCGCTCCAGACTTCTTTTTGTGGGGCTTTTTGAAGTCGCGGTTTTATGTCAACAAGCGTATCCCAAAGAGAGCGTTTTGCATCGATCAAAACAAATAGTATTCGGTTGAGGCACAGCCAGGACTGTAACGTGGGTGAGGCAAAACTTCCTAACCACTTCTTTCTAAATTGCTTTTAATAGGTATTGCAACATGTGGCCGAGTGTTGTCATGATGTAATATTACGTTTTTCGGCCAATGCTAGCTTCAAACGAATATATTGCATTTGGTACAGGTTCCCTGGAATGGACAGGCCAGATTTCAGCAGCTCATAATAGATAGGACCGTTTTCGTTCCACCAAATACAGAGAAATACCTTAGCGCAATGGATATTTGGGATTGGTGTCGATTAATTTGGTTGACCGGTATTCACATACGATTTTAACAGGTATTGCAACATGTGGCCTAGGTTTGGCATGATGGAATATAACGGTTTCATGTCTTGTCACATATTGTGGCATCTTTCTCGCTTCAAGCAAATATTTTGTATACGGCATAGGTTCCCTGTGATGGTCTGACCACCAAATACAGAGCAATATCTTAGCGTTATGCATATTTTGCTTTGTTGTCAATTCGGCTGATTGGCTCGGCTTTACATACGACCTCTTACGCTTCGGGATATCGCAATGTATCGTTGCGTTTTCCATTGCAAGTAATGATTCGTTGAAAAAATGATTTTGTTTTATAGCGTTCAAACATCATTTCGGACATGCACAATCATCTATCGAGGTCTCTCAGCTACAATTCGTATAATACCTAATTTCCCTTCTTTTGAATGAATCCTGCTGCTCGCAAACATTTTGGAATTGCTAATTGAATAACTCTTAATGATTTGGCAAACTCTTGTTGAGTTTGATAACAATCTTCATGAAGTAATGCCTCCAAGTCTTGCTCTTCAAACTCTTTTTGGCTGGCCTTGGCGATCTTTGTCTTTCTCTGAACCGAACAAACCATC
Organism: Calliphora vomitoria; assembly: GCA_942486065.2. Classification (NCBI taxonomy): domain Eukaryota; kingdom Metazoa; phylum Arthropoda; class Insecta; order Diptera; family Calliphoridae; genus Calliphora; species Calliphora vomitoria. Next base: position 15,452,916 of record OW818030.2, on the reverse strand, counting down.
TCTCGCACGTTGAAACCGATGAAACACATTTACCATAAGCAATCGGTGTGCTTCAGTGACACTTGTTTCATATTAAAGAAATAAAGAAAAATTTCCTGCATATGACGCTTTGTTGGTACAAAATTCGACATTTTCGAAGCAGAAAAAAACTTTGTTGTTTCCACTATAATGTTCCATGACTAAGTGAGAATAAATGACAGATATGTACCCTTCAAAACGAAATATAATTTATTAAAAACAAAAAAGCGCATTCAAAAAATTCCGCACTTTTAATTCATACGCCCAATAGTTCGGTGTGGTTGTTAAATATGCAGTAACTAGCTGAAACCGGTCCGCATTGCTGGCCTTTAGAAAACACGTGTTTTATAATGCATCTTGATCTCAATCTCAATTTTAATGTACAGTGTCGAACAAAACAAAAGCACGGACTCCTCCGACCTGACTTCTCACCCCAAACACTTATTACCTGTAACCAGGTAATAATTGTTTGGGGTTGTAGCATATATCTATAAGTAGTGTCATGATATGCCCTTAAAAAAATAAACTAATGTATTTAAGGCAAATGGGATTTTATAATTATGAATTTATCTTAAGGTATTTGGTGTAAAAATATATAAAAAACTCGGGAGCAAGCCACATACAATTGACCGTGTGAAAAACATGAATGTTCCAAATGTAAGCCAGCAATGGTCAACGATTGGCCTTGTGCTTTGTTAATCGTTATAGCAATGGCAAGTCGAAATGGGAACTGGATCATTGTTTCGCCTGGCAGTTTCAATTGAATTTGCTCATGCAACTTGTTGACGGGAGCAATTGAAAGAAGATCTTGGAAAAAGTGTGTTCATTACGTCAATGAGTACGTCCTTGTGATGAAACGCCGCCATCTTTAAATCGATTCTTTGTCTTTATCGTGCCATTCGCGAGCGATTGGCTTCAACTCTCGATGAAGATGCACTGCAACGCATTTGGTGAAGCCGTGATTCGCGTTCTATTTCCGTTTCTGCGGCTATAGACGTTGGTGGCCTTTCGCGATTTTCCTCAAGATATGATACACGTTCACTTTCTGTTTCCGCGTCTCTAGACGTAGATGCCTGTTTCCGATTTTTCTCAAGACGTGAGATTTGCTTTCGCATTCGCGTTTGGTGGCAATTTTGTAAATTTTTTTTATTTTTGAAAAAATTCCAAAATCCTTGTTACTTATAAATTTGATTTAACTTATAGCTTTTTAACTGATCAACACAATACTACAATTACGAAAAGCAAATCAAATGCAGTCAATGACTAAATGCAAATAAATATACAAATATAAAGCAGTACGAATAAGAGCTCTGCGGCTTAGTGCTTAGAGCATTTGACTAGAAGACGAGAGTTTATGATTTAAACCAAACTCTGTGATAAATTTATTTTTTTCTTTTTATTCTCAAATGCAGTAGAATTAGTACAATTGAATTTAATAGTGAAGTGTTATGCAGATTATTCCAATCTTCCACCTGCAATGTGATCCCCATGTTAAATTTCCCCAGTCATGGGTTGAAAATTCAAGGAACTAGTTGAATGAACTGCTGGGATGTTAGTCAATTTGCCTTTTAGTCTGTCTGCACGCAGAGAAAAAATATAGTTGTGCATGTTTACAGTAACCATTTCCACATTTTTAAAAGTTTTTAAATAATAGTATAGTCACAGTAACTATTTACATGATTGTGGTAACCATAATATGGTGTACTTACGAATCACATGATTGTAGCAATCATATATATGGTTACAGTAAACAAGTATATGTTTGTGACAACCACATTTATATGATTATATTATGTTGCTCTCGGCTAATTGATATCATAATCTGAGAACAACATATTATGATATAAAGATTCAAAATAACAATGGTTGTCACAAACATATACTTACGTTGCAGATAAAAGGTTTTGGAATCAGTTTTATAGCAATAATTTTTGTTTGAAATATTTTCGCTTGGAATTTATTATTTGCAAAACTTACTTAACATCAGTCGGATAAATTTGAAATAAAATATTGAAATCAAACCAAGGTTAAATACTGTTTTGGATGATAATTTTCAAGTGCTTGATTATAATTTATTCCAATTCAGCAAGGTCTTCTTTAAGTATTTGTTTGCTAATTATGATTTCTTAAAATGTTTGGATAATTAGTCTTCTTTTAATGTTTATTTTTTTCTCCACCTTTTTTAATGATTTAAATTTATGCTCAATATTCCACATATTATAAAAAAAATCTCTAATAGTTACTAGTTATTTAAAATCCATTTCTAAATCTACAATCATTTGTTCTAAATAAGTAAACAACCAATAACCAAGTTTCAAAGTCTTTTGTCTAATCGGAACATCAAAACAACCGCTTTTGCATAATATGCAAAAGAATAAAAAATAATAGCTAAACAAACCAATTGACATTTAATCAACAATTTTTTTTTTATGGAAATTTTAAAATTAAACTAGTTTTTTTTTTGGAAATTATTAAAAATAGAATACTACTTATATTAAAAATTAATCCCATTTATTTAAGTAAAAATAAATATGTTGCTAAATATTCCTAGTAGAATTTTAAAAATAAAAATTCCCGCTTTGTTTTGTTAAGAGATGACTAAAGATGAGCTCACAAATTTTATATTTGAGATTGACTACAAAGTCTAGGAATGCATCAACAAGTTTTTAGTTTGATATTTTTTTTTCAGCCTCACAGTGTTTCTTAAGATTTTGGAGTAACAAATAAAGAAAGGGGAAAGTAAAGAACAGAATTTAAGCTTTAAGATCAGTGATCGGCACAAATGGAACATGTCACATTCTTAACTCCATTGTAATATTGCATCAATTGTTATTTGATGCACACTCTCAATTTGTTTTCTTTTTGATAACTTAAGAATTTTGCACAAATTCGTATTGTGTACATTTTTATAGTCGATAGTCAGTGATCGCCAAATCGTGCTTAAATTATTAAGGAAGATGTACTAAATTTTCCATATTTTCCAAATTTTCCCCATCAACACCATAGTCCTCTTCTTTTGGAACACTTTACCATGAGCGGTTGGCTCGATCTGGTTTGGCTCTGTACGAGAAGTCGTAGTAGTTTCAGTATATACATATTTATCACTTTCTTAAACTCATCATTTACTAGTGGTTCTTCTAAGTCCCTGTGGATGGTTGGATTTACAATAAATGATCGGGATTTGTTTTTTATAACTTATATGTCATTTTCATTTATTCCCAGTTAGTTATTGAACATTATAGTGTAAACAACAGAGATTTAATTTTGCTTCGAACATGTCGAATTTTGTACCAACAAAGCGTCATATGCGGGAAATTTAGCTTTACTTCATTAACTTGAAAAATGTACACCGATTGCTCACCAAAACTTATGATGAATGTTTTCCATCGGTTTACCGTGCCAGAAATGGTTTGTTCGCTTCAGAAGTGGTAATTTTGATACGGAAGACAAATATCGCCCAGGCTAGCCAAGGAAGTTTGAAGACCAAAACTTGGAGGTATTACTTCACGAAGATTGTTGTCAAACTCAACAAGATCTTGGAAAAATATTGTAAGGTACTCAGGCAGCAATTTCAAAATGTTTGCGAGCAGCAGGATTCAGCCAAAAGCAGCGAAATTGGTACGATTTTGCGTGTACGAAATTATATTAGAACGCTGTAAAAGTATCGTAATGGAACCACAACGATAACCCGAAGCGTAAGAGATCGTATGTGAAGTCTGATCAACCGGCCTAATCGATACCAAAGCCAAATATCCATAGCGCTAAGGTAATGCTCTGTATTTGGTGGGAGAAATTGGGTCTTATATATTACGAGCTGCTGAAATCTGACCACACCATCATAGGGAACCTGTACCGAACGCAACTGATACGTTTGAAGAGAGCATTTGACGAAAAGTGCCTAGAATATGCGACCAGACATGAAACCGTAATATTCCAACATGACAATGCTCAGCCACATGTTGCAATACCTGCTTTTGCTTTAGGATTGTCTTTTTGTAATGTCCAACAGTAGTCTGCCAGCATTTGTGGGCCCAACATTCCCTGATATCGTTTGTCTATTGTAGAAATGTCTTGGTGGAATCTTTCAACGTGTTCATCGCTAAGGGCTCCTAAATTACATATTAGGAAAGATATCTAAATGTGAATGAAGGAAATGTATTTTCAACTACATATTACAGCCCAAATCATTATAAGAAGATAACTGATGTGAGACAATACTTAATTGGTGATTTCCTAGAAAATTGAAGATCACTTTTATTAAGCATTCCCAGTCCCAAGCTTTATGTGTAAATCATGAAGTATTTTCAATATTTGCATGTCCTGGAGTAGAGTTGGGTTTCGTTAGCTCAGTGAAGTGACCGGTTTTATCAGCTTAGCTCGCTCTAATAAACTAGGATGCTCTTTTAGTTCAGTATGCTGTATAATGACTATCTAGTTTTGTGAGTAGCATACGATCATATACATAACAAACTCATATTCGATGTATATATGATATAGAGTACAAGCGAAAGAATTTTTCAGCATTGACGAGTGTATTGAAGCATGTGGTTTAGTAAACACGATAAAATGAATGTGCTTGTGCAGCCCTTAAATGAATACTGAATGAAATATGTGCATACTACAAGGTGGCGCAAAAGTAAACTTCCAATGTTTTTTGGCTGTAATTAAAAAAAAAAAAAAATGAAAAACTTTGATTCTTCTTGTGGATTATTTTTATTTGGTCTTTTAATTTTTTTTACATCAAGTCGAGAATATGATGTCATATAAATGGCCGCCACCACAGTTGATTGTCATTTGAGCCCTTTTTATGGCATTTTCCATCACTTTCGCCAAAACTTCCGGCGATAGGTCCTCACATTCTTCACGGATATTGTCTTTAAGAGCTGCAAGAGTCTGAGGCTTCTTGACATAAACCCGCGATTTCAAATCAGAGCGGTCAAATCAGGCGATCTTGCTGTCCAGTGCAAATCGCCAAAACGGGACATTAGGCGCCCGGGAAATGCATCCTTCAGCATATCGGTTATGGCACGTGCAGTGTGTGCCGTTGCACGGTTCTGTTGGAACCACAAGTTTTCCAATCCCAATTCATCAAGTTGCGGCAAAAAGAACTCGTTGATCATTGCTCTGTAGCGCTCACCATTCACAGTAACCGTTTGGCCCAGCGAAAACAGCACACCATACAGTGACTTTGAGCGGGTGTAATGGCTCTTCGTGGGTTACACGCGGATTTTCAGTGTCCCAGAAGCGTAAATTTTGCTTATTTACGTACCCGCTAAGATGGAAATGGTCCTCATCACTCATGATTATTTTAGATGAAAAATCATTTTCCTCTTGGTGGTGATTAAGCATGGCTTGAGCGTATGTTAGACGTGATTTGCGGTCAGCAGCTAACAGCTGATGTACCGTCTGGACTTTGTACGGAAACATCTTCAAATCTAGTACCAAAATTCGCTGTAAAGACCGTCAACTGATACCCATATGCGTGGCACGTCGTCTGATCGATGTCGACGGCGCTTCCATGACATCCTCGGCTACAGCAGCAATATTCTCTGCAGAACGGCTACTCCGGGGTCTGCCACGCCTGGCAGCATCTCGTGTTGTGCCAGTCTCTTTGAGGCGAGCGGCTAAACGTCGCAGTGTTTCACCAGTAGGCGTTGGACGGCCAGGAAATCTGCGACGAAATTCACGTTGTGCCAAAGTCACCGACCGATTATTGGTAAAATAAATAGTCAGCAATATTCCGCGTTCTGGAGCAGTGTAGCGTAACATTGTTTATTAACGTGCATTTCGCATGTGTTTACTACACAAATATCAAAACAGAACTGACATTAGGGGCCAATCGCAAAATTTATAGCATTTTCTGATAGGAGGATTACTTTTGCGCCACCTTGTACATAGCTGCTCAGTGCTGAGCCGAAAACGCTCAGTTGGATGAAGAATTCACATTGCTCAGTTGAGAGTTCAATTAAACTAGGTCATTCGTGAACTACACAACTCTACCATGGAGTAAGAAATTTCCTATTTGGCCAGTCTTTCTGCACAAAATGATTTATCCGATCTCTGCTGTCCAACTCACAAAGAAAACAACAGTATACTGTATAACCTAGTTATAACCCTAATATTAGGGCAATAATCTTCAAACCTCCACAAACTTTCCAGTTATGTTTGTTGCATTAAATTTTATATAAATTAAATTTAATATTTTTTTAAGACGTTTATTGTTTATTGCCGATATGTAAATGAACAGTCATTAAATTTACTTTCGAACAATTGATAAAGCCGGTATTCTGTTTTATATTCTATACCCAAGGCAGTCTATACCCAAGGCAGCCAACTGATCACCTTGTGAAAAAAAAAAAAAACTTTAAGCTCTTGATCTCTATTGCGATAGCAACATATTTTTGTTTTGGGTTGTAATAAATTCCATCTCTTTAAACGAGAGGCCAATACTCCTGCATTGAGATCTTTTCGAAATAGTAAAAGTGGCTCTTTAGATGAGAAAGTTTCTTGAAAGTCAGTATCGTTTTCGATTGCTTCTGGCATAGCGGACCGATAGGAACTTTGAGCTGGTTCTGGTACAGGAAATTCCTCACTATTATAGTATGTGCATGTGGTTTCTCAAGTTCAAAAACATTTGTTGTCGAATTTGGTTGAAAGACTGCACTTAAGTGATCAGCAAATAGTTTTGCCTTTTCCTATGCACTAACAATATTTCTGGTTATCCTTAATCCCTGATCACTCTTATCTTAAAGATCTCTATTTAATACTATTTATTTGATCATCCGCCCCACTGTGCACCATAAAACCACTACCAATTAAAGTTATTGCTTCAATTTTCTGTTTGTATAATGACTTCAAAAATGACTTTAAACCAGTTAAGAAGAGAAATAGTTAATTAATTAAACATAAATTAATAGAGAAGCTATTGATTGACATTTGATGGAAATCAGTTTATTAAAAATGCATTTTTTCTATTAAACCAACAAAAATAAATGTGTTTATATTAGCAAGAACATAAGAATATTTAAGACAATGAAACAAAAATTCCAAAAAAAAAAGTGATAGTTGCTTAATAAAAGCTAAACAATAAACATAAATAAAATTAAAATTTATAAAAAAAAATTTTAATTTATTTCATTATTTAAAACAGCAACAAATAAAAAAAATAAAAAAACTCCAAAGTCGCTATGAAAATCATATAAAATTAGACATCATAAACATTAAATTTATGAAGTGTTTAAATCAGAGAGCAAAAAAAAAAAGCAACATAATGGAAAATATATTTATTAACTGTTAAATTTAAACTTAATCACGTAATATTAAACATTTTTAAGCATTTTTTTTCCTTCTTGTTAATGTTTTGATGTTATAAACACTAATTTGATGTTGCATTGTTAAAAAAGTTAAATTGTTTTTTTTTTTTGTTTGTTTCTTCTTATATTTGCAATGAAGGCGGTTTTCAGTTAAACAGTCAATATTTTCAAACTAAGTAATACAAAAACTTTAGCACTTGCTGCAAGTCTTAATAGCTTCGTACTTTGTTGAAGCTTAAGAGCAAAAAAAAAAAAAAAAGATCAAATAGGGCAGTCACGTTTAACTACTTAAATGCAAAATTACTTAACTTTAAACATATTTTAGCTATCTTCAGCAAAAATTTATTTAAAACTCTAAATCAATTGGGAAAATCCTAAAAAAAAAACTTCAAATAATTTTAGAAAAATTTTAAACATTTAACCCCCTCCCCCCTTTCAATAATAATTTAAAACATTTCTTTGCAAAATTTATTACCTCATCTGTTAACAAAAACAATATAAGCCATGTTAAATAAAAGTAAAATTATAACCATTCTGTGTTGCAATTGCCTCAATATGTTGCTCTAGTTTTACCAAGTTTTTGCAAAGATGATTCGTTGGTTAAAATATTGTTGTCGTTGTTCAAAAAACGAAAGAAAAAAACCACCATAAAGCATCAAACATGCATTTCAACAGGCCGACGAGCAATTGAATTAAAACCCCAAAAACAAAATATAAAGGCAACAAAACAAACAAACAAATGAATGAATGAACCAGCCATCATGAACATACCAACCTCAAGCAGCAGCAGCAGCAGCAGCAAAATATTAGCAAAAAATTAAAGCAAACTATGGTGCATTTAGCTGACAAGAGATGCGTGTTTGCTATCGATTTTTATGGCTTTATTTGAAAAGACATGTCTAAACAGTGTTTGCAAGTTGCAGTTTTTGTTTTAGTTTTTCTTTTTTTTCCTTTTCAAATTCGGCTTAGATTACAGCTCTAAAGCAACAGATGTTTTAAACATACTCACAAAAAAAAAAATTAAATTGTAATTAAATAAATGAGCAAGAAATAAAACAAAAAAAAAAAAACAAAAAAAGAAACCAACAAATATTTCAACACCACATAGATGTAATAGCAGAATAGGAGTCAAACATAACAGACAGACACAGTCAAATAGTTAGAGTGATAGTTAGATGAAATATCTAGTTAAAAAATGTTTAGAATAATTCATAGTTATAATAATGTTGCTAATGTCTGTAGTAATAGAAGGAAACATGAGCTTCAGATGTTTGTTTATTAAAACTAAATTATTGTTCTTGATTATAAAACTTACTTTACTAGAGGCTTTTAATGATGTCAGGAAAATATAAGGACTGAGATCGAAAAATTCTCAACACACGTTTTTCATTAAAACTTTTAACCCAAGTATTATTTGATTTCTTTTTTTGATCCAGTTACCTTTGTAAAACATGTCCTTTATTAATTTTAATGTCAATTATATTCATTTGTTATTAATCTGATTAAAATGAGTGACCATGGTAAACAAGCCCTTGAGTGGTACAAAAACAAGAATGTGGTATTTGTACCAATAGAGGCAAATCCTTTAAACTGCCTGGAGCTAAGGCCAGTGGAGAGATATTGGGTTCTTGTTAAAAGAGAATTGAAGAGCACAAAAGGGTGTCCAAAAGTGTGGTAGATTTTAAACAGAGATGGACAACCTATTCGAACAAAGTGACAGAAAGATCACTAAAAACCTTAATGGAAGGGTTTTCGAAAAATGTTCATAAATTCATCACAATTAATTAGAACTATAAAAATGATATTTTTTTTTTAAATTGTTATAATAATTTCAATCAAATAATAAAAAAATAAAAACAGTAGGTTTCATTTTTATTAACATATAAGTATGTTAAGATTTTTTTGATCTCAGTCCTTAAAAGATTTGTTTAAACAAATTGAAAACAACTGTATTTTACAATCTACTTGTTTCCAGCAAGTTTAGGTTATAAAAAATTAATAGAAAATTCTAAATGAACAACTGATAACAAATGAAATTTTTTACTTCACAGTACACAGCAAATCAGTCTTAGTGATATTTAGATTACTTTAAATTATTTTCTTATACCACACAGAGGTTTAGAAAATTTGTATTTTTGATATAATTCGGCAGCTTGCGAACGATTAAAGATATCTTAATGCAATTTAAAACAGTCAGAGCTGAAATAATGATTTGTTTTTACATAGTGGCTCTACTCGAACACACAAAAGTGATAAAAAAATCACCAAAAATTCAGCTCCTATCCAAATGTCAAGAAATTATACATGACAGTACTAAAACTTGGGTTATCTCTTTAGTTCAAGAGATATTGTTACGAAAAGTGATAAAAAAAATCACCAAAAATTCAGTTCCTACCCAAATGCCAAGAAATTATACATGACAGTACTAGAACTTGGGTTATCTCTTTAAGTGCAAGATATATTGTTACGAATTTGCAATAGCGATTTGAATTTAATAGTCTGTAACGACTGCCTGCAGCATTCATCATGTTTATAAACACGTCCATCAGTAGAAGTTTCTACTTATCAACAATGTTGATAGCATGCGGTAATTAGCATTGCTTATAAGTATGGCAACACCAAATGTTTAAGCTGTTAACATTGACATCGAAAGCTCTAGAACATTGTAGAAGATTAACGAAAGATGGCGTGTGTATAAATAGTGGCAGAGGTTGCAGTCATGAGTGAGTTCATAATAGGCGCTGTTAGAGTTAACATCAACTGTCGTGTACATTTGAGTTTGTACATTACAAAGTGTGTGTGCATTTCTTTTATTTTATTGAAAATAAATCTCTAAATAGGCCATTTATATTTCGTATATCTTTCTGAAAGAAAACTTAATGCATGTGGAATAATATTTTAAATATTTTTAGATAAACAAAATTAAAATTTAAAAAATAAAATTTTTTTGAAAATTGTTTTCAACTTTTTTTTCGAAATTTTTGTTTTAATTTTCTAAAAATTGTTTTTTAAATTTATTTGTTAAAAAAAATTTTTTTTTGTTTAAAAAAAATTCGGGTTATAAAATGTTTTTTCCGATTTTGACTCATTGTAGGTCCAAATTATTACAGCCTTATATACATCGTTGCAATGGACTTTGAAGTATCTATCATTAGATATCCGTATTGTCTATACTAATGACTTAATATCTAGATATAGCTCAAAAATAGGCCCAAAGTCGATGTTGTCCCGGTTTTTGCTTATATCTCAGCCATTTGTGGGCCGATTTGCTCAAGACGGGAGAATTCGCGATATATTAATGTTTCAATCATGTATGTAAGATATTTAGGGGCTACGGAAAGTTGATTTCAACATACAGACGGACAGACGGACATGGCTATATCGATTTAGAATATATATACTTCGTGGGGTCGCAAATAAAAAAATGTAGAAATTACAAATGGAATGACAAACTTATATACCCTTGCCACTCATGATAAGAAATTTATTCACACAAAGTTTAAGTACTTTACAATTATAGTTTAAATTAAAATTAGTTTAGATTAAAGGGAATAAGAACCCCTTAGCTCACTCCCCAACTTGGTAAATTTTTAAGAAAAACTGTAGTATTTAAAAATTCCCGATTAAAAACAATAAAATTATTTTTGAAAGCCTCTATATATAGTTGAAATATTTATACTAAAAGTAAATAAGGTAGCACACGGAAAATAACGGCTGCTGTCATTTATTAAAAAGCTAAAATTTTGGAAAATATTTTCCCCGATTTTTAAATTTCGGTATTTAAATTGTAGACAATGGCAAACATTATCAACCCATTGATTAAAAAACCTTTCGATTTATATAAGTTCTATTACGATATCTTATTTCGCTCGAATTTAACACTAATGCGAATTTTAAATTTTTAGCTGAAAATATTTTTCCCGATTTTTACCCATTTTCGGTACGTATTTGTATGGCGTTATATACGCCGTTGAAAAGGTCTTTGAAATATATATTATTAGATGTTCATGTTATCTATATTATACAGTTATAGATACAAAAATAGTTAACAAATGGAGGTAGTGGACATTTTGGAAAATTAAACAAAATCTTTATTGGATTTAAAAATAACCAATTTTTCATTATCCTTACAATTGTTGGAGAATTTTCAGTGCTCCTAATGTTGACTCCGGATTACGCATATTTTTTCTTGTTGAACCAGCACTCTGGAAATGACCCCTACTCATGCAAAGCATTGTGTTGGAACTAGAAAAATAGGTTAATGGAGGGAGTAGTGTTTGTGGACATTCGATTTGAACGTTCCTTAATTGAAAATAAAAGAAAACACTTTAAAGTTGTTCCAAATACAGACAGTAAGGCTAAAGAACGAATTTTTTCTGTAGTGTGTTGAGCGGACGACTGGTCAATCGAGCACAAAGAAATGTATTCTTGATGAAAAACGTGTACTACGTAAAAATCTGCGGGTATCAGGAACAAGTTCCCTAATTTCATCAGAACACATTGTGGTACTGAGAGAACAGTGAAACGCAGCCCAGATTGGGATGATGCTCCAGCGAATCAATTGAGTTGGATACCCTACTGTCATATATAATCACCTTCGCCCTCTCCTCAACGCGGTCGAGAAGCTCCAAAATAGACTTTGAAGCATGGGAGTTGTATTCCATTATCGGTCGGTTATAGGTGGTATAAATAGAGAGAAGATCAGATGGAGTCAAGTAATTCCTACACCGTTTCATTTGAATGCTTCTTTCGTCTGTCGTTCGTTTTTGTGTCAACATGCAACACTGAGTCTTGCGAGCATTGAAAGCGACCCTATTCGCACGACCCCATTCCGAGATTGTCAGAAGGTCCCGATTAAAGGAATCACTCATGTTTTGCCTCATTGTCACAATCTCCGAGAGGCTCGGTCACTAACTGAATGAATATGAATGGTAAATGTTGCTGTCATCTGTCATTAAAGTAGCCCATTTATAACAACTCGTATAGTGCGATCTCTGAGAAAGATCGATAAGCCTCTTATTTCTAAGAAATTTCAAAATAACGAATAAAAAGTTTTTTGGCAATATATCAATCCGCCTAGATGTCAATAATAATCACATTTAAAATTTGGAAATGAGTTTGAAAAATGAATAAATTTTGACAAAAATCGAGTTTTTTTTTTTTTTTTTTGTTGATTTAGATTACTCCGTACCCCCTTGACATTTGCAATGAATGGGAGAATTATTTGGCTGATCCCGATGGGTATAAAGCCACGCAGAGCGTCGTTCAGGAATAACCAGTCGACCTATACCTTCGTATAGGAAGCCGGCCTTACTGAACTCCACTCCTGAGTTCAATGGTCTCATTGAACTATGGGTTTTGTACACTATGGGTTTGGTTGGTACTCCACCAGTATTTTAAAATGAGTTTTGTTTGGAACTCCTCCACGACAAATTATTTTATTTTTAATAATTTATTTTAATTACAATCAAAAATAATGCATATGGTCAATGCAAAAACCCCGATAATCCGTAACGCGGTACGCAAAACTCTCGAAGGCTGCGATAAAGGTACAGCCTGATTACTAACACCCAGAGATTACGACTCCGAAATCGAGTTTATTAGAAAATTGTTTATCCTGGTGCGCTTCGCCACTCAAAGCTATATACGGCTGTGTCGAATCTTATATACCCTTCACCAAATTATATTTTAAAATACAAATTTTAAATATTTTTAAGCAAACAAAATTAATTTTTTTTTTCAAAATTGTTTTCAAAATTTAAAAAAAAAAAATTTCTTTTTTTAAAATTTTTTTTCGAAATTGTTTTTCCAAATTTTTCTCAAAAATTTTTAAATTTATTTGTGAAAAAAATGTATGACAAAAAAATTTGTTTGGTTAAAAAAAAAATCGGTCTAAAAAATATTTTTTCCGATTTTGACCCATTCTAGGTCCAACTTACTATAGACTTGTATACATCGTTGCAATTTACTTTGAAATATCTACCATTAGATATCCATATTGACTATACTAATGATTTTTCCTTATATCTAAGCCATTTGTGAGCCGATTTGCTCGAGCCTGGAGAATTCCCGATATATTAATGTATCAATCATGTCTGTAAGTTATTTAGGAGCTACGGAAAGTTGATTTCAACATACAGACGGATAGACCGACATCGCTAGGGTAAAATGATAAGAAATTAATTCATACAAAGTTTAAGTACTTTACAATTATAGTTCGCCAGATATTCGAAATTAACTAATTACTTTATATGGGTTGCCATACCCACTAGTCCAATCACTGATATTTATGCTGCTTGAAATATGTGTTCGGATAATCTATGAAGAAGAAGATGCGAAAGAAAAACATTTGTTTTTGCATATGTGGCCATCAGTGCAAAAGTGGTGTAACCCACAATTTTTGTTGGTTGCTGTTCTGGTGTTACATACATTTTTTACATTAGCAACTATCAATTTAAAGTGGAGCAAGCCGTCTTTTGGTATTCAAAAGCAGATGGAGCGGAAAAAAATGTTTTTGCAGAGAGAATAATATAACAAAGCAATAGAGCAAAAGTAGTGTAAGTTACCCCTAGCCTCATATAATCCCTCATTTATTTATAGCTATCATTCTATGTACAGCTGTTGACATAAAATTCCCTGAATTTTAATTAAAACAAAATACCCTCTGTTTCTTACATTCTTTCTTGACAACCTCAAAACTTCTCTAATAAATTAAACAAATTTTTTAAATAAAAACATATAAAACGAATATTTGTCTTCACCAAAAAAAAAAAACTAATTCGTTGCAAATTCTTTTAAACATATTTCATTTAAAATTTAAGTCATGAATTGTTACACTTCTTAAATTCAATTATTTTGAGTTTTTTTGATTTACAAGAAAACTTTTTGTTTAAAAAAACTGCTTTAATTCAAGTGTTGCAATTGCTTAATTTAATAGATTTTTCCTATGGCGATTATTGAGTTTTTCCAAATTTAGTTTTTTGTAACTAATCGTGTTTGGAGTTTTTATTATTTTTGGTTACAAAAAGTGACCTCCAAAAATTCGTATTTTCTAAAACAAAAGAAGCAAAACAACCAGATATATTTGGCCATAATATGGTACTCTTTGGATTTTTTATTTTTTTGTCAAGTCTTGTCTAAAGGTGATTTTTCCTTCATTAGAGCAGTTTTTTTTTTTTTTTTTTTTTTTTGTTTTTCTTCTAGATATTTCATTCAATGAAGACAAAGCTTTAGCGTATTTTTTCAGACTATTAGAGGTGACTTTGTTTGGTGGTTGTTGTAATTTTGTCTATAAGAAGTTTTGTTGTTAAGTTGTTGTTATTGTTATTGTTGTTGCTGTTGTCGTCGTTGTTGTTATACATTTGTAGAGGATATTGCACAACTGTGACTATTTTACTGTGACTTTGTATTTGGTCGTTTGGTCTTTTAGATTTTTTTTTTATTTTTTTTAATTTTTTTGTTGTCTCTAATTTTTTACTTATATTATTGTTGTAGTTGTTGTTGGTGCTGCTGTTATGTTTAAATGTTACGAAGCTGACAACAAGTGCCTCATCTGGCAGTAATTAATGTGCATGCATTATGGTTTCTCTACTTTATAAAAGTTGAATAGTTGAGAATTGAACCAAAGTAAACTGCAAATACATACAAATAAAACTAAAAAGAATGCAATTGACTGGCTCAAGTAGACCTTCTGCCATACAATAAACATGTCTAAACAATAATCATTTTTTGCTTTTTTTTTTTGTTTTCTTTCAGCAGAGCCAGTGACAGACTTAGTTACAGTGGCATGTTATAATTTCTTAGTAAACAAGCAGCAACAAAAACTACATAGAAATAAATTATTAATTATAGTTTAAAAGGTTGTTTAACAAAAAAACTACATATGATACAGATTAGCAAACTAAATAATTATTGTTAAATGAAACACATAACTTCCCCTCTTTCTTTTCCCCTTCCCACAAATATTGCACTTTTTGTTTAGCTGCAGTTTTCACGTCTAATTGTTGCATAATATTTTGTTTATATTTTGTATATTTTTGCCTCATCATCATCATCATTGTCGGTTAAATTGGTCTTTGTTAACGTTGGAAAATTATGTGTGAATTTTACTATTAAAACTATGAGGTTGTTTTTTTATCCTCTTACTCAAACTAAGTTTTTTCTCGATTTTTCTAAAGACACAAGTCTGCCAGTAAGTCAGTGTGTCACCAAGTTAATGGTAAAAGATTTTCTTTTGATAACCTCAAACTGGTATATTGAACTAAACTACTCGCGTAATGTGTTTGTATTTATGCTGTTTAAATCTTTTGTTTTGGAAATTTATTGAAAGAGGTAAAATTGATTTATAAAAAACAACAAATAGACTACAGAGCTGATAGATTGAACAGAAATTAATGTTTTTGTCTAAAGTTATTTTGTAGTAGATAGACTTTATCTTAGACTTTAGTATATGAAGATAAAAGTTATGGATCCTTATAGAACGGGAAGTTCATTTAATGATATCAACTTCCAAAAGTTTGGAAATATAACCAAAATTCTTAAGTTCCGCAGAACTTTGGTTCTACTTCTCAATATACAAGGTGGCTCAAAAGTAATCCTCCTATCAGAAAATGCTATAAATTTTGCGATTGACGCCTAATGTCAGTTCTGTTTTGACATTTGTGTAGTAAACACATGCGAAATACACGTTAATAAACAATGTTACGCTACACTGCTCCAGAACGCGGAATATTGCTGACTATTGATTTGACCAATAATCGGTCGGTGACTTTGGCACAACGTGAATTTCGTAGCATATTTCCTGGCCGTCCAACGTCTACTGGTGAAACACTGCGACGTTAAGCCGCTCGCCTCGAAGAGACTGGCACAACACGAGATGCTGCCAGGCGTGGCAGATCCCGGAGTAGCCGTTCTGCTGAGAATATTGCTGCTGTAGCCGAGGATGTCATGGAAGCGCCGTCGACATCGACCAGACGACGTGCCACGCAAATGGGTATCAGAAGACGGTCTTTACAGAGAATTTTGGTACAATATTTGAAGATGTTTTCGTACAAAGTCCAGACGGTGCATCAGCTGTTAGCTGATGACCGCCAATCGCGTCTAACATATGCTCAAGCCATCCTTAATCACCACCAAGAGGAAGATGATTTTTCATCAAAAATAGTCATAAGTGATGAGGCCCATTTACATCTCAGTGGGTACGTAAATAAGCAAAATTTACGCTTCTGGGGCACTGAAAATCCGCGTGTAACCCACGAAGAGTCACTGTATGGTGTGCTGTTTTCGCTGGAGGAGTCATCGAATCTTTTTCTTCGAAGACGTCGCGGGCCAAACGGTTACTGTGAATGGTGAGCGCTACAGAGCAATGATCAACGAGTTCTTTTTGCCGCAACTTGATGAATTGGGATTGGAAAACATGTGGTTCCAACAGGACGGTGCAACGGCACACACTGCACGTGCCACAACCGATATGCTGAAGGATGCATTTCCCGGTCGCCTAATCTCCCGTTTTGGCAATTTGCACTGGCCAGCAAGATCGCCTGATTTGACCGCTCCAGACTTCTTTTTGTGGGGCTTTTTGAAGAGCCTCAGACTCTTGCAGCTCTTAAATACAATATCCGTCAAGAACGTGAGGACCTATCGCCGGAAGTTTTGGCCAAAGTGATGGAAAATGCCATAAAAAGGGCTCAAATGACAATCAACTGTGACGGCGGCCATTTACATGACATCATATTCTCGACTTGATGTAAAAAAAATTAAAAGACCAAGTAAAAATAATCCACAAGAAGAATCAAAGTTTTTCATTTTTTTTTTTTTGTTTAATTACAGCCAAAAAACATCGGAAGTTTACTTTTGCGCCGCCTTGTATGTATATAGTACATGATTGCTGTGGCTTGAGCAGAGGTGGAAAAAAGGCTAATAAAAGAGAGCTGTTGCTATTGTATCTCCCATTCTTTGCTCTAGATATTATTGTTTAACATACAATATTCTCTGAAAATTTATTGTTACGTTTTAACCTTTTTAAAACGTTGGTTTATTTCCTTTTAATAAACCGGATACTTTTGATTGCAAATGAAAGCAGTTTTACTAGTTTAAAATTGTAACAACTCTTTATTTATTTAAAATGTACAACAACAACAGTTCAAATAGTCACTCAGTGTCTTTATACACGTTTATCAATTCGCAGAAATGCACACACACTTTATAATGTACAAACTTAAATGTACAAGGCAGTTGAATAGCGCCTATGATAAACTCACTCACGACTGCCACTATTTATACACGCGCCCTCTTTCGAGAATCTTTTACAATGCTCTAAAGGACAAACTAGTATGTTTGAATTCTAGAGCTTTCGATGTCAATGTTAGCAGCTTATACATTTAGTGCTGCCATACTTATAAACAATGCTAATAACTGCATGCTATCAACATTGTTGATAAGTAGAAACTTCTACTGATGAACGTGTTTATAAAAACGATGAATACTGCAGGCAGTCGTTACAGACTGTTAAATTCAAATCGCTATTGCAATTCAAAAATTTTCTACTAATTAAAAAAAATGTTTAAATGTTTAAAATGAAAATAATAGGGACTGAGATTGTAAAATTCTTAACACACCTTTTTCATTAAAACTTTTAACTTATGTATTATTTGATTTTATTTTTTGATCAAGTTACCTTTGTAAAGCATGCCAGTTATTATGTTTAATGTCAATTATGTTCATTTGTTGTTAATCTGATTAAGATGAGTGACCAGAAAAAAGTGCGTACTAAAATTATTAAATATTTTCAACAAAACCCAACTAGGTCCTACAAAAAGTTGGCAAAACAATCAAAGGTTTGCCGTCAAACTGTTTCCAATGTTACTAAACAGTATCGGGAGAACTTGTTCGTTGATAGAAACCTGGTTCTGGTAGAAGGAATGGTTCATATGATGTTTATTAAGCCAAACAAATAGAAAACATTTTCAAAAGAGCTCACAACACATCCAGTAGGAAAGCAGCCCGGTTAGCTCAGTGCTCGGACTATTTGGTACAAAAAGTTAAAGCCAATGCTGGTTCAAAAACATACAAGGCTCAAAAAGTTCCTAACAGGAACGCTGCTAAAAATTTAGAGGCAAAAAACTTAGTACGGAAATTGAAGTCAAATTTAATCAAACAAATATTCCTTCTGCATAATGGATGACGAAACGTATATTCTGGCAGATTTTACGCAGCTTCTGGGTCAAAATTTTGATGCTGCTGATGCTCGAGGGAATGTTGAAGAAAAGTTTAGGGCCCAAAAGCATACAAAATTTCCCAAAAAGTTCTTGGTATGGCAAGCAATATGCAGTTGCGGCAAAAAAGCCAAACATTTGTTACAAAGGGCTCTATAAATACCGAAACTTACATCAAGGAATGTTTACAAAAAAGGATGCTTCCATTCATAAGATTTCTTAGTGTGTCCACTTATTTTTGTCCTGATTAGGCACCCCGTCACTATGGTAAGAAAGGTCATGAGTGGTAAAAGAACAATAATGTGGTATTTGTACCAAGAGAGGCAAATTCTTCAAACTGACTGGAGCTAAGGCCAGTGGAGAGATATTGGGCTCTTGTTAAAAGAGAATTGAAGAGCACAAAAAAGGTGTCCAAAAGTGTGGAAGATTTTAAACGGAGATGGACAACCTGTTCGAACAAAGTGACTGAAATCACTATAAAAACCATATTGGAAGGCTTTCCGAAAAAGGTTCAAAATTTCATCACTAGTGATTAGAAATATAAAAATATATTTTTTTTTGTAATTTGTAATAATAATATCAATAAAATAAAAACTGTAAGTTTAGCGGTTTCATGTTTAGTTTTTATAATGAATATTTGTCTTCAATTATTTAGCTGGATATGGAGGAATAATCTGCATCAGTCCAATGAGTGCTGCACATACCACTGCATGATCTCCTAATTTATGATCTCTCCTAATTTACACGAAGATACTAACTGACATGCCTCAAAAGAGACTTCGTGACTTTATCCCCATCTCAGATGGACAAGCACGTGCTTCTCCATGTCTGCTATAAGCAGTGGGAGACCTTCAAGCAAAATATTCCAAAAATTCATGTAAAGATTTGAATTCGCCGCAATAAATAAATAAACATTTTGACTACTGCCGGAGCATTACTAAGGAAAAGATCGGGTCTTCCTTGTTAAACAGTATTCCAAAAATAATAAACATTTCATACAACTTTGGTCGCTATATTGATTTAACTTCGTAAACTGTAAAGAGAGCAATTGAAAAATCCTGGAAGATGCTAAACACACTGGTTGGCTCAAAACAAGTTTCAATAACGAAGTGTAAAAGAAAGTGCGGATGAAAGTTCAGAAACATGAACTGCAAATTTCAAGAAGCTCTATACAAAGTATACTCTTAAAATATCTACGTGTTCATACAATAAACACAATGATTGAAGTCTAATGACCTTGAACAGCAAAGAGAGTTCATTGAATGGATTACACACTGCAGCACGAAAGTTTTTTTGAGATTTAGATCTTGAATCTAAATCAGTTTTTCTGATTTTATATGTTCACAATTTTTGTTCTTTATGACAAGGGCTACAACTTTGCCTCATAGAGTAAATCAAAATTCCGAACTGATTGCACGCCCATAAAAAGTGTATGACTTTGGGCAAAACTGGGAAACACGGGTCTTTTTTTTTTCGGTCTATTATCAAGTAGTGTTGTCCGTATATGGTTATTTTTCCATGACTCAAAAAATTACATTTTCATCCAAAGGCATATTTTCACATTAATGATTTTTTAGTGATCTAAGTTTCCGCATTTAGTATTCAGGTTACTGCTGCTTGATATCACGACATTATAACTTAGTTCTTGCCCGCTGAATTCTATGATGTTGAACACAATGAAATGTGGTTTCAACAAGAGACAGGCCATACATCCAGAGGAACTATTCAATTTCTACATGAAACATTTTCCGGCCGGGTTTCCCAATCTTTACGGTGAAGAAAATCGTATAATTAAACACAACTCGATTTCTTTTAATGGGATTATTTGAAGACAAGCTCACAACCAGTAAAGTAAAGTTATCGATCACTTTTCTATAGAAAAGTAAAGTTATCGATAACTTTTCTATAGAAAAGTAAAGTTATCGATAACTTTTCTTTAGAAAAGTAAAGCTATCGATAACTTTTCTATAGAAAAGTTAAGTTATCGATAACTTTTCTATAGAAAAGTAAAGTTATCGATAACTTTTCTATAGAAAAGTAAAGTTATCGATAACTTTTCTATAGAAAAGTAAAGTTATCGATAACTTTTCTTTAGAAAAGTATAGTTATCGATAACTTTTCTTTAGAAAAGTAAAGTTATCGATAACTTTTCTATAGAAAAGTTAAGTTATCGATAACTTTTCTATAGAAAAGTAAAGTTATCGATAACTTTTCTATAGAAAAGTTAAGTTATCGATAACTTTTCTATAGAAAAGTAAGGTTATCGATAACTTTTCTATTGAAAACTAAAGTTATCGATAACTTTTCTATAGAAAAGTAAAGTTATCGATCATTTAACAATTAAAAATTAAAGTTATGGATAACTTTTCTATGGAAAACTTAAGTTATCGATAACTTTTCTATGGAAAAGTAAAGTTATCGTTAACTTTTCTATACAAGAGTAAAGTTATCGATAAATTTTCTATAGAAAAGTAAAGTTATCGATAACTTTTCTATAGAAAAGTAAAGTAAACGATAAATTTTCTATAGAAAAGTAAAGTAATCGATAAATTCTCTATAGAAAAGTAAAATTTTTATAACTTGTCTACAAGCTCACAACCAGCCGTTTTCAGTAAAGGAGAAAATGCAAAAGTAATGTTATCGATAACTTTTCTATAGAAAAGTAAAGTTATCGATAACTTTTCTATAAAAATGTAAAGTTATCTATCATATTTCTATAGAAGAAATAACTTTTCGATAAAGAAGTAAAATTACAGATATTTTTGCTAATAGATACGAATATTCAAATCTACTATTATTAATAAACCTTCTGTTTATCTTTAATATTGACTACTTAATTTTTTATAGTAAGCCTTCAAACAGTGTGAATTTCAAGTAAACTTCAGCTGGTTTTTACAATTAACCGTTTTATGCAAATGCTTTAAGAAACAACTGTTTGCTGCTCAAACTTCCGCATTTGAAAAATCATTGATTTTACAACCATGTTTTTTGGCTTTGTTATTATTTTGCCAAAAAAAATTTTGATTTTTTACAAAAGAAAATATTAATTTTGAAAAAATTTTGTTTTGTTTAAAAACTAATGAATTTTGCATAAAACTATTGTGTTCTTTTAAACAAAACGGGGGGATTAAAATTTTGACAAATTATCATTTAAGTAATATAAAATTCATAATTTGCTTGGTCATTTGCATTGTTACTGCTTAAAGTTTATGGCTTAAAGCTTTTGTTTTGATTGTGTCAGAGTGAAATTGATAATTTGTTTGCTAATAAATGCATATTGTGTTTGAGACTTATTGTTTAAAGTTAAATTTTGTATAAGAAGTCTACCTTATCACTTGAACAACTGGCACAGCTAAGGGGGTCACAATAAATCTGAGTTGATATTGAAGGTTTTGAGAAGAAGATTTTGAATTTGAATTTGACTTGCAACAAATTACAATTTTATAAAAACGTCTTTGTAGTTTAGTAAGTAGAGTTTCCGTCTTTACTCTTTCGTTTTGCTATTACATGTGTTATTGTAACATTTCTGCTAGAAATAGTTTTGCTTTCATTTTATTCCTCAAGAAACACAAAAATTACTCAATTCATATGAAAGATAAAAGCCAACATGATATATGCCAGCATATAAATAGCAAATATTCAACAATAAACAAAAATAATAATAATAATAATTCGCACGTTAATTTGTTTGCAAAAAAACTAACAAAGAAAGATATATGATTAAATATTCCAACAGATGTGAGAAATATAACTATAATATTTTCGTTTCTTTAAACAATAAAATTCAAAGCAACACACACAAACAACATTTAACAACTTAGAGGGTGTAAAATACAAGAAGAGGTAGACAAACAAACCAAACAAAAAAAAAAACAAATAGAACTTGCACAATATTATGATTTTTATTACAAAATCTCGACTACACGACATAATTCCCAAGAGAGTCAGCACAAACATTATTTAAAATAAAATAAAGTTTTTCTTGTTTTAGTTTTTATTTTGGTTTTTTGGTGTATTTTTCTGGTTTTCTTTTTGCAAATTGTGATGTTAATTTAATTGTTAAAATCTGCTGCAAAATGACAAAAACAAAAAAGAAGGTGCTGCGGGGTTTTACTACAGCAATGAACGCTTCTAATCTTAGTAATAATACTAATAATGCAAACGTGTTGGCTGCTTTTTAGTTGCTTTTTGGTTAACTAAGTAACTAGAATGATTTATTTTTTGTTAGTTTGTAGCATTTTCTGTTAGTTTTAATTTCATTATATTTTAGTTTTGGGTTTGTCATTTTAAGCCACTCACTTTTGATGCTTTTTCTTAGCAGATAATTGTCTTGAAAAGGCGTTAATAAGAATACGCCTTCAATTGGTTTTACTAAATTTAGTTGGCCAAGTTCCGTATTGCATGGGACTAGAATCATACAGAAATATACTTAGAGAGAAATCTAGAAAAAACAACAACGCAAACAAAATATTACCCACACAAGGCTTTTGCTAACTGAGTTAGGTTCTTTGACAGCAGAGCTTCTGCTCTGTGTATATTTCTCTTTGAGTAGAGTTCTTAAATTGTAAAACTAGTTAGTTTGTACACAGAGAAAACAGATTCGTGATAGCAACCGAATTTGTTGCCAATCGAATGATTCGGTTGCACACATAGAATTTTTCGGTTCTATCAACAGATATTCCGTTGATAAATAAGAATTTCGGTTGAAGCGACCAAACTTTTGTTACCCCTTCCAAAATTTTGTAGCCACAACTGTAAAATTCGGTCACTAAGGTAGAATCATTCGATTGACAACAAATTCGGTTGCTATCACGAATCAGTTTTCTCTGTGTAGTTAAAATTTCAAGGTGTTTTAAATTTAAATTACTTGAAAATGACACATTTTATGTTTAATGTTTCCATTACATGAATGTCAAATGTTTAATTTACTTAGTTAATGTTAGTTTTGTGGTTGTTAAATAAATAACATGAACATATAACAAGATTAACTAAGATTAATGAGAAACATAATAAAGGACTTTTAAAAACGTATTTAAAGAATTATATTTGTAATAAAAGTGAAGCTGAAGCAATCATACGATCTCTACAGCAGAGATCTTAAGAGGAGTCCCAAAATTTACGCTAGATTTGAATTCATTAGAAAATAAAGTTATTTTTCTCACGATTGTTTTTTTTTTATTGATTCATAAAGGCTTACATATGGTATAGTTGATCGGGTGAATGGCTTTGTCATTACATAAGCACTCTTATATCAAAATATTCCATAATCATTTAGAGTAAATATGGAAGAAGTTTGTTGATGCAGTTGATGAATTTCTTAATAAACAGCACGGGTTGCTGTGAGCTTGTCGGAATACAACTTTGACTTAATTTTTTTTCCATTATTTATACCACTTACTCTACACAAATTTTATTCCGTCAGACTATTTGTTTTGGATATTAAGTTCTTGAAGGACTATTCTGCACCAGGTGTTGTTAGGTTGGCCTGAGCATCGGCTACCTTGGGGATTCCATTCCAATGCAGTCCTTGTGATGCTGCCAATTGGTCGTCGCAATATATAGCCTTTTCCATTTCCACTTTCGTCTTGCTATTTGGCAAATTATGGGCTCTTCGTTTGTTAAACGATAAAGTTAGACCAAAACATGCAACATATTTGTTTTTGAAAACATGCAGTCTTCTCAGTATAGTATTCGTATAGTGTTTCGCATCCATACAGCAGTGTGGATTTTTGTATTTTTCGAGACTTAGGTGGATCTCCAACGTTTTATTTAACCGACGAAAAGCTGACCTTGTCTTCAAATCGTCTGAGATTAAATCACACGATTAAGAGGTAGAAACTACTGCTGACCTAAGCGAAAGAGTTGTTGAATTGTTTCACGAGCTATATGACATCTGGCACCGTCTTGTTAAAAACGTACACATTTCAACCAGCCAGTCGCGATATAGAGCACCAGTTACAGCTTGTCCAGCAACATTTTTAAAGAATAGCCTCTAAGCCGAAATATACACCAAAGAATAATTTTTCTCCATACATTTTATTTATATTCAAACGAACTCTCTACGAATTCACCTTCAGTTCTTTTATATAAAGACTAAGATCTTTAGATAGTGAAATTTGAAATTATTGTCCACGACGGCTGTTTCTCACCAACACTGTAATTTACTGCTTTGATATTGATTTTACTGTGGCTTGTTTTTAGACAACTTCTACTTCTACAGACTTTACTTTTATATAGAAATTTTATCAACAATTTTACTTTTCTGTAGTAAAGTTATCGATAACTTTACATTTCTATAGAAAAGTTATTGATAACTTTACTTTTCTATAGAAAAGTTATCGATAACTTTACTTTTCTACAGAAAAGTTATTGATAACTTTACTTTTCTATAAAAAAGTTATCGATAGCTTTACTTTTCCATAGAAAGGTTTCCGATAGCTTTAATTTTCTATAGAAAAGTTATCGATAACTTTAGTTTTCCAAAGAAAAGTTATCGATAACCTTACTTTTTCGTTGAATAGTCATCGATAACTTTACTCTTCTATAGAAAAGTTATCGATAACTTTACTTTTCTAAAGAAAAGTTATATATAACTTTAATTTTCTATAGAAAAGTTATCGATAACTTTACTTTTCTATAGAAAAGTTATCGATAACTTTACTTGTCTATAGAAAAGTTATCGATAACTTTACTTTTCTATAGAAAAGTTATCGACAACTTTACTTTTCTATAGTAAACATATCGATAACTTTACTTTTCTATAGACAAGTTATCGATAACTTCAGTTTTCTATAGAAAAGTTATCGATAACTTTAGTTTTCTATAGACAATTTATCGATAACTTTAGTTTTCTATAGACAATTTATCGATAACTTTAGTTTTCTATAGAAAAGTTATCGATAACTTTACTTTTCTATAGAAAAGTTATCGATAACTTTACTTTTCTGTAGAAAAGTTATCGGTAACTTTACTTTTCTATAGAAAAGTTATCGATAACTTTACTTTTCTATAGAAAAGTTATCGATAACTTTACTTTTCTATAGAAAAGTTATCGATAACTTTACTTTTCTATAGAAAAGTTATCGATAACTTTACTTTTCTATAGAAAAGTTATCGATAACCTTACTTTTCTATAGAAAAGTTATCGATAACTTTACTTTTCTATAGAAAAGTTATCGATAACTTTACTTTTCTATAGAAAAGTTATCGATAACTTTACTTTTCTATAGAAAAGTTATCGATAACTTTACTTTTCTATAGAAAAGTTATCGATAACTTTACTTTTCTATAGAAAAGTTATCGATAACTTTACTTTTCTATAGAAAAGTTATCGATAACTTTACTTTTCTATAGAAAAGTTATCGATAACTTTACTTTTCTAGAGAAAAGTTATCGATAACTTTACTTTTCTAGAGAAAAGTTATCGATAACTTTACTTTTCTAGAGAAAAGTTATCGATAACTTTACTTTTCTATAGAAAAGTTATCGATAACTTTACTTTTCTATAGAAAAGTTATCGATAACTTTACTTTTCTATAGAAAAGTTATCGATAACTTTACTTTTCTATAGGAAAGTTATCGATAACTTTACTTTTCTATAGAAAAGTTATCGATAACTTTACTTTTCTATAGAAAAGTTATCGATAACTTTACTTTTCTATAGAAAAGTTATCGATAACTTTACTTTTCTATAGAAAAGTTATCGATTACTTTACTTTTCTATTGAAAAGTTAGCGATAACTTTACTTTTCCATAAAGAAACTTTCGATAAATTTGCTATTCCATAGAGAAATTATCTATAACTTTACTTTTATATAGAATAGTTTAAATTGTATGTATGTGATGAAATTTTTTTAATTAACATCCAAAACACATTTACTCTTGTTATACTTAAGTATGTGATGATCTTTTTTTTTCATTTAAATTTTATAACACTCCTCCTTTTATTGCAATTTCATTCTTAAATTACCTGATTTGTTTTACAAACAATTCTTGACCCAATTTAAAAGATTCACCTTGAATACAAACGAATGAAGCATCAAACAAAAAAAATCTCATTATAAAAGCTTATGATAATTAAATTAAACTAATGAAATTAAAACAATTCAAAGATACAATCATGAATCTTTTGTTACCCCTTTTTTTCTAAACAAAAACAATGTAGTACAAGAGAAAAAAAAAAACTAAAACAACGATTAACACCAGCAACAAGGTTACTAACATGTATGCTACAAACCAAATCCAATTACCAACTGGCTACAAAGCCATAAATAACTACTGGCAACTATAAAATGCCCAAAATGTTGTTATCAAAAAAAAATACTCTTCTTGTTTAAAGTCAAACAAACAAAAGAGAAAGTAAAATATGAGAAAACAAATTAAAATTTTACTTTAACAAAAAAAATCAAAAACACACAAGCAGTTACAAACAAAAATTTCAAGTTCAAGATCATCTTAATCTTGTTCACTGTGGTTCATTTAATATTCAGTTTTTTTTTTTTTATATATATATTTCTGTTGAACTTGTTGTAGTTGTTGCAAACTGAATTTCATTATAAAAATCACACCTTTCTGTTGATTTTAGTTAGCAGCATCTTTAATGACGTTTAAGTATTCACAAAAATAAACAAAAATATTAAAATAAATTGAAACAAATTTATAGAGATCATTAAAAAACAGCTTTGTATTGTTCAAGATGATAACTGCACATAAATAATAATCTAAATAATAATTTGTTTTATTATAAACCCAATCGATAAAATTAGAGAAAAAAATGTTTTTTTATAGACCCTTTTTGTTAACAACTTAGAGGTGGTTTTATTTTGATTTGTTTCTTTTTTGTGCTGTTATTGTAACCAGTTAACGCTCGATAATTATGCTAATCATAGTTTTTTTGTCTGCAAAAGACCGTTGATGTCTATTTGATCAATGTCTAGTTAGTGGAGTAGCAAATATAAAAAAAGCCGCCTTTAACTCTGTGATGACTAATGAGTGTTTTGTTAGGCTGTTGTGTAGTTAAGGGGGAAATACGCTTTGTTGGCCATTAATACAAATTATTTGGAAATCATTTTTTTTTTGCTAAGATGTTAAAATTCCAAACTTTTTTTGCACAAAAATTTAGAAAATTTATTTATAAATTATTGCAAATGTTGCCTGATTAAATTTAATAGGAAATTTTGAAGGCTACAACAAATTTTTTAAATTAACTAGAATTTTAATAAGGAAGTTTATTGAAAATAACTGATGCACTTAAGCCAAAGATTAAAGTTTATTCCAAAAAAAATAAAATAAATAATAACTTGCTTTAAGTTATCAATCACTTTTCCATATAATACCAACCTTTTATACACAGAGAAAACGGACTCGTAGTAGCAACCGAATTTGTAGCCAATCGAATGATTTGGTTACACACATAGAATTTTTTGGCTCTATCAACAGAAAGTCAGTTGATAAAGCAGAATTTTGGTTGAAGCAACCAAACTTTTGTTACTCCTTCTAAAATTTTGCAGAAAATTTTGCAGACAACTTCGCTTCAGAAAAGTAAAGTTGCAGACTACTTTTCAATTTAATACTAAAGTTGCTGACAACTTTTCTATAAAAAAAACTTTGCTTTCTATAGAAAAATTATCGATAACTTTACTTTTCTATAGAAAAATTATCGATAACTTTACTTTTCTATACAAAAGTTATCGATAACTTTACTTTTCTATAGGAAAGTTATCGATAACTTTACTTTTCTATAGAAAAGTTATCGATAACTTTACTTTTCTATAGAAAAGTTATCGATAACTTTACTTTTCTATAGAAAAGTCATCATTAACTGTACTTTTCTGTAGAAAAGTTATCGATAACTTTACTTTTCTATAGAAAAGTTATCGATAACTTTACTTTTCTATAGAAAAGTTATCGATAACTTTACTTTTCTATAGAAAAGTTATCGATAACTTTACTTTTCTATAGAAAAGTTATCGATAACTTTACTTTTCTATAGAAAAGTTATCGATAACTTTACTTTTCCATAGAAAAGTTATCGATAACTTTACTTTTCTATAGAAAAGTTATCGATAACTTTACTTATCTATAGGAAAGTTATCGATAACATTACTTTTCTATAGAAAAGTTATCGTTAACTTTACTTTTCTATAGAAAAGTTATCGATAACTTTACTTTTCTATAGAAAAGTTATCGATAACTTTACTTTTCTATAGAAAAGTTATCGATAACTTTACTATTCTATAGAAAAGTTATCGATAACTTTACTTTTCTATAGAAAAGTTATCGATAACTTTACTTTTCCATAGAAAAGTTATCGATAATTTTACTTTTCTATGGAAAAGTTATCGATAATTTTACTTTTCTATGGAAAAGTTATCGATAATTTTACTTCTCTATAGAAAAGTTATCGATAACTTTACTTTTCTATAGAAAAGTTATCGATAACTTTACTTTTCCATAGAAAAGTTATCGATAACTTTACTTATCTATAGAAAAGTTATCGATAACTTTACTTATCTATAGAAAAGTTATCGATAACTTTACTTTTCCATAGAAAAGTTATCGATAACTTTACTTTTCCATAGAAAAGTTATCGATAACTTTACTTTTCCATAGAAAAGTTATCGATAACTTTACTTTTCTATAGAAAAGTTATCGATAACTTTACATTTCTATAGAAAAGTTATCGATAACTTTACTTTTCAATAGAAAAGTTATCGATAACTTTACTTTTCAATAGAAAAGTCATCAATAACTTTACCTTTCTATAGAAAATTTATCGATAACTTGACTTTTCTATAGAAAAGTTATCGATAACTTTACTTTTCTATAGAAAAGTTATCGATAACTTTACTTTTCTATAGAAAAGTTATCGATAACTTTACTTTTCTATAGAAAAGTTATCGATAACTTTACTTTTCTATAGAAAAGTTATCGATAACTTTACTTTTCTATAGAAAAGTTATCGAAAACTTTAATTTTCTATAGAAAAGTTGTCGATAATTATCGATTTTTCTAGGTCCCATACAAATGTCCCCCCCCGGAATACTGTTTGAGCAGTCATAAATATGTTCATTATTCGATAATCCTAGTAAAATTTCCACAAATTAGTTCTAAGTGCAAAGAAATTTACTGTAAAGTGCGGTGAAAATCGGGCAACAGTTTTCGCTAGTCCCCGTACAAGGTCCCCTATCACGAATCTGTTTTCTCTGTGTACTTTGGTGAAGGGTATATAAGATTCGGCACAGCCGAGTATAACACTCTTTTTTATGTTACGCTAAAACTTAATTAAAATCATTTTACTTTTTTGCATATAAATATTCATGTAGGGGTGTTAAGTAGCTGTCTTCCTATAATTTCCAGTTTATTTTTTCATAATTTAATAATTATTTAAAAATTTCGATTTTGTTCTCGCCTAATATCAATGCAAATTAATTTCTTTTAAGACAATAAGAAATATTTTTCCAGCTGCAACCAGTTCCATTTAAATTGGGGTATTTCTGGCATGAATAAAACATGATAAACAACATCAGGTTCTGAGTTTTAATAAATTTCTAAAAAAAAATTAAAAAAAAACTTCATAATTTGTATGGTCACAAATGAGCAAAATTAGGAGAAAATGAATTCAATGCAAACAAATTAATAAAAGTTAATGAGTTGCACATAAAGATGACGTTGTGACAAACAGTTTGACATTTCAGACACTATAAATTGAGAACATTAAAAACAGAAGAATAGAATTAGAAATTTAAAAACCAGTTTTTTGTTTCTTTGTTGGAAATAAAGGAAGTTTTGTTTGCTTAAATAAATTTAAACGTAATACTTAGATAAATAAATAAAGTGAAAGGATGCCTTTATTTGAGTTTATGAGATTTTAAGCATTGAATTGCCTTTAATATTGATTCGGTATTTAAACATGGCTGGGGCACACCCCAAAAGCGCTAAACTCCTTATAAGCTGTTACAAGAAAATTAGTGTTTAAATTTAAGCCATATGAGAATATTGTTGCAAGAAATATAAACAAAAAATTAAACAAAAAATTCATATAAAAGCCACACTTTATTATATTACACAATACTTAAACATATTGTAGAAAAATATAGCCTTTCTTAATTTGTAACAAACAAATTGCATACAATTTGTTAAAAAACAAAAAAAAAAAATAATGTTTTCAAACATTTTGAAAGTGTAGCATAGACAAAAGAAGTCAAATTGTTGCTGAAAAAAAAAAAGTAAAATGGCCTGTAAATGATTAAATAACCAAACAAAAAGTATGTTAGTAGTGCAATGGCTGCCAAAAAAAAAAAGAAAAACTCAGACAAAATTAGACCGATTTTCAGCTTACATAATTTTATAAAGAAATAAACAATAAGTGAAAGAAAAACCCCCCATTATTTTATAATACTGACATCTAAAAGCTTTTGATTAGAGTATTTTTTTTAGTTTTAAAGCCTTACATTTATAGTAAAAGTGGTAAATCATCTTGTTATTTAATTAATGAGGAAAACAAACTGTAGCAAACCAAACCAATCCAATATATGCCTGAACTCACTACCCAGCTGCAATTAAAATACCAAAATATTTAATACATAATCCTCAATTTTTAATCAGTCATCTAATAGGTATTTTATATATGAATATTCAAACAACATAATTCACTTGTGTCTACAAATAAATAAAGCCTACAGACATATTTCTCTATATATCTATTACCAGTAGCTAGTGTTAATATGTAATCGTTCACGTTTAATCATTCATATGGCTGTTGATTCAAGATAAAGATGAAGATGTTAGAAAAAAAAAGATGAAAGAAAATGAGTTAATATACAAGCAGCAATAGAAGCTGCTTTAAAGTAGCACGTAAACAACACTTTGACATGCTAATTGTATGTTAAATAAGCGATAAAATTGAAGATCTTTTAAAGAAACACGTGCTATTGTATTTGTTTACAGACAAAAAGCTAATGAATAATAAATTTTAAATTATAAATATTAAAAATATTTATGAGATTTTATATTAATTTAGGCTAATAAATATATTACCATGACCAAAACACCATCCAAAACAATATTGTTTCCTCAAAACCAAAAAGGATCAGGTGACAAAGTTTTTTGCTGCAGCCATATAACTTTTAAATTAAATATATTAAGTCAGCGAAACGTTGGTAATAAAATGCTATTACCTAATCAATAACTACTAGTTTAAATGATATTAAAGTAATGGCTTATTTAACTCTTTGCGGTTGAGTGGTCACTTTACTAACCACCTTTTCTGTAGTCTTTAAAACGTAGTTTATTAGCCTCTATTTGCATTTTGCTAAACAATTATATTTGTTTGAAGTCATCGTTTATGATTGTTTGCAAAACTTTGCCGTCAGGCTGATCTGGTTAGATAAATATATTAATTTGAAAATATTAAAAAATCAGTTTTTTAAGAGACTTTCACGCATTCAATAAAAAAAACCCAAGAGTGTTTATTATTCATCGAATTCAATGTTATGTACTTTGCTATTTCGGTTATTTGGTCAGAAAATGTAGTCAAAACAAGTAAGAGAGCTATATTCGAATGTGCCGCATCTTATATACCCATCACCAAGTTATACTTTAAAATAAAATCTAAAAAAAAAAAAAAAATAATTTTTTAAAATTTTCTTTTCGAAATTGTTTTTTTAATTTTTTTCTAATTTTTAAAAAAAAAAAATTTTAATTTAAAAATTTATTTTTTTAAATTTATTACTGAAATTTATGACAAAAAAATGTTTTTTGTGAAAAAAAATTCGGGTTAAAAAATATTTTTCCCGATTTTGATCCATTGTAGGTCCAACTTACTATAGCCTTATATACATCGTTGCAATGGACTTCTATCATTAAATATCCATATTGTCTATATTTATGACTTAGTAATCGAGATATAGTTCAAAAATAGGCCAAAAATAGAGGTTGTCTCGGATTTTTGCTCATATCTCCGTTATTTATGAACGATTTTGCTGATTTTAAATAGGAAACTTCTCGAATGCATTTCTGACAGAATTATTGAAGATTTAGATCCCGAAGATATTTGAGGTCATCAGAAAATTGATTTCAACAGACGGACAGACAGACGGACATGGCTAAATCGACTCCGCTATCTTTAAGGATCCAGAATATATATACTTTATAGGGTCGGAAAATTATATTGTGGAGATTACAAACGGAATGACAAACTTAGGTATACCCTTCTCACGAAGGTGAAGGGTATACAAATATTCGATTTCAAAAAAATTTATACGAAACAAAATTTTGTATCATCACGGTGGTTAGTAAAATAACCACTTCACTCTACAAAAAACCTTGAAATGAGGTGGTATCTTTATGTTTTGATTTATTTTTTCTTACTTTTTATAATAAAGTCTTCATGATTAAAGTAAAATTCTTTTGAGTTTAAACTTAACTCACGATAACTCATAATAAAAGTTTTTGCTGGGAAAATTTTTAAACTTTTCACAGATATATTGGGTGTATGACTTAATAATGCGGGATTTTTTTAAATTTTTAGCTTTTATTTTGTAACATTTCTACAATATAAATTTATTCAAAGTATTTGCCGTTATTAGCTATGACCTTTTCCCATCTTTCTGGCAACATATGGATAACGAGCCAAGAACGAACCAAGGCAATATCAGATACTTTGTTCCAAAGTGAAGCGTATCCCAGAGAGAGGCCTCCGCATCGATCGAAACAAATAGTAGTCGGACGAGCCAGGTCTGGACAATAAAGCGGGTGTTGAAAAACTTCCCAACCACTTCATTCAAAATACATTTTAATAGGTATTGCCACACGTGGCCGAGCTTTGACATCCTGGAATATTATGGTTTTTTGTCTGACCGCACATTCTGGGCGTTTTTCGGTCAATGCTCTCTTCAAACGAATCAGTTGCGTTCGGTATAGGTTCCCTGTGATGGTCTTTTGGTTCCACCAAATATATAGAATTTTAGCTTTTATTTCGTAACATTTCTACAATATAAATTTATTCAAAGTATTTGCCGTTATTAGCTATGACCTTTTCCCATCTTTCTGGCAACATATGGATAACGAGCCAAGAACGAACCAAGGCAATATCAGATACTTTGTTCCAAAGTGAAGCGTATCCCAGAGAGAGGCCTCCGCATCGATCGAAACAAATAGTAGTCGGACGAGCCAGGTCTGGACAATAAAGCGGGTGTTGCAAAACTTCCCAACCACTTCATTCAAAATACATTTTAACAGGTATTGCCACACGTGGCCGAGCTTTGACATCGTGGAATATTATGGTTTTTTGTCTGACCGCACATTCTGGGCGTTTTTCGGCCAATGCTCACTTCAAACGAATCAGTTGCGTTCGGTATAGGTTCCCTGTGATGGTCTTTTGGTCCCACCAAATACAGAGAATTACTTTAGCGACATGGATATTTGGCTTTGGTGTCATACGCTTCCGGTTATCGCACAGTGGTTTAGAAACGTATTTTTTTTTTTTAATAATTCGGAATCTCGGGAACTATTGGAAATATTGTTACGAAATTTCTCGTGGTTGGAGCTGAGGTGTTTTCCAGTCATTTCGGACATGTAAAATTGTCTTTAAATCGTATGGTACCAAATTTCCCTGCTTTTGGATGCAACAGTATGCGTTTGCGAGCAGCAGTATGCTCGTCAAGGTTTTGAAATTACTACTTGAGTAGCTCCCAATGATTTTGCAAGCTCTTCTTGAGTTTGACAACAATCTTCATGGAGTATTAGCTCCAATTCTAGGTCTTCATACATTTTTGGCTGTCCTGGGCGATGTTTGTTTTAGGTGTCAAAGTCACCACTTCTGAACTGCAAAAGCTATCTCTGTCACGTTGACACCGATGAAAAGCATTCACCATAAGCTTTGGTGAGCAATCGGTGTGCTTCAGTAGCACTTTTTTCATATTAAAGAAGTAAAGATAAATTTCCCGCATATGACGCCTTGTTGGTACAAAATTCGATATTTTCAAAGCAAATTTTGGACGTCCAATTTTAGGCCACTTTTTAGATCACGAATAACACGAACAATATTGGCTTCCAAGGGGTCAATTGTTTCTGGTTTATCTGCATAAACCAGTGACTTCATGTAGCCCAACAGGAAATAATCGGGAGGTGTTAAATCGCACGACCAATGGAGGCCAATTGAAAGGACCATTTCTCGAAATCAAGTTATCGCCAAATTCTGATTTCAATAAATCGATGGTTGCGAATCAATGTTATCCATACTTTCAAACATAAAATCGTTGCTCATGGTACGGTAACGATCTGTAATGACCGTAACGCAAACCCCGGCTTCATTTTTGAAGAACTAAGGTCTGATGATGCCACCAGCGAGTAAATCGCACTGAACAATAAATTTTTTTGGATGTAATGAAGTCTGTAGCGTCTGTTATGAATTGGTCTCACTCCATGATACCAATGATATTAAAAAAAATATCTTCCGTTTGATATGTGTTTCTTTAAATTGATGACTTGCTCAAAATCATTAAGGCTAAGGGAAGATTAATAGAAAATATTAGGAATTAAATTAATTTACGATGACTATACTGACAGTTTTCATACAAAAATTATTTTGAGAGACAGCATAAATTTAAGTTATGAAACAACCAGACACCGTGGAATTTTAAATTATCGATTGTTTGAAAATATATGTATTATTGACGCTCCGATCGTTCTAAAAATGCTGTGTGAACGGTAGAGGTAGGTCGTTCAAAAACACTATACAACATTGTTATCACATGGAAACAGTCGAACACTATTACAATTTTTTGATATTTATTAATTGGAATTATTACCTTAACTCATGTAGTTGAATCAACAAAAAATGCTGCATTAAGTACTTTTTCCATTTTCAGAATTTTGTCGTTATAAATATTTTGCTCATAATGTTGGCAGGTTGCCACAACAGCATTAGCGCTGATTTAAGAGCTGTGAAAATTATCTGCAAAAATAATTTTTAATTCAAACAATAGATAATTAGAAGTGTCACTGTGTAGTTCTTTTTCCCCCTTCTACACTAAAATACACAATTGATTGATTGATTTTGTAATGACAGTACTTTTTTGCATAAACGGTAGGTGTTTTTTTTCTGTTCACGTTCTGGATGTGAAACTTAATTAGCTGGATGTGAAAATATTGCATTTTTTAAATTCTAAGTTTATCATTAAAAAAAAGTGTCACATTTAGTTTTTAAATTTATTTTACAACTTATAATAAACATTAATATATATTTGAATTAATCTGTCTGTAGCAAACCAGCTCGCTTAAAAACTTGAACAGGGGAGCAGATTTTCTAAAAAAATTTCAAGTTTTCAATATAACAGATGGCATATTTTTTGAATACGTCTTTTGTCTTTTTGCTTTTTGTTTAGTTATTGAATATTACAGTGTAAAGCAACAAATATTGTTTCCTTTTCCTTCAAAAAAAGTGCCGCTGAAGCCCACAGATTGCTCACTGGAGTTGATGGTGAATGTGTTCAAACGGTTTCAAAGTGCAATATATGGTTTCTACGCTTCAGAAATTTTGATTTTCACACTGAAGACAAAGATCACGCAGGCCAGCCGCAAAGGGACCAAATAAAACTGTAATAGTCCATCATGAAAACACTCGGCCACATGTTGCAATACCTGTTAAAAACTATTTAGAATGAAGTGGTTTGGAAGTTTTGCCTCAATAGCTTTATAGTCCAGACCATGCCCCGTCCGACTGCTATTTGTTTCAATCGATGCAAAAAACTCTCTTTGGGATACGCTTTACTACAAAATAGATTATCCGAAATTAGCTTGAATCATGAAATAAATTAACTATTTCTACGTTTACTGATGATACCGCATCTTGACAACTGAATGACTACCTCTTATGTGTGGAGATATGGTTGAAGAACTGGCGAATATGGGTTAATGAATTACAAATTAAGCTTGTTACGTTTGTTCTAAGGAAAGGAAATTGTCCACCTAACCCTAGCACTGGTACCAATACTTTTCTAGAAATCCTTATGTAGATTATTGTTAGAGATACTCTATAAATCGTTAGGGATACTGGTGAAGCCATCCATAGGCCTAGGCTTCTTATGAAGCTAACTATTCTGTTTATTGAGAGATCAGTCATAAAAGCTCCTCCGATGTACTTCACTCAGCAAACATAAGGGAATCCCAACATACATTCTCAAAGATATGGTTGATTGGCGTACTTGACAGTTTCCTGCGCGTAAACAATCAAGTAGAGTCGAAAGGACACCGTTTTGAAAATACCACACCACTCGTCAGATGTACTGTCATTTACATCGTAATGTATGCTAAAATGTTGAAGTTATTATATCCAGTAGGTCATTAAGTCTAGACCCAGATACCTACTAACTAAGGTTGATTAATATGTAGTTACCCAGGAATCTGTGCATTCTACTAGGTCTGAGCATTCGCAGAGAAGGTGGAAAATCGTTTTCTCTTTTTCCCTATCTATGCAGCTACGACAATGGTCGTTGAAGTGAAGTCCAAGGCGACTTGCATGCTTGCCTACCATCCTTATGGGTATAGTCCTGTATGTCGAATATCTGGATCCTTCCTATAGCATTCTCTGGAACGGTTACAAAGTATGGTTCCGGTTCTATAAGTGCTCATGACATGGCACTTATGACTAAGTTACCATCATAATGTCAACGAATGCCTTTTAGAGATGTAATAGAGTAAATAACGACACTCGAGACCATATACCAGGATAAGATAAGTCCCCAGGTACCCTTTGGCTATCCAATGATCCTCAAATTCCTCAATCTACCTCCCAAATAATAAACAATCCAAATGAGACTTGCATATATCTAAGCCTGAAACGTCATATATACGCAAGCCTCTTTTATCAAACTATGCACAGTGGCGGATCTGAAAAAAAAGTGGAAATAAATCTGTAAATTCTAAACGAATAGCTCGATTTTAATAAAATTTCCCATGGCTATAGAGGAGGTGTTGATAAGTTTTGAATTTGGGCTTAAACAACCAAGGGGGGGTGGCCGAGCCGCAATGCCCCAAAGTGGGGAACCTCGGGTATATTAATAATTAAAAATGATGCCAAATTTTTGTTTGCGATCCGATTTAAAAGATTTTTATATATATGGAATGTACTAGACGAGATCTACAAAAAACATTGCTTTAGCCATATATTATCTCTTATAGTTTACGAGTTATTCGCATTTGAAAAGAAAATGAGAAAAAGATAAATAATGTGTTTATATTTTTCTGAAAGGTAACATTTCGGGAAATATTACAAAAGCAAAATAATATCAAAATTTGTATTATTGCGTGGTCCAGAGCCTTCCGAAGTAGACCTATTTTTTTTTAAGAAAATTTCAACTTTAGACAACATATTCTAAAATCGCATAGCTGCTTTCAAAAAATTAAGACGTGTTTTGTATGACCCAATATGTTCTTCAATATTGCGCAAAGGGATTTCATAGCCCCGAGCTTGGTGCCTTCAATAGATTCAAAAATCAAAAAAATCACAATTTTGGGATTTTTTAAAAGTTTTTTGGAAATTGTGGGATTGTCAAAAACAATTCACTAATTTCTTTTTCACTTTTGTATCTCAATCAAAAGTTTCTATATAAATCTAAAGTTGCATTAAAAACGATTCATAAACAAAATTTTTATTGCATTTTAAATATTGAAATTTACCAGAAAAATCAGCTACCATTTTTTATTCCCATATTTTTGAAAAAAGTCTTCTATCATTTTTTTAATTTTTAAAAATTTTTTATATTTTTGAAAATAGGACATAATTTCCTACACTTTGATATATAATATGTATATCTTTTCTTTTCCATGTGGCCGAGGAACGTTTTGGGTGGCTCTTAGAGCATAATTAGGGCAGGATCTTATGACCCACTAATAGAAAGAATTACATGTACTAAAATTAAATGAATTATATGAAAAATAAAGCATACAAAACAGAAATATTTACAAATATTTAAATAAGTACTTATTGTTAGGCCTAATGATATAAGGCAGATTCAATAAATTAATATAAAGTAAACAAGCTTCACCAAATTATATTTTAAAATTTTTTTTAAATTTATTAGTAAAAGCAAGTAAGACAGCTATATTCGGTAAGACAGCCGAATCTTATATACCCTTCACCAATTTATCCCTTAAACTAAAAATTTTAAATATTTTTAGGTAAACAAAATTAAAAGTTTTTTCAAAATTTAAAAAAAATTTTTTTTCGAAATTGTTTTTTAAATTTTTTTTTTTAATTTACCAAAAAATTTTTTTTTTAATTATTGATGAAAAAAATTTTTTTGGTAAAAAAAAATTCGGGTTAACAAATAGTTTTCCCGACTTTGACCCATTGTAGGTCCAAATTATTATAGCCTTATATACATCGTTGCAATGGACTTTGAAATATCTATCATTAGATATCCATATTGTCTATATTAATGACTTAATAATCAAGATATAGATCAAAAATATAGGTTGTCCCAGGTTTTTCCTTATATCTCAGCCATTTGTGGTCCGATTTTCTCGATTTTAAATAGCGACGGAGCCGAAAGAATTCCCGAAATATCAATTATGTTTGTAGGTTATTTGGGGGCTACGGAAAATGATTTCAACATACAGACGGACATGGCTATATCGACCTTGCTATCTATAACGATCCAGAATATATATACTTTATGGGGTTGCAAATGAAAAATGTAGAAATTACAAACGGAATGACAAACTTATATATACACTTGCCACTCATGGTGAAGGGTATAAAAATGTATGACAAAAATAATTTTTTGTTGGGAAAAATTCATTTTAAAATTTTTTTCTCGATTTTGACCCATTGTAGGTTCAACATTCTATGGCCTTAGTATTTTGAAATATCTATCATTAAATATCCATATTGTCAATGTTGATGACTTAGTAATCCAGATATAGAAAAAAATAGGCCAAAAATCGAGGTAATCTTGACTTTTTCTTTATATCTCAGCCATTTGTTGGCCGATTTACTCGATTTCAAATAGCAATCGAACCGGGTCTATAGCGGATATATTGATGTACATATGAATCATGTATTGAAGTTATTTGGGGTCTACGGAAAGTTGATTTCAACATATAGAAGGCCAGACGGACATGGCTATATACTTTGTGGGATCGCAAACGAAAAGTGTAGAAATTGCAAACAAAATATGGCCATCTTTACATGTTCAAATTTTGATGCAAGTAACTTTTTATAGGTATGAGATAACTGTTAGCAAGTTGTTTTGATTTTATTCAGAATTTTATAGCAAAAGTAGCTGATATTTTTAAAAAAATTTCGACCGTCGAACAGAATTAAAAAAAAAATAAACCTAAATATCTCTTGAACTAAATGAGATAACTTACATATGGGCAATTCCATGTCATCGTACGTGACATTTGTACGCCTATAGAGTGGAATAGATTTTGCAAAAATAAGAGTATCTTAAAAATAATTTGGTCAATTCAGAGGGTACTTTATTTTAAAAAAAATAATAAGTTCTTTCGAAACATTGATGCCCAAAATATCGAGCGAAATAAGCGTATATCGTACGTGACATAAAACGGAAGTAATTTTGAGGTACATGTAGAAATATGCAAACATTTTCGAATCGTGAGAGGCGTTATGTTTTCTTTTAATTTCTTACACTAAACCAAATATTTTTCCATTACAATCCGTCATATTTAAATAAAAACAATCTTTGGATGATTTTATAATAAATAAAATGTAATATCGTACGTGACATACCATACAGATTTTTCTCTCATAGTAAAAAAATATATATTCAGTAAATATATGTAAACAAAATCTAAAAAAATTAATAGAAAATATATATTCGGTTTCAATAAACAATTTGATGATAGGAAAAAAACAATCAGAGTCAAATTCATTTCATACTACATGCTAATTTGGAGCGTAGTTTTCACCGCAATTTTAGCCTAAAACATACCAATTAAATAAAAATAAATATAGTCAGTTTAAACTATTATTTTTGCTCTTAAAATGTTGTAATAAGCTCTAAATACTTTCACATAGTAACATTTTAGTGTTTTCTCCTATTCAAATTATCGTGAAAAAAAGTTTTAAGGGTTTTTGTTTTTTCAGTTGTGGTAGTCATTCTCGTGGAATTGCCCATATGTATGAAAATTCTTTGTAGATTTCCTTAAGGACTATTTACATTTTAAATTTCAGCTCATTCGGATCATTCTTGGATTTTTGGCGATTTTTTTTTAAAATGTGAGACTCGAGGTGGCATGTTAGTTTGCTAATTAAGCGTAAAGAACTTTATTTACAACTTTTGTATCTTTGGAGACCCAAAAATTTTCGTAGAACATTTTAGTCCTTAAATGTCCTTTTTGAAAGGACTATTTTTGATTTTCTCAAAAAAAGGGTCAAATTGACACCTAAATAGAGGAGATAGAGGGTTAAGATCTTTCACAAAAATGATCCCCATAAAATTCGACAATATAACTCTGACAATAAGAATTCTCTCAGACATTAACTTACAACATTTTTTTCAGTTAGTATAATGCTCCCTTCGATCATAAAATTAGGATTTTGACCCACTGTTAACAAAAATCAGACCAGCTGGTCTATAAGTTTATTCTACAAAAACGATCTACTCAACATGCCCTTTCAGAGTTAAAGGGTCGCTATTCGGTTCCATAAATGCTGTGGGACGGTGTAATTATTATTTTAAACAAATATGTTTTTAATATTTAGTCTAAAGGAGACAAAATTATCTTTCAATTGAATCTTGAAATAATAAAATTCGACATTAGCTTCATAGGATACGAGTATAAACTTCAATTGTTTTTTTTCAAGAACTAAAATCGCGAATAATATCGCGAGTTTTTCGATGTAGAAATATCTAAATGATTCTAAAGAGTATGTGTTTACCGAATATGAACGAATAGGGAAGACACAAGGTCAATTTGATTATAATGTCTTAAGGAATTCATGCTAAAAAGAACTATAAATTTATATAAATCCTTTTGAAGCTATTAATATAGTTGGATACTATGTTTTTTTTATTAAAAAACAGAAACTCTCAGTTTCTATCAACGTCTAATTTAATATTAAATTCTCTAACAAACTTCTTTTCTTATTTATTTGTTATGTATTTTAATTACAGCTAGTCTATTTTACCATTTTTATTTTTTCGTTTTGAAATAATTTAAAATAATTGTACACGTATTATATAATCATTCCTTTAAAACCACCTTAAACAAAAAAAGAAACAACGCAACCAAAAAAAAAAATGTTTCTTATTAGACCAATAAACAAATAAACAACCACCTATACTATAAAGCAACACACCGATTTGTTTATTTAACTCACATGTATTCACAGACACTGTACATGTGAGGCTCTCTTGTATACATATACGAATTTAAAGCTTTTTTTTAGATTTAAGACTCTCACTTTCAGTTTAAAATTTAAACTGTGTGTTATTGTTTTTGCAGAAAACTAAAAAAAAAGCTTTTAATTAAATTGTTTTAGCTTAAGTTACTCTTTTAAGGCTATTGCTGCTGCTGCTGTTTATAATCAAAAGATTTGTTTTTAGTTGCAATTTTGTGTTTTCATTTTGACTCTCAAAGATTTTGAGTTTGTTTTTGAATTTTTGCTATAGTTTAGCTTAGTCTTAGTATTAAAAGACAAAATATGTGTTGTTTTATTGAGTTTTTAATTACACAAAATAACTCTAAACCCTCTTCTGGTGGCTGGCAAAAAAACAAAAAAAAAAACATTTCAAATGCAAAAGACAACAAAAAAAAGTATTGAAATCTAAAGCAATGAGATGCTTTAGATTTCTGTCAGCATATTTTTGTGAGCGTTGGTATATAAAGCTTGTGTACACTGGTCAAAATTATTCAGTTTACTGTTGTGGGTTCGTCCAAAAACAACCCTTGGTTTTTTTTCAAACAAAACGCCAGGACCAAGAGCATATATTTATATATATATAAGTGTGTGAGCGTGTGTGTGCGGTTTAATTTCTTAAAACAAAAAGAACAAAAATGAAATCTATGGTAGGTTTTTTCATTAAAAAAAAAAAAAATAATAAAAATCTTTATTAAAAAAAAACTATTAAATAACAAAATAATTTAAAGAAAAGTGTTAAATAATAAACAATAATTTGTTGTCTAATGAATTATAAAGCAAAAACTGTTCAAAAATAAAATTCTAGCTGTATAAAACAAAAGAGCTAAGAGACAAAATAAAAGCTAAAGAACAAAGTTTAAGCTTTAAAGTGTGTTATTTTTGTTAATTAAATATAATTACAAAATGAAATAGCAGTTTTGATTTCTTGTGCTCAAAAACAAAAGAGTTTAATTGCCTGTAATTTGCTACAAAAAGCTTGAATTGCTAATCAAAATGTCTTGGAAATGATTAAATAATAAATCAAAATCCTTTCATGAAATGTTGTAGTTAACATATTTTCGAATAAAGCCAGCTGTGTGGTTTTAAAAACGTTTAATTGGATTAATGAGTAACTTCTATCATATAATTGATCTCAATATTAAATAAAAGTGGTTTTCTTAAATATAATTCTTCACTTAACTTAAAAGAAACAAGAATTTCCAGTCACAGCTAATTTGAATCATTGAAAGAGTTAAATCACTTTCTTTACAAAAATTAAAAATAACCGTAAAACTTATTAAATTAATGAATGAATAATGATTTTAAATTAATGTCTTGTAACTTTACAAGCTTAATTTACTAATTTGTTATATAAAATTTTAAGGTTTTAAAGAATCTATAAATGAAAACTGCCTTTCAATTAAAATAATATTTTAATTACACCAAAATAAACACAGCAATCTGTTCAAGTAAACAATGTCTAGTAACTACAGAGACTTGTATCAAGCAGTCTTCAGAATTCAAACTTTTTGCGCTTAAAAGCTTAAACTGAGATTCAGTTAAACTTATTCAATTAAAGACATTTTTCCTAGATTTAATGTTATTACCTACAACATTGTAGACAGCTTCATTACTATTACAACCAATACTCTTTTTTCCAAACAAATCAATTTAATATTGAAGCAATTACTGTGAAAAAAATCATTTCAACAACAGAACTAATAAACACAGCAGCTAATTTCTAAAATATTTAGAAACAGGAAATACCACACCCTCTCAGTGTTCATATTTTTTGCCAAACAAACTAACTATTTTCACATTAATCCCCACAAACATGTTAAGCTTATTGTATCATGAACTCATTATTTATCTA
This sequence comes from Calliphora vomitoria, assembly GCA_942486065.2. Taxonomy (NCBI): domain Eukaryota; kingdom Metazoa; phylum Arthropoda; class Insecta; order Diptera; family Calliphoridae; genus Calliphora; species Calliphora vomitoria. The sequence goes on along the minus strand of OW818030.2, from coordinate 15,409,128 downwards.
AAATACGCTCACATTGTTTAAATATTTTATATTTTAAAAAAAGTTAAAATAATATTTCACTATCATCTAAACAAATATTTCTTTAGCTTAGTAACTAGATGAACTTTATTATATTGTTGTCACTCTTTTTTTACTAGACATTTCACACTGTGTGAACAAGTCTTTAGAAATATTGAAACTCTTAATAAACACCGAAATTAAGCTAAAAAATTATATATTTCTCATACCATTCCATAAATATTTGTTTAATTAAACTAGGTTTAATTGAGAAAAGTCTTTGTAATATTAATTATAATTGTTTCAATTCAATATATTTGAAAAATCGTTTTATTCCTAAAATTTTGAAAATTTTAAAATTTACAAAAAAAAAATGTCTGATATTTCAAAATTTGAAAAGAAATAAAACATTTTAATAAAAAAAAACAAAATAAAATTAATTCAAAGAATTCACATTTTCAAAAAATTATTGGAAAATGTTTTTCTAAATTTTGACAAAGAAATTTTGAAATTGAGATGAAATGTAAAAACAAAATAAAATATTGAAGTAAAAAAAATTTAATTTTAAAATTTTTCTAAAAATTCAGAATTTTTCATAAAAATATTCAAAAATTAAATGAATTCCGAATTTAAATTTTCAAAAAAAAAAATTTCAAATATAAAAAATTTTCAAGTCAATACAATTATTATTTATCCAATTTGTAATCCAAACATTAAAAAATAAATTTTGACAAACAAATTTCAAAATTGAGATGAAATATTTTCAAATTGATGATAATTCAAACGTTGATACTTTTTATTTAAAATTTAAAAAAATATTTAAAATTTTGATTTGAGAAATTTAGAAAGAATTTTAAAATTTTTCTGAAAATTCCAAATTTTCAATAACAAATATCAGAAAATTTAAAAAGAAAATATTGAAATTAAAAAAAAAACAAAATTGAATTTTAAAATTTTTCTGAAAATTTAAAATTTTCAATAACAAATATCAGAAAATTTAAAATGAAAATATTGAAATTAAAAAAAAACAAAATTGAATTTTAAAATTTTTCTGAAAATTCAAAATTTTTCAAACTATTAGAAAATTTTAAAAGAAAATTAAATATTTAAATTATAAAACAATATTGAATTTTGAAATTTTTCTGAAAATTCAAAATTTTCAATAAAAAATATCAGAAAAATTAAAAAGAAAATAAAATATTGAAATAAAAAAAACAAAATTGAGTTTTAAAATTTTTCTGAAAATTCAAAATTTTCAATAATAAATATCAAAACAATATGAAATATTTAAATAAAAAACAGAATTGAATTTTAAAATTTTCAGAAAATATCAGAAAATTTAAAAAAAAAATAAAATATTGAAATAAAAATACAAAAAAAAAAAAAAATTAATTTTAAAATTTTTTGAAAATTAAAAAATTTAATTTCTTGTTTAATATTTAAATTTTTTGTTTAAAATTGAAAAATTTAACTTTTTAAAAAACTTTTATTTAAAAAATTTCGAAAATTAAAATAAATAATTTTAAAAAAGAATATATTCTTTAAAAATTTTCAATAAAAATATAATAACATTTCCAAAAATTTTTAGAAAACTTGAATTGCCACTAAAAGAAAAGTTTTAACTGAACAACTACTTTTGGCTCTTTTAATTTACCAAGAATTTATAGCAAAAGGTCCATTTCATCATTTGGAACTAAAAAAGTTCGGCAGGTTTTTAGTTTGAAAGACTTTTCTTTCTGGTCAAGTAAATTTTTTTTACCAGAATCATTGAAAAAAGTGTTAAAACAAAAATATCCAAACCCTTAATTAAAATCAAAGATAAATGGTTAATCAAATCAATCAGCTTTTTAGTCTAAGATTGTACGTCTTTATATTCCATTCTTACTTCAAATATTATGCGAATAATTAATTAATACTGATCAAATTTATATGGACAGCAACAAATTGCCCTGATTGTGATTTAAAAATCACAGTATTATTTAACAATAAATATATGCCAATTCTTCCATCAGCCTTCTTTTTCTTTGATAATTTGACTCTACTCTTTATACCTTAGCTTAGACTTTTGTTATATATTACCTCAAATACTGTGTAAACTACTTTTTGTTTTTAATCAAAATCAATTTGACAATTGAGTTTTTAAATAGACTTTGAATAATCATCGATATCTGATTAATAAAGTCTCTCTCAATGGATTAATCTGTATTATATTCCAAACAAAAGTTTGGTTAATTTTAGAACAACACAAACAAATGATATTAGTTCCCATCTATAATAGTTTTTGAATATTTAGTAACGCCTTAAAACTTCCAGAATACAGGAAAGAGAACAGCCCAAGCGAGCTGTTCTCTTTCCTGTCTCTACCAGACGGCTGTCTCTGCAAACCATTTAATTTAAATGTTAATTTCTTCACTTTCTGTGTAAATTTTTTCCCCTAACTAAAACTGCATTTCTTGTTTTCAACATTAAATAGGCCGCATTACCTTATACATTCTCACAGTAAAAAAAAATAACAAATGTAACTACAAAAACTGTTAACAGCATTTAACCTTATTTAGCAACAGACATAAAAACAAAACATTTGTATTGACAACTTAATAAACACACTAAAACAAACACAGAAATATTATATAATTATTTAACTAAAAGTAGACCAATTTCCTTAAACAAAGCATGGTTTAAAACAAATGACCTTTAAAACCCAAAAGACTCAAATCAAAACAAATAAAAAGTTGGGTAAAAACTTCCGTTAACCATAAATTCCCCACAAAGCAAAAGAAACCAACAAAAACGTTACTGTTACCTAAAAAGGAAACCGTTGCTAGTTACGGCAAAACACCAAACACAAAACAAAAACATATTACTTGTGTTCAATGTGTGTGAAATGCATTAAGGGGGCCTTTTAAAGGTTTCATTGACAAGTTTATGGTTAAATGTAATAAAACCAAGTACGTGTTGTTTTAATAAAAGAAATTATATAATAAATATAATTAAATGGCTGGAAATTATATAATAATCATATTTGGCTTTGTTATCAATCAATAACCTTTATTGAGTTTAAGCCACATAGCAAATGTGGCAAACATAAATAAAAACAAAAGTGTTTTAAGCCGGCGTTTATTAATTGAAAGTATGTATGTTATAACAAGTTTGTTATTGTTTATAAATGACATGAGATGTTTTAACAAACATGGAGGCAGGTTGAGTTTTTTTATATTGTAGACACCTCTTTAAGCATAAAAGAGTGTGAATAAAATATTATGACACTTTTACATACTACTTCCATTACCTAGAAGTGGTTTAGTAATGACTTAATTTTAATTTGTTATATCGAAAAGAGAGTGAACACTTACATTACCTGGAAGTAGTTTAGTATGGACTCAAATATAAACTGTTTTATTTATGTTATACATATATTTTGGAGTGTATTTGATTTTCAATATTTATTTTATTCATTAGTACTTGATAGTTCAAGTATTTTTCTGAATTTCAATTTACGAATTTCTGAATAATTTTTGTTACCAAATAAAGTATTCCTCAATTCGTGGTTGCTGTTTACTCAAGCATTTTATTTATGTCTTGTTTTCTTATAATTCACTGCTGCTTCATGGGCTTTAAGCCAAGTTCATTGCAAAATTTTCAAAAATGTGAGGTTTTTTGTTTAGTTTTATTTGACTTGAATGACTGCACATTTCTCTTTTTTTTTTGTTGAATTTTTGTATGCGTGCTGTTTGCAGTTAAACATCATGCTTTGACTTTTTTGCCTAAACTTGGCAATGACAAATTGCAAAGCAAATTTAAATAAATTTCAACAATTTTTAAATAAAAAAAAAACAACAAGAAATGTTTAATGAAACATGTTTAAGGTGTTAAGTAATAATTTTTAAAATATAATTAATTAAAAAAAACTGGGAGGAGCTAATTAGGAAATACCCAACTAAGGAACATGTTTTGGCAAGCAGAAACTTTAGCAAACACAAAGTAAAGGAAATGAAGCTAAATCTTTATTTAATACAATAACTTGTATGATTTGCTTTCATTTAAGTAATTCCTTAAAGGTTTTTAAATAAATGTTTAGGATTTTAAAGCTTAAAATATAATTTGTTTCTACATAGGCGTATGATTGATATTAATTCAATATTTTTTATAATTTCTTTTAAATAAAGATTCTTGCTTATATTATTCAGTATATGAATTTATAGCATATGTTGCAATATTTGCGAACAATTTGTTGCCCCTTAAAGTATAATAAAGACATTTTAAATAAATGATCACCAGGCGTATGATTAATATCGATTTCGAAAATAATTTGAAAATCACTCTACTTTTATAAAGAATATGGAGAAACCTACTAATAAGGAGTCAGTAGAAAACTACTGTATGCTTTTTCATCAAATATGTAACAACATGTGTCAACTTTTAATAAACATTGTTTATACACAGACGTATGATTGATATTAATTCAATATTTTTTATAATTGCCTCCATATTTAAGGACTTTTTAATATCTTGAGAACTTTAGCAACTTTACAGATATTTCCACTTGCTTTGTTGTCTTTTAAAGTGTTATAATTAGATTTAAACTCTTCTAAGCTTTAAATAAAATGTTTGCCTAACCCAGCGTATGAGTAATATCAATATCGGAAATAATTTAAAATTCAGCCAAAAATCACTGTACTTTGTTTAGGAAATAAAATGTTCCTAATAAAATAGAAAACTACTGTCTCATTTTTCATGAAATATGTAACAAAGTTTATCACTTTAAATAAACTTTGTTTCTAAACGGACGTATGATTGATATTAATTCAATATTTTTTATAATTGCCTCCAAATTTAAGGAATTTTTAATATCTTTAGAATTTTTAGCAACTTTAAGGATATTTCCCACTTGTTTAGACTTTTATAATGAAATTAAACCACATTTAAGCTTTAAATAAAATGTTTGCCTAACCAAGCGTATGATTAATATCAATTTCCGAAATAATTTAAAATTCAGCCAAAAATCACTCTACTTTGTTTAAGAAATACACTTATCTTTATTAAATGAGCAACTACTATCTCCTTTTGCAACCCTTATGAAGCAAACTTTATCACCCGAAATATACTTAATTTATACCCAGACGTATGATTGATATTAATTCAATATTTTTTTAAATTGCCACTATATTCAAGAACCCTTTAATATCTTTAGAATTTTTAGAAACTTTAGAGATATTTTCACCCTGTTTTGTTGCCCTTTAAAGCGTTATAATAAGATTAAAATACTTTTAAGCTTTAAACAAAATGTTTGCCTAACCGAGCGTATGAGTAATATCAGTTTCGGAAATAATTTAAAATTCAGCCAAAAATTACTCTTCTTTTTTAAGAAATACACTTTTCTTTATAAAATGGGGAACTACTATCTGCTTTTTCAACCCAAATGAAGCAAACTTTATCACTTGAAATAAACTTAAATTATACCCAGACGTATGATTGATATTGATTTAATGTTTTTAAAATTGCCTCAATATTTAAGAAACCTTTAACATCTTATAGAACTTTTAGCAACTTTAAAGATATTTTCACCCTGTTTTGTTGTCCTTTAAAGTGTTATAATAAGATTAAAACACTTTTAAGCGTTAAACAAAACCGAGCGTATGAGTAATATCAATTTCAAAAATCACTCTACTTTGTTTAAGACTTACACTTTCCTTTATAAAATGAGCAACTACCAAATCCTTTTTCAACGCAAATGAAGCAAACTTTATCACTTAAAATACATTTTGCTTATGATTGATATTAATTCAATATTTTTTCATAATTTTCCTTAGAAATAAAGGACTCTTCTTTATATATAAATCTTTTAAATTTCTTGCTACTTTTTGTATGTTTTCGTACAGTTTAGTTTTCCTATAAAGTTTTCAAAACAAATTTTAATCATTTTAAAGCTTTAAATAAAATTTATAATCACCACCAGACGTATGATTAATATTAATTTTGCAATTATTTTAAAATTTAGATAAAAATCAATCTACCTTTTCAATAAATAACCTTTTTGTTAATTCTGGCAACTACTGATTCTTTTTCCAACCCATATGAAGCCAACTTTTACATGGGAAAGCTTTAAATACAATGTTTATCTAACCGGGCGTATGATTAATATTAATTTCCGATTTTTTTTTTTTAAATTGACCAAAAATTCACTCTGCCTTTTTAAGAAGAAGACTTTTCTAATATTCTGACAATTACTGTTCCCCTTTTCATCTAATTTAAAACAAACTTAATCAATTTCAAGCTTTACACAAAGTTTGTGGGTAACCAGGCGTATGATTGATATTAATTTCAGAATTGTTGTGAAATTTAGCCAAAAATTACTACATATTTTCAAAAAACAAACTATTCTCTTGTTGCAGCAACTACTGATCTCTTATTCATTTAATTTAAAATAAACTTTAGTACTTTAAAACTTTAAATGAAATATGTGTCTAAGCAGGCGTATGATTAATATTAATTAAAGAATTACTTTAAAATTAAGTTCATATTACTCTATATCTTTAAGAAACAAACTGTTCTTTAACTCAGTCTACTACTGTCTCCTCTTTTATCCCATTAGAAACAAACTTAAACACTTTTAAGTTTAAAATAAACTTTTTTGTGTAACTAGGCGTATGATTAATATTAATTCCTGATATATTTTTTTAAAAAGCTGACATCTGACTCTTTTTTATTTGAAACTTTATCCCATTAACACTTTAAATCATTGTTGCCCACAATTTTGCTTTCCTATCACGCGAGATAGGACAAGCAAATTCTGCCAACGTTACGTTGACACACATACACTATAAGCTTACTTGTGTGGTTTCTTATAATGATCATGTGTTTGTTGCTTTGTTTTCATCTCAGAGAACAAAATCAAATCAGTCGCTGTTTAGCACTTGTTGAAGCAAGATCTTGTTACGCAACTTTTTTGAATGCTCTTATATTTTTTTGCAAATACACACAGCAAAATGTTTGATGAGAATTGGGAGTATGATTTTTTTTTTATAGAAAATATGGATGGCGAAGCACAATGTATTGTGTGTTATCGTACTTTATGTCGTAAATCTTTATTTTTTATAAAAAGACATTATGAGATTTGCCATGCATATTTAGGTAATCTTACTTTAAGCTTTTCAGTGTACGACTTAAAATATTGTGATGAATTTTGCTCTCCGCTGCCTAACAAACACAAACGAAACTGTTGTAGTATGTGTGTGGGCAACACTGCTTTAAATACAATTTGTGTGTAACCAGGCGTATGATTAATATTAATTTCCAAATTGTTTGAAAATTATGCTATAAATCTTTCCACAATTTCAATAAATACAGATTTCTTTTTAAAATGGCAACTACTGCTCCCTTTTTTATCCATTTTAAAACAACATTTATCAATTTTAAGCTTTAAATAAAATATCAGACCAACCTGACGTATGATTGATATTAATTTCCGACTGAATTTAAAAATCACTCAAACTTTTTAAGAAACAAACTTTTGTTTAGAAAAAAAACACCTACTATCTCTTGTTTATGCCACTTGAAACTTTTATTTTTAAAATTGTAACTACAGAATCCTTTTTATACCTTTCGAAACATTCTCAAATGTTAGTACAGACATCCTCCTGCATAATATTTAGGAAATCCTATTCTTTAACTGCCTGAAAAAACTGCCTGAATTGTGGTTTCACAACTGAAACCACAATTCAACCATTTAAAAGCCTTTAATAAGTTTTATAAATACTAGAACGTATACTTTTCTCTTAAATTTCTTAAGCAATATTAATGTTCTATGAAAAGCTTTACTCATCTTCTTTCTCTTTTTTCTTCCTCCCTTTATTATAGCTTATTTTTGGGCTTCTAGCCCTGTGCGTACTCGCTCAAGCCGAGGATGCCAAGAAGGAAGTAGAAGCTAAAGCAATTGAACCTCAACCCGCCGCCTCAAATGCTAAAGCTGCTGAAAGCACCGTTGAGAAGAAACAAGAGAAACGTGGTATTATCCATGGTGTAGGACACGGTTATGCTCCCTCCGGTTATGGTCATTCCGGTCATGGTGGCCTACTTGTAGGCGGTGGTCATGGTGGCGGTCATGGTGGTGGCGCTATTCTTGTTAGTGGCGGCCATGGTGGTGGCGGCTATGGAGGCGGTTATGGTGGCGGCTATGGCGGTGGTTATGGTGGTGGTGTTATTGTTAGCGGCGGTGGTGGTGGTGGCGGTTTCGGCGGTACCGGTGGTGGCGCTATACCCACTAACGTACAAGTCAACACTGTTGTACGCAATGTTGCTGTACCCTATCAAGTGGATCGTCATGTACCCTATCCTGTTGAAAGAACCGTTACCTATCCCGTCAAGGTACCCGTACCCCAACCCTACCCCGTTGAAAAGATTGTCAGCTATCCCGTCAAGGAAATCGTTAAAGTACCCGTCCATGTGCCACAACCCTACCCCGTAGAAAAGACTGTTCATGTTCAAGTGCCCGTTCATGTTGACCGCCCCGTGCCCGTTAAGGTAAACGTACCAGCTCCTTATCCCGTTGAAAGAGTCGTACATGTGCCCGTCAAAGTACCCGTACCCCAACCCTACCCAGTAGAAAAGGTTGTCCAGGTACCCGTTAAAGTGCCCGTCCATGTGCCCCAACCCTACCCCGTTGAAAAGATTGTACAAGTACCCTATAAGGTGGCTGTAGATCGTCCTTATCCCGTTCATGTTATCAAGCCCTATCCAGTGCACGTTGAAAAGCCAGTGCCTTATCAGGTAGAAAAGAAGGTCGCCGTGCCCGTTCAAGTACCCGTTGATCATCCAGTGCCTTATCCAGTTGATCGTCCAGTAGCTGTGCCCGTCAAGGTCGCAGTACCCCGACCATATCCCGTTGTTAAGGAAATTCCTTATCCCGTAGAACGCCAGGTACCCTACCCCGTTAAGGTGCCCGTCGATCGTCCCTACGCCGTGCCAGTAGAACAACATGTTCCTGTAGCCGTTGAAAGACACGTACCCTACAAGGTTCCCGTTGCTGTGCCAGTACATCTCGAAAGTCATGTAGGCGGTGGTGGTCATGGTGGCATCATTGTTGGTGGTGGTCATGGTGGTTATGGCCATGGTGGTTACGGTCACGGCCATGGTTATTTACACAAAAAGAAATAGATAATTTCCCAAAAAAAAAAAAACCAACAAATTTTAAGAAAATACCAAGAAAAATCTCTTTTAACAAGAAAACCATCCAGGCGTATTTAGAATCTAAAACGGCCTGATTTCTTTTAAAACAAAAATTATTATAATTTCTTCTTAAACTTAAATCTAATTTTTTGTAAAATATTATTTTTTTTTTAGTTTTAGTGTGTGATAACGATAATGAAATTTACGAAAGAAAAAAATTTTTACTACAAACAAAAATATTTAAATCAAATTTATGTATGACATCATTGCAAATATTTAAAAAAGTAGGATATCAAAAAGATATGTTGCTCTCAATACCACAAATAGTTTGAGGGAAAAAACCTAAGTTTATTTTTAAAGCTGCTTATTAGATGAAGTAGAATCAAACGCTACACTGCCAATATTTACTTTTAATTATTAAATTCTTATAAAACAATTTTCTTAATCAACAGCTAGACTTGCCCTTTCTTAGGTTTATTTTTCTCCTCTATGTACCTTAAATACTCTTTGTTTGTTGGCAACATTTGTTTTGATTTTCTTTATTTTTTTCTATATTTGTTAATATATTTATGTGAAAAAAAAAACAATATTGAAACTTTATAACAAAATTTGTTTTGTTTTATTATTATTATAATTAATTTGATTGTTTCTTTTATTTTGTATATATTTAAAGTATGTGTAAATAATAAATAAAGACGACCAAGTATGGAAAATATTAAAAAAAATATATAAAAAAATTTGTTTTGTTTTACAAAAATCTTCAAAAAATATAAACAAATTTAATCATGTAATTAATATTATTACATGCTTAAGTAGTAGGCTTTTAGTATATAAATACAAATTTAAAATCCGATTATAAATATTAAAGTTATTGCAAAAATTATAAAGTTAACTTTAAATTAATATTAACCATACGCACCCAGTAACCGTTTATAGGGTAAATGTTTAAATGGCCAAATTTTATGAAATACTGAGACAATCCCAACAAAACTTTAGGGATCAGTAAAGGAATAGTTAAGCTTTTAAAGAATTGTTCTTAAAATTATGAAATATATTCCAATAATGTCAAAAGTTTAAATCAAATACACAATTTCGATTAAATGTAGATTCGTTAAAACTAAAGACAGTGGATATATTTTCAATTACAGGCAAATCCCGGTATAACGAATATCACTTTAACGAAAATCCGATATAACGTACAACCATATTTTTGACATTAACTACCTTATATTACTAACGTTTCAACAATTTTGTACTCCATTTAACGAATGTTGAGTAAAATAAAATAAAATCAAACGAACAATCAAATTTTTAACATTGACAGTTATATCAATCTATTAAGAATGGCTCAAATATTCATCATTCTCTAAAGAATGATGTGTATCCCCTTCAATTGTTGATAACTCGACCAAAAGTAAAAACACATTCCAGTTAAAAGAATTGCTTTAATATATAGAGCCATAGAAATACCAAAAGGCTTTATAATGGTGAATTGCATGCAAGTGATATTTGTCAACCTACTGAAGAATAATGAATAAAAACTACAAAATATGAACAACATTTTAAACTTATTCACAAAATAAATCTAGATTAGCGAATGGGCCTGAAAACATATCATTCGTTATACCGGAATTTGCCTGTACTCTGTTGCAAAATTTGTGATCTGGGATACTAGTGTTTGATATCGTCGGAGAGGTAATTTAATATATAATATAGTGAGAATACTAAACATTGCAATATCATGCACTGGGAGTAATTAGCTTGGTCAGAAAATGTTGCTTAATCCTTTCAGCCACGGATTTATGTGTATAAGTTTAAAATCAAAATAATGGCATTTTTACTTTAATCAAGGTTAGTTTATTAGAAAAAGTAAGAAAAAATAAATCAAAACTTAAAAATACACCTCATTCCAAGGTTTTTTGTGGAGTTGGGTGGTTAGTTTACTAACCACCGTGGTGGTTGACATTAAAAATAATTATGATACAAATTTTCGTATCCAAACAAACTAAACAAAATAGCACTGAATTCGATGAACAATAAACATTCTGTGCATTCTATATCCTTCACCATGAGTGGCAAGGGTATGTATAAGTTTGTCATTCCGTTTGTAATTTCAACATTTTTTATTTGCAATCGCACAAAGTATATATATTCTGGATCGTTATAGATAGCGAAGTCGATGTCCGTCTGTATGTTGAAACCAACTTACAAACATGATTGATACAGCAATATATCGGGAATTCTCCCAACGCGGTAGCTATTTAAAATCGAGAAAATCGGCCCACATATGGCTGAGATATAATGAAAAAACCGGGACAACCTCGATTTTTGGCCTATTTTTTATCTATATCTGGATTACTATGTCATCCATTGCAACGATGTATATAAGGCTATAGTAATTTGGACCTACAATGGGTCAAACCGGGAAAAATATTTTTTAACCCGAATTTGTCATAAATTTTTTTTTCACTAATAAATTTAAAAAAAAAATAAAATAAAAAAAAATTTAAAAAAAAAAATAAAAAAAAATTTAAAAAAAAAATTTGGAAAAAAATTAAAAAAGAAACAAAGAAATTAATTTTGTTTACCAACAAATATTTAAAATTTCTATTTTAAAGTATAATTTGGTGAAGGGTAACTAAGATTCAGCACAGCCGAATATAGCTCTCTTACTTGTTTTTATTGAATGCGTGAAAGTCTCTTAAAAAAAGTGAGGTTTAGAATATTTTCAAATTAATACATTTATGTAATTACTGGTCCCTCACGGCAAAATCTTGCAAAAAAACATAAACGGTGACTGCAAAAAATATAGTTATTTGGCAAAATGCCAATAAATGCCAATTAACTATGTTTTAAAGACTATAAAAAAGGTGGTTAGTAAAATGACCACTAAACCGCAAAGACTTAAAATGGGATTTTTAAAGATATTTAAAATATTTATTATATAAGTACAATAGGATTTTTGTTATTTAACATATCACAATAAAATTTTCTACAAAGATGGACCATGAAATTCGAAATAAAAAATTTTTGCAGCAGGTACCCGTTCATCAAGTCTCTTTATTTTGATTTCCTTGCGAAAACAATAAAGCAAGTTGTTTTATTTTTATTTTGTTTTTTCTTTACCCACTTACAAATTACAGTTCAAGTCGGCAAGAAACCAACCAATTGTAGTAGGAAATGTAAGAAAATATAAAATCACAGTTTATTGTTGGTGTTTTGTTTAAGCTTTGATATATTTACAAATAAAGCTTGAGTGTCTGTGATTCTCATTCACTCTATACTTTTATTTTTATAATATCTTTAGTTTTTCAAAGCCTGATGATCTGACCTAAGCGACCAGTGAAATGAGCATAGGAACTAGCTTACCCCCCAACAATAAATTTCAGTGAATTTATCAATAATTGAAAATTCAGCACACTAATTCTTACCAAAATATTAATTTTGTATTTCCGTATAACTTTTTAATGTTACATTTTGTATTTTGAAGAAAAAATCCCATAATTTTTAAAAAATTATTTAAAACTCCCAAAAATGGAAATTTTAAAATTTTTACCTATTTGGGCCACATTTGCTCCGGGGTTGATTCAAGACTCAAACAGCATATTCGAAGTATACTAGGGTATATAAAACTGTATTCCGTTGGCGATTTACTGATTTAGTACTTTAGAACGAGTTCTGTAAATCTGAAATTTCGCCATAAAATTTGAAAAATTTTAAAAATAACAAAACTATTGTACATTTGTAACAAAAACCAACCAGGGTAAGATTTGTATGTGGTATTGTAAATAAAAGTCGATAAAATTCAAAATGTTTGCAATATTCAAGTTTAATTAATCTATTTTTGAACTTGTGTAAAATATTGAATTAAAACTTTTGTTGTGTAATTATTTTCTAAGCAAAAAAATAGATTTTTGTGAGAATTGGAGTAAAATTGTGTCCAATATCTCAAAACTACTGCCATGGAAACTGCACACCGATTGTGTGAAAACGGGGCAGCCATTTTGAACGTTCAGTAAACCATTTTTGTACCATTGATTTCAAAGTATTTTCAAGCTTAGCCTTTATTTCATTTATTTTATTTGCTATCAAACACAAGGAAAATTACGCAGCTTGTTCAAATTTCGACAGGAGTCAACTGACAGGAGCAGTGTGGCCCTTTCAGCTAAGAACCGAAAATGCAAAAAGTCGCTGACTTATTTACCCACCCTCGAATGAATGATTTTCAATACATCATAGAATCGGAAATGTTTCCCGATTTGGAGTTCCAGCTTTGGAATTTTAAACAAGTTTGCCTATATTATAAATTTCGATAAAATTTAGGTTAAATTTGGAAGAGCCTAGGAAAACCTCTATTAGTATATTTAAGGCTTTTTCTACTTTAAAGTTATCCCTGTTGAGTTTACTTTCAAAAGAATATAAAAACATTATAAGTAGCTTTAAAAACTTTTTTATAGAAAGAATAGACTAATAGCAGTTTTTTGTCAAAAAGAATAAGAAATTCCAAATTGTCCCAATCTTGAAATTTAAAATCGATTATACAGAGCAAAAAACACATGACAGTATAGGTTGGGCCATATCAGTGGACCCTCAAAAAAAGGTGTCATCAATTTTTGGGCAACAGCTAATTCAGACTTGGTGCTACCGCTTAACTATATATGGCAATAATATAGCTAAGAGTCCACCAAATAAATTTAGCTTACATTTTTTTGCCAAAAAAATAGCTTTTTCGTGTCCTTTTTTGAACAAAAAATATAATAACTTGCTTAGGAGTCGCTTATTAATCACTAACAATATTGTAGCAATCTGAACGTGTCTAGGCATTCTAAATATCTCATAAAGATCACTTTGTACCTTAAAACATTTAGTTTTTTACTATTTTCCTTACATTAGATCATACCACCTTACAAGCTAAAAGAAAGTGTGCCGTACACCCCTTATATAAAGTATTTGTGCAAGCCAGTTACGAAATCTGCCTGTTTAAATTTGTCGTTATATCTTTGGCATTTGCATGTAAGGTTAGCGAACGTTTAATGATTTCATGCGAGCTTTAATTTTCTGAAATTACAGTGGTACGTTAGGGTAGTAGGAACATATATCTAATGTATAAATACTATAACCGGATACTTAAGGTCAATCGACCTTAAAGTGTGATATATCAATGTTTTTGTCTTTTCGAGATATAACGAAAAATTTAAAAAGGCGACTCCTATATTCTGCAAAAAAAATATAAAACAAATTTGTTCGTAACTCCCTTGCAGAAACACTTTATATTAAGGGTTGTACGGGGAATTTTTTTTTTATTATTTGTGAATAAATGTAAATATGTACTTTAAAATCAAACATTTTACAAAATAAAATGATATTTATTTTTTTAAAAAACGGTTTGTAGTGGCTCTACTATTTTTATATATTGAGACCGAACTACTATAATGTATATATGACTGGATATCAGTTTTCGGTAACTATTTCATTAATTAATTAATCCCAAAAAAGCATTAAAATATGTAAATCAATACTTACAAATCATTTGGAAACTTACCTGTAAAGAGAAAAGAAAATATATTAGTACAGTTTGTATAAAAGAACATTAAAATTCAAAGTTTCAAAAACATAGTTACTTAAAATATTTGTATTAATGATAAGAAAAAACTTTTTTTACTAAATCACTTTGAGAAATTACGCCTATATATTTATTAAAGTTTTCAAAATTAAATATTTCAAAAATAATTTCTCAGAAATGTGGCAATATTTTTGGAAATAGTATGGAAAATACAAATAACTAAAATAACTCAGGCTTCATATAAACCCAGATGCTTTGAAAAATTGTTTTATATTAATATGTATTGCAAAAAAGAAACAAAGAAACAGTAAAATCATCTCACAGTATAAACCTCAACGACTTAAATATATCAACTTTAAGCAGTCTCCACAAATACCATTTTCAATTAAATATACTACAAAATAAGATGAAATATAAATAATAATAATATTTTTTATTAAATTTTTTGCAGCCAGCTTTAAAAAAAAATACTACATACATATAATGTAAATTAATTCAGTCAAATAATATTCACTATTTGAATCTATAAACTTGTGTTTTTAGCAGCAGCCATAAAGTGTGCAATAATTATTGATGTTTTACAGCATAACATTACTTTTTGCCATAACATCCCCAAAGTATGCTATAAAATTATACAAAAACATTATAAACTATATAAATACATTTAGTCATACAGTACTTTAGTACTGTATAAACTAAAATACATTTATTTGTGTATCTATTTATAGTAACAACAACAATCCACATGCTTACGTTGCCCACACATTTTATTATATTGCCCAAAAGTAATAAAATATATGCTCTTATCAGAAAAGTAATAAAAAATATGTGTATAATATTATTGTTCTAATCAAAATTATTCGTGTATAAAAGATTTTTGTGCCGAAGAACATTTACATGTCAGGATGGCCGAGCGGTCTAAGGCGCCAGACTCAAGTGTAATAACTTGCTTTGCTTCAGCAAAGTGTTTATCGAGCGTTCTGGTCCTCTCTGAGGGCGTGGGTTCGAATCCCACTTCTGACAAGAACTTTTTTTGTTTGCACTTTTTTTTAATTTAATTTTAATTAATAAGTCAAGTGAATATAAATAATTTATATGCATACATACATATGTTTTGTATATTTCATTGTTACGCCATTAAGCAGAACAGATAATATTAAAATTTATATCGTGAATTGAGTGTGTGAATGAAAAATAAGAGTAAAATTGGTACCTTTTATTCTAAAACATACATGGCAATACTCATCAATTTGGTTTTTGCCATACATGACAACTAGATAGTTAACTGATAGACAAAAACCAAAGTCTGTTGTCAAAAACCTAATTAATGATGGATTGCCATGTATTTTGTTATTGTATCACCCGTATGTGTGAAAAGAGAGTACTCTTTTCCATGATAAATGATGGGGTTGAAGTGTTTCCCTATTACCTGTTGCACTGGTTGTTTGGATAGATAGGCACGCAGTCTCCGGCAGCTTCCTCAATTAGTTGTGGCAGGTCGGGGCCAATGTTGTTTTGCACACACTCACTCAGTTCTCTCACACAAGAAAACCACCCTTATTTGTGGCCTTTAATAAAAAGGCTTTGGTGTTGGTTTTAGATTTTATTTTTATTTATTATTAGCACTTTGGTTTTCTTGGCACTTATTATTTAATAGATTTATTATATTTTTTCACTTTTATTTAATATTTTTTGTTCTGTGGGCTACTTATTGAAGACTGATTATTAATTGAGAGTGAAAAGGTCGAGCCACACTTTATTAGTTCTATTAGTAAAACTCACCACACTTGCATGAAGTTGCCATCCGGCAGCTTCCTCATTAAGTTATGGCAGGTCAGGGCCAATGTCGTTTTGCACACACTCACTCAGTTCTCTCACACAAGAAAACCACCCTTATTTGTGGCCTTTAATAAAAAGGCTTTGGTGTTGGTTTTAGTTTTTGTTTTTATATATTTTTAGTAATTATTAGCACTTTGGTTTTCTTGGCACTTATTATTTAATAGATTTATTATATTTTTTCACTTTTATTTAATATTTTTTGTTGTCTGTCGGCTACTTATTGAAGACTGAATATTAATTGAGAGTGAAAAGGTCGAGCCATACTTTACTTGTTCTAGTAGCAAAACTCACCACACTTGCAAGAAGTTGCCATATGTAGTTGGCAAAATGGAATGTGTTTACAGGAGAGACAATATTGTTACGAATGTGCAATAGCGATTTGAATTTAACGGTCTGTAACGACCGCCTGCAATATTCATCATGTTTATAAACATGTCCATTAGTAGAAGCTTCTACTCATCAGCAATGTTGATAGCACGCGGTTACTAGCATTGTTTATAAGTGTGGCAACACTAAATGTTTAAGCTGCTAACATTAACATCAAAAGCTTTAGAATTCGAATGTTCTAGTTATCCGTTAAGATCATTGTAGAAGATTAACGAAAGATGGCGTGTGTGTATAAATAGTGACAGAGGTGGCAGTCTTGAGTTGAGTTTATCATAGGCGCTGCTAGAGTTAACTGTCTTGTACATTTAAGATTGTACATTATAAAGTGTGTGTGCATTTCTGTGAATTGATAAACGTGTATAAAGACACTGAGTGACTATTTAGACTGTTGTTGTTGTATAATTGAATAAATAAAGAGTTGCTACAAATTAGAAACTACTAAAACTGCTTTTTATTTGCAATCAAAAGTATCCGGATTATTTAAAGGAAATAAACCCCCGTTTTTAAAAGGTAAAAATATATAGACGCCAACAATAAAAATATAGAAGGCAACTGAGAGTAAGCTGAGAGTAACAATAATTACTCTCTTCACACGTACTTGTAATATGTGAATTCAACATACTTGCGAGAGAATTAAACACATCAAAATTCTTGAAATTTTTAACTTGATTATCCGATTAAATATAGACCGAACCACTTTATTACACTTCTACACATTTTTTTGGCAATTTTTTTTAATACTTTGCTGGACACTTTTATTTCCGGAACACGTTAATTTTGCTCAAATGAAAAAATTTATTTTTTAATAATTTTTAGAACAGAGTTTCAATTTTTGGTATTGAAAATTTTAATTTATTTAACAGCCTGGCCCACTATGTCGAACGTTGTCGTTTCAAACGACAAACAGCTGTTTTGCGGCTCACTAATATTCTAGTCGAAAGAAAACAAATACGAACGATAACGTAAGCAACTCAATACAAAATTTGAGGCTCACTATTTACATTTTCTAATATTTGTACGAACTAAAATGTCAAATTCATTCACTTTTTATTTATTGTCGTCTGTGTAAGAATCTAGTACAAAACGGATGCGTACTTATTTATTATTATACATTTGCGCATAATTTAACATAATTACATATATTTTCACACATACATACTGGTTTGTGATAGAAAAATAAGTAGAATTTGACGAAAAGTCTACTTATTTTTGTTCGAGATGTCCCAAAAGTACTCTTTTATATTCCTTAGGAGAGTTATTTATAGAATTATGTATTTACAATAATAAAAAATATAAAAAAGTAAAGAAAAAAAAATAGGTCACAGCCACGAGTTGATCCCACAACCTTCCGGTTGCTAGTCAAGTGCTGTACCCACTACACCACTGCTTAATAATTTTATTTTGTGTCAAATAATGGCTTTCAATATATTGTCGATTGTTTCACAATTATATTTGGATTACGTTTGAAACGTAAAGCAAAACGAACGATAAGTCGTATGATAGTGGGCCACTGTTTCGAATGAAAGTGAGTGACTGACTTTCGTTCGCTTAAGTATTCTTTCGACATCGTGGGCCTGGCTGTAAATTTAAAAATTTTTATAGAACTCTGTGTGTCTGGTGAAAATTAAAAAGCCAGCAATACATATATGGATATATAATTCTATGGAAACTACCTTCTTTTTATACCCTTCACCATCGTGAGAAGGATATCTATAAATTTGTTATTCCGTTTGTAATTTCCACAATATAATTTTCCGACCCTTTAAAGTATATATATTCTGAATCCTTATAAATAGCGGAGTCGATTTAGCCATGCCCGTCTGTCAGTCTGTCCATCTGTCTGTTGAAATCAATTTTCTGAAGACCCCAGATATCTTCGGGATCCAAATCCTCAATAATTTTGTCAGACATGCTTCCGAAAAGTTTCCTATTTAAAATCAGCAACCTCTATTTTTTATCTATATCTCGATTACTGAGTCATAAATATAGACAATATGGATATCTAATGATAGATATTTCAAAGCCCATTGCAGCGATGTATATAAGGCTATACAAAGTTGGACCTACAATGGGTCAAAATCGGGAAAAATATATTTTAACCCGAATTTTTTTTTACAGAAAACATTCTTTTGTCATAAATTTTTTTCACTAATAAATTAAAAAAACTTTTAAAAAACAATTTTGAAAAAAAAAAATTTTAAATTTTGGTTTAAAGTATAATTTGGTGAAGGGTATAATTTGGTGAAATTCGGCACAGCCGAATATAGCTCTCTTAATTGTTTTCTACTATGCTTTTTTCCATTGATATTTCTCTCTCCTTCCGCTCTATATATATTTCTCTATGTTTTTGGCTCTCAGTTACCTATCTAGTTGTCATCTATGTTTAAAAGTAAAGTGTGAGTGTCTGCAATTCTTATTCGCTCTATAGTTTTATTTGTGTAATATATTTGGCATTCCTAAAGCAAACAACAATAAATTTCAATGAATTTATGAATAATATTTTAATTGCGATTTTAGCACATTAAAACTAAAACCTATTAAAACTAAATGTTATTTAGAGACAAAAAACCGAAGTCTTCCAAAAACAAAATACATGAAAATCAATGTTTTTTGTTGTTGTGTCAGCCATAAAATTTATGAGGGAGTAATTATGTTTACTCTCAGTTGCGCCTCTAGTTCTACCCTATGCACTGAGATATCAGATGACACCTGGAACCAAATTTCTCAAAGAAGGGAACTTAAGCTGAACAGCCACAATACTACAAGACAGCAGTACCATGTGCTGGTTAAACAAGTTAAGAAAGCTTCAAAAAGAGACAAAAGAAATTTTCTGCAGCAGAAGTAGCGGCTTGCCAGACTAACATGAGAAAACTTCACCAGGCGATAGATTGTCTCATTAATCGAAGGTGTAACAGGAGCCAAGCAGTCGCTGATCGCAGTGGTGAACTACTAACAGACAATGATGCACAGACGCAACGATGGAGAGAGCATTTCGAAGAAATTAGTAATGTCATCGTAGATGAAGCTACTGAAGACAACGAAAGAAACAACAGCAGTACTGCAGAAAATAGCTTGAGAATATTATGCAACCCCCAGTCTAAATGAGATAAAATGAGCCATCTTAAAATTAAGAAGTAATAAGCAGCCTCACATCACCTGCAAGGAAGCGAACCTGACTCTAACTTGGAAAAAAGGCATAACTGCAAAATTAACGAAAATTTGGCGATTTGAAAGATTGTAACAACCGGAGAGGAATTACACATTGAGAGAGCATTTCGAAGAAATTAGTAACGTCATCGTAGATGAAGCTACTGAAGACAACAAAAGAAACAACAGCAGTCCTGCATGGAAAAAGCTTATTCTAAATGAGATAAAAGATGCCATCGTATAATTAAGAAGTAATAAGGCAGCGGGCGAAGATGGAATACCAGTCTAAGCTGAGTCTAACCTGATCTAAGACTTATATAGCCTCACATCACATCATTCCTATTTAAAGTTACCGAAAAGTGTTGATTTGAAAGATTGTTATAGCCGGAGAGCAATTACTCTGCTTAACACCATATACAAGATACTGACAGTAATAGTTCAGGGAAGAATCCAAAACAAAATGGAGAACAATCTGTGAGATGAACACCCAAGTATCCGGCCAAATAGAAGCTGCATAGATCAGGTCAATACACTAAGCATTATAATAGAGGAATTTATAGCATGGCATACCCCACTGTATCTACTGTTCATAAGCATCAAGAAAGCCATCGGACGTACTGCCAGAAAATATTTCGAATCATCAGAGCTATGTACGAGGATGCAGAACTCTTACGTCTTCACAACAAGAACATCAGTCACCTATTTCATATTAAGCCTGGAGTAAAACTAGAATACTCTTTATCACCTCAACAGTTCACCTATGTGCTGGATGATATAATAAGTGAAGTCTGTTTAGAGCAGCGAAAGGCAGACTCACACCACTACAGTTTTTAGATATTGTAGTTGTATGAGTTGAGTAAAAAGTTGAGAAAAGAACAAAAACAATAACTGAAATAAACAAGCATAAAAGCGAAAAGCGTAAAACAACCTGCTTCTATCAATGCTCATGCGAGACTGACTGGTTTTGATTGTTTTTATACAATGTGTGTGCTTGCGTACATGTGAAAACAAAAACAAGAGAGCTCATTTGAGAGCTCACTGCCTTTCGCTGGTTTAGAGCACGGAAAGGCAACCTATACTATTACATTTTACGATTGTATTAGTTATACTCTCTATCCGCTCTTACCACGAATCGGTGTTGCCAGTATACTTTCGTCTCTTTTCCCCAATTAAAAATGGTAAATCTCATATTATTCATCATACACCTTAAACAGTTGGGACACATTTTTTTTCTCTGGCAACGCTGATTCTTAAATTGTGCGATACACTTGTTTGAATGCTCAAGTGAGACTAATTAAAGTTGTTTATTTCTCTACAATGCGTGTACAGAAGAGTAAATGAAAAACGCGGCACCCATCATTTGCCTTTCCCTGGTTTAGAGAGAAGAGAAATTACATGGAGTCTCATATGCCAACCCGAGGATTTGGATTATGTGAATGATATTTGTTTACTCTCGCACAAAATCTCCAACATGCAAACGAAATGTTGCAGTTGAGATAAATTTTAAGAAAACCAAAGCCATGAGAATTACAATGTTAGCATAGAGAACGTCATGCTACAAGGCCAACCAATTTAATACGTAGATAACTTCTGTTATCTAGGCAGTAAAGTAAAACCTAATGGCAGCTCAGAAACAAATGCAAGCAACAGGCTCAACAGAGCGAGAGCGGCATTCGGGTGACTGCATTCAGTATGGAGAAACTCGCTAGCTCAGAAAATTCAATGCATGTGTAAAGTCTACTCTGTTGTATGGAAGTGAGACCTGGTTAATATCGAGCACAACCACACACAAATTACAGGTATCTACCAATAAGTGTCTCAGTCGTATCCAGGATATTCTGGCCCAACACCATCAGCAATACCGATCTCTGGAACTTAACCAATGAGGAACCCATACTGAAACACATCAAACGCAAAAAATGAAAGTGGATTGGCCATAATATCAAGAAGATTCCCTATAGTATTACAAGGTTGGCACTAGACTTGAATCCTTAAAGGCTCAAGAAGTCGTGGTCAACCCAAGAACACCTCACGATATTCCTAGAAGGTCCGAAAACAACAGTGGAAGCTTTGTGGAAGTCCAAGAGGGTTAATCCAAGAGGGTTAATGAAGAAAAAATAAAGGTTATATTTACCTAAACCATGTTTTTTCTCTTCGTGCGTGTTCTCGCTGGATTCAGTGATCAAAATTGACGCCCTAGATCCTGTAGATATCAATTTTTGGAAAAATTAGATTTTATTCCGCCACGTTACCTGACGGAAACATAGACTTCCTATGTGGAATTCCGCTATCCAAGTGCAAGCTAAAAATTAGTAATTTCTACTATGAGCTCGCTCAGACAAGATGGGGTTGTGAACCCACATGTACTATAACCAGAATGATATGGCCCCAACTGAGATTTGGCTTGCCCTACAACGAATTCTGTAGAAGTTGTCAAAACGAGAAGGAGGATGAAACCATTTTTCATCTTCTTTGTCACTGTCCGGCATTAGGTGATCTACGCCTACGGTTTCTGGGACACCGTTTCATAAATAGTCTTTCTGAGCTCTCGAATATGAGGCTTGAGGGCATCAACGCCTTTATAAGGAGTAGTAACTGGTTAATAGGACCAGATGTGGGAACCTCTCGAGTGTAACATAATAACCGCTATCTTATTGATATGCAACTATTGTAAATCTCCTTCTCTCTTCCTTCATCTTAACTACTCAATCTTCCACTTCTTTCTTTTCATTTATATCTGCCCCTCTTTCTTTCTAACTTCTAATTTCAGGTAACACAAAGGGATCATTTCTTGGACCCACGTGAGCTGTTCTTCTACTTTCTAACTTCGCGGCTGCCTGGAAACCTAACCTAACCTAGCATTCACAACAAGGCCAAATTATGTCAGAAGTTAATCCCCATAATACTTTAATTCTTTAATATCAAAAATCCTTGACATTGACTTTATATCAGTAAAATCATATTAACCTACACAACATTTTTGTCATTATGCAACTTCAAAATTTATAGTTTTTCCTTTTACTTTATATAATTCTAGATTATTTTAAACAATTTTTTTTTGTTGAACAAACACCAAAACTAGTTTCCATTTTAACCTTCCTGTTTATCATTTAAAATGTTTATTTTTTTTGTTACTTTTAGTTTTTTGTTTGTATATCTTTAACGAAAAACACACACAATTTTTTGTTTAAGTTTCTTGTGTTTTTTTCTATTTTTATTAATACTTTGGCAAAAAAATAAATAAAAAGTGCAACACTAAACAACCCAACCCTGATCTTGTACTACAAGAGCATAAATAAAACTGCAAAATATTACGTTGGTTTTTAGGTGGCACAACAAACTTACTTACTAACTAACTACCTTGTCTGATCACATAATAAATTTATCTAAAAACAAACAATTTAAGAGCAAAAAAAAAAAAAATAAACAAAAAATAAAATTGTTTCCTTTCCAACACAGCATGAATGAATACGCATGGGCAAATTCATTCATGTGCACACACACACGATCACTTGCAACGAACGCACCTGTTGCAACTTGCATGTGTAACAAATCATGTTTAAGTTTTAAGATTAAATAAACAAATCTTAACAAAAAAAAAAAAAAAAAAACGAAACAGTTTAATATACTTGAATTTTTAAAATGCTTTTATTTTTATTTGTTTTGCGATTTTTCTATATTTATATAAAAAAAAAAAAATAAAAAATCATAAAGATTACGTCACTAACTAGTAAAACCACAAACATATTTTTCTTGTAAATGTATGCTGTTAATACAAATTATAATTATTTATAAATTTAAAGAAAACATGTACAAGAAAATAATATAATAATAATACTAATAATAATACATACTTTAAAAAATGTGCAATAAATTGTGTACAATTACTATGTTAAATCATACATGCTTCAATATTTACTTATTCAAACTTACACTTACATATGGGTGTTTCTGTCTGAAATGGTGTTTAATACGCCCAGCAGTTCTAGGAGACTGTCCCGAACTAGTGATTTTAACCATCATTTAGGGTGGGAACTAGTTACTGCAATAGCTACGTGACTAATTATTTTAACACATGCGTGTCCTAATTGACCCTTTTTGACTACAATACGACTGTCTAATAGCTGGTCCAAAGTAGTCCACGCATTGGATTCACATACTGGATAAATAGCGTCAGTTACCTTACCAGCTAACTAACTGGTAACTTGATCAGCTACATAACTAGTTTTTTTAACATGTACGTGTGTTAATTGAGCTAAAAAGACATATCATAGACAGTCCAATAAACGATTGCTTGTAAACAAACCTTCTTCCGACAACTCTCCAATGGATTGCTTCTGGTGGATAAAATAAGTCCTTTCTAAAATAAGTACTTTCTATAGATTACTAAGGGACACTAAAGTGACTATTGACTTCACGTTATGTTACATGGGATATCAGTATACTTAAGCAAAAATAAAAATTAACTGTATGATAATTTTATCAACACTATTTGTATAAAACCAGTTTGAACGAATTACTCACAAAACATTTAAAGTGACCACACTCCAGATTACTTAGAGACACTTAAGTGACAATTGTCTTCACGCTAGATTACCTGGAATGTATAAAGTAACCAATTGTCTTCTCTCTGCACTATTAAGATGATCAAAATATATAAATTGGAGTCAGCCAAGTGATAAGACATTTGTGACGATTACTGTCTATAAGGGATACATTGACTACTTGCTTAACTGCTGGGACTTACTCGTATGTGTTCATAATAGTAGAGAGTTTGGTTTTGGTATTTGTGGGATTTAATGTACCCTACAGGCAGCAGGAAGAGAATACTTATGTGAAGAAATTTGGATACAAGAAAAGATTTATTGGCCCAATTATTTTGCTAAGTGTCTCCTCAAATTAACAAATGCTAAAAAAGTTCGCACATGACTCATTTTGAAACAAATGATCTTCAGCAAAGGTGGTGTTAATGTCATTGTGGCATTTGATCAATGTCGAACGATCAAATCAAAACGTTTATTAACACCAATCAATGCGATCTCTGAAAGGTTGCCTCTAAAATTCGACCTTTAATGTAATGTATGTATATCACAATGATGAATCAACTATCATTGGGAGATATCATTGTTCGTGGTCTATAGAAACGTTATTTGTGTTTGAAATTAATAATTCTACATTATTCTTTCACAATTGGTAGCCATAGAGAACACTTAAAAATATCAGGATTAAAACCAATCTGACTTTGATAAATCAAAGATTTAAAGAAATCTGAGATGGATTAATTAATTATTAATAAATTTATCAATAAAAATACTGATTTCAACTTAAGATTGATTTAAATCCAACATTGGTTTTAAACTAAAACTGATTTTAATATAAGATTTATTTAAATCTAAAATTTAATTTAAAGTAAGATTGATTTAAATACTCATATTAGATTGATTTAAGGCCACGATTGATTTGACTCAAAGATTGATATTATTCTTGATCAGTATTGATAGATTTAAATCTAGGATTGATTTAAACATAAGATTTATTGGAAACCAAGATTTATTTTGACAAAGGATTTCAATGTATGATTTACTTTAATGAAGGATTCACTTGTATCTAAGATCGAGTTAAATCTATGATTCATTTGACTCTAAGGTTGATATATTGGTTGATATATGACTTAAAATATCTGGATTTTTTCAATCTATATGGATTACGCGCCAAAAGAACTGCTCATATTTTGAGGCCAAGAACAAATCAAGCTAATAACGGATACTCTGTTCCAAAGTGGAGCGTATCCCAGAGTGACCGTTCTGCATCGATCAAAACAAATAGTAGTCGAACGGGGCAAGGTCTGGCCTATAAAGAAAAACTTCCCAACCACTTCTTTCTAAATAGTTTTTAACAGGTAGTGCATAATGTGGCCTAGCGTTGTCATGATGTAATATTACGGTTTCATGTCTGGCCGCATATTCTGGGCGTTTTTCGGCAAATGCTCGCTTCAACCGAATCAGTTGCATTCGGTACAGGTTCTCTGTGATGATCTGGTCAGATTTCAGCAGCTCATAATAGATACAGAGAATTACGCAATGGATATTTGTCTTTGGTGTCTATCGGCTGGTTGGCCGGGCTTCACATACGATCTCTTACATACGATCGTAATAGATCCATTTTTCATCTTAAGTAATGATTATGTGCAAAGATTATGTTCTTTTATAGCGTTCAAGCAGCATTTCAAACATACAAAATCGTATTTCAAGATCTCTTAGCTTCAATTCATATGATACCCAATTTCCCTGATTTTAGATTAATCCTGCTGCTTGCAAACGTTTTGAAATTGCTGATTGAGTAGCTCCCAATGATCTGAATGAAGCAAAGCCCCCATTCTTGGTCTTCAAGCATTTTTGGCTGGCCTGGGCGATCATTGTCTTCCATGTCAAATTCACCATATCTGAACGAAACAATCCATCTCTCGCACGTAGAAATCGATGGAACATATTCACCGTAAGCTTTGGTGAGCAATCGGTGTGCTTTAGCGACACTTTTTTCAAATTAAAGAAGTAGGGCAAAACTTCCGGCATATCGTTGGTAGAAAATTCGACATTTTCGAAGCAAAAAAAACTTTGTTGTTGTATAATTGTAATAACAAAGTGAGAATATAAACAAGAACCGCGTTCAAAAGATACGCCATTTATTTTAAATCCCGCATTTTTAAGTCTTACCCCAATAATATAAGATTTTTTATATCCTTCACCATGAATGGCAAGGGTATATATAAGTTTGTCGTTATAAGTAGCGAAGTCGAAATAGCCATGTCCCTCTGTATGTTGAAATCAACTTTCCGTAGCCCCCAAATAACTTACATACATGATTCATACATTAATATATCGGGAATTCTTTCGGCTCGGTTACTAAATTAAAATCGAGAAAATCGGCCTACATATGGCTGAGATATAAGGAAAAAACCGGAACAACCTCGATTTTTGGCCTATTTTTGATCTATATCTCGATTACTAAGTCATAAATATAGACAATACGGATATCTAATGATAGATATTTCAAAGTCCATTGCAACGAAGTATATAAGGCTATAGTAAGCTGGACCTACAATGGGTCAAAATCGGGAACAATATTTTTTTTGACCGAATTTTTTTTTAACAAAAAAAATTTAAATTTAAAAAAAAATTTAAATTAAAAAAAAAAAATATTTTGAAAACAATTTTGAAAAAAAAAAATTTAAATTTTGAAAAAAAAAAAATTATTTTGTTTACCTAAAAATATTAAAATTTTTATTTTAAAGTATAATTTGGTGAAGGGTATATAAGATTCAGCACAGCCGAATATAGCTCTCTTACTTTTTTTAATCTATATTTGATTTGAATCTGAAATAGATTTATATCTAATATTGATTTGAATATATGATAAAAGGAATGTTGAAGTAAATTTAAATCTACCATTGATTTGAATCTGATATTCATTGAAAACTACAACTGATTTAATTTAAAAATCAGGAATAAAATAAATGTTAGATTTCTTTATACCTAAGTATGATCTAAATTGAATTTGCAATTGATTTGAATGCGAAATTGGTTTGAAAACCAAATTAATTTAGAACTAAAATGTATTTGAATCAAAGATTGATTTTTTTAGAACCTACGATAGATCTTAAACTATGGATAAACTAAGAGTAATTTTAATTTCAATTTGGTTTAAATATATTGCTGATTTGAATTTAAAATTGATTTGAATCTCGATTAATTTAAGTCTTGACTTGCAGAAATTGCCTGATGAAGACTTGCGAGAATTGTCAGCAAAGAGGATAATATATTTATGAGATTGTAGTTTTTATATAGCATACATAGCACGGTTACTTCTCTCCATTCTTTAGAAATGTATTCAGAATCCACGCTACACTCCTAAAAATCTTCATCAATCTTAACAAAGTAGTTGGTAAACGCTGGAAAGATTGGTGATGAAATTTTCACTTTATCTAGAAAATATAATGAACTAACGTTCAAATGGTTGTTCTTGGAGTTCTTGGTGTTCCGGGGACTTCTGACAGTAACCTTTTTATATGTGATGCCGGTTTAATAATTTGCTAAAATCCAAAAACAGGTTTCAGTAAATCTCCCTGCTGTGTCGAAAGTTCTTCATTTGGGGTTGGGGGTTTGCGTTGGTTGTGAAATTAAGATTGATACAGGTTCGTTGAGTTGTCAGTATTGGGTCGTACCGGGCGTAGTAGAAATTTCATATTTATGCCTTTTTGTTACCACTGTGTCTTTATTTCAGTATGGAATTTCCAATTCGTTATTGCTGTTCCATTTCTTTTGATTTATCATGTCTGTGTTTCTTTTTTCTTTGTATTGTATTGTACATGATTTGTAATTTTCCACGTTTTTCCATCAATAGTGAATGTGTGAATATTTTGTGTTTTTTCTTTTTTTTTCCTTTTATAACTTTATAATCTTTCAAAATATTTATTTAAACGTATATGTTAACCAAGTTTTGTTTAGGCAATACCAGTCTAATCAAATTAATAAATAAGGATTTATGTATGAGTGATAAAAAACAAAAAAAAAAATAGTAAACAGCCAAAAACTTATATTGATTTTAATGAATTATATTGTCAAAAACACTTAAATTTTAAAAATCTATAAAATTTGTTTAAAATATTTAGTTTGAGTTAAAAACTATAATGAATTGCTTAAGGAAGTTAAACAGATTTAAATTTGTTTATTGAATTTGAAAGTAGGTTTTGTTTTTTCATAACTATTCCATATGTAGAAATACATAAGCAGCCACAATTTGACCCAACAATTCAAAAAGTACCAAATTATTTGTTTAAACAGATTTGTGTTAAAACTTTAAGGAATTGCCGCCATTAAATTGGAAATTGTTTTTTGTTTTTTTTTTTATTACAATTGATGTAATAATATATATATATATTTTTAAAGTGTTGTTAGGTATTTTGGCATAGATTGTAGTCATGGTTGGTTTATTGCTAGATACTTGTACATAGATATTTACCAGTTAGTAACTATGTAAGTACATGCTGCATTGTATTGTATATTCGCCTAATTTTTATTTTGTATTTATTTATTTTGGTGTTAAATCATTGTTTTAGTACAACATGTGAGCTGCTCACATGCACTTACGAACATAAAAATTTTGTACAGCTCATAAAAATTTTCATTTTATTATGATTTAACCAATTACAAAATTTATAAATTAAATATACCAAAATACTTACAAGAAAAAATTCAAAAAGTTTCGTAAGAAAATTTGAAAAAAATTAAATATAGTGTGAATGTAATAGTAAAGTTAGGAAAAAGAAGGGAGAGTTTGAGGACTTCATGCTAAATACGATTAATAAATCCTAAACTTCTTAATATACTTAACTAATAGATTTAAATACAAGTCGAACCACAATCTAAACCAAAGTTTAAATATTTATATGAAAACAGTTAAAATTTCATGGTAATTTTATCTTAAATCTTCAATTCGAACACAGAATGTGAAAATCGTTTAAAATCACTTTAAATGTATTATTTCCGGCCATATAGGAATTATAGTTCCTATTGTGAACAGATCAATGCGAAACAGTTACACCATGCCTTTTGTTTCTCTTGCTCTGACTTCTACATATGCCCACATAGTGATCAAAACTAGTCAGTCTCGCTAGCCATGCCTTTTTGTTGTCTTTTTTTGTACTCTTCACCTTCGCGATAAGGGTATATATAAGTTTATCATTCCGTTTGTAATTTCCACAATATAATTTTCCCTATAAAGTATATATATTCTAGATCCTTATAGAAAGCGGAGTCGATTAAACAATGTCCGTCTGTCTGTCTGTTGAAATCAATTTTCTGAAGACCCCAGATATCTTCGGGATCCAAATCTTCAATAATTCTGTCAGACATGCTTTCGAGAAGTTTCCTATTTAAAATCAGCAAAATCCGTCCATAAATAACGGAGACATGAGCAAAAATCCGACACAACCTCTGAAAATTTCATTAAAAAAAGACCATTTATTGCATTCTTTGACAAAAAAACAACAAAACGTATGTTTGGATGTGTGTTGGTTTCATTGCTTTGCGTATTTTGTTTTTGGTGTTTGCAACGATGTATATAAGACTATAGTAAGTTGGACATACAATGGTTCAAAATCGGAAAAAATATTTTTTAACCCGAATTTTTTTTCACCAAAAAAAAAAAAAATTTCACTAATTAATTTAAAAAAAAAGACTTCAAAAGTTTCCAGCCGATAAAAGTCAAAGTGAGCGTATTTTAACACACACATTTGACCTCGACTGAGAACCAAGCCCAACGACCAGTACATCACGAATACTACTATCTCAATACATTTCCTGAGCACAAACGCCAGTTTCTATATGCAACTTTCAATGGCTCTGTTGAGTCAGCAACAGCACTTAGTGAGGTACATTTGGTGGTCCGAAATTTGACACTAACCAAAATATCAGTCCTTTAACCAACGATCTTCTACCCGCTTTGATCCTACAGGACCGAATTCCTGGGGCCATAGGATTCTCATGGAACTAGATAAGACTTTAGTCAGCTGCGAATTCAATAAATTAAATTCTTAGCAGGAATGAGGTCCGTGCACCTCGTAGCCCCAGTTTCGCTCCATATTTCCCCTTCAGGCATAACATCAAATTGTGGAGCTCACCAAGATGCTTATCCATGTCCCAAGGGGGGACGTTTCCACGACAATTGTATCTTCTTTTTTAACTTCTGATCAGCGATAGCCGTTTCTATCAGATGTTGTTTCCCCCGGGAAGAACTTTCGACAACAGCCGTCCTGTTACAACTACATCAACAAAGATTACCCAAAAAGTGGTTTTCGATGTTGGCTCAAATTTGTGTAAAATTTTGATAACAGCGACCCTATTTCTCATAGACATTTAAGTTTTTATCATTATGTTAAGAAACGAAGTAGATACATTTAAAAACCACATATGGAGTTTTGGAGATTTTCTGGGTCTATTTTGGAGATGTGAATGAATCAAAAGAATTTCAGTAATAAAGTAACATCACAATACGGCTTCAGATTGAGGCAATCGCCTAGGCGATCAAATTATTAAACATAACTATAACAAAGATCGTTAAATCTAGGAGTGTATTCAAGTATAAACAAGTAAGGGTGCTCTATTCGGCTATATCGAATCTTATATATCCTTCACATTTGTTGTGGATACATTAATTGCCCACTTTCAGCGTATAGCATCCTAAATATATCAAGAAAACTTTTAAAAATTTTACATTTAATTGCTGACGAACAGATTATATTGTAGAAGTTAGAAACAAAACGACGATCTTATATATACCCTTCCCATGAAGGTGAAGAGTATAAAAACAACAACGCCAAACAAAACGAAACACCAAAAAAAAAATACAAAAATAAAATACGCATAGCAATGAATCCAACACACATCCAAACATACGTTTTGTTGCTTTTTTGTCAAAGCATGAAATAAATTCACTTTTTCTGATGAAATTTTCTCGGATTTTTGCTCATATCTCCGCTATTAATGGACGGATTTTGCTGTTTTTAAATAGGAAACTTCTCGAAAGAAAGTCTGACAGAATTATTGAAGATTTGAATCCCGAATATATCTGGTGCCTTCAGAAAATTGATTTCAACAGAGAGACGGACATGGCTTAATCGACTCCGCTATCTATAAGAATCCAGAATATATGTACTTTATAGGATCGGAAAATTATATTGTGGAAATTACAAATGGAATGAGAAACTTATATGTACCCTTTCTGCGTTCTGTGAAAGATAGGGTTGGTCCTTGTACCGTCATCACTTATAAGAACACTAGCTTGACCCGGTGCGCTTCGCTACCCCTGTCGATGTAAAAATAGGTTCAGCCGTTTAGTAATTATTGTTTAATTAATTATTAATTTTACCCGTTTTTCTCCCTTTTTTATCCCTTTCTGGTCCAAGTATTGATAAAAATTATAGCCTATTGACGCTTCCAAGTAAGGATCTATCAACGTTCCAAATTTCAATAAAATCGGTTCAGCCGTTTAGGCGTGATGCTCAAACAAACAAATAAACAAACAAACTTACAAAGACATTTATATATTTATATAGATTAAGCCATTTAAGAGCCTAGATCTCAAGGAATAAGCATTTTGTGACCAGACATATCAAATACTGAGAGCGAATGATTGTTGGAAAGACAACTTCATTCTATGGGGAAATCCAAAGGGAAATTGAATGGAGAGAATATTGTAATTGAATAGCTCAGCTCACAGTAGAGATCGCATTTAAATATATCGTATTCAAGTTTACGAAAATTCAATTTATAGGGCATTCGAAATGCAGGAGACACACACTTCTTTTGGTCACTATAAGGAAGACATATTCATAAAATCTGAATTATAGATTCTCAGAGATTTAAGTTAGAAATACTTTTCTGGCTGAAATACTTGAAATGGATATGAAACGACTATGTCACTCCTGTTTGCAACCTGATCTAGTTAACCTATTTAATATATACGTAGGTAATAATTTAGCATTTGAAATGGTAAAGGTATTGTTACGAATTTGTACTTGAATTAAATATAACTGTTTTAATGGCTGGTTAAAAGTTGCATAATACCTCTCCACACTAGTGTATCTCAAACTTTAACAAATCTCTGGGTATTATTAACATTGCTATAGAACATACAGCATTGAATAAAAGCTTTGAGTTGAGCATTGTTTGTAAGTATGGCAACACCTAATGATTAATGACTAACATCGAGATCACTAGAATTCGAATATTCTAGTTTCAAGATCATTGTAGAAATATAGCTTTCTAGATGGTAATACATCGTATATAAATTGGACGTGAGAACACCACAAGAGCAAGTCTAATGTGAAGCATCGTGAAGTAAATACATCAACCAGAGTATACTTGTATATTATAAAGTGTGTGTGTATTTCTGCGAATTTATAAACCTGTATAAAAACACTGAGTGACTATTTGAACTGTTGTTGTTGTACATTTTAAATAAATAAAAGAGTTGTTACGATTTTAAACCGGCTTTTATTTGCAATCAAAAGTATCCGTTTTATTTAAAGGAAATAAGCCAACGTTTTAAACAGGTTAAAAAGTAACAGTATTTTAAGGGTTGAGAGGTCCTACTTACTAAGTTAAATATGGAAAAAATGTGTAATTCGTTTCGAAAGAGCACCTTTTCAAATCAGATCGTATAGAAATAAATTTTAACCAATATTATTACCATAATTGTCTCTAAATATGAGTATTCTTAGAAGTTATAATGTTATGCACCTTAATAATTCCTTTAACAACTAAAAAAGTTTAGTTGAGATGATAGAAATTCAAATATTTCAATCGATTGTCAACAAATTTGCTCATGATAATGAATATATTGTCTATTTCCAGAAATAGTACTCTAACTTTAAGAAAGGTTTTAAAAATACTCGTATTCCCGGATTGTTTAAAAAATATTATCAATAATTCGTGAGAAATACATTATATTTCCATCCATAGAATCATTTGTGCAGATGTAAACACCACCCAAGTTTCCTATACGCAAAAAAAAAATATAGTTGTGCATGGTGACTGTAACCATTTCAACATTTGTGCATGTATACTGTAACCATTTCAACATTTTTAACAATATTATAGTCACAGTAACTATATATATGATTGTGGTAACAATAATATGGTAAATTTACGATTCACATGATTGTATCATCTGCCTGGTTACAGTAAACATGTATATGTTTGTGACAACCATTTATAAAAATGTTGAAATGTTTACAGTAAACATGCACAACTATATTTTTGTTCTGCGTGTTGATTAGGGTGGCCTTTAAATAATTACTTTTGCAATTTAATTTTAAAGAATCGAAATGATAGAAATTCCAAATATTGAAAAAATTTGACCTTTGACCTTCACGATTTAAGGTTTAACGTTTTCCAATTTTAGTAAAACTTTAAGAGTATATTTAAAATTATCTGGACTATAACATTCGAATAGGTTTTACTTAAAATTCATAACAGTAAGGAAATAGAGCTTATTCGCAAAAAATGGCCAAATATTTGTTTTTCCCGAAAATTTCAAAATTTAAATCGCTGGTACGAAAAATCTATAAGAGATATTTTGATAATTTTTCATATTTTTATTGCCTATTGTATTCTCAATAAATACCAATATGATGATAAAAAAAATTCTGAAACTTGTTAAACAAAACTTTTAAAAATTTTAAAATGGAGTTTTGAAACTGCCGTCCAAATTTTTTAATTTTTTTGGTCATACCTGCGAATAGGTTAACGGTATCCTACGAAGACAAAAACTCATATACAAGTAAATATGGATATATTTTAAGTAAAAATGAGCTTTTATTTTAATATTTATTAGAATATGTTAATTTTGTTCCTACATTTCATGTTCTAGTGGACTGGGGAATTTTTAATAACTTTAACATTTTTAAACCAATTTCTGTTTTCTACGTCTCATTAGAACGAGAATTACGTACACATTTCGATTCTTTAAAATGAAATTGCAAAAGTAATTGTTTAATGGCAAACTTTTTATAAAAACTGAAAAAATTCATTTTTCCCCCTTGTAAAAGCATCTTAAAACTTCAGAGGGCTTGTGCCACGTCTTAACACCAAACCGATTTACCTAAAATTGTTTCAGGATGATGTTACAGGCAAATATCCAATCTTCGTTTATTAAGGGCCACCCTAGTGTAGATACATATGACGTTTTGTCAAAGACTGCCTACATATCATAGGGTCAAGTAATTAGCACATCTTCGTATTCGATTAGTGATCATCGTTGTCACATGCTGAATGGATCGATAAATTTCCCCAATGTAACGATCCAGTAGTTTCTCTATTATTTTCAAGAAAAATGTACATAGACTAGTTGATCTGTATAACTTTGGCAGTTATTCAGATATGCCACAGATCTTTGGTATAAATACTACATCATCCTCAAGCCTCTGATACATGACAAACCAGGAGACTAGATTTGGAAACTCTTGACAGTTGATCCTAAATCAAAGATCCAGCCCACAAAGAATTCATACAAGTTAAAAATAATACCATACACTGAGTAAATGAGGAAAAATACTTTTCTTTTAAAATTTTTGTAATATATTTGCTATATGCCAAATTTCATCGAAATATCTTAAAAATTGTTCAAATATCATAGTTTGTTCAAAGTCTCTCCAGCCAGACGGATGGAGGGACTTCGTTTAATCGACGTAGAAAGTGATTCTTAGTCAATCGGTATACTTTAAGGTGGACGATGAGTGTTACCCTCCCCACTATGGTATTGTAGGGTATAAAAACGTTCTACCTTTTGCTTACAATGATAGCTTTGACCTATAGAGTTTCAAAAGTTTGTTAAATTTTCTCTTAAACACCCATTATAAACAAATATAAATTATAGTTTAATTAAACTTTTAAACACGACACTAGACATTGCCACACAACTACTGTCACTTTAGCCTATTACATCAATTTAATTAACAAATATTTATTCGCACAAATCCAACAATAATCAATCTTTTAATAAAAAAAAACAGACATACATTTTTGCCATGTTCCTAAACCAATTAAAAAATCTTTTTTCCAAACATCCTCCTCTAAACATAATTTTATAATATCCTGCCATGAATGAGGAAATTTCTTCATAAAACACTCTACTACTACTGACTGACTGAGTTAAATTATTGTTCAATAAACTAGCGGGTAATAAAACAAGTTTCTTTTTTTTTGTATTTTCTTTTAGCCGCAAATGACTTTTTTTTTGTCTCGAAACCACAGCAACAGGCTGGTCTCCAGTAAGTCAATCGGTCAATAGTTTTTTTTTTATACATTTTTGCTTTGCCATAGACATGAAGCCATAAATACGGAATTATTGATTAAACGACTTGTGTTTTTTTTTTTTTTCTTTGAAAATATATGTTAGATACTTAAAGCTTTTGGTTAAAAATCATGTTTTTTTTTTTTAAATAAATTTTTTGAAAAAAAAAATCTTGAAATTCACCTTTAGTAACAACTTCCTTATTGAGCATGATTTTAAAAGACAGCAGATGTGGAAAAAGATTAATTGTTTTCAAGAAAAGAAATTTCAGTTTTCTTGAGATTTGCAGTAAATGGCGGGAAATTATACATAGAAAAAAATAAATAAACATTTATTAATGTTAAATGAAAAATTCATAAAATTAAAATTCAAATTAAGAGACAGGGAGAGTCTCTATGGCCGAAATCAAATGAACATAATGTCAGCAACTAAAGACACTCGAATAATTTAATAAAATTTTCTTATTAAAGATAGTTAGAGTTTTAAAAGCCTCATTATATTATTTATGGCCACATTTATTGCATTCCATTTGTACAATTTTTAATCGATTATTGTGTGTGTTTTTAACATTACATAAAGAAATATTTCAAGAAAGTTTGTTATACTTCCCTGTTAAGACTGGTTAAATGGGAAATTGAGATCTTAAATGACTTTTACATCTACTTTCGTTTAAAAAAATCTATTGTTCACAAATTTAATCAATGTTTAAATGAACATGTCCCCCAGATAGTTGAAAAATCTTATTATTATAAATAGTACCACTAACAAACGGTCAATGTTTGCCCACTACAAGGGCAACCCCAGGGCACATTAGGGTGGAATTGATTTTGCACTTTTTCGATTCTCGATCCTCTCAAAGTTTTAAATCGTTCTCTGTCATTTAAAAACCAAATGCTGAAAATTTTTGCAAAATAAAAGAGCTAAAACATTTGATTTGAAGTTGATTTGAAGAAATTTCCAAAAAATTCAAAAAATAAAATTTAAAAAAAAAAATCTTATTAAAAATAGATTTTAGATTTCATTTATTCATAGATGTTTAAATATAAATTATTAAAAAATAATCTGTTATCCAGAAGCCATTATAACTTGATAACAAAAAAAAAAAAAATCGTAAAATTTAATGCTTAACCCAAATCTCAAACTTTTCTAATAAATAATTTCAGATTGTCACCTTGGGTAGCTAAATTACATATTCGAAATTTTAAATTTTTAGTACACTTTTATATCTGGGATTAATAGATGGTGTATCTTTTGAATGCGGTTTTTATTTTCAATGAATTATATGTCATTATAATGTAAACAACAAAGTTTCGAAAATGTCGAATTTTGTGCCAACAAAGCGTCATATGCGGGAAGTTTTGCTATACTTCTTTAATTTGAAAAAACTGCCGCTGAAGCACACCGATTGCTCACCTAAGATATGGTTTGTAAGGTTCAGAACTGGTGATTTTGACCAGTGTTTAAAAAGCTACGATAACTAAAACATTTTTAACTATTACTAAAACTAATGCTTCAAAAAATGTTCAGTAGCGGTAGCAGTAGCATTTCCTATTTTTGTTTTCTTGTTTTTTCTAAAACTACTGCTACCTTCAAAAAATAAAACTCTAAACAGAGCAGTAGTATTAAAACATGAATTGTAAATAAAGTAGTAGCATTAAAAAAACAAAACATTGCTACTGCTCTACATCGAATTTTGATTTATATTATTTAGAAGTAGCAGTAAGATATCAATAACGTAGCAGTTGACGTAGTAGAAGAAGTAGCAGTTGAGATAGCAACAGAAGAAGTCAAAAAAGAAAATCTTCAGCCATAATACCAAAAATACAAGAAATAAACATTGAGTATTGTTGTTGTTTTCAGAGTGTTTGATAGAATTATTCGTTTTTATTCATCTCAGATGTTCGTGTTGCTAACAGAATGATCGTGTTTTTTGTATGTACAAGTTACCATCTACATAAACAAGTTATTTCACATTCCCAACAACAACAAACAATATACTGCTACTTAACTGCTATATCAACTATTTCGTCAACTGCTACCTCCACTGCTACTTCTTTTACTACTAAATTTTCAAAGTAGCAGAAGTGACTGAAAACAAATGACTCTGCTACTTTAAAACTTCTTCTTTTTTAAGGTAGCAATACAAAAAAAAAAATACTCTGCTACTTTTAAATTTGTCTTTTATTGCTACTACTACAACTACTGCTACTAAAATGTGAAGCAAGCAGTAGTAGTAGTAATTGATTGACACCGTGTGTTTATTAATTTTTTAACTACTTAGACTACTTGTGTTTTTTTGTTGCTACTGCTACTTGTAGTCTAGTTTATTGGGAGCTAATCAAGCAGAAATTTTATAACGTTTTCAAGCAGCAAGATTCATCCAAAAACAGGGAAATTGGGTACCATATGAATTGTAGCTAAGAGACCAAGAAAGTCGATTTTGCATATCAGAAATGATGCTGGAACCCTATAAAAGAAAATTCTTTTTGCGATGAGAAATGGATCCATTAAGATAACCTGAAGTGTACGAGATAGTAAGTATGTGATTCGTATGAACCAGCCGAATCGACACCAAAGCCAAATATCAATGGCGCTAAGATAATGCTCTGTATTTGGTGGGAGCAAAAAGTTCCTATATATTATGAGCTGCTGAAATCTGGCCAGATCATCACCGAACACAAAAGATTTGTTTGACCATTGAACGAAAAACGCCCAGAATGCACCTTAATTGCGCAATTAGGAACATTTGCACAACTAAGGCATTAATTGAGGTATATTTATTATACAAGAACTCAATTAATAAATTGCGCAATTAATACTTAATTGAGTCAATAATTGAGTTAAATTCGAAATACAACCCGCAGTTATATATTTACTGAGAATTATGTTCAGTGAGAAGATAAAATTATGTACAATGGCAAGGTAAATGTCATCAAAATAAATAAACAAATGAAAAAGTAAAAAAAAAATGGGCGGCGAAGTTGTCGCTAAGTTTATTTAAATGTTAAAAAAATTGTATAATTAATAAATACTTAAATAAAATGTATTATATAGAAACTGGCGTGGAGTGAGTCTAGTGAAGCACCCTCCTTAACTTGTGGCCAGGTCAAATGCTAATTGAGTAACCTAAATTGAGTATGTGTGAACACTTAATTTAATTGCTCAATTAAAACTTAATTGGTAATTAAGAACGCATGTCTGAACATAAGATTATAGTCCAGACCTTGCCCCGTCTGACAACTATTTGCAGAAAGCAATATCTGGGATTCACTTCACTTCTGAACAGAGTATCCGCTATTGGCTTGATTTGTTCTTGGCCTCAAAAGATGAGCAGTTCTTTTGGCTCGGAATCCATATTTTGCAAGAAAAAAAAAGAGAAAACAAAGGCCAATACTTTGAATAAATTTACATTGTACTAATGTTTCAAAATAAAAGCTAAAATTTTTAAAAATATCCCGCATTTTTACGTTATATACACAATAAAATAAATGAATTTTGTTTTTTAATATAAATGTATGTACTCTTATGAACCATCATTGTAAAATTATGTGATTACGACCAAATTAAATTCCAAAACTTTTATGTGGATTTTTGCAAAAACTTACTTTTTAATGCATGAACATTTTTTATGATTTTAGTTAGTTGTGCCATAAAAGTTTAAATTCTGCAAAGGATTTTTGTAAATAGTTCTAAGTATTGACAAAACTTGTTATACCCTTCACCTTTGTGAGAAGGGTATATATAAGATTGTCATTCCGTTTGTAATTTCCACAATCTAATTTTCCGACCCTATAAAGTATATATATTCTGGATCCTTATAGATAGCGGAGTCGATTTAGCCATGTCCGTCCGTCTGTCTGTCTGTTGAAATCAATTTTCTGAAGACCCCAGATATCTTTGGGATCCAAATCTTCAATAATTCTGTCAGACATGCTTTCAAGAAGTTTCCTATTTAAAATCAGCAAAATTCGTCCATAAATATAGGAGACATGAGCAAAAATCCGAGACAACCTCTATTTGTGGCTTATTTTTGATCTATATCTCGATTACTAAGTCATAAATATAGACAATATGGATATCTAATGATGTATGTTTAAAAGTTCATTGCAATGGCTCAAAATCGGGAAAAATATTTTTTAACCCGAATTTTTTTTTTCACAAAAAACATTTTTTGTCATCATTTTTTTCACTAATAAATTATGAAAAATAAATTTTTAAATTAAAAAAAAGAATTTTAAAAAATTAGAAAAAACTTTTAAAAAAAATTTAAAATTTTTTTTTTTTTTATTTTAAGGTATAATTTGGTGAAGGGTATATAAGATTCGGCACAGCCGAATATAGCTCTCTTACTTGTTTAAGTATTTATTTTGTTTTTTTAATGTGAAAGTGTAATTAATATGCGAATTTGCTTTAAAACTAGGATTTTTGATTGGTAGTCTACATTTTTAATTCAAAAAACATAAACACCTACGATTAAAGCTAAAATTGAACCATATACAGACAAACGATTGAAGCTTATACTGGACTACATAAAGGACTATGGTCGAAGCTAAAATTTAACTACAAAAAGACCTACGGTTGAAACTAAAATTAAACAACATAAAGGCCTATGATTGAAGCTAAAATTGAACTTGATAAAGACCTATGATTGATGCTAAAATATAAGTTAATAAAGGCCAGCTATTTAAGCTAAAACTGAACAACATAAAGGATTATAATTGAATCTAAAATTGAACTAGCTAAAGACTTAGTAAAATTGCTAAAATTGAACAACATAAAGACCTACGATTGAAGCTTAAATTGAGCAGCATAGAAACCTACGATTGCTGCTAAATATGGACCTATGATCGATGCCAAAATTTAACTAACTAAAGACCTGCGATTGATACCAAAGATGGACTACATAAAGACCTACGATTGCAGGTAAAACTGAACAACATAAAGGACTACGATTGAAGCTAAAATTTAATTAACTAAAGACTTACAATTGATGCTAAACCTTAAAATTTAACTACATACATAACTACAATTGAAGCCTATATTGAACTACATACAGACCTATGATTGCAACTAAAATTGAACAACATAAAGACCTACGATTGCAGCTAAAATTGAACTAACTAAAGACTTACGATAGAAGATATCATTGAACTACGTAAAGGCCTACGATGGATGCTAAAATTTAACTATATATAAAACTACTATTTAAGCCTATTTTGAACTACATACAGACCTAGGATTGAAGCTAAAATTGAACTACATAAAGACATATGATTGCAACTAAAATTGAACTAACTAAAGACTTACGATTGAAGCCAACATTGAACTACATAAATACCTACGATTCAAGCCAAAATTTAACTTCATAAAAGCCTACGTTTGATGCCCAAGATGGAATACATAAATACCAACGATTGATGCTAAAATTGAACTAACTAAAGACTTACGATTGAAGCTAAAATTGAACTACATAACGACCTACAATTGAAGTTAAAATTTGACTACATAAAGACCTACGACTGAAGCTAAAATTTAAGAACATATAAAACTACAATTGATGCACACGATTGAAGTTAAAACTGGACTACATAAAGGCCTACGACTGAAGCTATAACTGAACTACATAAAGGCATACGATTGATGCCAAAGATGGACTACATACACGCAAAAAAAATATAGTTGTGCATGTTTACTGTAACCATTTCAACATTTTTAACAATATTATAGTCACAGTAACTATATATGATTGTGTTAACAATAATATGGTTAATTTACGATTCACATGATTATATCAACCATATATATGGTTACAGTTAACATGTATATGTTTGTGACAACCATTTATATGATGAATAATTCTGTCATAATATGTTGTTCTCAGATTAAGATATCCATAAGCCGAGAGCAACATAATATGATAAATTCTTCAATGGTTGTCACAAACATATACATGTTAACTGTAACCATATATATGGTTGATATAATCATGTGAATCGTAGATTAACCATATTATTGTTACCACAATCATATATAGTTACTGTGACTATAATATTGTTAAACATGTTGAAATGGTTACAGTAAACATGCACAAATGTTGAAATGGTTACAGTAAACATGCACAAATGTTGAAATGGTTACAGTTTTCCGCGTGTAAAGACCTACGATTGATGCTAAAATTTAACTAACTAAAAACTTACGATAGAAGCTAAAATGAAACTACATAACACCTACTGAAGCTAAAATGGAGCATTGAAATGGAGATTGTCTGTAAGTAGTTATAAGGAAGTCTATAAATTTCTTCAAGCTTTAAAATTCCCTATTAAATGTAATTAAAATTTATTCTATTAAATACCATGAATAAATATTACCACTCAAATAGTAGTCCCACTTAACATAATAATTAAAGTTATGTTAATTTAATACTAATTTATTTAAAAATCCACAACATAAGACACCATTATTAAATTAACTTAAAACACAAATTTGATTACAAAAACTCTATGTTTCTTAACTCCTTTGTTTTAAGCTAGACAAACTTAACAAAATTGCTTAATACTGATTTTTCACAGTTTTTCACAGTTTTCCATTATTTATTTGGCAAATCATTCATCTATAAACATCTCCTCTCGAAACAGCACACAAAAATTCCCACCATATTTTAGCAAAATTAAAGTGACATTTTTCCATATGAAAAAACCTAACAGAAGACAACAAAAAAAAAAACAAAAAAAAACACCAAATACGGTACATTATTATTGACCAAACTAAACAAAAATTACATAATTTTTATGTTAAATTTTAGTAAGAAAAAAAAAAAAAAAAACAAAGAAAACCAATGTATAAAACTATAAAACTAAAACAAAACCATTTTAAACAAACACCAGAAAAGTTTAAACAAAAACCCAGAATCCAAAATCTAAATCTAAAAACACAAGGTTGTCGTCATTTTAATGGAGACTGCAGCTGCAGTTTAGGTCTTTTATGTTTTAAATGCTTGATTTTCTATGTGTGACCATTGTTTCTGCCTCATTTACTTAAAGCGACCACAAACTAAGCTGAGACCAGCGGTTTTTATAAATGACATTTTATTTTCTTAATACAAATTTAAAT
Source organism: Calliphora vomitoria (assembly GCA_942486065.2). Classification (NCBI taxonomy): domain Eukaryota; kingdom Metazoa; phylum Arthropoda; class Insecta; order Diptera; family Calliphoridae; genus Calliphora; species Calliphora vomitoria. Next base: position 15,366,068 of record OW818030.2, on the reverse strand, counting down.
AAAAAATACAATAAATGCTTCATTGAATCTTATGATTGGTTTTAAAGAAGGTTTTTTTTTTTTTTGGTTTTAATTCAAATTAAATATTAGTAAGTGAATTGGGAAAACTAAAGAGCAAAGACTTTTGTAAAACACCCTACAAAAATATAGCAGTTCTATTTTCTTGTTTTAAAAAAATCATGAAAAATCGAAAACGGCAGAAATTTTTCAAATTTATTAATTTATCGCAAAACCACATGCAATAGGAACAATATGAGATATCGATCATAAAAATCGATAGATTTTTTTCGAATTTATTCACAATTAAGTGAATTCGCTCATTTTCACAAAATTTTAGTTTTTTGTTTGATATACATAAAATTGAGTAGTTAACGATCTTCTTACGATTGATTGAATTTTGAAAACATTTTCCTCATGCTATGTACAAATTTTCATATATATATTGAGTTTCAATAGGCTCAATAGTTTCGGAGTTATATAAAAAATTTAAGCAAAAAATATATTTTTTTACCTGAAAATCTAAATTTTTTTTAATATAAAAAACTCGTGAAAAATCGAAAATGGCAAAAATTATTCAAGTTTATTACTTTATCGGAAACGCACATATAATAACAACAAAATGAGATATTGATAATAAAAATCAATTCATTATTTTCGAACTTATTCACAATTAAGTGAATTCGCTCATTTTCACATAATATTGGGTTTTTGTTTGAAATACTTAAAATTGAGTAGTTAACGTTCTTCTTACGATTAATTAAATTTTGAAAACGTTTTCCCCATGCTATGTACAAATTTTCATGTATATATTTCATTTCAATTGGCTTAGAAGTTTCGGAGTTATAATAAAAAATTTAAGCAACAATTTTTTTTTTACATTAAAATAAGAAATTTTTTGTTTAAAAAAACTCATGAAAAATCGAAAATAGCAGAAATTGTTTAAGTGTATGGCTTTATCGCAAAGCCACATAGAATAGCAACAAAATGAGATATCGATCATAAAAGTTAAAGGATTCTTTTTTAATTTATTCACAATTAAGTGAATTCGCTCATTTTCACAAAATTTTAGTTTTTTGTTGGATAAACATAAAATTGAGTAGTTAGTGTTCTTCTTTCGATTGATTGAATTTTGAAAAAATTTTTGCCATCCTATGTATAAATTTTCATCTATATATTGCGTTTCAATCAGCTCAATAGTTTAGAAGTTATAATAACAAATGTAAGCAAAATATATATTTTTTATGTGAAAATAGCAAATTTTCTTGTTTTAAAAAAATCATGAAAAATCGAAAAAGGCAGAAATTTTTCAAATTTATTAATTTATCGCAAAACCACATGCAATAGGAACAAAATGAGATATAGATCATAAAAATCGACTAATTTTTTTCGAATTTATTTACAATTAAGTGAATTCGCTCATTTTCACAAAATGTTGGATTTATGTTTATTATACATAAAATTGAGTAGTTAGCGTTCTTCTTACGATTGATTGAATTCTGAAAAAATCTTCCCCATGCTATGTAAAAATCTTGACATATATATTACATTTCAATCGGCTCAAGAGTTTCGGAGTTATAATAACAAATTTACGCAAAAAAATATATTTTTTACGTGAAATAACAAATTTTCTGTTTTAAAAAAATCATGAAAAATGGAAAACGGCAGAAATTGTTCAGATTTATTGCTGTATCGCAAAGCCACATATAATAGCAACAAAATGAGATATCGATCATAAAAATCGATGGATTCATTTCGAGTTTATTGACAATTAAGTGAATTCGCTCATTTTCACAAAATTTATGGTTTTTGTTCGATATACATAAAATTGAGTAGTTAGTATTCTTCTTTCGATTGATTGAATTCTGAAAACATTTTGCCCATGCTATGTACAAATTTTCATATATATATATTGTGTTTCAATTGGCTCACTAGTTTCGGAGTTATAATAAAAAATTTAAGCAAAAAATTAATTTTTTACGTAAAAATAGGATTTTTTTTTTTGTTTTAAAAAATCATGAAAAATCGAAAATGGCAGAAATTGTTAAGGTTTATTATTTTATTATAAAGCCACATATAAAAGCAACAAAATGAGATATCGATCATAAAAATCTAAGGATTCTTTTCAAATTTATTCACTATTAAGTAAATTGGCTCATTTTCACAAAATTTTATATAATTTTTACAAAACTAGAAGAAGTGTTGTTTAAATATTGGTTAGTTCTTTTATTTAGGGTATACAATATTCGTTATCATGGCAGTTAATAGTTTTAATTAAAAAATCAATCTTAACATCACCATATTACGCATTATGTCTTTGATGACGAGTAGCACAATTAATTATTTGTTTATACAAAATGCATTCAAATTGATATTAGGTGCTGAATATTTATTAAGATTTTGTTAAGATGGCTGTTATAAAAACTAAAAAATATAAAATATTTAAATGATTTTTTATGATCTTATTCATTTAAAAAAAAAAAAAAAAAAACATATTAATAAACAACACCTTTCAATTTATTTATGAATTATGACCTAATTTGGTTACACATTAGTTAAGATTATTTTTATTTTTTTTAGTTTGATTTTTTCTTATTTTTCCACCAAAAGAAACTATTTTTTTTTTTTGAATTAAGGCGTAATTAACATGCAAGGTCAAGGCTTAATGTTACTTAATGTTGTTGGTTTTTTTCTTGTTTTTTTTTTTTTAATTTTAATTTAAAAGTATTTAAAATTTAAGTAGCAGTTTTCTTAAAATGTTTATTATTATATTTATTTATAAACAATATAAAGTTGTTTGTATTTGAAATCTCAGCCTGACTGCCTGCCCTACATGACGTTAATTTTTAGTTTTTACTTTGTAAAGATTAACAGCCACTCGTATGAGTATTTTTCTTAATGTTTTTCAGCTGTTTTAATGATTATTTATGGTTAAATGAAATTAACAAATCAAAGAAAATCTTTAAAAGTGCGTTTACTAGCTAATTAAGTGTTTAAAGGTCTTAAAACTTTTACAACTTAATGAGTCATTTCGGTTTGTGATTTAATGAATGTTGTTATCATAAAAATTAATTAAGAAATTTATGAAACAAAAAAGAAAAATACATTGTAATTGCAATCAATTTAACAAAGTTTACAAAAAACAGCGTAATCTTTCATGTATTGAGATTGGTTTTTTAATTTATAGGCGGCATAAATGCATTTGATAAATTTAATTTGGAGCTGTAAAAGGTCACATTACATGCTAGATTTGAAGATATTAATATGTTTTAAATTACACAGGTCTAACTAATATTAATGGTTTTATATTAGGTGTGCATTGGTAACACCAATGTTTTTAAAATTTGTTCCTGTTGATTTTAAGTTCATTTGTGTGTGTAAATCACGCTGATTTTCAAAATACTTATGAAAACTTGATGAAATTTATATGGAATATTTACTAATTGTCCTAAGTAGTTTACTATTGAATTTCACAAAAATCCCTTCAGTTCAATGAAAGTTATGAACCAAAATGGGAGACCACCAAGGGAAAATTTAATGTTTTACACATTTCTTAACAAGATTAATAGTATTTGCATCTATTTTACATAAAAATAATGTTGCATCTAACAATAATAATATTTGTAGATGCAATATTGTAAAATATTGTGTAAAACATTAATTTATCCCGAGGTAGTCTGCCATTTTGGTGCATAACTTTTTTTATAATAAATCAATTTGGCTGAATTTCAATACCAATTAAATTAGATCAATTGTAAATATACTACATAAATTTCATTAATTTTGTATAGGTATTTTACACTACAGCTTGATTTACACACACAAGATCTAGCATATTTATCCCAGCAGTTCTAGGAGACTGTCCAGAACTAGTGGTTTTACTTATCATTTAGGGTGACAACTAGTTAAATATTTAGCTACAAAACTTGCTATTTTGTGACCCCTTTAAATTACAATGAGACTGTCAGATAGCTGATTACTTTATATCAACTCATTAGATTCACATACCTCACGCTATGTTACAAGGAATGTCAGTAATACAGGGTTTTCCAATAAGAGGTGTCATTTTGGTATTCAAAGAAAAATTAAATTTTTTGAGATAAATGATCTGAAGTTTATTTCATAATAAAGAGGAAGGTATGCCGTTAATAATGAAAAACAACATCAGCCAAATGGCCACCACGACCACGCTTACAGGGCCATATCCTTTTCATGAAATTTTCCATAACCAAATCGCAAAGTGGCTGCCCTATGTCCTCGATAGCCTCACGAATTCTATCTTTGAGTTCTTGAATCAACGCTGGGCTGTTGGCGTAGACCTTATCTTTCACGTGGCGCCAAAGGATCAAGTCACAAGGTGATAAATCACAAGAAATCGGTGGCCAATTGTGATCACCTCTTCGAGAGATAACACGGTCCGGAAACTTTTCCCGTAAAAGAGCAATGGTTTCGTTGCTTGTGTGGTAGGTAGCGCCGTCTTGTTGAAAGTAAGCATTGTCCAGATCAATATCATCCAACTCCGACCATAAGAAATCATTAACCATCTCTCGATAGCACAATCCATTCACCGTAACTGTTGATCCTGTTTTCTTCAACACTTTGGGCTACAGCAGCAATATTCTCAGTTGTTCTTAAGCGACGTGCACGGGTTTTATTCTTCAATCACAAACTTATCCCAACAGCTCGAATTTTTCCAACAATTGCTGTCCGACAAGGTGCTTCACGACGCTGAAAATGCTTTAGTTTTGCGAACTGTGACTGCAAGATTTTCACCATTTTTGTAGTGAATTTTAATAACTTTATTGCGTTGTTGAAGCGTGTTCGTTCCATTTTTAGTAATGGCGTAGTTTCTACTTGTCAAATGTCAAAGAATAAAAGCTTCAAAAGTGACAGCTACCGAGATACCGGGTGATTCAAAATAGGACCTCTTTTTGGAAAACCCTTTACATACGCAAAAAGAAAATAAACTGTGTGAAAATTATATAAACACAATTTTTATAAAACCAGTTTGTATGAATTACTCACAAAAAAACTGCAGTAGAAAATAAAATTTAAAGTGACTACACTCTAGGTTACTTAGAGACACTTATGTGACAGTTGTCTTCATGCCAGATTACCTGGGATGTACAAAGTAACCAATTGATTTCTCTATGCAGTACAAAGAACACATACATGTCAAATGACCCAAGATATATCAATTTGAGTTAGCCAAGTGATCAGATATTAATGACAATTACTGTCTATAAGGGATACATTGACTACTTGCTTAACTGCTGGGTAGTTACAAGGGATGTCAGTATAATTAAGCAAAACGCAAATAAACTGTAAGAGAATTATATCAACACAATTTGTATAAAACTAGTTTGTACGAATTTCTCACAAAATGTTTAAAGTGACTACACTCTAGATTACTTAGAGACACTTAAGTGACAATTGACTTCACGATCGATTACCTGGGAAGTATTAAGTAACCAATTGAAGTGATCAGACATTAGAGACAATTACTGTCTATAATGAATACATTGACTAATTGCTAAACTGCTGGGAAGTTTTACATAAATATTTTTCATAAGGAACAACAATTTTATATATAAAACAAGTAAGAGAGCTATATTCAGCTGTGCCGAATCTCATATACCCTTCATTAATTAAATTTTTTCATTATTAAAAACAAATTTTTTTTTTTAATTTTTTTAAATATTTAAATTTATTAGTGAAAAATAATTTTTTTTTTTCGAAAAATATTTTTTTTTAAATTTTTTCCAATTTTTTTTTATATATTTTTCAAAGTTTTTTTAAAAAATTTTTTTTTTAAATTTTTTAGTGAAAAATAAATTATAAAAAAAAAATGTTTGGTAAAAAAAAATATTCGGGTTAAAAAATAATTTTCCCGATTTTGACCCTTTGTAGGTCCAAATTGCTATAGCCTTATATAAATCGTTGCAATGAACTTTGAAGTATCTATCATTAGATATCCATATTGTCTATATTAATGACTTAGTAATCCAGATATAGATCAAAAATATGTTGTCCCGGTTTTTTCCTTATATCTCAGCCATTTGTGGGCCGATTTTCTCGATTTTAAATAGCGATCGAGCCGCAAGAATTCTCGATATATTGATGTATCAATTATGTTTATAAGTTATTTGGGGGCTACGGAAAGTTGATTTCAACATACAGACGGACATGGCTATATCGACTTCGCTATATATAACGATCCAGAATATATATACTTTGTGGGGTCGCAAATAAAAAATGTAGAAATTACAAACAGAATGACAAACTTATATATACCCTTGCCACTCATGGTGAAGGGTATAAAAAGTACAATTGTATCAAATTTGCCATCCCTGCTATAAATAGCTAGTAAAATTACTCGAGAATAAAATAGCATAACTAGTTGTCATAAACCATGTTCTCTTTATGCCGACCACTGGTACATAAAATTCTTCACAGCCGCATTAAACAATCTCTTGTCATTTGTTTTTATCACTTCTTTTCAGGAATTTGTCACTCATTTAATTTATTAAAAAACAATTAATAAATCACATGAATTGTGGAAAAGCGTTGACAAATTGTCTATCAATTTGTGATTTATTGAAAGTATTTTTTATAAACTTAAAATAACGCTGGCTAATTTAAGTGGAAAACATTAAAATAGTAAAATAAAACGTTTAGTTAATTACAAGTTATGAAATAACAGCATTAAAATAAAAAGTACATAAATACTTTTAAATTTTTTATGAATAGTTGAATTAGGTAAACATAATAAAAACAAAACATGATAAGTTAGTTTAAACAAAAGTTTGACCTAATTTAAATTGAAACACTTTTTTTTTTAAACAAAATTTTGAAATATTTGAAAATTTATTTACTAATTGGGAGGCTTTCAAAAAAAAAATTATTTGAAAATTTTTTTTAATTTTAACAATTTTGTTAAGTTTAAGAAAAATTGCAATTTAAATGAATTAAAAAATATTTACTTTAAAGAAACGTTTTCATAAAATGTTTTATATAAAATCAATTTTTATTTAAGTTTCTGCTTGAGTGCTGCTAATAATTATCTATTATTCCATACATTTTCTCATTAATTTATTAAATATGTAGACCACTTATTTAATTAATTTTCAGTTTATTACCAAATATTTGAAAAATTATTAACAGAAAATGTTTTAAACATTTCTAAACAACACACAAAAATTTACGTTTATTTTATAAATTACTTAAAGTTTACGCAATTTTCTATGTAATCACGCGTTGTTGCTATTTTTGTTAAAATACATTTTTTTTTTTTTTGTTCATTCAATAATTACATGGAATTGTAATTGTAATTATTTAGCCAAAAGGCAAATATAGAGTTTTCTAGCAAATTACCTGAAATAACATAAAACCATAGAAAAATCCCATTAATATTGAGAAAAAACGGGGGAAAAATGAAAAAATATTTTATTGACAATTAAATGACAATACATATCTTAAATAATTGCTATGTGTTTAAATAGCAAATGGAACTTAAATAGAAGTGATACAACATAAAGAAAATTATTGAAATAACATTAAATCATCAAAGTGTGCAATTTATGTGTTTAAGCTGTAAACAGATCTTGTATGCTTTGCTGAAAAGAGAGTATCAGATTAGCTTCCTGTTTGAAAATAAAACCTTTTGTTTTATATTTTTTTCAATTTTTCTAGAAAATTTTTGTTATTTGTACTTGAGTATTTTAATTTTAATATTTTTATACCCTTCACCATAGAGTAACATAGAGACGAGACGGATTTGTCAAAAACCTAAGTCTGATGTCAAAAAACTATCTCTTACAACAACAAAATACATGCTAGTCAATGTATTTTGTTGTTGTATCAGACATATGATTTGTTGTATTTTTGTTTGACAAATCTGAGTGTCTCGTCTCTATGCATAATTCTCTATGCCCTTCACCATGAGTGGCAAGGGTATATATAAGTTTGTCATTCCGTTTGTAATTTCTACATTTTTCATTTGCCACCCCACAAAGTATATATATTCTGGATAGTTATATATAGCGAAGTCGATATAGCCATGTCCGGCTGTCCGTCTGTATGTTGAAATCATCTTTCCGTAGCCCCCAAATAACTTAAAAATATAATTGATACATCAATATATCGGGAATTCTTACGGCTCGGTTGCTATCGAGAAAATCGGCCTATAAATGGCTGAGATATAAGGAAAAAACCGGGACAACCTCGATTTTTGGCCTATTTTCTATCTCTGGATTACTAAGTCATTTATATAGACAATATAGATAACTAATGATAGATATTTCAAAGTCCATTGCAACGATTTGTATAAAGCTATAGTAATTTGGACCTACAATGGGTCAAAATCGGGAAAATTATTTTTTAACCCGAATATTTTTTTTTACCAAACTTTTTTTTTATAATTTATTTTTCACTAATAAATTTAAAAAAAAAAAAATGTTGAAAAATATTTAAAAAAAAATTGGAAAAAATTTCGAAAAAAAAAATTTTTATTTTTCACCAATAAATTTAAAAAAAAATTTAAAAAAAAAATTTTGAAAAATATTTAAAAAAAAAATTGGAAAAAATTTAAAAAAAATTTTGTTTTTAATAGTGAAAAAAATTGAATTAATGAAGAATATATAAGATTCGTCACAGTCGAATATAGCTCTCTTACTTGTTTTATATATAAAATTGTTGTTCCTTATGAAAAATATTTATGTAAAACTTCCCAGCAGTTTAGCAAGTAGTTAATGTATTCATTATAGACAGTAATTGTCTCTAATGTCTGATCATTCCAATTTCTTACTTTATACATCCCAGGTAATCTATCGTGAAGTCAATTGTCACTTAAGTGTCTCTAAGTAATCTAGAGTGTAGTTACTTTAAACATTTTGTGAGAAATTCGTACAAACTGTTTTTTATACAAATTGTGTTGATATAATTCTCTTACAGTTTATTTTCGTTTTGCTTAAGTATACTGACATTCCATGTAACTACCCAGCAGTTAAGCAAGTAGTCAATGTATCCCTTATAGACAGTAATTTTCACTAAGATCTGATCACTTGGCTAACTCCAATTGATATTGGAGTCATATATGTACATGTATGTGTTCTTTGTAGCGCAGAGAGAAATCAATTGGTTACTTTATACATCCCAGGTAGTCTGGCATGAAGACAATTTTCATATAAGTGTCTCTAAGTAATCTAGGATGTAGTCACTTTAAATTTTATTTTGTACTGCACTTTTTTTGTGTGTAATTCGTACAAACTGGTTTTATAAAAATTGTGTTTATATAATTCTCATACAGAATATTTCCTTTTTGCGTAAGTAAAGGGTTTTCCAACAAGAGGTGTTATTTTGAGTCACCCAGTATTTCGATAGCTGTCATTTTTAAAGCTTGACAAGTAGAAACTACGCCATTACTAAAAATGGAACAAACATGCTTCAACAATGCAATAAAGTTATTAAAATTCACTAAAAAATGGTGAAAATCTTGCAGTCACAGTTCGCAAAACTAAAGCATTTTTGGGTCGTTGTGAAGCACCTTGTCGGACCGCAATACAGAAATTGGTGGAAAAATTCGAGCTGTTGGGACAAGTTAGTGATGTGAAGAATAAAATCCGTGCACGTCGCTCAACTCCGTGCAACTTAGAATATTGCTGCTGTAGCCCTAAGTGTTGAAGAAAACCCAGGTTTGTCAATTCCTTGTCGTTCTTTGGAATTGGGCATTCCACAAACGTCATTACACCGTATCTTATGGTCGCAGTTGGATGATATTGCTCTGGACAATGTTTACTTTCATTTTTTTTTGTGAGTAATTCATACAAACTGGTTTTATAGAAATTGTGTTTATATAATTTTCACACAGTTTATTTTCTTTTTGCGTAAGTAAAGGGTTTTCCAAAAACAGGCGCTATTTTGAATCACCCGGTATTTCGGTAGCTGTCACATTTGAAGCTTTTATTCTTTGACATTTGACAAGTAGAAACTACGCCATTACTAAAAATGGAACGAACATGCTTCAACAACGCAATAAAATTATTAAAATTCACTACATATATGGTGAAAATCTTGCAGTCACAGTTCGCAAAACTAAAGCATTTTTGGGTCGTGGTGAAGCACCTTGTCGGATCGCAACATAGAAATTGGTGGAAAAATTCGAGCTGTTGGTACAAGTTAGTGATGTGAAGAATAAAACCCGTGCACATCGCTCTAGAACAACTGAGAATATTGCTGCTGTAGCCCAAAGTGTTGAAGAAAACCCAGGTTTGTACATTCCTCGTCGATCTTTGGAATTTTGCATTCCACAAACGTCATTACACCGTATCTTATGGTCGTAGTTGGATGATATTGAAGAACGTTTACTTTCAGCAAGACGGGGCTACATGCCACACAAGCAACGAAATCATTGCTCTTTTACGGGAAAAGTTTCCGTACCGTGTTATCTCTCGAAGAGGTGATCACAATTGGCCACCGAGATCTTGTGATTTAACACCTTGCAACTTCTTCCTTTAGGGCCACGTGAAAGGTAAGGTTTACGCGAAAAGCCCAGCGTCAATTCAAGACATCAAAGATAGAATTCGTGAGACTGTCGAGGACATAGGGCAGCCACTTTGGGATTTGGTTATAGAAAATATCATGAAGCGGATATTGTTCTGTAAGCGTGGTTCTGGTGGCCATTTGGCTGATGTTGTTCTTTATTATCAACGGCATACCTTTCTCTTTATTATGAAATAAACATCCCTGCATTTATCTCAAAAAATTTCATTTTTCTTTGAATACCAAAATAACACCTCTAGTTGGAAAACCCCGTATTTATCTCTTGCAGCTTAACAATCGTTCTTAGTTTTTCCATATACAAAAAATTCAAATGTTGAAAAACGAGTTCACTTTCTTAAGTTTTAGGAAACCATTTCCTAAAACTTTTACTACTGCCTTCTTATCACTGCAAAGTCTTAATTGAAATATTGTTTCACATGTTAATAAAACAGTAAATTTTGCAAAACTATAGTTTTGTTTTCTTTTTAATAAATTTAAATATTGCAAGATACTCGTATTAGAAAAAGGTGTAAATGTAAAATTGATTTAATTAAATTTTATATTTCAACTACAAAGTTTTCGTTTAACATTAAACATTTTGGTTTTAAGCAAAACAAAATTATGAATATAAATGTAAGCGAAGACATGAAATGTGAAGACCGAGTAAGTTAAAGTATTAACTTAAACAGATGAAGTAAATTTTAGGGTTAATGATTAATCGAATAAAACAAATACAAAAGAACAAAGATGATCAAATTATAGAAATATTTTGGGATTCATATAAAACAATATCAAATGTTTTCAATGGAAAATATTATATTTTCCACATTTGCCTTAATGAAACGATTAATTGCCCCAACTCTTAACCGATTAAACAATTAATCGCTTAAATTCCTAAAACACTTTTTCTTAAAACATACTGGTGAGTGTTCAATATTGAATAAGTAAGAAAGAAAGAAAAAAAACTTAACACAACTCTATTGAGGCATTTAAGCTAATAATAACATGCAACAGATTAAGTAAGTAAAAGTATTGCAACATTTGCAAAGGCAAAAAAAAAAAAAAAAAAAAGCAAAACCGAGGTGAAAAAATTTTAACTGCCTGCCTCAATTCAATTCATATGAATGCAAAATACCAGTAATTGTAAAGCTAAAAAAAACACATACACACACCAAAAAACAAACTAATAAATAAAATAAACTAAACTAGTTTTATTTAATTTTTTATTTAACAATTTGATCGAAAGAAGAAAGAAATATAAAATAAGAAAACAAAAAAAAAAACTTCCTCATTGTTATATACATATAGATGTTTGTTGGGGTATAAATAACATTTAAGAAAATCTGTGGAAATTTGTTAGATGAAAATTTATTGAACAAAATAATTTTTGTTATAATTAAACCTTATGTGGAGTTCAAAAAAAATGGCACTTCAAAACACACAAATGTGGCTGGAAATTTAGCAACCAGCCAACAAACAAATTAAGAAATTTGTAAGAAACAAAAAAACAAACAAACATTGTTTAAAACAAACGACTTGCGACACAATCTCAATCTCAGTTCAATAAATTATAAAAAAAAAAAAAAAAATTGGAAAATTTTGTCATGATTTTTATTTAGTAGGAAATAATAGCGCTTTATTATGAAATGAATCTAATTGTTCAATAAATGTTTAAAGCAATAAATATTTCAATACTGTATTTGCTTCTTTAAAGAAAAAGTGGTTTATAATACAATTTATAGGTGATTAATTGTAACAAATTGTCAATTAAACCCAACAATTAAGCAATGAGATTAATAAACATCAAACAATTAAATAATCATTAAAAATTTTCCTCAAATGATTGATATATTTTACTTCACTGTGGGGGTGAACTAAACAAAAATATTAACTTTACGCGATAACTTTTCTATAGAAAACAGTTATCGATAACTTTTAAATATAAATCTAAAGTTATCAATAGGAAGCTAAACCTATCGATATATTTTCCGTTGGAAAATTTAAGTTATGTATAACTTTTCTATAGAATAGCTATGAGCCAATTGACTTATCTAGGCGCCAACAGGCTCTGATGGTGGTAAAACAAAAATCCTATCGCTAAAACATGGTATCCGTGTGGTCACACGAAAATATTTTCAAACTTATCGAGGAAGTTGAGGCAAGGCGAAGTTTATGGGATGCTGGTTGCGCTAAATATAAACTTCCCAAAGATATTTTATGGCAGAGGTCACAGATGCCATTCAGGTAACGGAAACCAGCAAACCTTCGCACCTCTTTCAATAGCAATTTGGAAAAAATTCAGAAGAAAAAAGTCTAACCAAGCCACTGATGAACAATTTTATCATACAAAAATATTTAATCTTTCAATGAAATTTAGTTTTTGCTAACAATTTTTCATTGTCAGTACCACACACCTAGAGTTTCCAAGTCGGTTTTAACCGAAACCGAAACCGCGGTTTTTCAAGGCTTAAAACCGAAACCGACAATTATTCTTCGGTTTTGACTTTTAATCTATTTTCAGTAGAAAAATTCAAAATTTAGAAATGAGAAACAAACTTTTTCATCCAATATCTCTAAAAACAAATTGTTAAAAATATCTTAAGATTTGATTAAATTTTTTAACTTGTATTACAATAATTGCTTCAGATGATGTAGCAGGCTGCCTTTCGCAGGCTAAATAATGCAAAATGTTTGTAACAATGTTATTTTCAAATATCCGATTACTAGCTGACCCGGTGCGCTCCGCCACCACAATTGGAAGAAAGAAATAGTACTATTAAGTCTCCCTTTGTGAATTAATACTAATTCAGGAAAATATGTCTATAGTTTCATGTTTATTGATTCATTGTAATGTGGATTCAAAAGAAAGGTACCACTATAATCACCTATTGTGAATTCTAACTCATTCAGAATCATTTGTGCCTAATTTTCAATTTTAAGCTTTATTATTATAAAATATTCAAAAAGTATCTTTACAATAAAGAAAAATAATAACATTAATTATCCCTTTTGAATTCGCGTTTCTACGTACATCGTTATACAATATTCAAAAAGTAATATTAGTTGAAAAAAGTACCTGGAAATCCCTTTTTTATATTCTAACTCAGTCAGGATCATGTGTGTTTAATTTCCTGCTTATAGGTTCAATATTATAGAAATTTCAATAATAGTTTCTGTTACCTCAATTTCATTATGCCCACTATCCTTGATTCGTTCTTTACTCAGAAACAATATAATTTAATATAATAAAAAGTACCATTAAAAGAAAAAGTAACAATTTTCCACACTTATACCACTGTCAAGTTTGAAATTTCAAAGTAATTTCCTGATTCTAGGTTCAATATTATAAAAAAATCCAAAAAGTAATATTTGAAGAACGAAACAATACTACTTAAATTATTTTAGTTCTCCATTTTTGGTATCATAGTACAATTGAGCCCCCTATTCTTAATTATTTTTTTACTGAGAATCATATTAGCCAACTTTAATGTATATAAGCTAATTTAATGTATTAAAAAGGTACCATTAAAATAAAAAGTACCAATTTTCCTTTATCCTCTTGAACACTCGTCAAGTTTGAACTTTACATTTGTATAGCATTTCCTATATTATCAACTGATTTAATAGTTAATAAATTATCATAAAACCGAACCGAAACCGATCGATTTTAAATTTTTTAAAACCGAAACCGCGGTTTTGAAATACTTCGGTTTTTTGGAAACTCTAGTTTAAACGATTGCAAAGGAAAATGAGCAAATCTCCGCACCTCTTTCAATTCCAATTTGGAAAAATTCAGAAGAAAAAAGTCAAACCAAAACACTGATGAACAATTTCATCATAAACAAATTTATAATTCGGCAATGAAAATGTAAGGTTTTCTTACAATCGCCTGAACAATTTTTTAATGTCAGTACATGTCATTTATTCTCACTATTGAACATTATAGTGTGAATAACAAAGTTCTTTGTACTTCGAAAATGTTGAATTTTGTACTCACAAAGCGTCATATGCGGGCAGTAAAAAGAGCCGCTGAATCACATGAATTGCTCACCAAAGTTTAACGTGAACGTGTTTCATCGTTTTTAACGTGCGAGAGATGACTTGTCTGATTCAGAAATGAGGATTATGACACGGAAGACAAATATCGCCCAGGCCAGCCAAAAAAGTTTGAAGACAAAGAATTAGAGGCATTACTCCATGAAGATTCTTGTAAAACTCAACAAGAGCTTGCAGAATCATTGGGAGCTACTCAAGCAGCAATTGTAAAACGTTTGTGAGCAGTAGGATACATCCAAAAGCATGGAAATTGGATACCATAGGAATTGAAGACCAAAGACAATTTTTCATGTCCGTAATGATGCTGAACGCTCTAAAAGAAAATAATTTTTGCACTGAATCATTACTTTCGATAAAAGAGATCGTTCACATACGATCTCGACCACACTTTGGACACCTTTTTTGTGCTCTTCAATTCTCTTTTAACAAGAGCCCAATAACTCTCGACTGGTTTTAGCTCCAGGCAGCTTGAAGAATTTGCCTCTCTTGGTACTAATATCACATTGTAGTTCTTGTACCATACAAGACTTTGCATACCATAGTGACAGCATGCCAAATCAGGCCAAAAATAAGAAGTGTTATGAATGGAAGCATCCTCTTTTGTAAACATTCCTTGATGTAAATTTCGGTATTTATAGAGCCATTTGTAACAAACACTTGGCTTCTTTTGCTGCAACTGCATATTGCTTGCCATGACAAGAACTATTTGGGGAAATTTTTTTGCTTTCGGGTCCTAAACATTTTTACAACATTCCCTCGAGCATCAGCAACATAAAAATATTGACCCGGAAGCTGCGAAAAATTTTCCAGGATAAACGTATATCCAGGAAAATTTTTCGCAGCTTCCAGTCATCCATTATGCAGCAGGTATATTTTTTGTATAAAACTTGACTTTAATTTCCATGCTCTGTCTTTGGCCTCTAAATTTTTATCAGAATTCCTGTCAGGAACTTTTTTAAACTTGTATTTTTTTAAACCTTCATTGGCTTTATCTTTTTGTACCAAATAGTACGATTACTGAGCTAACCGGACTGCTTCCTACCGGCTGTGTTTGAAGCTCTTTTAAAAATAATTTCTATTTATTGGCCTGAACCAGGTTTTCAATCAACGGTCAAGTAAAAAGATCCACGATTGATGTAAAATTTTTGGTATAAAAAGATCCACGATTGATGTACAATTTTGGGAGCATAAAATCCAAAAATGATAAAATAGGAGCCTCCCTGATAGTTATGGTAATTTGAGTTTAAATATCATATTGAAAAGAGAAGTAAAGAAAGGGTAATATATACTCCTCTTTAGCTTGATATAAAGCAAGTTATTGCACTTTTTCAAATCCCTTATTTTATTTCAAAAACTAATAAATTAAACATATTTTCTACTTAAAATAAAGCTTAATATTCGTTACACATAGAAACAATAAATCAAAAAAAATAAAATTTTTGTTACACATAAAATAATATTTTATATTTAATTTCATTCAAACTCAAATAAAATTACAAAATATATGAATTTTTTTATATATATTTTTTTTGCAATACTTTTTAACACTCGCAATCATTATATGAAATTATTCAAAATCAATTAGTATTAATAGCACTACGTAATTCATTCATTCATTCTTTGCCGACTTTAATTTGGCAGATGTGCTTCAGTGCACAAACATTGACTTGTCTTCATCTAGATAAAAAAAAAAAAAACCAAACACACACTGCTCTACAGTTTAGAAAAACCATAAAGACCATTAACTTGTCAACCATAGCCAAAAAAAAAAAAGAAAGAAATAAATAAAAAAAAACACACAAATTCAAAGTTAGCTACAATCATATTTGTACATCAGTTGGCTTAAACTAAATCAAACATAGCTCGTAATAAAATGAAAATATGATATGACTTACATTAAGTAATATCTGGATATTATTGTACAGGGGCAATAAGACAGACGATCCATAATAATGACAATATAAATATATGTATGACAAAATGACATACAAAGAGGCAAACTGACAGACAGCATGCTGACATACTCTCCTCATACTCATGCATACCTTCAATAACAAACCGCAAACTGACATGTAGATTTATGTTGCAAAATCTGCTGTCATATTCAATGTTTATTAAATTGAAATTAAAACAAATACAAAAAAAACAAAAAACAAACTATTGTTTCATTTTAGTTTGTTTGTAATAAACAATATACACCATAAAACCATTACAAAGATAATAAACACAATAATTATTGTATTTTACAATGACCATTAAAAAATTTCATATTAAATGCTGTTAAATAATTTCCATATTGTTGTTTATAAATACTTAGTTGAATGTTTGTAATTTGTTTATTAAATTTTTATTGTTGCTAAATTGTGTTTAGGATTTGGCCAAGTATTTGTAGAGATTAATTACAAACTCAAGGTTAGTTTTACAAAAATATTCAAATTAATTTAGGAATTATTGGAACAAAAATTATAGTAATTTCATTTTATAATATATTGGCCAATTCACAAGGTTTCTCATCATGTCATATTGTCCTAATGTCCTAATATTTCACAATGGTTTTTATTGCTTTTCAAGCAAAACATTTCCTAAAATAATACTACTATCTATGCTATGTTTATTGTGCTAACGTAACGAACCAGCAGAGACCAACGCCGAATGCCTTAGAGTCTGTTAAACCGAGCCGCAGAGCCGTGATATATTAGGACATTATGACAATATGACTGAAAATTGACCATATGTGTGTGCCTATAATTATATAGAAATATTGTATGAAATATTTTATCACATTCAATTCGGTTCAAAAGGACCTACAACTTTTAACTCTTCTCGGTTTAGTGGTCACTTTTCTAACCACCTTTTCTAAAGTCTCAAACTTTAGCATTTTGCTAAACAATTAAATATTTTTAGGTCATCGTTTAAGATTTTTGGCTAAATTTTGCCTTCAAGTTGCTTGGAAAATGTTGCAAACCGCAGTTTTTCTAAGAAGTTTTCCCACATTCAATAAAAAAAGGTCAGAGTGTTAATTGTTCATCAAATTCGGTGTTACTTTGATATTTAGTGTTTGTTTGGTTGGCTTGTGCTAACAAAATAATATTTTTATGCTATACTCTTTGATAAATAACGTAAGTAATACAGTGGTTAATAAAATTTCAAATTTTTTTTTGTTCAAAATTAAATTTTGATAAAAATAAAGATTTTTTGTAATATTGACGATTTTTTTTTTCAAATTAGCGTTTTTTTAATATAATTTAAGAATTTTAATAATTTTTTTTTTATTTTCGTGAAAATTTAATTTTTGTGAAATTTTCGATTTTTTTCCTCTCTTGACAAATATAACAATTCTATGAACCCAACAACGTTGTATTGGTCACAAAAAAAGATGAAACTAGGTCAACAAAATAGTACTTAAGCTAAAAATAACAACAAACAAATCTTCAATTGAACAATTACATATGTGTGTCCCTTGATAAAATGAGAAGTGCATAGTAAGCACTGTGCTAAAAGTAAAGCTAACATTTTTAGTAGGCTTACTTTGACAGGGAATATTTTAAAGTAAAATTAATCGAACTATAATGTGTTATATATCAATGGATAGGTAATTACGTCTAGCTCTTAGAAATATAAGAAGTTTTTTAATATTTTTTCGTATTATAACAGTTTATAGCCTATAAAAAAATTAGTTAATTTTAAAATTTTATTATCAAATTTTTCTTATAAAATTAAGTTGAAATAAAGCTAAATAAACAACTATTATATATCAGTGAATAGGTTATTATGTGTAGTTTTTAGATATCTAAAAAGTTTTTAAATTCTGTTGGTATTTAGTGGACAAACTTTTTATTAGCCATGAAGAAAAATATAAAGTTTGAATTAATATAAAATTTTAACGGTAAAAGATATTATAACAAAATTTCGAACCAATATAGATGTAAATGTCCGTAAACTAATAGCATTATAATTGTTGACATTCTTTGTTTTCGTATAGCAAAATACCTAAAACGGGGAAAATGTGTAGCAAAAAATAATTTTTAAGAGCAAGTCGATCTGATGATGGCGCACGTTGACATACCTTCGTGGCTCCAGCTAAAATATGATAAAATTAGAATAATACTTCTGTTAGTGACTTATCTACCCAAACTTCTGTGGTGGAACTAAAATAGTGAAAAAATTGTCTATTGAAAAAGCCGATAGATTACATAGAAGGTGGGGGTATACCAAATGATATACAAGAATTGTAGAATCTCTCACCTACACAGCTATTTCGTTTGTTTTGTTCAGAACATTTTGTCAAAATGATAGATTTTCAAACAAATTTATACGTTATGTAAATATGTATCATAACTATTTTTAATGCCAATCGCCATGGTGGTTAATAAACTAACCACCTTTTTCCATAAAAACCTTTAGCTGTATTTTTATTTTGTATTATTTTTCATAATATATGAACCTTAATTAAAGAGAAAATGCGATTGTTTTAATTATAAACCTATACACATAAATCTGTGACTGAAAGAGTTAAACATGTATATGTTATCATGATCCACACTGCTTAATAGAATCATCGATTAATTTAAATTTTTATGTATAAATAGTCCTGCGATTGGTGTAAAATTTTTAAGTATATAAACATCCAAGATTAATACAAGATTTTGAATAAATTGTGTAACTTAAAAATGCAGGATATTTTCAAACTTTTAGCTTTTATTTTGAAACATTTGTACAATATAAATTTACTCAAAGTATTGGCCATTGTTAGCTATGATCTCTTCCCATTTTTCTGGCTACATATGGATTCTGCGGCAAAAGAATTGCTCATATCTTGAGGCCAAGAGCGAATCAAGCCAATTTCGGATACTCTGTTCTACGGTGAAACGTATACCAGAGATAGCGTTCTGCATCTTACGAAATAAATAGTAGTCGGATGGGGCAAGATCTGGACTATAAGGCGGGTGAAGTAAAACTTCCCAACCACTTCCTTCTAAATAGTTTTTAACAGGTATTGCAACATGTGGCTGAGAACTGATGAAATATTACTGTTTCATGTCTGGCCGCATATTTTAGGCATTTTTTGGACAATACTAGCTTCAAATGAATCAGTTGCATTCAGTACAGGTTCCCTATGATGCTCCGGTCATATTTCAGCAGCTCATAATAGATAGCACTCTTGTTCTGCCGCCAAATACAGAGCATTTCCGTAGCGCCATGGATATTTGGCTTTGGCGTCGTTTCGGCTGGTTGGCAGAACTTCACATACGATCTCTTACGCTTCGGGTTATTATAATCGATCCACCTTTCATCACAAGTAATGATTTAGTTAAAACTGATTTCCTTTTATAGCGTATCGGACATGCAAATTCGTCATTCAAGGTCTCTCAGCTTCAATTCGTATGGTACCCAATTTCCCTGCATTTGGATGAATCCTGCTGCACGCAAATATCTTGAAATTTCTGCTTGTGTTGCTCCCAATGATTTTGTTGAGTTTTACAACAACCATTGTGTAGTACTGCCTCCAATTCTTGGTCTTCAAACTTTTTTGGCTGGCCTGGGCGATCTTAGTTTTCCGTGTTAAAATCACCACTTCTGAATCGCTCAAAACATCTCTCGCACATTGAAACCAATGGATCACATTCAACATAAGCCTCGGTGAGCAATCGGTGTGCTTCAACGGCACTGTTTTTCAAATTAAAGAAGTAAAGCACAACTTCTCGCAGATGACGCTTAATCAAAATTCGACATTTTCGAAGCAAAAAGAAATCTTTTTTAATCACACTAACTAAATGACAGATATGTGCCCTTCCAAATGTAAATCCCAAACTGTAAATCCCATTCCATTTTTGCATGAATCATGGATGTTTTTATACTCTTGCAATAATCCTGGATCTTTTTATACTAATAATTTTACATCGATCGTGGATCTTTTTAAACTCAAAAATTTCTTCAATTGTGGATCTTCTTATACTAAAAATATTACATCGTTCGTGGTTCTATTTATACTCAAAATTTTACATCGATCGTGGATCTTTTTAAACTCAAAATGTTACATCGATCGTGTGTCTCTGTATGCTTAAAATTTTACATCGATCGGGGATCTTTTTAAACTCAAAATGTTACATCGATCGTGTGTCTCTGTATGCTTAAAATTTTACACCGATCGTGGATCTTTTTATACTCAAAATTTTATATCAATCGTGGATCTTTTTATACTCAAAATTTTGCATCGATCTTGGATCTTTTTAAACTCAAAATGTTACATCGATCGTGTGTCTCTGTATGCTTAAAATTTTACATCGATCGGGGATCTTTTTAAACTCAAATTTTTACATCGATCGTCGATCTTTTTTACATCGATCGTGGATAGTTTTATACTCAAATTTTTACATCGATCGTGGATCTTTTTATACTGAAAATTTCTTCGATTATGGATCTTTTTATATTCAAAATTTTATATCGATCGTGGATCTTTTTAAGCTCAAGCATTTCATCAATTATGGATCTTCTTATACTCAAAATTTTACATTAATCGTGGATCTTTTTAGACTCAAAAATTTCTTCGATTGTGAATCTTTTTATACTCAAAACGTTACATCGATCGTGGATCATTTAATACTCAACATTTTACATTAATCGTGTATGTTATCTGATTTTACTAAAAATTTTACATCGATCGTGGATTTTTTTATACTCAAAATTTCTTTGATTGTGGATCTTTTTATACTCAAAAATTTACATCGATCGTGTATCTTTTTATACTCAAAATTTTACATTAATCCTGGATCTTTTTATACTAAAATTTTTACATCGTTCGTGGATCTTTATAAACTCAAAAATTTCTTCAATTGTGGATCTTCTTATACTCAAAATTTTACATCGATCGTGGTTCTATTTATACTCAAAGTTTTATAGCGATCGTGGATCATTTTATACTCAAAATTTTACATCGATAGTGGATCTTTTGCTACTCAAATTTTTATATCGATCGTGGATCTTTTTTACATCGATCGTGGATCCTTTTATACTCAAAATTTTACATCGATCGTGAATTTTTTTAGATCGATTGTGGATCCTTTTATACACAAAATTTTACATCGATTGTGAATCTTGTTTTAAACTCTAAATTTTACAACGATCGTGGATCGCTTTACATCGATCGTGGATCTCTTTTACATCGGACGTTGATCTTTTCATACTCAAAATTTGCATCGATCGTAGATCTTTTTATACTCAAAATTTTACATCGATCGTGGATCCTTTTATACTCAAAATTTTACATAGATCGTCGATCTTTTTTACATCGATCGTGAATCCTTTTAAACTCAAAATTTTACATCGATAGTGGATCTTTTTATACTCAAAATTTTCCAACGATCGTGGATCCTTTTACACTCAAAATTTCACATCGATCGTGGATCTTTTTTAGAACGATCGTGGATCCTTTTATACTAAAAATGTTACATCGATCGTGGATCTTTTTTACAACGATCGTGGATCCTTTTATACTCAAAATTTCACATCGATCGTGGATCTTTTTTACAACGATCGTAGATCCTTTTATACTCAAAATTTTACATCGATCGTGGAGCTTTTTATACCCAAAATTTTACATTAATCGTGTATGTTATCTGATTTTTTTACATAACGAATAAGAATTTTAGAAATTATGTATGAGCAACGAAAATTCAAAATAATTAGTGTCGATAACATTCAAACATAAATATTTCTCTCACTTACACACGTTTGCAGTCTAAATCTTTTGTTTTAGCCTACAGCTTTACAAAAAAAAAAAAACAAAAAAAAAACACAATAAAACAATGAGAAATATGTATTTCATTATATTGCATTACATTTCCTTAACTTGCAACTGTATCATTTAACTAACATCAGTGATGCTGAAATTTCCTCTTAGTTTTCATTTCAGTTGACAACCTGAAGTTATTGTTTAAAATATAGTTTGTTTGTTGTTGAAATTTCAACAATTTAAGGATCAAATTATATGACGTTTGTGTTATCTGGATTTTAAAATAAATTTCCTTATACGGCTGTTTGTTACAGATGTATTAAATAGTTTTCCTACTAGGTTACTAGCTGGCCTATTAAAATAAATTAAGAAAAAAAAACTTTTAATGAAAAGGAATAGGAAAAAAAGTCATAAAATTACTTTTTAAATATGTATAAGAAAAGCCAGCTAGAGTCTAGTGACCAATATTTAAGATATAGTGCAAGTTACATACATATGTACAAAGAGTATAAAAATAGTTTATGGTTTATTTATTTCTTGCATATAATAAACGCTGCTTAGTATAACACAATAACATACATAATCACCAGCAACCATATGGATGGATATATTGGATTGGTTTGCCTTTCACAGCACAGCAGCAACAGCAGCAGCATTAGTAGCAACAGAAACCTCAATAACAGCAAAAAAAAAAACCTGATGAAGAAGTGGTGGTTACATTTTTTTTTTTTTATTTTATTTTTGTTTTCGTTGCTAAACTTAAGAAAGTGCAATGAACGTTTACTCTTACGTATGTTTCTTTATTTATTTATTTTTTTGTTTCTTGTTGTTGCTTCTTTTAAATAGCAAAACCACATTTGTTTGTATGTACCGAGTTGTTGTTAATTTTATTTTGTTTATATGAAAATTGTATTTGATTATTGTACAATAGTTACAGCCAAGTGTACAGCAGTGTAGTGTAGTGTAATGTAATGAAATGTATGAGCGAACGAGTGAGTGTTAGACTGACTAGTATGTGAACCATAACGAGACGTTACCAACAACTTCAATATTGTACGTATACGAAAATTTCTTCATAAACAATAGTATCAAACATATTAGTACTAATACTATACATACATATAATACTTATTAGTACTTGTAGGAATATGTCTGTCGACTTCTACTTACTATTTCTTTAGCTATTTTCTTCACCACTATTGTTGTTGTTGCTGTTGTATTACAAACTTTTCATTTCAATGCAACTGGTAAAAAAAAAAAATGTTATGGCATGGTTAAGAAAACAAACATTAGCAGTTTGTTTGCGTCTTTTTATTTCTGTTTTTGCGTGTTATATTGTGATTGTTTGCACTATGGGTCAAAGATTCTTTTCTTATTTACTTGTATTTTTATTTAACATGACCTAAGAACTTTTACTTAAATTTTCTAAAAACATAACAAATGTAAGTTGATAAAAATAAAGGGACTGAAACATCATTTACTATCAACAGTATCGCTCTATAAATGGCTGAGATATGAGCATGAAATGATATGACAGAAAATTAGTCCCAATAAAAAACAAGTAAGAAAGTATAGTCGGTCAAGCCCGACCATGTAATACCCTACACTAAGTATATAAATTTGCTTTTAAAATTTCCAAAAAAATTGTCTATGAAAAACATATTTTCAATGAAAAACGCTTTTTTCCTATGAAAATCACTTTTTGTATGAAAAAGCTATGGAAAAAGCTTTTATATGAACATTTTTTCCTATGATAAACATTTTTTCTATGAAAAAAGTTTTCTTTGAAAACATATTTTATGAAAAAAGCTTTTATATGAAAAACTTTTTTCTGTGAAAAAAGCTTTTGTATGAAAATAATTTTTCTATGACAAAAAGCTTTTCTATGAAAAACATTTTTCTTTTAAAAAAATTTTTTCCATGAAAAAAGCTTTTATATGAAAATCATTTTTCTATGAGAAAAAGCTTTTCTATGAAAATCATTTTCTATGAGAAAAAGCTTTTCTATGAAAATCATTTTCTATGAGAAAAAGCTTTTCTATGAAAATCAGTTTTCTGTGACAAAAAAGCTTTTCTATGAAAATAATTTTTCTATGAGAAAAAGCTTTTCTATGAAAATCAGTTTTCTCTGACAAAAAAGCTTTTCTCTGAAAAACATTTTTTCTATGAAAAAAGGTTTTCTATGAAAAAAACTTTTCTATGAAAAAATTTTTTCTATGAAAAATGCTTTTCTTTGAAAAACAATTTTTCTATGAAAAAAGCTTTTCTTTGAAAAACATTTTTTCTATGAAAAAAGCTTTTGTTTGAAAAACATTTTTCTTTTTCCATAGAAAAAGCTTTTTCTATGAAAAAAGCTTTTTCTATGAAAAAAGCTTTTTCTATGGAAAAAGCTTTTTCTATGGAAAAAGTTTTTTCTGAAAAAAAATTTTTTCTATGGAAAAAGCTTTTCTCTGAAAAACATTTTTTCTATGAAAAAAGCCGTTCTCTGAAAAAAAAAATTTCTATTTCTATTTTTCATAGAAAAACATTTTTTCTATGAAAAAAGGTTTTCTATGAAAAAAACTTTTCTATGAAAAAATTTTTTCTATGAAAAATGCTTTTCTTTGAAAAACAATTTTTCTATGAAAAAAGCTTTTCTTTGAAAAACATTTTTTCTATGAAAAAAGCTTTTGTTTGAAAAACATTTTTCTTTTTCCATAGAAAAAGCTTTTTCTATGAAAAAAGCTTTTTCTATGGAAAAAGTTTTTTCTGAAAAAAAATTTTTTCTATGGAAAAAGCTTTTCTTTGAAAAACATTTTTTCTATGAAAAAAAGCTATGAAAAACATTTTTTCTATGAAAAACGTTTTTTCTATGAAAAAAGCTTTTATATGAAAAAATTGTTTCTATGAAAAAAAAGGTTTTCTCTGAAAAACATATTTTCTATGAAAAAAGCTTTTCATGAAAAAAGCTTTTCTATGAAAAACATTTTTTCTATTGAAAAAAGCTTTGCAAATCCTTTGAAAAAAATTCGCAAATATTTTTTCCACAAATTTAATTTTAAACTTCATTCATCAAATAATTTTGTAAATAAAATATTTTCTCCTAAAACCAAACATTTCCAACCCACTGTGCAATATGCAACAATTATAATCAAAGCAGCCATAAATATTTTCATTTCTTTTGTATAATTTCGCACCTATTTATAGTATGTATAGAGGTATGTATGTATGAATGTGGTAGCTGTTCAGTAATGAACAAGTCTAGTTAGACAACTAATAATAAAAGATGACAACTCTAGTTATCTTCCTCGTTATTATGTCAATAGGTCTTTGGCATCATCTCACCATAAATATCAGCAACATCACAACATCACTGACACATAACATACATAATTACCACCAACAACAAAATTATCGCCAACATCATCATGATCATCATTACCACAATAGCGACAAGTAATAATCATTACACTCATCTTGATCAGTTAACTGGAGTTTAATTGTTAAGCTGGCTGTTTCTCTTGTTTCAAACCACCGCCACCACGATCGCCAACCACAACAAGAAGGATGAGGAAATTTCTCTGTTTACATATTTCTTCTGTTTTTTTTTTTCCTCTAATACCGTTTAATTTGTTGTAAGACCTTCTATGGACATAGTCAGTTACAAGCCTGGTTGTTTGTTTGGTTTATTTTTTTTTCTAGCTTGTAACACTTTTGCTCTTAACTGAGGCCAATGAGTAAATATTCCTAGGCAGCAGCAACATTGTAGTATAGACCAAAACAACTACAACAACAGCAACAATAACATTGTATTGTTTATGTTGTTGTTTTAGTTGTTAATCTGGTTGTAAAACAGCTGATTATGTCATTGCTAATATAAGCCACTGTATCATGTACAATAGTTGTACAATTTGCTATTTTTTTTTTTTTTTTTGTTTAAAAATTTTTGCACATTTCATTTCGTTTCTTTCTTTCTCCTCATAGTCAGAGTGTTTATTACATTTTATGTGCTTTTGGTTTGCATTTAGTGATTGTATGTCATTTTTATGCTTTAATATGGCTCTAAATTAATAGTAACAATTGTTTAACCATAAAATAACCAGATTAATCTGTATTAAATGAATTTGTGGTTAATTATAGTTGCAAATAAAATATACAACTTCCTTTATAGGTTGGTGAAAAAAATTAGTTTGTAATAGATTATGAAAACAATGCATATATACTTAGGAAAAGAATGTATTTTATTATGGTCTAACAAAACTAAGGTGGGATATAGAAAACCAACCAAAGAAAGAAATGTTTATATAAAAAAATATTTTTTTAATGAAAAAACCTTTTTCATTGAAAAAGTTTGTTTTATTTTTTATGGAGAAAGATATTTTATATGAAAACAGCTTTTTAATGAAAAATATTTTTTCTATGAAAAACATTTTTTCTGTGAAAAAGCTTTTCTCTGAAAAAAGCTGAAAACATTTTTTCTATGAAAAAAGCTTTACTATGAAAACCATTTTTTTATGAAAAAAAGCTTTTCTCTGAAAACCATTTTTTCTATGAAAAAAGCTTTTCTATGAAAAAAAGTTTTTTAATGAAAACCATTTTTTCTATGAAAAAAGCTTTTCTAGGAAAACCATTTTTTTCTATGAAAAAAGCTTTTCTGTGAGCCTAATGGACTGATGAAATGATATACTTAAGCTTTCATCGGAATATTTCGAACAGTCTTCTGAATTTAATAATGTTGATCACTGCTACTTTGGAATGCCATAATTAGTTAAGTGGAGGTATATTAAAGGAGCCTTTTTTGTCTCTGTTCGATTCTGGAGGATCAAGCATTTAACACTATGGACATTTCGACTTTACAGAATCTAACGGTGCTTAAGCAGAGCGATCAATAACTTCGCTTGAGCTTTTGAATGCAACTTAAATATTGTGAAAATCATAGATACAAAATCTTGGCTTGGAAAAACCAAAGACTTCAAATGCAAATGTAGAGTGAATATAAAACTATGTATTGAAAGAAACAAAAAACTTTATTAAAGTTCTTTAAGACCAGTTTTTCTAAAGAATCACATTGAAACCAAATACTGCAAACAAAAAAAAAAATCAAATTTAGAATTACATTTTATGCTGACTGTTCTTTTTTACCGCTCAACTTTGATATTTAATATTCTAAGAAACCATAGAAAAGGCCAAAGAATAAATAAAAGAACATTAGATAACAACAATATACATTACGATCAATGACTTAATAACACCTTCCCTGCCCCCCCTAAAAAAACAAAAGAAACCAAGTTTTGTAATATACAAAACCATTGTCCCAATATACATATTTTGACCCATATATCATAATTATACTGATTAACTATTACACTAAAACTTATTATGTATTTATTAACAAATTTTTATTTTCCATTTTCCATTCAAACCCCCAATTGATCTTAAATACCGAGGTCATTACTCTTGCAACCAAAGAAAAAATACCTCTGTTTGTTGTAACACAGCGTGACTAATTTGCTCAAATTACAATTTTACAAATAAAAGAAAAATATTGTAAAAATCTAAATTACTTTGATTGTATAGCCCCACAAACCTAATTCTCATTTTAAACACTTTAACGATAGCGAACAAACAAACAAAAAAATCCAAATACCAACAATAAAAACTTACAAAGTTGTAATACAAAACAAAAAAAAAAAAATTTGTTCCAAATTATAACAAATATTTAGACTACGTGTTGGGAAACATAATTGATGGCGCGCAGACGCACATACAAATAGCGTTGAGACAACATCAAACTGTTAGCGGCGAAATTAACCCGCTATGGAAAAATGTAGGTGATTTTCATTTTTATTTATATGCGAGAAAATCATTTTTAATTTCAAACACAGGAGTTATTATTTAATATTCACTTCCATGACTCAATCATTAAAACATGTGGACTGTTGAAAACTGCATTTAATCTATCGCGAATCATAGTTGATCCCGTTTATGTTAAATATAATGTAACTTCCTTCCAAACATTATAAAGATTTACTTTACATGTAAGCTCAGTATGGATCGATAATTTAGGAATGCAAAGAAAGTCAACTGAAAAAGCAATATCCCTTTTTGGTACCTTTCTCATTAAGGACAACATTGCAGTTGTTAGTAATTTTCCTATTGGATGTATATTCGGTCAAAGGAGATCCTAGATATGGGGTTTTTTCACTACAGCTGTCGTTAATAGTCGTTTGAGTAGGTATGGCTGTGTTGCAATTGTTTAAGAGGACCACCTGATTGTTGAGGTAACTGGAAACAATAAGATTAAATACACTATTGGATTTGAGATCTTCAAGGAATCATAATAAACAGGATAAGTTTTTCAAGCAAAAAAGCTTTTTTATTTTGCAAGTTTTTAGAAAAAAAGACATATTTTGCTGAACACGACGCATTTCGCGCGTCGTCTAAAATTTCTTTAAAGAAAATATTATTTTTGAGTTTGTTACCCACAACCAGATATCGAATATTGTTTATAGTGGGTCCTTGTGATACTTAAAGACGATCCGTCCGTCAGTTTGTCTGTCTTGAAAGGATAAAATAATAATTATCATGAGTTTTTGCCGTTTTATTTAACAACGTAATTTCAATTTGGAAAGTTTAAAAACTTTTCATTGTTCTTTTTAAAAAAAATTGTATTACAATAAAATTGATTTAACATTAAAAGGTTATTCGGGAATACAAAATTAATATTTTAGTAAGAGCTTCTTATGCTAAATTCCCAATTTTTATTTGATAAATTCACTGAAATTTATTGTTGGGGGATAAGCTAGTTCCTATGCGCATTTCACTGGTTGCTTAGGCCAGATCATCAGGAAACCTTTTCCCAAAAGGCTTTAGAAAAACTAAAGATATTATACAAATAAAACGATAGAGTGAATGAGAATTACAGACACTCAAGCTTTATTTGTAAAAATATCAAAGCTTAAACAAAACACCAACAATAAACAGTGATTTTATCTTTTCTTACATTCTCTACTACAATTGGTTGGTTTCTTGCCGACACAAACTGTAGTGTGTAAGTGAGTAAAGAAAAAATAAAACAACTTGCTTTATTGTTTTCGCAAGAAAATCAATATAAAGCGAGCTGCCAGTTTAGTCTTGATGCACGGGCACCTGCAAATTTATCATTAAAAGGTTATTCGGGAATACAAAATTTTCGACATTGGAACCAGATTGATCAAGTGTCATTTTTACCAATACATAATGAGATTATTATACACTGGCATAGAAAAAATCGTACGTTCTTTCTTGAGGGATCATTAGTGCGGTCTGTAAATATTTTTTTGTTTTTAATTTTAATTTTCTCAGATCACTTAGGATTCAACGTCATCAACTTTTATTTTTAATTTTTCCTTTGTATATTCATGCTTTTTTGCATATTTTAGTGCATATGTTCCCTTTTTTGCTTTTTTTTGTGCATATTTAAACTTGCCCTGATAATAAGGATATTTATCATTTCCTTGGACATTATTCAGGCTGAATTTGACCGATGATTGATTTTAAGAAAACCCCACACGAAAACAGTCTAACACGATCTCGGTTGCCAGCTCATATCACCTCAACGTGAGATGACCATGCCCTCATCAGTGGAGTATTTTACCCGAAAAGCTGCCCAAAATTATTGTTTTTCAAATTAAAAGTATGGTTTTTTATAATTTTAGGTTTTATTAGGTCCAAGGACAAACCCTATTGATTTTGGTTGAAATCAGTCCATGATTTCATCTAGACTCATGCAAATGTCCCCTCGGAATTGCACTTATATATTCACAAAAGTGTTAATTATGTAGCAGTAATGATAAAATTTACCAAGTGCAATATTTTTGAAGGACGAAGTTTTAAAGTGGCATATTTTTGAATCCAATTGAGATATTGACTTGAAATTTTTTTTATCTAAACAAAAAAAATTAGTTCGGGTAAATGTGGATCAAATTGTTCCAAATATTTGCAATCCTATTAAAATTTTGATACAAATTTTAGTTTTAGAAATATGTAATAAAATCTTTATTTTTCCATAAAACTCAATGAAATTTTCAATGTTTTTTAAATTTATCATTCTAAACAAAATCACGCAATTCCTAAAAATTGGAGCAAAAATCCCAAAAACGGTATATTTTACAATTTTCTCCATAGGGTCCATATTTCCGTCCCGGCTGGGAAAATACTTTGGGAATAAATAGGGATCACATCAAGGTTTTCAAAGCTGCTGTTTGTTTTCTAATCCCAGCTTTGGGATTTTCGAACATGTGACTTAAAGTTGAAATTTGGTAAAAAAAAAAAATAAATAAAATTCCGAAGGGCGTAAGGGTGACATTTTCGAAAACTATGACATGATTTTTATATCAGAATTAGAGTGTCCAAAAAACCGGCAAATTCAAAAAACCGGTTTCCGGTTTAACCGAAAACAGTGTTTTATAAAAAAACCGGTTTATAATTAATTGTTATTTAATATGAAAAATGAAATTTAAATTTATAGACAATTTTGGTAAGGCAAAAAGTGTTATATGTGTAATTATGTACTAAATTCCAAAATTTGTCGAATGTAGACATTTTCTAAAAAATAAGTGAATATTTTTAAAAATGTAATCAAAATATTTTTAAGTAATATGTACAAATAAGCTTTACAAAGTATTTCGTTAAAACCGGTTAACCCTCTTAAAAAAACCGGTTTGTCAAAAAACCGAAAAGTTAAAGAAAACCGAGACTGGTCGGTTTTACAAAGATGAAAAAACCGGTTGACCGGTTTTCGGTTTCGGTTTTGGATACTCTAATCAGAATGTTCTCCGTAAAGCTATCTTACAGAAAAACATCATTTCCAAAAAATGTTGATTCTGCCCCACTGTGCCTTCATGATTGACTTAAACACATTAGTATTGTGATGAAATCCGCTATAATTCTTAATTATTTTAGCACAAAAGCCGACATAAATTATATAAATTAAAATAAAAAATGTTCGATCAATTGTACCGGCAGCACTCCGGCAAACATATGTCTCGTATTAATAACGGTATTGTAATAATATTCGACACAAATAAGTATTACATCAATATTAATTACTCTGACAAATATTGTAAGGAACGGTCCATTAATGGGCCTAGCCCCAATACGGGGTTCTCCGGTGTACTGGAGGGTTTATGTTGTGTTTAACTCTTCTCCCCTTTGTACCTAGTAGAAGAATTCCCTAAAAATAATGGAGCAAATTTTTGTTCTTGTTCCTAAAAATAGACATTTCAATATGTTTTGTGGTTTATAAGGAATGATATCGTTAAATTCTTAACACACGTTTTTCATTAAAACTTTTAACCCAAGTATTATTTGATATTTTTTTGTAAAACATGTCAATTATTATGTTTTCAATCCATATTCATGGTGTTTATCTGATTAAAATGACTGACCAGAAAAAAGTGCGTACTAAAATGTTTAAATATTTTCAACAAAACCCAACTGGGTCCTATAAAAAGTTGGCCAAGCAATCAAAGGTCTGCCGTCAAACTGTTTCCAATGTTAATTAACAGTACCGGGAGAACTTGTCCGTTGATAGAAAACCTGGTTCAGGTAGAATGAATGGTTCACATGATGTTTATTAAGCCAAACAAATAGAAAGCATTTTCAAAAGATCTCCCAACACATCCGGTAGGAAAGCAGCCCGGTTAGCTCAGTGCTGAGACTATTTGGTACGAAAAGTTAAAGCTAATGCAGATATAAAAACATACAAGGCTCAAAAAGTTCCCGACAGAGGCCAAAAACAGAGCACGGAAATGAAGTCAAGTTTTATAAAAAAATATTCTTGCTGCATAATGGATGACGAAATGTATGTTCTGGCAAATTTTTCGCAACTTCATGGTCAAAAATTGTATGTTGCTGATGCTCGAGAGAATGTTGCACAAAAAGTTTAGGACAAAATTTCCCAAAAAGTTCTTGGTATGGTAAGCAATATGCAGTTGCGGCAAAAAAGCAAAACATATGTTACAAAGGGCTCTATAAATACCGAAATTTACATCAAGGAATGTTTACAAAAAAGGCTGCTTCCATTCATAAGACTTCTAATGTGTCCACTTATTTTTGGCCTGACTTGGCATCCTGTCACTATGGTAAACAAGCCCTTGAGTGGTACAAAAACAATAATGTGGTATTTGTACCAAGAGAGGCAAATCCTCCAAACTGCCCGGAGCTAATGCCAGTGGAGAGATATTGGGCTCTTGTTAAAAGAGAATTGAAGAGCACAAAAAAGGTGTCCAAAAGTGTGGTAGATTTTAAACGTTCGAGCAAAGTGATAGAAAGCACTATAAAAATGCTAATGGAAAGGTTTCCGAAAATGGTCCAAAATTGCATCACTAGTGAGTTTTAATCACTAGTAAAAATATTTTTTTTTTTTTTGTAAATTGTAATAATAATTTCAATCAAATAAAAAAAAAATAAAACTGTAAATTTAGTGGTTTCGTTTTCAATCCAAAATTCTTAGAATTATGACTGTAGCTCCATTTGGCCGATGGCATGGGTTATGTTGACTTTGATTGCCGCTGTGGTTTGCGAATTATTCGCATAGACCTGCGACTTAAGAAACCCTCAAACGAAATAAGTTTAACTGGATCAAATCGCACGATCTCGGCGGCCAGCTCACATCACCTCCATTCGAGATGACCATGCCCTCAAATCACTCGTACAGAATGACCAATGTGTCATAAGCTGTGTGGCACGTAACTCCTACGTTGGTGTCAATATCATCCAATTTAGGCCAAAAGAAGTTGCCGGTGATTACCTGGCCATCGTTGTTGTCAATGAATATGTTTTCAAATCCCAAAATCCTCAACAAATAGTGACTTTTTCGGCATGCAGTAGGCGCTCTTGGATCTCATTTAAATTGGTATCGACCATTTTGTTTGTTGACGTACCCATTCATCCAGAAATGTGCCTCAACGTAAAATGGCTAATGCGAAGGAACGATACCCGGCTAAGAGCACAATTTTATCATTTGCACATGTTGTTGAACACTATATCCTTCTATGGTGATTTGGCAAAACAAACTGAAGAAATGACAGCCAATGCGACATGGCCACTATCAACTAACAAAGTTTTGAAGGGAAGACACTTTACCTCAGAATCAAATATAAGATTTTTTGCAATCTATGTTAGAACTATGTCACCCAAACGATTAATACCCCCTGAAAACTGTAACAAATTTAACCAGCCTTCCACTAACAAATAAACTAAAATCTCCTTAAAATTTCAAAAACAAAAGACTGCAATCATAGTCATCATAATTTAATAAAAATACCTAAAAAAACAAAAAAACTTAAAAACTTTGAAATAAAACAAAAACTGAAAATTGTAATAATTCATTGTTGCCACAAATTATATCGACCATTAAAAATGTTGCACTTACTTACATACGTTGGAGATTACGTTAGAAATGTAATTCTTAATTCAATTACAGTAACAACAATAACGGCAGCGATATGCAATAATGAAAGCAAAAGTGTTAGTTAAGTTTTTTTTTCGCACTTCTTAGTTAAAGTTTGTCTGTCTGTCTGTCTGTCTTTTTCAAATGCGCAATAAACTGCAGCAACAACAATTAGACCATTTTTAATATAGTTTTTTTTTTTTTAATATTTTTTTTTATATAAATTCGAGTATTATGCTTTGATTTGGATTTAAATTACCAACAAATGCCTGCAACGTGCTTTATGATTATAATAATTATGATATTGATCGTAATAATGATGATGATGATCGTCGTCATAATGATGATGATTATGGTGTCGATGTGTTTGAGTGTTGCTGGAGGTTTACGGCCTGATGCCGAAATTGTAATATTAAAGCATTAACTATTAAAACCTGCTATAAGTTGGGTAGATGGTTGCTTTTATTTTTTTTATTTTGCTTGTTTTGTTTTTTTGTTTTATTAGTATAATAATTTTTGGTACTGTAAGGTAGAAGAAGGCCTGGCTGTTTGAATGGTCTGTGTTTGTCTGTCTGTCTTACTTGCATTTTCAATTTCTTAACATTTTGTTTAGCAGTAGTTTTGTGTTGAATTTTTGTTTTGTTTTCATTTTGTTTAAGCTTGTTTTTAGTTTTACTTACATTTATACTCACTCATATTAAGTATAGAAATACAGTTTTCTGTTTTTCCATTTAGTGTAAAATTTTTGCTATATGTTTGGCTGGCTGGCTGTCTGTCTGTCAGTGTGTTTAATTTTTCTAGAGTTTTGTCAGTGTGTTTGAGATTTGTGTTATGCTTTTTTTTTTTTTTTTTTTAATTTTCAATGAACCAACCTGAGCTGTTGCTTTTGTTTGGCTTGTAGTGTGTACGGTTTTTTTTTATTTGCAGTTTTTTGTTTGATCGTACATTTCAGTTTCTGTATCAGGTAGTTGGTATAAAAGTAACTGTTCGTTATTGAGTTGGTATCATTTAACCGTTAACTGTGCAGCTATACACCACATAGCCACTTAAGCACAGCTTTTCCTTTTAATTAAACGTGTGCGTTTCCTTGCGTTTACGTGCGGCTCGGACATAAAAAGTAAAAAATTTATTTTAAAGTGTTTTTTAAATTTGTTTCCTAAATATTTTGTTTTTTTTTCCTTCTTTTTCTCTATTATTTATTTTCATGTGTTGTTGTTGTTGTGTGTGTTTTACAAAACAAAAAAAACAGCCTGTACCAAATTTTAAAAAGGATATTGTGGATTACTTTTAAAACAACCTGCAGCTCTTGCTTTTAGTTCAAAGGATTATATTTAAATAAAGTTTAACAAAAAAAAAAAAACACCATGAAGTTGATGGTGAGTAAAAAATGAAAAGTGTTTAAAAGAGGACTTTTAATCAAAGAAACATTTGAAACAAAAAAACATTAAGAAAACCATAAAGTGCATTAATCACTTCAAATTGAAGTCATTTATAAACATTTAAAAAAGAAATTGAGAAAAAAAATTACAAATACAATCTACATTTTTCGTGATCATTCTTAACTAATTGGTTTGAAACTAAGCTAAATTGAAAATTCATGTTTTACAACCAAAATCATAACAAATTTGAATTTTAGTTAAAAAAACAGAAAATAATAATGTTGTCCTAAAAAAGAAGCACTATCAGCAGGTGATAGAAATCATTTTTGAAACCAAAAAAAAAAAAAACTTGTGATAAATTTATTTCTACCATTTCTTTCATAAATCATTTTTTATTACTTGCTAATGGGTCTTTATTATGAAAACTACATAAATAATAACCCAGCTGTTAAAAAATCATACTTGAAATTGAACGAAATTCATTACAGTCGTTCGTTTTGATCGATCGTTTTGTAAACGATCGGTTTCCATAACATAACTTGTAGGCTTAAATTCAAATCTATATAAATATATAAATGTCTTTGTAAGTTTGTTTGTTTATTTGTTTGTTTGTTTGTTTGAGCATCACGCCTAAACGGCTGAACCGATTTTATTGAAATTTGGAACGTAGATAGATCCTTACTTGGAAGCGTCAATAGGCTATAAATTTGTTCAATACTTGGACCAGAATGGGATAAAGAGGGGGAAAAACGGGTAAAATTGGTACCTTTAGTTTTTAAACAATAAATACTAAACGGCTGAACCGATTTTTACATCGACAGGGGTAGCGAAGCGCACCGGGTCAAGCTAGTTATTTTATAAAGAAATACTGATATGTGATGGAAATCAATTTTGAAAACGAAAAGTTAGTTGAAATCAAAAGAAATTGATCACCGTCTTTCAAATCGATCGTTTTGAAAATGATCGATTTATATCACATTACTTGTAGGTTTAAATCTAAACTATTTTATAAAGAAATACACATATGTAATGGAAATGTTAGTTAAAAACTCATATGTACTTGAAATCAAAAGAAATTCATCACACTCTTTCAAATTGATCGTTTTGTAAATGATCGGTTTATATTACATTCAAAAAGGTTTAAATTTAAACAATTTGATAATGAAATACACATCTGTAATGGAAACGTTAGTTAAAAACTCATACTTGAGATCATCACACTCTTTCAACTAGATCGTTTTGAAAACGATCGGGTTTCATCACATTACTTGTAGGTTTAAATTTAAACTATTTTATAAATAATTAAAGACATGTGATGGAAATCGATTTTGAAAACGAAATGTTTTAAAATCCAAAAAAGTTTGTGATGAAGTTATTACTTTCATTTTGTATAATGCCAAAAATTCCAATTTTTTTTTTTTACATTTTTTGACTAAATTATTTTAAATTACTTTATATTTATCATTGGGGCAGTAGTTTGAAAGCAAATAACTACTCGATAATTAAAAATTGATGTTCGAAATTTAACGAAATTCTTCACACTCTTTTAAACCGATCGTTTTGAAAATGATCGTTTTTCCTCACATTACTTGTAGGAAATCGATTTTGAAAACAAAACGTTTTGAAACCCAAAATGTTTGTGATGAAGTTATTACTTTCGTTTTTTATAGTCCTAAAAATTCTAATTTGATACTTTTTATCACACATATTTATTACATTTGTTGATTAAAATTTTTCATTGGGGTTGTATTTTGAAAGCAAATAACTAACCGCTACGTAAAAACTCATAACAAAAATTCAATCGATCTTTTTTAAAAGCGATCTGTTTTTAAATGTTCAAGTTTCTAGGTAAAACAACTCAGATGCTTTCAGAGAATATATTCATGCATCAGTTTATTCTGTATGACTTCTTAAGCTGATGAATATAACGCTTAAATTAAATTTTCACTTAATATTCAACTCAAAACAGATCTAAGCGGATAGTTTAAATAAATCCAAATAAAAAATTTTTTTTTTTAAATTTCAGTTTGATTTTTTTTTTTTTGTTTAAAAATTCTGTCGAAAGTAGAACAATTTAAAACATTTTTAATAATGTAAAGAATTGAATTTGATTTATGTAATAATTTCATTATCATGAACATGATCACCTTAATCACTTCAACATTATTTCAAGTTTTATTTTTAATAACATTTATATGATCAACCAAAATATGTTAAAGTTACGATTCATATGATTAAAGCAATTTTATACAATAATAACAGTTTTTTTTAGACAAGAATTCAAAAATAAACCAATTTTTTTATCAAATTTTTAATATACCCAACCAATTGTAGTAAAGAATGTAAGAAAAGATAGAATTACTGTTAATTATTGGTGTTTTGACTAAGCTTTCATATTTTTACAAATAAATCTTGAAAGTTTATATTCTTATTCGCTCTATGCTATAATTTGTCTTTGGGAAAAGGTTGCCTAATGAATTGGCTGACCTAAACAACCAGTGAAATGCGCATGGAAACTAACATATCCCCTCACCATAAATATCAGTGAATTTATCAATAAGTGAATTGAAAATTTTGCACATTAAAACTAAATCTTAAAAAAAGTAAATTCTATATTCCCAAAAATAACGTTGGTGTAACACAGTTTAAACAATTGAGGCCTTTCAAGGCTTCAGTTCGTAAGGTGAATCCTACTGCTCGCAAACGTCTTGAAATTGCTGCATGAGTAGCTCCGAATGATTTTGCATGCATGTTGAGTTTGACAACAATCTTCATGGTGTAATTTCTACAATTCTTGGCCTACTAACTTTTTTGGCTGTCCTGGACGATCTTTATCTTTCGTGTCCAAATCACCACTTCTGAAACGTACAAACCATCTTTCGCACGTTGAATGCGATTTAACATATTCACCGTAAGCTTTGGTGAGCAATCTCATATTGCTCTTAATCCTTTGAGAACCATACATTTTCGGCTGAAACGATCTAAATGTTTGCTTTATTTTCCTGATCTCTAGCCTACTAATAAGATATGAGAAAAACAACGTCCTCCTAAGGCCCCCAAGTCCAGCATTTCGCTTGGCTTCCCAAATAATCCAAAACACATAAGTAAATATCTTCGTGGAAATATAGTTGCCTGTGGTCATCAAACGGTTAAATCATTTTATTATTAAAATCTTTCAAAAATCTGGGAGACATCCTAATGAAATACCATCTTTGAAAAAATTTTATTAGCCTTCTTTACATATCCATTTAAAACCATTATTTACCTTTGTAATACTTTATTAAGTAATTTTGTTTTTTATTTAACTATAACATGAACTATTAAAATGCCTTTAACCAAGTAGCTTATAATTTACATAAACATAAACATTTTATTACATTTAACCAGAAATTACAAAACTGTTAATGCAATTAACAAGTCACACCCAAACATCATAAAATTGCAAGTTTTGTTTGCTTTAAAATTTACTTAGATTTCCTTTTTAACGCAATTTTAAACTTATTTAAAATAGTATGAGATGTGTTTAGAAATGTGCCATAAAACCAAAAATAAACAATAAAAACATAAAGAAAAAATTCATATAAAAGTTTCAATTTCCAACTGATAATTTACTAAAATAAAACATACAAGTAATAGTAAAGAGAATACCAAATAATTAATTTCAAGTAATACTATGAATACAATAAGGAATCTTGTTAAAAAAATGTAAATTTTGAGCTCCCGTTGAAATCTATTATTAACTAAATGTCTCGAATTCTTTTTCCCAAAAAATATGAGTTAAAAAAGTTTTCCAAAAGGCAGGACCAATACTAACATTCTAAATCGAAAATTTTAAGCTGCGATCATTCAAAAATTTAACAATAATTTCTACAATATAATTTTACTTTAACTGAACATTTTACATGTATTTTATCTTTGTTACAATAACAAAACACGTTTCACTCAAAGTATTCGCTTGTGATATAAGAAACTGCTAATTATATTTCAATTGTAAGTCAGTGATAGGCACAAAGAGAGAGAGAAATAAGCCACCATTTTTTTAAATGATTCAAGCTAAACTCTAAATCTGTGATAGGCACTAAAATAAAGAGTGAGCAAAACTAAGTAAACACCATTTTTTAAATAACTCTCCCATTCCCGTAAAACTTTGTTCCTGTATAGAGCATTTTATGTTAATAACTGCTACTTCATGCGTTTATAAATAGCTACATGACAAGTTAATTACTCTACATAGATTACAAATAGACTGTCTAATAACTGGTACGAAGTAGTCAACACATTGGATTCACATACTGGTTACATAGAGTCAGATACCTTACTAGCCACCTAACTGGTTACTTGATTAGCTACATGACTAGTTATTTTAACAGAAAATCAGTTGATAAAGAAGAGTTTCGGTTGAAGCAACCAAACTTTTGTTATACCCTCGTTTGTAGTTACAACTGTAAAATTCGATCACTAAGGTAAAATCATTCGATTTCATTTGGCAACAAATTCAGTTGCTATTATGAATCTGTATTCTCTGTGTAGGAACCCCTAAAAAGCAGTGAGATAACATTTATATTAAGAATACTTCACGTAAAACATACTACACCCAGGTAAATCCAAGTTTAATCCATAGAAAACGGTAACTTTGTATGCCTTCAATCCAAACTCTTCAAATTCTTGAGCTCCTTAAAATAGGCATCAATTTGCTATGTGATTTTTTAAAAACTCAACTCAGCTACTTTAAATGTAGCTTTGATAGTAAATAGTTTTATTGCCAAATCTGAGGAATATGATATTAACAAAATAAATAGTAGTTTTGCCTTGAA
The DNA here is from genome assembly GCA_942486065.2 of Calliphora vomitoria. Classification (NCBI taxonomy): domain Eukaryota; kingdom Metazoa; phylum Arthropoda; class Insecta; order Diptera; family Calliphoridae; genus Calliphora; species Calliphora vomitoria. Next base: position 15,326,138 of record OW818030.2, on the reverse strand, counting down.
TCGACAGAAATAAACAATTGAATCAAGAATGAAAAAACCCAAGGTCCATTACTGAATTGTAAACACGAGTGTCAAATCTCTTCTGCTGAAATGCATTTGAATGTCATTCAATATGTTTTATTTGATTTTCGGAAAAGAATTCAATTCTCTTGAGACTAATCTTCAACACTAAATGAGATTTGAGAAATTTGATAAGATTGCAGTAAATACATTAATCAATGATAGAAAAGCCAGCACTATTTTACAGATGTTAGTAGCACAGTTCTAAATACTGAATGAAAATTGTCTTATCATACATAAGTTCATCATGGAGACACAGTTAAATTATAACATCAAAGTACAAATCAATTAAGTATTTATTAGAAGAGAGATTACTAATTTAATTATGCTTTTGCTGCAGATCACTCGCATTGTTTACATGTAAAAAACCGATTGTATTCGGCCCCTGTGGCTATGCCAGCTGATTAGTAATAACACAACAAATTATTTTGTATCTTAGGTATGTTTGTTGTTGTCACAAGTATGTTTGTGTTTTAGTGGTCGGCAATCACAGCCATCAGGAGACGAACGCAATGGTCTATTTAGATCAGCGAAAGGCAGACTCACACCACTACAATTTTTAGAAATAGTAGTTGTATGAGTTGAGTATTATTCTCTGGCACAACATAAACAATAGCTGAACTAAACAAGCATAAAAGCGTAAAACAACCTGCTTCTATCAATTCTCATGCGAGACTTGCGTACATGTGAAAACAAAAACAAGAGAGCTTATTTGATTATGTCCATTTCATAGCAACTGTGGTCTTGTTATTCTCTCCTGTTTATTCGTTACTGATACAGCAACGAACGCACATGCTTACCGGATGTATTAATCTGCTTTTCATGTCCACTGCAAGAAATATATCGATAGTTTGATATATTTCGATCTTAAAAAAATCCTTACATTTATGAAAAAAAAATTCGTATATGAATTTTATTTGTTCAAAGCAACATAATAAAATAGGCACAAAAAAGTTATCTGAAAACAAAACTGCCAAAGAGAATTTGTATAGAAGATTTAATTAAATAACTTTGATAATATGTCGCAGACAATTTTATTAAAATTTAACAAATAATACCTGTAAATACTGACATAGTACAATTCTCTGTTTCAGCTTTGGGCATAACTGATTTAGATCATAGTCAAACGTAAAGAGAGAAACTTTATTTGCGAATGTATTGGGTTTCACATGTAAATGAGAATATGTTGGTACCATCGCACTTTGGTACCATCGCACTTTTTACAAAATTTTGAATACAATATTTCAAACTATTGAACAACAATCTCTTTTGTGCAACCGCCAAGGTCAAATATTTTAAATCAATTTCCCAAGCTCAAATAAAATCGAGCGAGATCTCAGTTATACAATGATTCTGGTAATGAACTACAAAAGTAAAGAACACGTTTGACATTCAATATGATTCGAAAAATTTATAAATATTAAATAGATTTTTGCAGACTACATATACCAAACATTAAAATTTGTAATGATTGAATTTGCAAAAGATCATTAATGATAGGAATACATTAAAAATGAAAGTGAGAGTCAAATATAATTCAAGAGAAATTCAGATTTTTAGCTCAACAGAATGCGCTAGCTATTTCATGATAGAATAGCCAAATGAGAGAAAAAAAAAGTTTGTCTAAAAGTTGAACGCACTGCGTTTGGAGTTCTAGTAATGATGTATTTTATAAAGATCACACATGATAGAAAAATATTAAAAACATGAGCGAGAGTAAAATATATTTCAAGAAAAAAGCAACAAAAGAGACTAAACTATGGTAATAGAGAGAGTATTCGTATAGCGAAAAGAGAAATTCTCATTTAAAAGCCCACAGAATGCGCTAGTGCATGAGAGTCAAATCCTATAAGAGAAAACTTATTTCCCTTAAAGTAAAACTTCATTCGGTTATATTTCTCTTTTATATGCACAATTTAAATTCATCTCAATGAAGATACAGTTTTAAGTTATACTTTAAAACTAAACTCTCTTACACACAATATTTTAATACAAAAATTGTCTCTTTTCTTTCTCTCTTCCTTACACACACACACACAAACAGCGAACAGCATACCTGCTCGCTGTGGTACTACTCGTAGCCACAACTTATGCTAGCGCCGAAGAAGAAAAGCAAGCTGCCGGAGCTGAGGAAAAGAAAGTCGAACCCAAACCAGCTGAAGCTGAGAAATCAGCCGATGCCAACGATGAGACCACCAAGACCAAACGTGGCCTTCATCACTACGAAGACTATCATCACCATCACTATCCCATACATGAGGAGAAAACTTTAACAATCATTAAGAAAGTACCCGAACCCTATCCAGTAGTGAAGCATGTCCATGTGCCTGTCGAGAAACAGGTGCATGTGCCCTATAAGGTGAAAGTGCCCAAACCATATCCCGTGGTCAAGCATGTACCTTATGAAGTAAAGGAAATTGTTAAAGTACCCCATGAAGTGCCAGCTCCCTATCCAGTTGAAAAGAAAATCCCCTATCCAGTACATGTGCCCTATGATCGTCCAGTGCCCGTTAAGGTTTACGTACCAGCACCATATCCAGTTGAAAAGAAAGTTCATGTACCCGTTAAAGTACATGTGCCCGCACCTTATCCAGTCGAAAAGAAGGTACACTATCCCGTTAAAGTACATGTGCATGTTGACAAGCCATATCCCGTCGAGAAGATTGAACACTATCCCGTTAAAGTGCACTATGACAAACCAGTGCCCTACAATGTGGACAAACCAGTGCCCTATCATGTTGAGAAACCGGTACCAGTACCAGTTATTAAGAAAGTACCCGTTCCCGTACATGTGCCTTATGATCGTCCAGTGCCTGTACATGTTGAGAAACCAGTGCCCTATGAAGTTAAGGTTCATGTACCCGCACCCTATCCCGTTATCAAGGAAATCCCAGTTAAGGTGGAAAAACATGTGCCCTATCCCGTTAAGGTGGCCGTAGAGAAACCCGTAGCCGTACACATTGAAAAGCATGTACCCGAATACCATGAGAAACACATCAGCTACAAGGAGCCCGAATTCCACTACAAGAAAATCGAAGAGCATCATCACGAGCCCGTTTCCCATCAACATGAGGAATATCAACATCAAGGACATGAGGTGGATCATAGCCATGATTTTTCTCATTTCTATCATGGTCATTATTAAGTATTTTAAAACTAATGTAAAATTTTTTCTCTTTTTTTTTCCTCCCGTTACAGCATCACTAAATAGTCGTCTGATATCTCCCATTTGCAAAAAATATATTAAAAACATAAACAAATAGAGAACTTCAGAGAGCGTCATATGTGATTTTGTGATTGGTAAAGAGAGACTGAGAGAGAAAGAGAGAGAGTGAGTGAGACGGACAAATTAGAAAGTGAGTGAGATGGCGAAAAGAGAGAGAGACTAACGAAACGAATGAAATTGATAAATGCTTACGTTTAATGGATTAACGATGTGATTGAATTGATAAACGGAATTAAATTAATTAACAAAAAAAACAAAAAAACTAAGTGATAATGGCCTCAAATTTAATAATGGACTTAAGTTAACGTAAAAAGAAATTATAAAAAAACAAGATGTATATACCTTAAAACGAAAACCAGACACACACCACTTCCTCCTTAGAGCATATGGTCGTCTATTGGCTTCAACTCACCCAAAAACAAACAAACAAAAATAACGTTAATAACACTGACACATGAATTCCTCTCCTTTTCGTTAAAACTTGCAACCTTTAGCTACAAAATAATAGTTCATTTATTGAAACCCTAAAACAAAATATTTCGACCGAAACCAATATCAAGCAACAAGTAACAAGTTTATATAGTTTATATAAGTTGAATTATGAATTTAATAATTTTTGTATTTGTTATAACATCATTTTCTTATAACTCTAGATATTAAGCCATAATTATTTCTTTTTTTTTATAGCAAATGTTGTATATTTCTTATGTATTTTTACTTATATTGAAAAACAAAACAAAACAAAAAAAAAATATCTAAAAAAAACAATGTCAACAATTTGGCACAACAAAATGGCACATATTTGGCAGATCAGCGACGTGAAAAAAATTACAACTTCTTCTCTTTTTTAAGGCAAACAACAACAGGCCTCTAACAGCTCCTCCTCTTCCTCCGCGTGTTAATTAAAAAAGATTTGAAATGGTTCTTTTTGACGTAGTTTATCTCCTCAATGCCGTCCAGTGATCTTAAAAGTAGTATTTCTAAAAAATACTTCAAAAAAAAAAAAACCAACATACTAATTTGTAAGAAGACTTGTGTATATTTTTTTTATAATTTTAATGAGATTCATTAATTGTTTTTCCCAACCTCAGGGAAATTCAATTAACATCATTTTTGTTTTATTATTTTTTTGTTAAATATATTTTTAGCATAGTTTAGCTATTTATTAGCTTAATAATTATTTTTTATATGTTTAATGTTTTATGTATAGTTTTTCTTATGTCTACATACTACTTATGTAACTATTGATCATCATCATTTAATGAAAAAACAAAAACCGTATTGTATTAATTTTGTTAATTATGTATTTTACGAGTTTTTTTATAACGAACAGAAGAACAAACAGACCAACCAACCAGCAGAAGAAAAACCAAGAAAAGGAAACTGTACAGAAACACTTGATATATAAAATTTCTATTTTACCAAATATTTTTTAGTTGTGAAAACAAAATGAAACGAAGAAGAAAAAGAAGAAGAATGTATAATATTGAAATAAATGATTCAAGAAATTGAGATTAAAAAACACAAACAAACATGTTGTTAAAACTGAGTTTTATTTGGTTAGTTATATGAACAAGAGAAACAATAAAAGAGAATTGTTAAGAGAGTCTAAAAATAAAAGCAAAAATACTCTTGTTAAAGGTTTAATTAGACCAGCGTAAGGCATTGAGCTCTCAAATGAGCTCTCTTGTTTTTGTTTTCACATGTACGCAAGCACATACATTGTATAAAAACAATCAAAACCAGTCAGTCTCGCATGAGCATTGATAGAAGCGGGTTGTTTTACGCTTTTCGCTTTTTATGCTTGTTTATTTCAGTTATTGTTTTTGTTTTTTTCTCAACTTTTTACTCAACTCATACAACTACAATATTTAAAAACTGTTGTGGTGTGAGTTTGCCTTTCGCTGAATTAGACGTACCATAGCCGTAACCAACAGCTGTTCGAACTAAGCTTATGGGCAACAATGTATTTGATTATTGGTGACATGCCATAACAGTAAAATGCTTATGATATGGCTATGGTTACGCCTATGGCGATATGGTAATGGCACAACTAATTAAACCTTAAGTCCATTTGTAAACTGCTTCAAAGGAAGTACTGATCTTGAACTATATTTATATCTTTTGATCTCTTTCAGTTTGAATGTATCTGATATGCCACGATGTACAATATTGGGAGTATAACCTAAAACTGTGGGATTTCTTCAAAATTTTAGCTTTTATTTTAAAACATTTGTACAATATAAATTTATTCAAAGTATTGGCCATTGTTAGCTATGAACTTTTCCCATCTTTCTGGCAAGATATGGATTTCGAGCCAAAAGAACTGCTCATCTTTTGAGAGCAAGGAGGAATCAAGCCAACATTGGATACTCTGCTCCAAAGTGAAGATTATCCCAGAGACAGCGTTATGCATTGATCGCAACAAATAGAAGTCGAACGGAACACGGTCTGAAATATAAAACTGGTGAGGCAGAACTTCCCAACCACTTCATTCTAAATACTTTTTAACAGGTATTGCTACATGTTGCCGAGCGTTGTCATGATGGAATAGTTATTACAGCTTCACGTACGGCTACATATTCTGGGCTTTTTCCTGTCAATGCTCGCTTCAAACGAAGCAGTCGCGTTCGGTACAGGTTGTGGACAGATTTCAGCAGCTCATAATATTATATAGGACCGCCATAGATATTTGGCATTGGTGTCGATTCGGCTGGTTGGCCGGGCTTCATATACGATCTCTTACGCTTCGGGTTATAGTAATGAATCCCTTTTTCATCGCAAGTACTGATTCAGTGCAAAAATGATTTTCTTTTATAGCGGAAATGCAAAATCGTCATTCAAGATATCTCATCTTCAATTCGTATGGTACCTAATTTCCCTGCTGCTCCCAAACATTTTGAAATTGCTGCTTGAGTAGCTCCCAATGATTTCTCAAGCTCTTGCTGAGTTTTATGACAATCTTCATGGTCTTCAAACTTTTTTGGCTGGCCTGGGCGATCTTTGTGTTCCGTGGTAAAATAACCACTTCTGAACCGCATAAACCATCTCTCGCACGTTGAATCCGATGGAACATATTCACCATAAGCTTTGGTGAGCAATCGGTACGCTGCACAGAGGGATGGCTTCATGCATTGAAATTTGGCACCGAGAATTATATGGACAAAATTAAGGAAAAACTGAAATTTTATCAAAATCGTCCACGCCCAACGCCCACTGCCCTACAATCCAAATCGATTTTTTCGCATTAAATTTTTCCTATTCAAGCAAAAGGGTTTTTGACACTAAAAACCCTCTGAGCGCTACAGCAGGACTTTTTTTTAAATTAAAGAAAACGTGCCTCGTATTACGATTCATTGGAAGAAAATTCGACATTTTCGAAGTAAAAAACAGTAAGAGAGTAAGAGAACTATATTCGGTTGTGCCGAATCTTATATAACCTTTACCAAATTATACTTTAAAATAAAATTTTTTAATATTTATAGGTAAACAAAATAAATTTTTTTTTTTAAATTTAAAAAAACATTTTATTTTTAAAAAAAAATTTTTTTCGCAACAATTTTTTTTAAATCTTTTTAAACATTTTTTTTAATTTACTAGTGAAAAAAATTTATGACAAAAATATTAAAAAAAAAATTCGGGTTAAAATTATTTTTCCCGATTATATATGGATATTGTCTATATTAATGACTTAGTAATGCAGATATAGATCAAAAATAGAGGTTGGCCCGGTTTTTGCCTTATATCTCGGCCATTTGTGGGCCGATTTTCTCGATTTTAAAAAGCAATCGAGCCGGAAGAATTTCCGATATATTGATGTATGAATCAAGTTTGTATGTTATTTGGGATCTTCAGAAAATTGATTTCAACAGACAGACGGACATGGCTTAATCGACTCCGCTATCTATAAGGATCCAGAATATATATACTTTATAGGGTCGGAAAATTATATTGCTGAAATTACAAACGGAATGACAAACTTATATATACCCTTCTCACGAAAGTGAAGGGTATAACAAGTAAAAAAGTATATTTAAGCTCCACCATATGATATCCTACACCGAGAAGATGTTTATAAAAAATTTTCTATTAAAATTTTTATGGAAGCTATGACTAATTATGGACCAAACGACATAAAATTACGTGGCATGTCTTCTGTGTATATGAAACTTATTTGTGTGGAATTTTATTTGAACACCAACATTTTTAAGAAATCTATACTCGTTAAAATGATTTTCGGAAGTCGGCCTTATATGGGAGCTATGACTAATTATGGGCTAATCTGGTGGTGAGAGTTCGGCTTATATAAAACATATTTGTGCTGAATTTGGTTTGGGTATCTATTAACTATATTCAGATAGGGCAATCGTATAGGGGCTAAGGAAATAATGAACCGATTCTAACCAAATTAAATAGTTCTTGGAGCAATGGAAAACGTTGTACCAAATTTTGTCGATTTATCTTTGAAATTGCGACCTGTAGTTTAATTAAAAGGCTTACATGAACGCACATCGTGATCCTGAGCAGATTGTTATACTTTAAAGTGGATGTTGGGATAATATTTTTGCACATTACAAACATCAGCACTAACCCAATATACCCTTCCTACTATGGTGGTGTAGGGTATAAAAACTTTGTTGTTTACATTATAATGTTTAATAACTAAGTGAGAATAAATGACAGATATGTACATATAAGTCATTAAAAACAAGAAACGCGTTCAAAAGATAATGCTATGTTCACACTTAGGATTTTAAACACGTTTAAGCAAAATATTGATTAACTTAATCAAAGCCGTTCACATTATATTTAAGATGATTAAGTTAACAAATAAAAAACAACAAACAAATTTATATTTCTTTAAAGCATTTAAAATGGAAATAAATTCTTTAATAAAGTTATCAGCAGATTAGTTAAACTTATTAATGGTGGAATTGTAAAGATTGATGGATTATTTAAGGTTGTTTATGAAAATTTTATTTATTGGTAGTACACTTGAAAGGTACGTTCATTGTGGCCGATGCTATATCATAATCAGTTTGAGGTATGTTCAGGTGATTCTACGTGATTAATGAAATGATTAAGTTTTAATCATGTCAATTTGAAGTGATTAACAAATCATTTAAATGTATGGATACTCATCTCAATTATGAAGTTATTAGGGCTTAATCACGTTTGAGATGATTAACACTGCAAATGTGAACATAGCATAAGTCATATACCCAATAGTTTATCTATGATTTAATAAATAACTGAGCAGGGGTGGGATAGTTGATACGATCATACTTTCTATACCTTTCACCATGAGTGGTTTGTAATTTTTACATATATTCTTGATCGTTATAGATAACGGACATGGATTGTCATATCTGTCTGTCCGTCTGTATGTTGATATCAAGTGCAGCATCAACCTGCTCAATTTAACGTTTCAAAACACAAAATCAGTGTTCTAGGGCAGTTCTCATTTAAAGAGAAAGTGTGTGTTATAGTTAATCGCTATATATTACATGCAAACAAAAATATAAACAAAAGGCAGTTCAGAAAGAAAGAGAGAAATATAAATATTGATTATATTCTGTCTCGTGACATCTCTGTTGATTCTAGTGTTGCGAACGTGTAAATAGTTACTCGCCCCCTGAGTACCAGTGGTATAGGTATAGTATATAGAGAATAACTACTCTTAGAGAAACAAAAAATAAAGGAAAAGCAATAAACATATACAAACTCATACATCCATTTATCATTCAATATGTTTTAGTGTAAAAACAACTAACTACCAGCAGTTCTAGGAGACTACCGGTTACATAAAGCCAGTTGCCTTACTTACTTCTTACTTGATCAGCTACATAACTAGTTATTTTTACATGTACGGGTGATAATTGACCTCAAATAGTCAGTTAAAATGACATCTCATAAACAGTCTAATAACCGATTGCTTGTAAACCGTTTTCCCGATAACTCTCCAATATATTACTTCTGGTGGGAATAATAACTACTTTATATATTGCACTACAAACATAAACATTTAAAGTACTTAGAGTTCCCGTATGTATAAAGTAACCAAGTGACTTCTCTCTACACTACAGAGAGCACATAAGTACTTGTCAAATGACCCAAAATATTTAAATTTGTGTCAGCCAAATTATCAGACATAAGTAACAATTACTGTCTATAAGGCATAGTTCGTCGCTAGTATTGTTCAGAAGACGAAGTTTTTCGGCTATTTACATGTACACAAGACGATCGCAAACAATACTCACAACAAGAGCGTAAAAATACAAAAATATTTCATTCAGTTGTTAGACAACATTCAACAAAGCTGGTCTATTTTTATTTATTTCATTTTTGTTGTTGTTTTCAGTACACTGAGAAGCAGCGATCACATGAATGATGAATTTATACAAAATAACAAAAATATTTTTAATTGAGATTTTTTTAAACATTACATGTTATTTCTTTCTGTGTAGTGTCACCTATACATATGCAATCACCAAATCCTCTCTTTCTCAGGGACTATGCTATAAGGGATACATTCGCTACTTGCTTAACTGCTGGGAACTGACAATATAAACTCGTCCTATGAACGTTCTAGCTGTACGAAAGCGCCGAAGCATATGTATGAGTGAGAGCAAGATAAATAAAAAGTAATGTGCTCCCGTTTTGCATAGCTCTGAAATTAGAAAACTGAGCCATTGTGGCAACTGAATTTATTGCCAATTCAATACAATACTCTAACCATTGTAAAAATACGATTCTTCGGTTGCTATTTAAAATCGAGACAATCGGCCCACAAATGGCCAGGACAACCTCGTTTTTATACCCTTCACCTTCGTGAGAAGGGTATATAAATTTGTCATTCCGTTTGTAATTTCCACAATATAATTTTCCGATCCTATAAAGTATATATATTCTGGATCCTTATTGATAGCGGAGTCGATTAAGCCATGTCCGTCTGTCTGTCTGTCCGTCTGTCTGTTGAAATCAATTTTCTGAAGACCTCAGATATCTTCGGGATCCAAATCTTCAATAATTCTGTCAGACATGCTTTCGAGAAGTTTGCTATTTCAAATCAGCAAAATCGGTCCACAAATGGCTGAGATATAAGGAAAAAACCAGGACAGCCTCGATTTTTTACCTATTTTTGATCTACATCTGGATTACTAAGTCATTAATATAGACAATATGGATATCCAATGATAGATATTTCAAAGACCTTTGCAACGGCGTATATAAAATCGGGAAAAATAATTTTTATCCCGAATTTTTTTTTTTTCACCAAAAAAAATTTTGGTATAAAATTTGTTTCACTAATAAATTTTAAATGTTTTTAGCCGAATATAGCTCTTTTGCTTGTTTTCTTTTAATATATCACTCTTACTTGTTTTTCTTTTAATTTAAAAAAAAAAAAAAATAATTCGAATTGCTATCGGTGCACCGATAGCAATGCACACCGCGGTGTTCTCATACACCAACAGAATATTTAACATTGTGAGTAAGTAACCAAGGTCATCATGTATTATTCCTCATATCTCAGTCATTGTTTGACCCAATTTTAATGATTTTGAATATTGTCAAACATTTTTTAATAGAAACGTTTTTCTGGACATCAATATTCGTTTAGATTGGAAATTGTGGAATGATTATGAGTTACACTTATTTCAGTAATATAAAAGAAACATTTAACTGAAATATTCGTATCCGCTCATTCAGTAAAAAGACTAGCTAGTAGTTTCTATATCCCTAGCGAGTACTGGAGAGTGAAAACTCTCCAGCCAAAGACCTAACTCAGTTGTTAAAAACCTTAGAAGTAAGAATGTTTTAGTAAAAAAATATAAGTGAAAACAAAACCAACTCTCATGTGTGAGTCTTTTTGAGTTTGAGATTTATTGGAGTTTTTTTTTCTAGTTCCATTCTATGTGTATTTCTTTTTGGTTACAGTAATAATAGCTTGTGATATAGAAAGAGTAATTTTCTTTTTGAGTTTGAGATTTATTGGAGTTTTTTTTTCTAGTTCCATTCTATGTGTATTTCTTTTTGGTTACAGTAATAATAGCTTGTGATATAGAAAGAGTAATTTTCATATAAATTACTTAGCTAAACAAATTTTTTGTTTGTTTTGCTGAATCAGAACCAAAAAATGATACCTTTGAATATATTCAAGTTGAAATTTCCATTCTTTTTTCCAAGTTCAGCCTTAAAAAATTTTAAATATTTTATTTAAGAGTCTCGTCTTAAATAGTGATTCATTGTCTAAGGAGTAGTTTATAAAAAAAAAAAATAACATTTGAATAGAATTATAAAAACAACAAAATATTTATCAATTGATATTAGTTTCAGGGCAGAGCTAGCTAGCTATTCATTGTATTGAACTGACAACATCGTAAAACAATAACTGCTATTAGGTTAAACTGTCATTGTATTTGCTACAGGGTCATTTATTAACTGCGTTGCGGAGTTTTTTTTTTGTTTGTTCAAATAAAAGAGACCTTTAGACATTTATGATGTTTAAATTGAAAGTGTGAAGATTAACTTAACTTGGGTTAAGTTAAGAAATTGTGTAAACAAACTTGGAGATTTACTATTAAAAAATTTAAGCAAAAATTCAAAATACAATTGAACAAACTTGGAGATTTACTATTAAAAAATTTAAGCAAAATTTGAAAATACAATTGAGCTGGGATAGGGAACAAACGGGGCTCCTAAAGGGTGACACTAATATGAAGAAGCTGTATCTAGACAGGCTAGGTTATATCTAGTTTCTGTAATAATTGCGATCAGCATGTTCTTTTCGTCTGGGTGATCTTCTTTCCATCAGCACACCTTTATATCACAGTACAGTTAGCAGTTATTGAGATAATTTGAGCAACAATAAAAGTCCAAGGACCAAAATCTATTGGTGTGACTTAAAAATGCGGGATTTACAATAGATGGCGTATCTTTTGAACGCGGTTTTTGTTTTAAATAACTTATATGTCATTTTGAAGGGTACAAATCAGTCATTTATTACCACTTAGTTATTGAACATTATTGTGTAAAAAACTAAGTTTTCTTTGCTTTGAAAATTTAGAATTTTGTACCCACAAAGCGTCATATGTGGGAAGTTTTGCTTTACTTCTTTAATTTGCTCACCAAAGCTTATGGTGAATGTGTTCCATCGGTTTCAACATGCGAGAGATGGCTTATGCGGTTCAGAAGAAGTGATTTAGACGCGGAAGATAAAGATCGCCAAGGTCCGCCATAAAATGTTTCAAGACCAAGAAATGGAGGCATTACTCCATGAAGATTGTTGTCAAGCTCAAAAAGATCTTGCAAAAACATTGGGAGCTACTCAAGCACGAATTTCAATGCATTTGCGAGCAGAAGGATTCATGCAAAAGCAAGAAAATTGGGAACCATACGAATTGAAGCCGAGAGACTTACGATAACCCAAAGCATAAGAGATCATATGTGAAGCGCTTTCAAACAGCATAATCAACACCAAAGCCAAATATCCATGGCGCTAAGATAATGCTCTGTATTTGGTGGGAGCAAAAGTGTCCTATCTATTATGAGCTGCTGAAATCTGGCCAGAACATCACAGGGAAACTGTACAGAATACAACTGATTCGTCTGATGAGAGCATTGGCCGAAAACTCTCAGAATATGCGGCCAGATATAATATTGCATCATGCGAAGACTCAGCCACATGTTGCAATGCCTGTTTAAAACTATTTAGAATGAAGTGGTTGGGAAGTTTTGCTTTATAGTATAGACTTTTCCCCATCCGACTACTATTTGTTTCGATCGAAGCAGTACGCTCTCTCTGGGATACGCTGCACTTTGGAACAGAGTATCCGATATTGGCTTGATTCGTTCACGATGAGCAGTTCTTTTGGCTTGGAATCCATATGTTGCCAGAAAGATGGGAAAATGCCATAGCTAACAATGACCAACATTTTGAATAAGTTTATATTGTACAAATAAAATGCATTCAATGGGAACCAGATTTATGCTAACACCTTCACATCAGGTGATCTAATAAAAACAGTTGATGATAACTTCAGCATTTTATAGCGTCTCCAAAAACCGATTAAACTATTTCCGCCTATATCAATTACAGCCAAAAATTCCCTGCATATTCTCAAATACAAATTAACACAATTTAGTAAAACAACTCTATGGAAATATTAAAAAAAAAAAAACATAAAACTGATCATTAAAATATTTTTCTCTGGCATTAAGGAAAAGTAAAACAACAAAGAGTATAACAAAATACCCCACAAAATGTCTTTCTTCTTAAGGCAATAAATAATGTAACAACTAACAATTATGAATACAACTAAAAATCTTTCAACTATCCGCAAAGTAATAAAATAAAAAATAAAAAAATAAAAACCGCCAAACAGCTTCTCTCAACTGTGAGATCTGTCTGCTCCAATAAGTCTACACAGCAATGAGTTTGATCTTACAAACACTGAATGAAGGCTAAAAATCTCGAACGCGCTCGATACAAAAAAAAAAGGTGGTTTTAATTGTGCCAAAACTATAATTTATCATTACAATGAAAAATATGGCAGTAATATAATTCAGATTTTGTTTGTTTGTTAGTGTTCAATGGAGAATATTTAAATGCATATTAAATGTTTTATTTTATATTCATATTTATTTAATTTAAAAGTTTACTATTTTTGTTAAAGCCAACAAAATAAATTAAGAAAATCAAACAATAGTTGTCTTCTTATAAATGTTTCAAATTAACATATTTATTTATTTTATTGTGTATTAATTTTATTATTCGTATTATTATTGTATGAAAAAAAAACTAGAGAGTAGATGTTGTAATTTGTCAATAAAATTAAAGATTAAAACTGAAAATAAAATAAATATAAAGCTTCTTGCAGGTTAACAGCATTATAAAATATGAATTAACATATTTTTTAATTTAAATGGCATGTAAACATGTTGTAGTAAATCGCTGCGTGATAAAAAAATTTATTAAATAAACATTTAAGGTGGTAATTTTTTTATTTTTGCTTGGACCTGCACTCAGGGCATGACCTCTACTCATGCAATGCATTGTGTTGGAACTAGGAAAATAGGTTACAGGAGAGAGAATAGAGGGAATAGTAGTGTTTGTGGACATTTGATTTGAATTTTGCTATATTAAAAGTGATAGGAAGCTTATTTTACATAAGGTCAGTACGAAATTTCCCTGTAATGTGTTGTACGATTCACCGTTCAGTCGACGACGAGTTGATGGAACAAGTTCCCTAATTTCAATACAACACATTCCATTGTAGTATCGGTGGAACAGTGAAATCCACATTGCGACGAACTTTCAGTGAGTTAATAGAGCTAGATACCCTACTGTCACCGATAAGAACCTTTGCCCTCTCCTTTATTCGATCGAGTAACTTCAGAATAGACTTCGAAGCAGCGGATATCAGATGGAGTGAAGTATTTCCTACACCGTTTTAGAAAACCAAGCCACTTGCATGTTTCTTTCGACACTTGAGAAATATGTTTTTGCACTGAATACTCATGCCTAGAACATCAAGAGCTTTAAGACCAGTGCTGGTGTATCATGAGGCCCAGGAGACTTTTTTAAGTTGAGATCCGCTAAAACCTTTTTAACTTGTTAACTCTACTACGAAACTCACAAAAATACTTGAGAACAAATAAAACTTCTGATTGAAATATTTGATACTCTTCGAAAAATCATCCAGTTGGCTAAGTCTTTAAGACATTTCCAATAACAAATACAAGACAATAAAAAATACTCGAAACATGTAAAGAACAACTAGAGCAAATCATTAACATGGTTTTCGATCAAGTGTAGCGAACAAGTGTTAACAATTATATGGGCAACAATGACTTTAATTTTGTTGCCAACGAATTATAGGCGACATTTAAAAGTCAGCGACAATACAACAATATTGTTTTCACGCAAATCCTGCAGGACTACAAGAGTAACAATATATCTGATATTGTAATTGACACTATGAGAATAAAAATTTCCTTTATATATTCGTCGACAATAGAAGATTAAGTTGACATGTTGTCGTCAACGATTATAGGGGCAAAAATTTATTTTTAACATACTCAAACTCCTGATATTGACATATGGGAACTGCACGCAGAGAAAAAATATTGTTGTGCATGTTTACAGTAACCATTTCAAGATTTTTAAAAGTTGTTTAACAATATTATAGTCACAGTAACTATTTATATGATTGTGGTAACCATAATATGGTTAACTTACGATTTACATAAATGTATCAATCATATATATGGTTACAGTAAACAAGTATATGTTTGTGACAACCATTTTTTATGATTCGAATAAAATTAATCGAATAAATCGAATAAAATAACAGAAAGTAATTTGTTTTGTTTATTCGAATAATCCAAATTTAATTAGACTCAATAAAAATATTTTAATAATGGAATAAAATAAACGTATAATTGATCTTAGATAAACATAACCGAATTAGGATTGAATTTGGTAAAAAATTCGAATAAAATTATTCGAATAATTGCAAATGTTTAAGAATAATCGTTTAATATGTATTTATTGTTGATTTTGGAAAATATCATAATGTGAAGCTTGAATGTTGGCAAAATTCGAATAATTATTAATGAATAATCCGATAAATTTAACGATTAATCGAATAAACCTATATTCATTAAGATTTTTTAAACAATTAAATCCATATAAGTAACATAATCTGATTAAGCTTGAATGTGCAAAAAGATTCGAATAAAATTATTCAAATTATCAGATAATTTTGAATGAGAATCGAATAAAACTACATTAAAGGCCTGTTTCACGATGTCGAAAGAAAAATGATTCGAACAAATTTGTATGTTTTTAAAATTCTTTCGAATAGTTTCCATATGTGTTTTCCTTAATTCAATCAATTTAAATAATTTTATTCAGATTGATTAGAAAATCTAGTAAAGATTCGAATAAAATTATTTGAATAATTAAATTATTGTTAAGAATAATTGAATTAAATTTATTTATTGTTAATGTGGTAATATATTTGAAAATAATTATTCCAATAATGGAAACATTTTAACGAATTAAATAATAAAACTACATTAATTATGGTTAACAACTTAATTTATATAAGTAATTTTATTTATAAAAAAAATACGTTAATATTCGTATATAATTATAAAATTATGCTTAAGTTTAGTAAAATATTTGTATAAAATTATTCGAATAAAACTACATAGTGAATTTGGTAATTTTATTTAAAATTTTAAGAAAATCCAGTAAAGATTCGAATAAAATTAATCGAATAATTTAAAAATGTTTAAGAAAATTCTAATAACATTATTTTACTAGTGGTTTCGGAATAACTCATCCTATTAAGCTGGAATATGAAAAATATTCGAATAAAATTATTAAGGAATAATCGAATAAAACTACATAAGTAAAGTAAATTCATTTTATGCAGATTTTTTTTTCAAAACCTTTAGTATTCGAATAAAATCAATCGAAAAATTTTTAATTTTTTTTTAATAATCGAATAAAATTAGTATTTTGTTAGTTTCGAATAAAATTATTCGAAATTTGAATGATTTTGGAAAAACAAAACCAAAACGTTCGACAAAAATTATTCGAATAATCAGATAATGTTAACGATTAATCGCATTAAATACCACAAAATATAAGTAATTCATAAATTTAATCAAAGTTAGAAATTTGTTTGTATTAAGCTTAATTGTGTTAAAAGACTCGAATAAAATTATTCGAATAATTGAATTAATTTCTAACGATTAAACGAATAAAATTTTTCGATTTTGGAAAAGCAAAAAAAAAACTTTCGAAAAAATTATTCGAATAATCGGATAATGTTAAAGATTAATCGTATAAATTACAACAAAATATGAGTAATTCTTACATTTAATCAAATTAAGAAAATTTCTTTGTATTAGATTGTGTTAAAAAATTCGAATTAAATTATTCGAATTATTAATTAATTTTTACGAATAATCGAACAAAATTTTACGATTTTGGAAAAACAAAACCAAAACGTTCGAAAACAATTATTCGAATATAGGATAATGTTAACGATTAATCGCATAAAATACTACAAAATATAAGTAATTCATAAATTGAATCAAAATTAGAAATTTCTTTGTATTAAGCATGACTGTGTTAAAAGATTTGAATAAAATTATTCGAATAATTGAATTTTCATCGAATTAATTTTAATTATTCTTGATTTTGGAAAAACAAAACCAAAACATTCGAAAAAAAATATTCGAATAATCAGATACTGTTAACGATTAATTGCATAAAATACTCAAATTAAATCAAAAAAAGTAATATCTTTGTATTATTCGAATAAAATTATTCGAATTGAATTAATTTTTAACGAATAAATTTTAATTATTCTTGATTTTGGAAAACCATTCAAAAAAATATTCTAATAATCGGATAATATTCGTTCAAAATTCTTTGAATAATCGAATAATTTTAACGAATAATCGAACAAAACTTCATAAATTGGTATTTTTTTTTTTTTTTTTTGTAAATCATTCTATTTCTTTGAATTTGAATTTGAAAAATGATTCGAATAAATTTATTCGAATAATCGAACTTTGAGCGATTAATCAATTTAAATTAATTTAATGTTGAATTTGGAAAAATATTTGATAATTTTTTGCTTGAGTAAGACAAAAGTTTCGATAAAAATTATTCGATTAATCGAATAATAAACTGAATAAAAAAAACTATACAAATTATAATTTTATTTAAGATTATTCATATTAAGCCCCATTTTCTCAATCTCTGGTTATCGTTTTTCGTAACGATATACTTCCACTAAATATAATTTTTGTATGAAATCTGTCAGTATTTCGTCACGATAAAAAAATAACCAGAGATTGAGAAAAAGGAGTTAAGTATAAAATAATATGGATAATTGAATTAATTTTTAATGAATAATCGAATAAAATTAAATTATTGTTGATTTTGGAAAGCCATAACCATATTGAATGTTATTTCAATAATCGGTTAAATTTAAGAAATAATCGAATAAATCAATATAAATTATAGTATTTTCCTCAACTATATCAATGCAAGACATTTTATTCAGAGTAAAACCAGCAAAAATTCTAATAAAATTATTCGAATAAAATTATTCGAATAAAATTATTCGATTAAAATTATTCGAATAACTGAAAAATATTTAAGAATATACGAATGAAATTAATATTCCTTATTAGGCTTGAATTTGAAAAAAAATAGTAAAATAATCAGAACAATTTAACGAATAATCGTATAAAACAATATAAATTAAAGTTTTATTCGAACTCTGCTTTATCGTACTTTGTAGGGATGAATCTTTCTAAAGCTAAATTCAATTGAATTGCGATTAATCGAATAATTGTATGCTATTTTAATCGGTTATTCGTTAAAAAGATTCTATTATTCGAAGAAATTTTAAACCAGCAAAAATTCTAATAAAATTATTCGAATAAAATTATTCGAATAACTGAAAAATATTTAAGAATAATCGAATTAAATTAATATTGCGATAGCAAGGAAAAACAAAATTCTTTTAGGCTTGAATTTGCCAAATAATCGGCTAATTTTATTGAATAATCGAATAAAACAATTTGATTTTTAATGAATTGAACCAAACTAATTAATTTAATTTAGTTAATTTTTAGTAAAACAGAATTATTCGAATTTTGTTTTATTATCTACTTTGTAGGGATGAAAATACCATTCGCCTTTTACTGGCATAAATAATAATTGATCTTGTATTATTGAAGAAATATTTCCAATCTACCTTAATTATATCTTAAGTATGACAAATACTCAGAACAACTTTCTAAAATGTTTTCAACACATTTTCATCACCATCATTAAAGACGCACAATTAAAAAAATTAAAGACTTTGTTGAAACAAACTGCTTGATTATGATGTCTTGCTAGAAATTATGACTTCAACAATTTGCAATTTTTTTTTTATATTTTTTTTTCCTAGAAAATTACCTTATTTTCTGCAACTACAACAAATTATGCAAAAGCAACACCACCACACCACCATCATCATCGAGGAAATGAAAATGCAAAAGTCATTGTCGAAAAGCCTCTTGCAATAACACAAAAACCAGTCACTATCACACCAATATTTTGTAACAGCCAACAAAAGACATAACAACTACTTAAGTTACAACACCACCACCACCACCACACAGCTCATCGCAGCTCAAATTTACAAGAACTTAGAAATATGTAATTTGCTACAATAATGAAACTCTTCTCGAAATCGAAAACAAACAAAGTAAAACAGATCGTAACCAAAGTAACCCAAGGAAAAGAAAAACTATACCCCACAATAAAACAGCCAGCAAATGAAAAATATAATAAAAAAAAAACTGTTTTATAATAATCATGGAAAACTTAAAAAAAGAAACCAACAGACGACCAACGGAAGTATAAAATTCAAATCAAGTAAAATTCAAACCCAACCAAAAACCAACCAAAAAAAAAACAAACTACTCTAAATAAGAGAATGTACATGAAGATTAACATGGGCTACAATAAAACACATATGCTTGAGAGGAGCTATTGAATAAGAGTGAGGGTTTAATAATAACTATACACTCGTAACCAACACAATACTTTGAGAGATATTTTTTGGTGGAAAATATGTTTTACAAAATGCAAAAATGTCTGATAGTTTTCGGTATGGTTTTGTGTGTGTGTGTTTGGATTTCTGTTTCATTGAAAGCAACTTGAGCTGCTTTACTTTCGTCTTACATTTCATGGTATGGATTTTGGTGCTGGCTGTTTCTTTAGTTTTATGTTCGATGGTATAAAAGTAACTGGTCGCCGTGCAGTTGATATCATTAAATAGTTTATTGTGCAGCTATACACAGCATAGCAAAGCAAAGCCCATAGTTTTATTTTCCTACACACTACGTGTGCGTTCCTTAGTGTTTGCGTGCGGCTCGGACGTAAAAAGTAATTCAAAAAAAAAGCCTTAAAAATCAGTTAAATTTAAAAAACCAAAAAAAAAAAAAAAAATTAAAAAAAGTTTGTTTTTTAACACTTTTGTTTTGTTTCTATCTATTTTCATGTGTTACTTACTGTGTGTGCCTTCTAACAGCCTGTACCATATTAAATAAAGGATATTGTGGATTACCTTACATATATTTCAACAACACCTGGATTAAATAAAACAGATTTCTTTTGAAAACATTATAAATAAATCAACGCCATGCAGTTGATGGTGAGTAAAGTCCTAAAGGACTTTAAAAGTGTTAATGAAAGGACATTAAACTTATGGACAAAGTGCTTAAGTGCTAAAAAAAAAGAACACCAAATATAAACATTTAAAATAAAATAGAGCGAATTATGACTTTGAAAGCAACAAAACTAAAATACAGTTAAAAAAACATGTAAACAAAATTACAAATTATCAAGGCCAGCTTTTACAAATATCCAGGTTCAAGGAATTGTCAGTGCTACAAAGAAAATTTATTTTCAAATCAACAACTTTTAACTTGAAATCTTCATAAAGTTAAATTGAATCGAATGGCGATTAATTGAATAATTTGATGCTATTTTAATCGATTATTCGTTAAAAATATTCGATTATTCGAATAATTTTATTCGAATATTTGTATAAAAGCAAAAATTAAATTACCTGGATATCATTTTAGAAAACAAATCGTAATTTATGCTATTTTATTCGATTATTCATTAAAAGTATTCGATTATTCGAATAATTTTATTCGAAAATTTTTTTCTTATTCAAGCTTAAATACTTATAATTTAATTAAAAATCCATGATAAAAATAATTTTATTCGATTATTCGTTAAAAAAATGTTTTATTAATCGAATAATTTTATTCGATTTTTTAATACACGCGAAAGTATACTTAATTTGATTTAATTCTTATTCAATTTAAATTCAATTGAATGACGATTAATTGAATAATTTTATGCTATTTTAATCGATTATTCGTTAAAAAGATTCGATAATTCGAAAAATTTTATTCGAATATTTATGTAATCGCAAAAATTAAATAATGTACTTGGATATCATTTTTGGAAAAAATCGTAATTTATGCTACTTTAATCGATTATTCGTTAAAAAGATTCGATTACTCAAATAATTTCATTCGAAAATTTGTTTCTTATTCAAGTCTTTTTTTGTTTTTCTTATTTCGATTAATCGAATAATTTTATTCCAATATTTTGACATATTCAAGCTTTAATACTTCAAAATCCATAAAAAATTTTTAATTAATCGAATAATTTTATTCGATTCTTTTAATACACTCAAGCTTAGTACCAAAAATATGCTTAATTTGATTTAATTTAATTTGAAATTATAGTTTTTTGACTAATAATCGTTAAAATGATCCGATTATTCGGTTAAATTTTCCGTTTAATCGAATAATTTCAGTCGAATATTTTGACATATTCAAGCTTTAATGCTTCAAAATCCATAAAAAATTATTTTATTCGATTATTGCTTAAAAAAATTTTTAATTAATCGAATAAAATTATTCGATTTTTTTAATACACGCAAAAAAATACTTAACTTGATTTAATTTAATATAATTTAAAATTATAATTTCTGTAGTTTTTTTTATCGATTAATCGTTAAAATTATACGATTATTCGTTAAAATTATTCATTTATTCGAATTATTTTATTGGACTATTTTTTCATATTCAACCTTAAATGCTCATAAATCAAATTCAAAATTTTTTTTTTTGATTATTCGTTAAAAAAAATTATAATTAATCGAATAATTTTATTAGATTTTTTTAATACGTTCAAGCTCAATACAAAAAAAAAAACCTAAATTGATTAAATTAGAAATTATAATTTCTATAGTTTCTTTTCGATTAATCGTTAAAACTATCTGATTATTCGTTCAAATTTTCCGATTAATCGAATAATTTTATTCGCAAATTTTAATACGTTCAAGCTTTAATACTTCTAGTTTAATTCAAAATCCATAAAAAAATAATTTTATTCGTTAAAAAAAATTTAATTAATCGAATAATTTTATTCGATTTTTTTAATACACGCATGCTTTATACAAAAAAAGACTTAACTTGATTTAATTTAAAATTATAATTTCTATAGTTTTTTTTTTATCGATTAATCGTTAAAATTATACGATTATTCGTTAAAATTATTCATCTATTCGAATAATTTTGTTGGACTATTTATTAATATTCAAGCTTAAATGCACATAGTTCAATTTAATTTTTTTTTCGATTATTCGTTAAAAAAAATTGTAATTAATCGAATAATTTTATTCGATATTTTTAATAAGCTCAATACAAAAAAAAAAAACCTAAATTGATTAAATTAGAAATTTTAGTTTCTATAGTTTCTTTTCGATTAATCGTTAAAATTATTAGATTATTCGTTAATATTATCCAGTTAATTGAATAACTTTAATCGAATATTTTTTGTATTAGAATAATTTTCTTAGATTTTTTCTTAACTTAATCAAGTTTAGTACAAAAATGTACTTAATATGATTAAATTGGAGAAAAAAAAATTATAGTTTCTGTTGTTTTTTGAAATATTCGTTAAAATTAATATAACTATTCGATTAATCGCTAAAATGTTATTCGAATCTTTTATCAAATTCATACCTACTAAAACGAAATAACTTGAGTTAATATAATTTACAAAACAAAATAATTTAAGAAGTTTTATTCGATTATTCGTTAAAATTGTCCGATTATTCGAATAATTTTAAACGAATATTATGTCACATTCATGGTTATGTTTTGCCAAAATCAACAATAATTAAATTTTAATCGATTATTCAAATATTTTACCACTTTTATCCCTGGTATGATGAATTCAATTCAATAAATTTATTTATTTCCATCATTCATACACATAATTGAATAATAATATTCGATTTTTCAAATTAATCCATCGCTCAGAATATTCACAACACTGAGTAAACAAACTTGTAAATCTTCATATTGTTACACTTCGCAAGCGTATTGGAAGACCTAATTAGATCTTTTTTTAGATTCAATTTACATTCCAGCCTGCCTGACCTGGAAGTAGATCTAGCAAGCCTCTGTTCTCTTTTGAAAAGTTTCAAAACTCATTCCAACTTTTCCACTTTTAGCAGAGATCTAAAATTCAGTTCTAAGACCTGAGCTTTTTAGGTTCATTTAAAATATTTATGCTTTATTTTATAATAACTCCCTTTCTCCTTTTCTTACTCTCTCCCTCTAGCGAACTGCATATCTGCTCGCAGTGGTCCTCCTGGTAGCCACCACATATGCGCGCGCTGAAGATGAAAAGAAATCTGCCGGAGCTGAGGAGAAAAAAGTAGAACCCAAAGAAAAAGAAGCGGAAAAATCCGCAGATGCCAAAGAGTCAGATGACTCGGGCAAGCCCAAGCGTGGTTTACACTTTGGTGACTATCATCATAACTACGATGCCATACACCATCATCACTATCCAGTGCATAATGAGAAAACTATAACAATCATTAAGAAAGTTCCAGCTCCATATCCCGTAGAGAAATATGTGCATGTGCCGGTGGAGAAAGAGGTACATGTGCCCTATGAGGTGAAAGTACCCAAACCATATCCGGTTATTAAGCATATTCCCTACGAGGTAAAGGAGATTGTCAAGGTTCCCTATGAAGTGCCAGCTCCATATCCAGTTGAAAAGAAGGTACCCTATCCCGTACATGTGCCCTATGATCGTCCAGTGCCCGTTAAGGTCCACGTACCAGCACCATATCCAGTTGAGAAGAAAGTACATTATCCCGTTAAAGTACATGTACCTGCTCCTTATCCAGTTGAGAAGAAAGTACACTATCCCGTTAAAGTACATGTTCATGTTGACAAGCCATATCCAGTGGAGAAGATTGAACACTACCCTGTTAAAGTGCCCTATGATAAGCCAGTGCCCTACAATGTGGAAAAACCAGTGCCCTATCATGTTGAGAAGCCGGTGCCAGTACCAGTTATTAAGAAGATACCCGTGCCCGTACATGTTCCTTATGATCGTCCGGTTCCAGTACATGTTGAAAAACCCGTACCCTATGAAGTTAAGGTTAAGGTACCCGCACCCTATCCCGTTGTCAAGGAAATCCCAGTTAAAATTGAGAAACATGTGCCCTATCCCGTGAAAGTACCTTATGACAAACCTGTGCCCGTACACATTGAGAAACATGTACCCGAATACCATGAGAAACACATCAGCTACAAAGAACCCGAATTCCATTACAAGAAATTCGAACATGAGGGACATCATGAAGAGCACCACGAACAGGAATATAAACATGAAGAAGCCTATCAGCACGAAGAGCAGGAATACAAACAGATAGAGGAATATCAACATGAAGCAGAGGAATACAAGCCAGCAGAAGAATACAAACAGGAAGAATACAAACATGAAGAATACAACCATGAAGAGTATCAACCACAAGAGGAATACCAACATGAAGGCCATGAGGAATTATCAGAGGTGGATCATAGCCATGATTTGTCACAATTTTATAATTACCATGGTCATTATTAAGTATTTGAAATGCTAATGTATGAATTTTCTTTTCTCTTTTTTTTTCTGCTCCCATTACAGCATCACTAAAGAAACGTACGTCTGATAAGTGTCTCCAAAACAGAGAAAACCTCAGAGAGCATTATTTGTGATTATGTGATAGGTGGTATTGAGAGATTTAGAAAGAGAGTGAGAGTGATAGCAAATAGGTAAGAAAGCGAAAAGAATGAGAAAATGCTACTCTGGCGTTTAATGCTAGAATTTGAACAATGCTAACGTTTAAAGGATTAACGATGTGATTAAAACTGAAACGATTAAAACTAATTAATTATTATATAAAACTAAGTGATATTAACCACAAACTAATAATGGAATTAAGTAATCTAACCATAAATAGTTAAAATAGTTAAATTAATAACAAACATTTATACCTACTTACTTACTACCCGGCAAATTAACAACTCTTCTTTTCGTTCCTTAAAAAAAAAACCCATAAACTATGACACTTTCATTATGACCAATTCCTCTAATAGTATTCTTTAAGAAAATATGCAATTCCTTAAACAAACAAAATAATAATTTTAAACTAATTTAAGTTAGTAAAATACAACAAGCTTAATGTAAATAGCAAATGTAATACTTTAAACAAACTTAAATGTAATGTCAACTTTATAAAATAACTTTAAATTAAAACAACAAACCAAAACCCTGGCAGTTTAAAGCAAGCAATTAACAATGGAAATCTAACAACCTTCTTCTCTTTGTGAAAGGCAACTTAACAACGGCCTGCAGCTCCTCCTCCTCCTCCTACAAAGAACACGATGAAATTGTTGATTTTGATGTAGTTAACCTCTTGCTTATGTCCAGTAATCAAATGCGTAAACAAATAATTATAATCTAAGACTTGTTAATGTATTTTAAAAAAAAAAAAAAACAAATGAGATTAAACTAATTGCAGTTCTTAATTATAAAGAATTTCAATTAGTTCTTTAGTTTAGTTTAGCTTATAATTAAATTTCATATGTTATTTTAAGGATCGAAAGTATAGTTTTTTCTTTTATTGAAAAACTGAAACACCCCTAATGTATTATAATAGATTTTTTAAGCCAAAAAAAAAAAACAAAAGAGAACTATACTTAAGATCTCTTTAACATATGAGAACTTCTATTTTACCAAATAATGCTTGTTTTGTGTGCGAGAAAAAGTAGCAAAATAAGAATAAATATTGAAAAAAGAAGGATGTTTGAAAAATAAAAAAATGATCCCAGAAAATGGGATTTGAAAAAAACAAACTTAAACAAAATTTGTGTTTAACAGAATTTTATTTATAGAAAGGGGGTATTGAAATAAATAGCAAATAAATGTATTAAATGAAGACAGCAATGTCTAATAAATAATCAACTAAATACTGGCAATACCAACAGCTCTATTAAATGAAAGAGCAATAATATTAAAGAGATAGAGAGAGAAACAAAGAAAATGAAACACTTAGAGCCAGGGATGGAAAAGTTGGTACAATTCGAACTTGTTAAGTACAATGGTACACCAATTACTAATTTGGTACAATTTTGAAAACAAATGTACATTAAAAAAATATAACTTAACTTATTTTTACTTAAATTTTATCGAAAATCATCTTCCATTAGAAGATGTTGACAGAGGAACGAACACAGCACAGTGGTCTAGAAACGTTTTTTTTTTTTTTGGAAATAATTCGGTTACGAAAATATATATGAAAAAACGTAAAAATTTTTCTAAGTGGCAGGGTTTGTGGAACTTCTGATGAGTAAATGAAGGCTTTTTATATAAGTT
This sequence comes from Calliphora vomitoria, assembly GCA_942486065.2. NCBI lineage: Eukaryota > Metazoa > Arthropoda > Insecta > Diptera > Calliphoridae > Calliphora > Calliphora vomitoria. Next base: position 15,299,523 of record OW818030.2, on the reverse strand, counting down.
TTTGATATCGGTGAAAGCCATAGCACTTGAAGATTGATATTTTATTAAAATTAAATAATTTTATAAATGTTTGGTACGTCATTTACCTTAAAAACTAAAAAAGAAGAAGTTTGAAACAAACAAACAAACGAAACGTTGGGCAAGGTGTATTAAATAAGGTAAAGTTACGAGCCCAGCTGATTATTGTTTATTTATTTATTTATGTTGTGTTTGAAAGTGTAAAAAAGTTGTTTATTGTTTCTTGTTGACATTCACAATATTTGAATTGAAAATAATAAAAAACTGAAAATTGTAAACAAAAATTTTTCAAGGCTTTACAGCAAACAATAACAATTGGCCATTTTTGGAAATTTTTTGGTGAAATGCATCAAAACTTTTTAGAGATTCACTCCCATTTTAGTCCTTGAGACTTGTTTTCCTGCTGATTTTCAATACCAAGCTCCTTAGAAGAATTTGGTTGTTTATTTTGGATGTCCGAGTATTTTACACAGACAGACGGACATAGCTAAATAGATAGCATGATAGTTCCACATGTATCACCAAGATTTTTATTCCCGTTCGACGCTTTTAATATTGAATCTTTTTTATTTTCAAATACCGAAATTCCTAAAATGGGGCGAATGTGTTTTTAAAAGCAGAGATTTTTTAGAAAAGTACCTACTGTGACGTTATTTAAATTATGATAGTAAAAAAACGTTGTAGTATTTAAGAAACATAAATGGTTATACAAATATGGAGATTTTTCGAGGACCGGTGCTTTGCCATTTAATAATTTTTTACTCAAATCAACATTATTTTTTTTAATTCGGATTATAAATGGATATTTGACGATTTTTTTTTTAAATTGAGACCCGAGCTTGCTAACTTTGATAGGCCACTCACTGGGCCCCACTAGCGCTAGAAAGCTTAACAAGTGTAAATTATCTCGAAAACACCTCAGCTCCAACTATGTGAAATTTCGTAACAATATCTCCAATAGTTACAGAGATATCGAATTATTTAGAAAAAAACAAACATTTCTAAACCACTGTTCACAGGTAGAAAAAATTGATATGTCTACTCGAAACTTCAAAAAAAATGCTCAAAAATTGGAAGAAATTTTGTTTTATAAACTCTATCATTTCATGATTGAAATCTTTAATATATATACATATCCCCTCTTATATAATCTTCCTTTTTATAGTTCCCCTCTTTCTATAGTTTTCTACCATTAAATTAGAATTCCATTTGCACTGGCAACTCTACTCAGTTTGCCAAACATTTTAGTTGTTCTATTGTCTCCTCTAAAATCGTTCGTTTTAAATTCGTCGTTATAGTTTGTGTTGTCCGTCATTAGTAGAAAATTAAATAAAGTGTTAAAAAAAATATTAAACGTTTAAGATAATTAAAATAAATAGCTATTGAACATTATAATAAGTGCTTGTTGTGTTAAAATAAAGTTTTTGTTAAAATAAAGGATAAAAAAAGCAAAATCATCAATAAGATGTGTTTGCAATAATTTTGTTTTTGTTGTATCTAGTGGTTGTTGTTGTTTTTGTTAACTAAATGATGCTGTGCATTCTTCAAAGGTGTTGTTGTTGTTGTTAGTTATTGTTTTTGAATAAGAAAAAGAGTGAATGAGAATATAAGAGCGAATTCTTAATAAGTAAAAGCATAGAAAGAAGAAAAAATTTAAAGTGTTTTTTACACAAACAAAATCATTGTTTAAAATTGAGTAGGGAAGCATCATAGAGTTGCCAATATTCGAGCTAGTGTAAATAAATCGGAAATCGGTACGGGTATTTAATTGTAACATAATAATGTAATAAATCCATATGTAAAGAAAAGTAAATTGTATTTCAGGTGAGTGTATTATTTAGAAACAATAATTTTTATGTATTAATTATTTACTGAATTTATATTCTCAAATTTTTAAACAAGTGATTTTTGTAAAGGTTCATAGGTATTAGAAGTAAATATAAATACCTATTAAGGGCCTTATTCAAAAACAATTTTTAAATTTAAACAAAGTGTTATAATCAAATTGTGTATGGAAATTTTGGTTTAAATTTTAATTTTTATTATGATTTTCGTTTTATCTAATTTAAATACACATCTATCTGTGATAAAATTTTTATAAAAAATCTATTATTTGGCTGACAAATTTAATAAAAATCTAGAACGTCTGTATATGTATGTATATGTGTACCTATGTGATGATATTTTTAAAATAATGATTTTATGAAAAGTTTATAATTACACAAGATTTTCATAAAATCATTTAATTAATGAATAAAAAGAATAAGTGTTGATTTTAAATGGGAACTAAATGACAATTAAAAAAAGTTTACGTAAAAAATATAATTTAACTTATTTGACTTAAATTTAATTAGAAGCTGTTGACAGAGGGATGAACACATATGCATATGTACATATATGTATACATGGTAATTACTTTAAAATTGTAAATAAGTTTTGTTTTGGTACAATTATGGTCAAAAAGGTACAATTATAAAGGCTGATTGGTACAATTTTAAAATGTCAATTGCCAACCCTGCTTAGAGCAACAACCACAAGAGAATTTGTATTAATGAATAAATGACTGAGATTTTTTGCTTTCTCTATTTACCATGTATTGCACAGCTCATAAACAGCTAAGTTCATGCTTTTATCTTATCAGTTCTATAACCACTGATTACTTTAAGGTTTAAACTGCTAATTGTTATTGATTATTAAACATAACATTGATTATTAGACATAATAATAGAGTTCTTTCTGCTTAAGTTGGATGATACTGATGTGGATTGATGTGGTGATCAGAACTGGTCCCCTAGATCTTGAGATTTAACACCATTGCATTTCTTTTCCTGGGATTATTTGAAGTCAAAGTTGTATACCAACAAACTACCAGTGAATTAAAGCAGGAAATTCAATGCTACATCAAAGAAATTCAGCCACATTTTCTTCAAATTGGTCCCCTAGATCGTGAGTTTTAACACCATTGCATTTCTTTTTCTGGGGTTATTTGAAATCAAAGCTCTATGCCAACAAGCCCACAACCACCCGTGAACTGAAAGAGGAAATTCAGTACTACATCAAAGAAATTCAGCCACATTTTTTTTAAGCTGGTCATGGAAAATTTAGATAAAAGAGTGCAATACCGTGGAAGCCATTTAACCGCTAAGCTGTTCTATACATTCAGCATTAACGAAATTCAGGCATAATTTTTGCCTACTGGTCTTGGAAAAATTAGACTAAATAAGATGTCCCATATTGACGAACTTAATGATTCAATAAATCAAAATTAATATAAAGAAAAAACTTTTTTTTTTGGAAATTTTGGGACTGCCTTTATTGGTGATAAAACAGGATTGAACCAAAATTTTATGAAAAACAAATTTTTTTTTTGTTGAAAAAAAAACTCAAATTAAAAAAAAATTTCTAGATTTTGACCCATTGTGGGTCCGAATTACTATGGCGCTATATACGTTGTTGAAGAAGTCCTTGAAATATCTATCCTTACATAACCATATTGTCTATAGAGTAATTCAGGTATAGATCAATTGGTAAAAAATCAAGGTAGTCGTAGTTTTTTGCCATTTGTGAGCCGATTTTCTCGAATTTAATTAGCAACTCTACCGGGACTATAGCGGATATACTGATCAATGAATCATGTATGTAAGTTATTTGGGGGCTACGGAAAATTGATTTCAACATACAGATGGATAGACGGAATCCAGGATCCAGAATATGAAGTCGATAAAGAAAAATTTTTAAATTACAAACGGAGTGACAAACTTATATATACCCTTGCCACATATGGAGAAGGGTATAAAAAGATTTATAACTAGCCCTTTTTTTTAAACACTAATTGGCAAAAATGCAGCTTTTGGGTTATTGAAAATCGGTAAATATAGCGAAAGTAACTCGCTGCTTTAGAAAAACTAGAAATAAATACTGAACCTAACACACGACTACATCGATCAATATGACAATATGTCTGTTTAGCCTAGATTTTCAATGACCACAACAAATTCTAATATAAATTTAGACAAATAATTTAAAGATAAGAAAAATAAATGGTACCACAAGGTTACTCAAAATCACCTTATCTGTTTTCTTTCATTTTCATTTTGATATATGTGAGTAAATACATATAAAATGCTTTCAGACAAGCCATGGCACGCTTTACTCCTTAAGATCGAGAAATAATCGCGATTATTTTTTTTACAAAACAATTCTACAGTGGTTTTCAAAAAATGAAATGATGCGTAAACATTCATAGCTTCTGAGACAACGAACATTTGTGTGAGTTTCCGAGACTCATAATGCCTAGTTATACCCTTCAGCATGAGTGGCAAGGGAATATATAAGTTTGTCATTCCGTTTGTAATTTCTACATTTTTCATTTGCGACCCCACAAAGTATATATATTCTGGATCGTAGCGAAGTCGATATAGCCATGTCCGTCAGTCCATCTCTATGTTGAAATCAACTTTTCGTAGCCCCCAAATAACTTACAGACATAATTGATACATCAATATATCGGGAATTCTTCCGGCTCGGTTGCTTTTTAAAATCGAGAAAATCGGCCTACAAATGGCTGAGATATAAGGAAAAAACCGGGACAACCTCGATTTTTGGGCTATTTTTGATCTGGATTATCATTAATATAGACAATATGGATATCTAATGATAGATATTTCAAAGTCCATTGCAACGATTTATATAATGCTATAGTAATTTGGACCTGCAATGGATCAAAATCGGGAAAATTATTTTTTCTTCCGAATATTTTTTTTTAACACAAAATTTAAACAAATTTTTTAAAAAAAATAAAAAAATTTTAAAAATAAAAATTGGAAAAAATTAAAAAAAAAAAATTCGAAAAACAAAAAATTAAACTTTGAAAAACAATTTGAAAAAAACAAACATTTTTTTTTTAATTTTGAAAAACAATTTTGAAAAAAAAAATTTGTTTACCTAAAAATATTTAAAATTTATATTTTAAAGTATAACTTGGTGAAAGGTATATAATATTCGGCTCTCTTATTTGTTTTTCATTAATCTCAATCCGCTTAACTGTACAGAGTTTTTAGAGTCAATTTCGGAAATGGCTTCTTAAAATAATTTTAATTCTTTAGATTTATTCAGAAAGATTTTCTGATTAAACCATAGTTTTTAGACACAAATCGAAAAATCACAAAATCTAATATGGACGAAGTTGCGATCTTCCGCTGAAGATCTGACTAGATCTATCGGTGACATATCTCTGACATAATCCAAATCTTGAAGAGACCATACCATTGCCTATTCCATTTCTTTTGAATATATTTTATAATATCTATTATAAAAGATATTCATTCCAACTTACGTCCAATGAATCAACCAGTCAACCAGATGGTAATGTGGCTTTATTCATGCGCATTCGTCAGTCAATTAATTTTACCGGCATGAGCTTCCCAATGTCTTATGTTTAGAAACCCCTAGTTGATACGGTTAAACTGCGCCAGAGAATGAATGCTTTCCTGTAGATATTTCGACTTTATTACATGAGAACTACAATCTTAATTGATGCCAAATCATACAATTAGATACAAATGATCGTCGTATTCAGATCAAGTTCCAGTCATATTCAGTTGAAGAGTTTGGCCTGAAGAACGTTTAATATTTAACTCTGTCTTTCAATATAATCAATGATGACTCAAAGACAACTACGGATATAATTTCGGAAGGTCATCAAATAAAATTTCAAAAATTACATCCTTAGCCATCTTTGAGTCATCATTGATTATCTCAAAAGACATAGCAAGATATTCAATGTTCTTCACACATCCGTAGCCGTCTTTGAGTCATTATTGATTATCTCAAAATACTGAGTTAGCTGAACAGTCATTAATGATTCGTCTTTACTCTAGTCACAACTTTAAACTCCATTGTCTTGCATCTGTCCAAATTTTAGTTTATAGCTTATTACTCGTGCAGCTTCTTAATTCTTTTAGGGATTATACCGCAAACGTTGTACCAAACCATTTCGTCAGATCTTCTCTTCAGTTACTCGAGGAGTGGTTACTTCTTATATTTACATCAAACAGTTATTTTCAATAGAAACTATGAAATATTAATTGGTTAACCAGTTAATTTCAATAAGAACTATGAAATATTAATTGGTCTAATATCTTTTTTCTGCTTTGGAAATAACTAACACTGTAATCTTCTTCCACTATTTATGAATGTGTGAATGGTTTAAATATTCTAACCAGCTCCTCCACGTTCGCAATGTAATCTATTAAATCAGTGATGTAAAATATAAATTCTTTATATTAAAATTATATTCGATTAAAAAACGGAACAAATTTTATTCGAATAAAACCAAATATTTAATTCGAATATTTTGAAAAATTCTTGAAAACTAAAAAATTAATTTTAAACCCGGTAGTTTTGAAATAAAATTCGAATAAAACCCAATGTCCTATGAAAAGGGAGTACATTTAAAGTATTTTGATAAAACCTGTTGTATTGAATAGACAATTACAAAACAAATCATTAAATTATATTCGAATAAAAACCATATAAATTTTATTCGAACAAATACATTAGCAAATGTAAATACTTATTTAAATACAATCAAAAAGTTCATGCTATATTTTAAATTTTCTAGCTAAACAATTAAAAATTATCTTTCAATACCTATTAAGTAGTTTTTCTTTTAAAGTGTCAACAATATTTATTACTTCAGTATGTCATTTAAAATTGCAAAATTCAGCATTTATTTAAACTACAAACCAAGAAAATTCCTAATGTCTCCATGTGAATACAAGTATTTCTTTATCATTTTCGCAATATGTATTAAAACTTTTAGCTCTTACACGCCTTAAAACTGTCATTGACTGAAACAAAACTAATGTGTGATTAGTTTCAAATCAAAACAAAAAACAAAAATTCATTCAAATCATCTTCATAGTAATGCCAACAAACAAAATAAAACCGCCAAGATATGCAGATATTATGTCGCCATAAACAAAAATGTTTGCCTATAGTCGCACACATTTTTTCAGTTAATGAAGCAAGACTAAATAAATGCAAAATTAGCATAAAACTGAAATAATTTATTTGATGAAAACAATAGAAATTAACAAAAAATAAACTTTATTTATAATGTGACACTTGAAACGTAGTAAAAAATAGATATTTATTTATAAATAAAATGCCATAGTTAGTGAAAGAAAAAGACATAAAGAGCTATAATATGTTTTAGTTAAATGGTCTTTATGCCTTTTGTAGTCGTTTTTATGACCTTATATGTTGTAGCATACAAAGTTTGGTAAACATTACTAATTGTATTTAATTGGAAATTTTAAAGAAAACTGTATTGATTGCTAATGCATTTGTTTTTAATATAAAACAAAATTAGCTAACGAATTTGGTGTAAAACAATTTGTGTTTAAAATGTATGGTTTTTGAAAATTTGCAACATTATACAAATAAAATTATAGTGAAAGAAAAGGAACATGCAAAGCGTAAAAATATATACAGCATAAAAGCACTGTATTAATTGAAAATCAAACTCTTTGGCAGTACATACTGTAAATTACATTATGAACCATATCAAAATATTGGCTATAAAATACCAAAGGATCATATTAAATTACAAGCACATTTTATATTTTCAACAAAGCTAGAGTTACAGTATGTCAAATTTTACTACTTTGAGAGCTACAATGTGTCGAAGTAGACTATTTTAAGAGTAAACACGTTTTTAAAGCACAAGGATTAGTTACAATTACTTTTTCCATATACAGTCTGCATGCACTTGGTGGCACATAAATCACACACAAGATATCAAATATCGGTTACTGGTTTCAATGCTGTGTTTAAAATTGTATTAAATATTTTAAATTTTATCACATTTTAAATTAAACAATGCAACTTAAGCCTGAAGTCATACAATAGAAAATGTTTAACACAGTTTAAACGAATTTCAAACACATTTCACCAAAAAAAAATTTAATGAAGAAACTTTTGAACAATAAACCAAGACTAGACTATAATCTTACTATTCCTAAGATTAAGAGCAAAAATAAAACCATGACTATAGCCAAGACTAGACCAACTACAGACCAAGACTAGACCAAGACTAAACAAAGACTAGACCACGATTAGACCAAGACTAAAACAAGACTAGACCAAGACTAGACCAAGACTAGACCAAGACTAGACCAAGACTAGACCAAGACTAGACCAAGACTAGACCAAGACTAGACCAAGACTAGACCAAGACTAGACCAAGACTAGACCAAGACTAGATCAAAACTAGACCAAGACTAGACCAGGACAAGACCAAGACTATTTTTGAATCTAATTGAGTTATTGACCTGAAATTTTTTTTGTAACTTATCTAAACAAACAAAATTAGTTCGGAATAAATGTGATACAAATTTTAGTTTTAGAGATTCAATAAATATTTATAAAATCTTTATTTATTCATAAAACTTCATGAAATTTTCAAAGGTTTTTAAATTTGTCATTCTAAATAACATAGTTTAAAAAAAAGCTTGTCAAAAGGTCAAAGGGAATCCCGCAATACCTAAGAGTTAGAGCAAAAATCCCAAAAATGTTGTTTTTTACAATTTTACCTACAGGTTCCATATTTCCTTCAGGGCTGGGAAAATGCTTTGGGGATAAATAGGGAACAAATCAATGTTTTCAAAACTGCTTTCTGATTTCTGATCCCATCCCATCTTTGGGGTTTTAGAACATGTTTCCCAAAGTTGAAATTTTGATAAAAAAAAAAAATAGGTTGAATTCCGAAAAGCGTAGGGGCAACATATTCGAAAAATAGGACATGCTTGTTATACCAAAATGTTCTCCGTAAAGATACCTTTTAGAAAAACATAAAATTGTTATATGTTCTTAAAGAGAATTATTTTTAAATAAAAAAGAGAATTCGCAAAAATCTACTATTTTTGGAATTTTTAAATTGAAAATCGTTTATTTTTGGATCCATAATCGATATTGTTCTAAAATCTTTTGTGTATTATTGGCAATTTTGTTGTCTAATTAACGGAAGAAATTTGAATCCATTCCGTTCAAAAGTGCGACCTATACTTTTAAAAAAGCGGGCTAAGGTATGGCAAAAATTTTAAATATCAATTTTTAAATTCCTAGTGTAAAATAGTGTAAAATGTTAACTTGATGCAAACTGTATCTCCTACTTAAAGTGCCTCCCAAATCAGCAGTCTCTGAATTGTATTAAACACCAGCTTAGCCATTGTCAGCCTAAAACTAAATAAACTAAATACTTTCAACATAATTTTCCTGGAATTTTTAACTGTAACACATAAATTTCCTATAAAGCGGGAAAATAATCAAATACTCATACTTGCTACTGGTGGCAAACAAAGTATGGCTTTTTACAGGAAATGAATTGATATATAAGTGCAACTTAATTTAATTGTATGTATTAATAATTTACTTTTAAATGATAAATAAAAATTCACTTGAATAAAGTGTCGTTAAAAAATGTAAAATTGTACTCACTTTATATATGGTACATTGGCAGGTACGTGATATTTTGCTCCAGGATCGAAATCCTTTTCGGAACGTAAAACAGGAGGTTTAATGCCGCTGTATTTTTCTCTGCAAGAATAAAAGTAAATTAAGTAAGATAAATTTCAATACAAAAGCAGCAGTAAAAACCTTTTAGTAAACCCAAAATTTATAGAGTTTAAAATTCACCTATTTATTACCTTAAATTCCAATAATGACAATTCATACGATGCTTATTCGCCGCTCCACTAAAGACATCATAACGCCAATTGTCCAAAGACAAAGCAAAGGGCAAAAAGGCCACCTTATCTATGGCCATGGTAAATAAATAGTTAATATCATAACTGCTCTCATCTACAGATCGTTGCAGTAAACCCAAAGTTTGGAAATGCTTGGGAGTAGCCACAGATAAACCTATGGCATCTCCTATGGCTTGATGGAAAGCTTAAGACAGAAGAATAATCAATGAAATACTTCCTTTTTCTTTGAGAAATAAAAACTCACCAGGATTGGCGCCATTTCTAAAGACCTTGGGTAAATGTCGATATTGCAAAAAGTACTGAATGTGGGCCATTTCATGATGCACACTTATCAAACTCTTTTGATTTATATCCGTACACAATTTGACACGGAAATCATGTCTATTACAAAAGTCCCATGCAGAGGGTTCACACAGAACTCTGCGATTTAAAGGTTGTTCTATAATGGAATTTTGATAGAACTCTGGTCCCACAGCCGACATGTTAATGGAGGTGAAGAATTCTTCAGCCAATTGAAACATTAATAAAGGCGTATATCCTTGCTCCAACATACGTGGTGTAACATCTATCAATTTCTTGCCCGGATAGGGTATAACAATATCTAAAACATTGGACCAAGATTGGGCATACATATTACCCAAAATGTGTGAGGGTATGGGAGCAATACGATTAATTCTTTCGGGACCATAATATTCACGTAAACGGCGGCGCACATAGGCATGTAAAGCCTCATACAAGGGGCGTATTTGCTCCCAAACTATATCGACATCTTGTCGGAAATTTCCCGACTCATAAGCCAAATACCAATATTCTCCACCATTAGTAACATCTGCAAATTATTGTAATTAAAAAGAAATCCTTATTTTTTTAAACATTACACTTACTATTAGAAAAAGCCACTTCATTCATAACATCCACCAATTGCTCATAACCATCTCTCATTTCTCTGCCCGCCTTGCGATGATATTCCACCCAAGTATGCTGCAATTCATCCCAATCTCTTGACTTTGACATGATTTCTTTAAGATCGGGTATATAGCGTAAGTTGCAAAGGAAGGGTTGCTGGTAGGCACAGATGCTGGCGCCATTGTAAATGTATAACATTTCATTGATTAAACGATTGTACTGGAAGATGAAGAAGTTAATATAAGTTAATATTCTTTGACACAACTAGCATTTTAACTTACTCTATCTAAAGACTCTAGAGGTAAAGCATTTGGTCCCACTTCTGATTGCAGCATAAGTTGTCGATATAATCTGCGATCGAATATTAGTTCTTTGTTAACAAGTCGTGATTGTTGTGATACCAAGCGTTGAAACTCCACATAACGTTGCTGGGCATTAAGCTGCAAAGAATGACAATTAAGGGGATTATTAGTACAATCGCTACAAGGTTTAGCTAATTGGTCTAGTTTTGGTCTAGTCTTTGTCTAGTCTTTGTCTAGTCTTTGTCTAGTCTTTGTCTAGTCTTTGTCTAGTCTTTGTCTAGTCTTTGTCTAGTCTTTGTCTAGTCTTTGTCTAGTCTTTGTCTAGTCTTTGTCTAGTCTTTGTCTAGTCTTTGTCTAGTCTTTGTCTAGTCTTTGTCTAGTCTTTGTCTAGTCTTTGTCTAGTCTTTGTCTAGTCTTTGTCTAGTCTTTGTCTAGTCTTTGTCTAGTCTTTGTCTAGTCTTTGTCTAGTCTTTGTCTAGTCTTTGTCTAGTCTTTGTCTAGTCTTTGTCTAGTCTTGGTCTAGTTTTGGTCTAAGTCTTGGTCTAAGTCTTGGTCTAGTCTTGGTCTAAGTCTTGGTCTAGTCTTGGTCTAGTCTTGGTAAAGTATTGGTCTAGTCTAAGTCATGGTCTAGTCTTGGCCTAGTCTTGGTCTAGTCTTGGTCTAGTCTTGGTCTAGTCTTGGTCTAGTCTTGGTCTAGTCTTGGTCTAGTCTTGGTCTAGTCTTGGTCTAGTCTTGGTCTAGTCTTGGTCTAGTCTTGGTCTAGTCTTGGTCTAGTCTTGGTCTAGTCTTGGTCTAGTCTTGGTCTAGTCTTGGTCTAGTCTTGGTCTAGTCTTGGTCTAGTCTTGGTCTAGTCTTGGTCTAGTCTTAGTCTAGTCTTAGTCTAGTCTTGGTCTAGTCTTGGTCTAGTCTTGGTCTAGTCTTGGTCTAGTCTTGGTCTAGTCTTGGTCTAGTCTTGGTCTAGTCTTGGTCTAGTCTTGGTCTAGTCTTGGTCTAGTCTTGGTCTAGTCTTGGTCTAGTCTTGGTCTTGTAGTCTTAGTCAGAGTCTAGTCATCTATGCAAGAAAACTTTAAAAATTGCGCCTTATTTTATTTGAATATAAATTTTACTATTTATTTAAATAATTTTCTTAAAATTTTTATATTCCCCCTCCTGACAAGGTCAATGTTTCACATGTCTTTACAAATAAACCCTAGAATGTTTCGTGTATAGTTTTGACATTGTTGAGATCATAAAATATCTAAGAATATCCAAACCACAACGTCCATTACAATTTGACATCAACCCCCTAAATTAAATCTAACCTTCAGACTTGGGAACTTGAGAGAAAAAGTAACAAATCAAAGACAACATACGACTACATGTGACTTTTCGAAATAATTATGGGAATAATTTGAAACAAACAAAACAAATTTAAATTGATTTCTAGACATGCAAGCGGAAAGACCGACAGTCAAACAAAAAATACTAAATGAATCATTTATTTTAAACTTATTAAAAAAAATAAACTTTTACTTGTCTTTCACTACAATCTTAAAACAATAAATTATTATAAATCAAATTATTTATGATTAATAGGAAATTGAAATTCAAAACTTTTATAGACTGAAACCCCACCCTATGTAATTTTCAAGCACGAGAAAGGCATCATTAATGAGCATCACCTAATTATTTACATAAGTATGTATCTTGCAAAATGACTCACCGCTTCTGTTTGTGTAAATTCATTAACATTCGTCTCAAAATTCCACTGAGCTGCTACATTGGCCGTACACTCCTGTGCACCCTTTTGATCGGTTTCCACCAACAAATTACGCAATTTCTCTAATTCTATTTGATAGCGACGATCCTGCTGGAAACGCTGACGATCGTTGTAACGTTGATTCAGATTGAAACGATCTTGATTGCCATCGAAGGGATTTTGAAAACGATTACGATCGTCGGGAAAGAAATTATTTTGGTTATTGTTGGGATTATAGGTGGTAGATTGATAATTATTTGTTGGTGGTATGGGAGTGCCATCATTTAGTACGTTATTCGGATAACTATACAGATTACTATTGATCGTGGGGGGTTGGGGTAGAGGTCGCTGCTGCTGCGGTAATAGGGGTTGCTGCTGTTGATTGTAATTGTTGCCATAACGATCACTGTAAGTGTTTTGATTTAGTTGTTGTTGATTGTGATTATTGTAGAGATTCTTATCGCTGAAGGGGGAATCTAGGCCGAAGGTGTTATTGTATTGTTGATAAGGTAGGGAGCGTAGACCATAGCGCATGCGTTCATCATAAGTTTGACCGTTCTAAAAATGAGAACAAGGAAATATTTTTTTATAAATTGTAGAACTAAATTTGTAAAGTTTTTAAATCTTTAATTTTTGCATTCATCACATATTTTTAATCATAAAATCTTATCTTTACTCACCCTAAAATCATCTGATCCATCGTCGGTATTTTGATCCTCCGAATATGGCGGTCCAAATCGTTGAGCTCTATCAGTATCAGCTAATGCTTGTGGCTGTGTTGTTACTGTATAAGCATTATAATAGATCTGCTGTTGCGGGGAGGGATTTGTCAGTGGTGGCAAATCTAATTGGGCTTTGGCTTGAGCTTTTGCTTTGACCGGATTATAGAGGCACCACAATATGCACAGTAATGTTTTTAAATGTTTATGAAACATTTTGTTGATTTAAATTTATATTATTATTTTTATTTTCTTTTAATTGATTAGACTTTGAAAGAAAATTTTAATGCGATTTATCTAAATTCTGGAAAAAGGTTTAAAATTTGGTCAAAATAAACACAATACAACTTCAGGGATAATTTATTTAAAATAAACAAGCAGTAATTAATACGCTTTCTGGTGGTTATTTCACTTTTATAGAAGAAATTTGAACCGTCTTTGAATAATGTCAAGCCGCCATAAATTTCCAACATTATCCACATTTGGTATACACAAATAAATAATGAAAGGGTATCAGTTATGAGTAAATAGTATTTAGTAATGTGCTTAATATTGGGTGTATGACTTAAAAATGAGGGATTTACAAGCCCTGGCCATCCAAAAAAGTTTGAAGACCAAAAATTACTCCTCGAAGATTATTGTCAATCTCAACAAGAGCTTGAAAAATCATTGGGAGCTACACAAGCAGCAATTTGCTAGCAGCAGGATTTATCCAAAAGCAGGGAAATTGGGTACCATACGAATTGAAGCCGAGAAACTTTGAAAGACGATTTTGCATGTTCATAATTATGCTTTAACGCTATAAAATGAAATCATTTTTGCACCGAATCATTACTTGCGATGAAAAATGGATTATTATGATAAACCGAAGCGTAAGAAATCGTATTTGAAGACCAGCCAACCACCCGAATCGAAACCAAATGTCCATGGGGCTAAGGTTATGCTCTGTATTTGGTGGGATTAAAAGTGTCCCATCTATTATGAGCTGCTGAAATTTGGCCACACCATCACAGGGAAGCTCCACCGAATACAACTGATTCGTTTGAAGCGAGCATTGGCCGAAAAGCTCACAGAATATGCGGCCAGACATGATAGCGTAATATTCCATCATGACAACGCTCGGTCACATGTTGCAATACCTCTTAAAAAGTATTTAGAATGAAGTGGTTGGGAAGCTTTGCCTCACCTGCTTTATAGTCCAGACTTTGCCCCATTCGACTACTATTTGTTTCGATCTATTCAGAATGCTCTCTCTCTGGAATTCTCTTGATTCGTTCTTGGCCTCATAAGATGAGCAGTTCTTTTGGCTCGGAATAAAGATGGGAAAAGGTCGTTGGTAGCAATGGCCTATACTTTGAAGAAATTTATATTGTACAAATGATTCAAAATAAAAGCTACAAATTTGAAATAATCCCGCATTATTAAGTCGTATACCCAATAACTCATCTTGATCAAATGTTCTCTCATAAATCACTCTCTCAGTCATATAACACGATGTTAAATGGTAAAGGATGCCAATTTTCTAATGAAATTAAAGTGGACCCGTTATTTTTTGTTTCTGATGAAAAGTAAGATATGCCTTTATTTGGATTTATCTCAAAATATGTTAATTTCTTCTACTACATTTCTAATTAGTCTGCTTAGTCTAAGTTTATAGGAGAGAGAGTCAAGAAGAAAGAAGTGGGGTACACACTTGCTTGTACTGGCAAGTCTCTTCAGTTCTCTTTTGTTTTCTCATTTTCACTATGGCGTCTATTAGGTTTTGACATAAAAAATTGAACACAGACTTGCTGTGTGTAAACCAGCGAAAGGCAAACTCACACAACAGTTTTTAGATATTGTAGTTGTATGAGTTGAGTAAAAAGTTGAGAAAAAAAACAAAAACAATAACTGAAATAAACAAGCATAAAAGCGAAAAGCGTAAAACAACCTGCTTCCATCAATGCTCATGGGAGACTGACTGGTTTTGATTGTTTTTATACAATGTGTGTGCTTGCGTACATGTGAAAACAAAAACAAGAGAGCTCATTTGAGAGCTCATTGCCTTTCGCTGGTGTAAACAGACACGCATGTTTAAAAGAGAATCGAAGAGACTTGCTTCAAGTAAACTTTGTGAAAAGAAAAATTTTACTGAAACAACATATTTGGAGAAAAATAAGCCATAGGATCGAGGTAGTTGCCATTTGTTTCTTATATCTCAGCCATTTGTGGTCTGATTTTCTCGATTTTAAAAAGCAAACGAACCAGGGGTAAATCTGGAGAATAGGGCGGATGAGCGAGCAATTCGTAGCCTAATTCATGGTTTTTTGTCATGGAAACTGCAAATGCATGCAACCTTGTATTGACCTGGTGGAAAATTACTTTTTTTCTTGACCAAATGCTCTAGTTTTTTTTCAAATCCTCGAAAAATCGACCAAATATGAAATTGATACACCCAAAAAACGGCCGTCAATACATTATTGGCTGACAAACCCACTATTGCCTTCTTTGGAGCCGATTCACCCCGAGAAACCCACTGTGTATGCACGCTTACGAAAAGGTGCAAAATATCGTCCATATTGCTGTTGAACAACGCCAAACACCCCTGCGAAGTTGTCACATGATTGAGTTTGTGGTCGATTGTGAGCAAAAGCGAAAAGCTTTGTCATTCCCATTCAAATTGAGCCATGTGAGATACCTATGGCTTCCGCAATCCCTCGCACTTTCAATCTAAGATTGGCCAACACCATATAGTGAATTCTTTCAATTGTATGCCTTAAACGTTCGGTATTTTTCGTGATTGTACAGATTAATCGGTTATTCGTTTCCATGTTCTTCGATTATTCGTTTAATTATTATTTTAATTAAACAAAAATTAACTGCCTGTTTCTCTAAATGCGAACGAACGTTTTCTTTCGTATTTTAAATTGAAAACAACAAATAAATTTTAAATTTCTTGTTGTTTTCAATATAAAATACGAAAGAAAATGTTCGTTCGCAATTAGAGAAACAGGCAGTATATTTAAAGTTATTAAATAAACAAATAAAAATACGAATAATCAACTCAAATATTTTTTAATTAATGCGCTATTCTCATTTCCCAGTCATGAACACGAACCTATTAACCAAATATTTGTTGAACACATTAATCGATTAAATGGTTTTTCGATCATTCTTTTATTTTTTTAAATTTCTAGCTCATTTCCTTAACTCTATACGAATAAACGACTGCTTATGGTTTTCTTTTAATTGTAACAGAAAATTTTTTTTATAAAAATTCAATAATTGAACTAAAATTATATTTGAAGATAAAACAAAGAAATATAAATACGAATAATCGTTCACTCGATTAATCGGTTATTCGTTTTCATGTTTTTAATCTAATGTTAAAATTAGAACCAAATATTTTGTATTTTTAAACTATTTAAATTTCGTAGTCAAAAACAGGAACCGGTTAACCGAATATTCGTTAAACCCATTAGTCGATTAATCGGTTTTTCGATTATTTTTTTTTAATTTTTAGATTTCTTGCTCGATTTATTGAATAACTTAATTAATTTTTATTAACCAATCAGTTATTCGATTATTCGTTTCTAAATTGGAACAGGTTTTCATGTTTTTAATCTAATTTTAAAATTAGACTCAAATATTTATGAATTTTAGCGCTATTTAAATTTTCCATGCTAAACCAGGAACCGATTAACCGAATATTCATTAAACCCATTAATCGATTAATCGGTTTTTCGAGCATTCTTTTAATTATTTTTTTAATTTGTTGCTTTAATCTTGCAATTGAGTTCCTTAACTCAATTCGATTAACCGAATATTCGTTTAACCCATTAATCGATTAATCGGGTTTTCGCTTATTAGTTTAATTTTTTTTTAATTTTTCGATTTAAATTCAAATTCTAGCTTGATTTATTGAGTAGCTTAAGATCTTTTTTATTAACGTTTCTAAATCGGAAAAGGTTTTAACGGATATTCAACAATTTATTTAATTGGAGCCTCCTTCCTAAGCTTTTGTGCTATGACAAATTTCAATTTTGTTTATTTTTGTTCATTTTTAATGAAATCATTAAATTTTTATTTGTTTATATGCCTTCGCCAGTTTATTAAACAATTTTTTTATTTGTTTATAACTATAATTTAAAACCTTCAATTCTATGAAATTAAAATCTTTTTCTTAGTTTTTTTTTTTTTCTATTAAAAAATTGTATGTCTTTAAATATTTTTCTTTTTTTCTACTTGTCTAAAAACCATACAATTTTCTCAACAATGATGCATTTATAACCTTCACAGTTTAACAAACACACAATAATTTCACAGATATTTTCACAAGTTTTTTTTTTAAATTTTTAAAATTTTTTTTTATAGAAAAATATTTGGTTAAACAAAGGATTTAGTTGTTCGATCATTCTTTGGTATTTCGAGATAAACTAAAACTTTCGATGACACACTTTTTTTTGAGAAATTACTTTCTTTAAACGGTTTTCTGTGTATTTACTTAATGATTTATTTGTTTAAATAATAAACTTTATTATATGTATGATTATGTAGTTAGAAACAATTTCTGTAGAATTTTATAAATTTTGAAGAAATAAAAAAGTTTCAAAGAAATTTTAGGACATTTTAAAATATTTAAAAAGGAATTCCGAAAAAGTATTGAAAAATTTCATAATTATTTTTATTTTCCAGCGTTTCTGAATCTATTTTTTTATAGAAGTACAATAATAATCTGTATTATTTTTTATATTTAAATTAATTAATTGATTTATAATATATTTTTCCTTTAGTTTTTATTATAACGCTTATTTTGTTTAATATTATTAACTTGTTTCCAAGTTCAAGTTTAAATTTGTTTCATACTTTTTTTCAATACTTAGTAGCACAATGTTCTCACGATATTTTTCCTTAATCTTTATTAATAAATTTATGAAAAAAATCTATTCTAAAGCATTTAGTTTTATTTATTTTTATTTTCAAACACAAAAAAAAAAACTTCAAAACCGTAACGTATTGTAACGCGTCGAAAACACTACTAACTACTTACGATATTTTCAAAACATTTCTATAAGAATAAAAATTTCTGTATTTCATTGTTCAGAAACTTACCCAACAACAACAACTACGAGTACATTAACAAAATCAAAATAATCACACAAAAACAAAAAAAAAAAAAAAACACAGATTCAAATTTGTAACGTCTATTTAGAAGTACATACAACAAAATTTTGTAAAATTGAAAACACAATAAGTACTAAATAGTTTTACTTACTTTGTGTGACTTTACCTTTAAGTCACACACATGAAAATAACAAATATTTCTCTAGAGTTATTCGAATATAGTGTGTGCAAGTATGTGTCTATATGAGATAATCAAAATTAGCACTATGCTGATAGTAGAAATAGTCACAAAAAAAAAACATACAATCAGTGAGTAAGTCAGCTATTGTAGGGAGGTAGGTTTTACCAACATGCATGTAGTAAACAATGGGAAAAATCTAAGGTGATTTATATAGTAAAAGGTACTCAATTGTAATTTAACTCAAACCTAGAAGTAGAGGTTTAGAAACGAATAATCGAATAACTGATTGGTTAGTGAAAACGAGTTTAGTTATTTATTAAATCAAGCTAGAAATTGAATTTAAATCTAATGAAATAAAAAAAAATTAACAATAATCGAAAAACCGATTAATGGGTTAAACGAATATTCCGTTAATCAGTTCTTTTTTTGGAATGAGAAATGAAAATAGCGCAAAAATACAAAAGATTTGAGTCTAATTTTAAAATTTGATTAAAAACATAAAAACAAATAACCGATTAATCGATTAATGGATTAAACGAATATTCGGTTAATCGGTTCCTGTTTTTAACTAGGAAATGAAAATAGCGCAAAAATTCAAAAATATTTGAATCTAATTTTAATATTAGGTGAAAAACGTGAAAACGAATAATCGATTAATCGATTGACTGATTATTCCTATTTCTATTTGTTTATTTAATCTTCATATATAATTTTAGTTTAAATAAAATATTATCATATTAAACTTTTCTGCTACCGAATAATCGTGTAACCGGTTAAAATAAAAACATTAGTAACCATTTAATCGAATAGAGTTAAGGATTTCAATTAACTCAAACCAGAAATAAAGATTAAATCAACAAATTAAAAAAAATAATTAAACAACGGATAATCAAAAAACCGATTAATCGATTATTGGGTTAATCGGTTCTTGTTCTTGAGTCTAATTTTAAAATTAGATTAAAAACATGAAAACGAATAACCGATTAAACGATTGACCGATTATTCGTATTTTTATTTGTTTATTTAAACTTTAAATATAATTTTAGTTTAATAAATAAATTATCATATTAAACTTTTCTGTAACCGAATAATCGTGAAACCGGTTAAAAGAAAAACATTATTATCCGTTTATTCGAGTAGAGTTAAGGCATTCAATGGCAATTACCTCAAGCTTGAAATAAAGATTAGAAAAAAACAATTCAACGAATAATCGAATATTCGTTTATCCGATTATTCGATCAATAGGTTACTGTTTTGGAATGGGAAATGAAAAATTTTGAACATATTACAAAATATTTGAATTTAATTTTAAAATTAGATTAATAACCGATTAATCGACTAATGGTTTATACGAATATTCGGTTAATCGGTTCTTGTTTTCGACTGGGAAATGAAAATATCGAAAAAATACAAAAGATTTGAGTCTAATTTTAAAATTAGATTAAAAACATGAAAACAAATAACCGATTAATTGACCGATTATTTGATTATTTGTTTTTTTATTTAATCTTCAAATATAATTTTAGTTTAATTTATAAATTTTCATATTAAAATTTTCTGCTACCGAATAATCGTTTAACCGGTTAAAATAAAAACATTATTAACCGTTTATTCGAATGGAGTTAATGATCAATTGCAATTAACTCAAGCTAGGAATAAAGATTAAAGCAAGAAATTAAAAAAATAATTGAATTTGAAAAACCGGTTAATCGATTAATCGCTTATCCGATTATTCGGTTATTGTTTTGGAATGGGAATTGAAAACAGCGCAAAAATTCTAAAATATTTGAGAATAATTTTAAAATTAGATTAAAAACGTGAAAAAGAATAACCGATTAATCGATTATTCGTATTTTTATTTGTTTATTTAATCTTCAAATATAATTTAAGTTTATTCAATAAATTTTCATATTAAAATTTTCTGCTACCGAATAATCGAATAACCGGTTAAAAAAATCGGTTACCCGGTTATTTGAATACAGTTAAATAACTCAATTGCAATTAACTCAAGCTATAGATAAAGACTAAAGACTAAATCAACAAATTAATCGAATAATTGAAATTATGCGGTCAATCGGTTATTGTTTTGGAACAAAAGATTTGAGTCTGACTTTAAAATTAGAATAAAAATATGAAAACGAATTGGCGATTAATCGATTAATGGTTTAAACGAATATTCGGTTAATCGGTTCTTGTTTTCGACTGGGAAATGAAAATATCGCAAAACTTCAAAAGATTTGAGTATAATTTTGAAATTAGTTTCAAAACGTGGAAACGAATAATCGATTGACCAACTCGAATTTTTATTTGTTTGTTTAATCTTCACAGAAAAACTTTATTAACTGTTTATACGAATAGTGTTAAGGAACCTAATTGAATAGAAATAATGATTAAATCAACAAATTAAAAAATATTTAAACTAATAATCAAAAAACCGGTTAATCGTTTATCGATTATTCGTTTGTTTATTATTTGGAATGGTAACTTTTATACTTGTCCTAAATTTGCAGTTATTTATTTCGCTAATGAAAGGATAATATGAGAAAATATTATTTTATTTAAAGTAAATGATTAGATTATTACAGTGCACTCGCGGTAACGTGAACACCGTCTAACGTGAACACCGCCTAACATGAACAAGCTTTTGCTTACATTGACTACTCTGTAACGTGAACAAACTCAGAAAGCTCTATAACGTGAACAATTTTTTTTCACTGCATTTGTTTTCTAATTATGTAGACAACACTTCAATACATACATTAAATTCAATTTTTAAAGTTTTGAGAATCCCCTTGTTAAAAAAATGCGTTTTATCCTCTAAATTAATTTTTTTAGTGGCAACGAATGAGTAATTTTATTTGCTATGTAATTTTGTTTCAATTTATAGTTTCTCGTGATCTCGTTTTGTTTTGTAATGCATTTTAATCAATAATTTTGTTTTATTTCATGTTCAAGCGTGTAAAACACAGGTTTTTATTATAAAATTTTATATTTTTTCCATGAAATTCGACAATCGCTAACGTGAACAATTTCACTAACATGAACTCCCTTGGTTTTAATTAGTTCACGTTACCGCGAGTCCACTGTATATCACTTGAAACCGGTTACTCAAACGTAACCGACAACAAACTAAATAAAACGGCAAAAAAAATTTAGAATTTATTAGATAGTTACTAATTATACTAATAATTTTTATAAGTAACCGATTAAAGTTGAAAGTGGTTACCGATTACTCGAGGAATTAGGAATATTTTGAAACAAATGTTATAGTTTTGGTATATGATAAACATTTTATAATCCAACTAAAGTATTGAAACATTTTTTTATAAATACTGGTTACCTAAAGCAAAAGTAACCAATTAGTTTAATTAAAATTATAAATTTTATTAAATTTATTATGTTAAAGTACATTAGAATTAGAAGTAACCAATTACAGTTAAAGGATAGTGGTATGGGTATTATAATATAATGATAAGTAACCGATTACAGAAAAAACGGTTACCAATTACAAGAGTAACCGATTTAAAAGCAAAAATGATAAATTTAGGCTGCAATTTGACAAACATTTTGTAATCAAACTAAATTATTGAAAATTTTGTCTGAATACCGGTTATTTAAAACACAAGTAACCGATCATTTTTATAGAAATTATTAAATGTATTTATTACATTAGACAATATTTCATTATTACATTAGACAATATTTCATATATTAGCTAATGTAGTTTTTAGCTAATAAATGTAATAATTTGGAATTACAAAAAACCGATTGCAGTTGAAATCGGTAACCGATTACTGGAGTAACCAATTATTTAAAAAGGAAATTTTGTAAATTTGGAATACACTTTGATAATTTGAATTCATTTCAAACTAAACTATTGAAAAATCTTATAAATACAAAAGTAACCGATTATTTTTATAGAAATTATTTTAATTTTTTTTTTTTTTTAATTCTGTATGTTAAAGGTAAATTTAGCTAATAAATATAACACTGAACAATGATAAGTAGCTGATTACACATAAAATCTGTTACCCATTATTCAAGTAACCATTTATTTAAAAGTGAAAATTTAAAATTTGGGATACAATTTGATAAACATTTTGTAATCAAACTAAATTATTAAACATTTTTTTAAATACCGTTTATTTAAAACACAAGTAATCTATTAGTTTTTAGAAATTATTAATTTTATGTATTTCATCCTGTTAATGGAATTTCTTGCTAATAATTTTGAATTAAAAGTAATCGATTACAGTTGAAATCGGTAACCGATTAGTGGAATAACCGATAATATAAAAATAAAATTTTTTTAATTTAGAATACAATTTAATAAATCTCATTCATTTCAAATTAATAAATACCGGTTACTTAAAGCAAAAGTAACCGATTATTTTTACAGAAATTATTTTTAATTTCCTTAAATTTTTATGTTATAGATAATTTTTGCTAATAAATGTTATACTTAACAATGATAAATAACCGATTACAGATGAAATCTGTTACCCATTATTCAAGTAACCGTTTATTTAAAAGCGAAAATTGTAAATTTAGAATATAATTTAATAAAGAGTTTGAAATCAAACTAAAATACTGCACTATTTTTTAAAGTAAAAGTAACCGATAATTTTTTATAAAAATTCTTAATTTTCAATAAATTATTTCATATTATTCAAATTCTTGTTTATGTTATAGAAAATTTTTGGCTTTTAATGTTTCTTTTTATAATTTTCCATAAATTTCCTTTAATAAACACTATCGGTTACTCATAGCTTAATACGCTAATATGTATGACTTAATTAAAGTGCTAATAATGTTCATCAGCTGCAATTGTTAACAGCGTACAACTATGATTTTATTATTTTTCTACAATTTTAACAACCATAACTATAAATAAATTCATGCTTGACTTTTGCGATGAAATGAAAAGTTTATTTTTAAATACCTACCTCTACACACATTTTAACAACTTTGTTGACCTAGGCTTGTGTGAACAAATACAAAAATAAAACGACAACTACAACTACAACAAACCTGCCAACAACAAAATTCCAACAAAAACAATATGTTATCATTAAATTTACACATGCAATAAAACAAAAAAAAAAAAAATAACACACACAGAGTCACAGCCAGAGACATTAAACCTCAACTTACTTATTAACGCTTTTATTTTATGAGACACATTTTCTACACCAGGTTTTAAAATAAAATGCTGGCTTTATGTCTCAAGCCCATACCACAGCCAGCCAGCCAGTCAGCCATCCGATCAATTGAACGTATGTCTGAATGATGGAATGACAGAAAATTGGCATATTAAAGCATTAACAAAAAAAAAAAAAAAAAAGTGCGTGATGCATGGCATCGGATTCAAATATTTCACATCTGCTTAAGTTTAAGACTTTCTGAGCCAAATATCCGAATAGTTAGTATTGTTAAGTCTAGATGACCCAATTAAATTTAAACTAAGTTTTTTTGTTGTTGGAATATGAGGGTCCCACAAATGTTTACTTGAGTTTAAAAGGGAAAACCCCAACATATTGTTTACATATGTTTAATTAATTCAGACGATTAAAATAAGTAATAAATATGTATATTAGTATACTTACATAGAGTCATTATTTTTTTACTTTAGCTTTAAGTGATTACAACAATTTGTTATTGTGGGAAAAATAATTAAGACATTTGGTTTAAGTATTTTTACTTGCAATTTGTATGATACTATGTAAACTTTATACGGGATTGTTTTGCATATTTGTTGTTAACTATTTCAAATGTTTAATTTGTTTTTTTGTCAACAATATACTCAAATTTGTATAATTATTTCATAGAAAAATGCTTTAATACATAGATCGGTAACTCTAAAGTCAAAGACCTAACTCAGTTGTCATAAACTTAAGAGGTGAGAATGTATTAGTAAAAAAAACTATGTAAAAACAAACACAGCACTCGTATGTGTGATTATTTTGTGTAATTTTCTTGATTGAGTTGTTTTTCTAGTTTCCGCTCTATGTTTATTTATCTATGGCTCTAAGGGAAAATAGTTTAAAATCGAGGCGTATTAAAGTTAAAATAAAGAATAACACAAGTGGAAGATATAATTTAAGCTGCTTGTAAATATTTTTATACGATTAATCGTTCGGGATAAACATATTTTGATGAAAAAAAATAATTTTTATGAAAAAAAAATTGCAAAGTAAGAGAGCTATATTCGGCTGTGCCTAATCTTATATACCCTTCACCAAATTATACTTTAAAATAAAAATTTTAAATATTTTTAGGTAAACAAAATAATTTTTTTTTTTCAAAATTTAAAAAAAAAAAATTTTTCAAAATTTTTTTTTTCGAAATAGTTTTTTCAATTTTTTTCAAATATTTTTTAAATTTTTTTTTTATGTTTTCGCGATTTTGACCCACCAACACAAGTGGAAGATATAATTTAAGCTGCTTGTAAATATTTTTATACGATTAATCGTTTATTCGGTCATAAGTGATTAAAAGGTAAATAGTCCAAGAAAATCGTTAACCGGTTTCTAACATAAAACACTCGGGATAAACATATTTTGATGAAAAAAATAATTTTTATGAAAAAAATTTAGTTAAAACAAGTAAGAGGGCTATATTCGGCTGTGCCGAATCTTATATACTTTCACCAAATCATACTTTAAAATAAAAATTTTAAATATTTTTAGGTAAACAAAATAATTATTTTTTTTTTTCAAAATTGTTTTTTAAAATTTAAAAAAAAAAAAAAAATCAAAATTGTTTTCAAAATTTTTTTTATCGAAATAGTTTTTTTCAATTTTTTTTCAAATTTTTTTTTTAATTTTTTTTTATGTTTTCGCGATTTTGACCCACTCAACACAAGTGGAAGATATAATTTAAGCTGCTTGTAAATATTTTTATACGATTTATCGTTTATTCAGTCATAAGCGATTAAAAGGTAAATCGTCCAAGAAAATCGTTAACCGGTTTCTAACATAAAACTCTCGGGATAAACATATTTTGATGAAAAGAATATTTATGAAAAAAATTTAGTTAAAACAAGTAAGAGGGCTATATTCGGCTGTGCCGAATCTTATATACCCTTCACCAAATCATACTTTAAAATAAAATTTTTTTAATATTTTTAGGTAAACAAAATTATTTTTTTTTTTTTTTTTCAAAATTGTTTTTCAAAATTTAAAAAAAAAATTTTTTTTCAAAATTTAAAAAATAATAATTTTTTTTCTAATTTTTTTCAAATTTTTTTCTTTCGAATTATGTTTTTTAAATTTTTTTTTCAAAATTTTTTTTAATGTTTTCACTATTATGACCCACTGTAAGGTAGTCGCGGTTTTTTTCATATCTCAGACATTTTTGATCCGAATCTGAATTCTATTGGAAAAGTATATTTAAATAATCGAGACATACTTAGACATTAATCCATTTACTGGTTTGTTCATTTTTGCTTAAATTTATAATGATACAATTTTATAAATATTTTTTTTAAAATTTCGATTATCCGCTGTCTCAATTATTTTGTAAAAATATTTGAAGATCTCTGACAACTCTGTAAGTATGAGTTTAATCGAGCAAACAAGCATATATTAATATGATTACTGCTATTTTTGAAAAGAAATTGATTCGAAATCTAAGTCTAAAACTGCTAACAAGATAAAAAGAGATCATTTAGTGATCACCCATTTTTCAGACTGCTTTAAATGTAATAATTATAAAATACTACTTCAACTTCAAATAAATAATAACTAATAAAAACCGAAATTGACTTAATGTCTTGGCTTTCAGCTAAATCAATGAATTTAGCAAAAAGATTTTGTTAAATAAATTTCAAAAATATTTTTCTAAATTATCCCATAATTAATAATAATCATACGCACCAGTAGCCAAATAAAATATTTAACAAGATTAATCAGTTATACGGTGAGATTTCATCATAAGATATATGATTTTTAGCTAAAACAGAAAGCTTCAATTAAAATGTAAAAGTTGTATTGAGTAACCGGTTACTTAGTAATCGATTAATCGATTACTTCATAAAATTAATCTAATTCCCAAAGAAAAATGTAAAACCCTTTTTCTAAATCTTTAAAATATAATTTGTTGAAATATTTGTAAAGCATATATATATTTGTATCCAGTCATCTTAAATTAATTAAATTTTTCACACATCTTCAAGCACTGTGTATAACAAACGTGGGAAACATTATTAGAATCCTCCTGCAAAATGATTACAGGTGTTTAAAATTTTGTTAAATATTCCATTTAAACCACTTAGAATTCATTATATCAAGTCATATAACTAAAAAATCATTGCTTAATGAAATATTTATAACAAAATGTACTTTAAAAATAAATATTCCTTTATAGGGGTGTGTCACGTCTCGAAAAAAATAATAATATGTAAAAAATTTTTTTAAAAAATTATTTGAATTGGAGGAAAAATTATGAAATAATAGTATTAGGGGGTTAACAAAAAGAAAAGGGAAACAATTATTAAAAACATGTGAAACAAGCTATAAATCTTGTATACCCTTCACCAAAGTATACTTTAAAAAAACGTTTTGAAATTGTTGCTTGAGTAGCTTCCAATGATTTTACAAGCTGTTGTTGAGTTTGGCAACAATCTTCATGGAGTAGCGCGGTTTAAAAAGAAAAACTGCATTCAAAAGATACGCCTTTTGAAGTTATTCACCTAACAATTGTTTAATATTTAAACATAGTACCATCCAAGAAGATCTAAAGCAATTTGGGAACTAATAAATTGAACAATTTGAATGTAAAAGAATAGTTCTTGGAACTAGTTCCCTAATGAGTTACTTAAAACTTAATATTCATTTGTAGTACAATTTGTAAAGATCTTTAACTAGAAGAGACCTGGTAAATTAAACAATGTGAACAAAAATCTTGAAGCTCATGGAACTAGTTCTCTAGCTATCTTTAAAAACTTAAAATTTCATTTGTTTAATAAATTTTTCCACCCTAATTTTGCAGGTATGAATTTGATTTTATTACTAAACATTAAAATTAAATATTGCCCAGCTTAATTAAATTCTATAGAAATGAATTAACTTGAATAACAAACTGACAGATAAAACATACAAATGAAAAGTATAATTAAATGCTTAGATGAATAGCGAATCTTAAAAAAAAAAAATCAGTTTTAAAAAATGATCATCATTAAGAAAACAATTGTACAGACATCGAGAGTTAAGGGTTTAAATGAGAATGACACATTACACTGAATACAGTGTATAAATTCAATGTTTTATTTAGTTACTACTACTGCACAGGCACTTAATAACACATGTATGTAGAGTTTATGCAAAAAGATAAAAATAAAAAAACTAGTGAATGAATGAATAATTTTGCAAAATAACAATATAATAATTAAAGTGAAGTGTTACTAGAATAAGTATGAAAACAAAATCGGTATGCTAATATTATAAGAAATGGTAGACTTTTGGCAGCACTACACTTTTGTAGAAAAGATTTTTATACCCTTCACCATGAGTGGCAAGGGTATATATAAGTTTGTCATTCCGTTTGTAATTTCCACATTTTTCATTTGCGATCCCACAAAGTATATATATTCTGGATCGTCCGTCTGTATGTTGAAATCAACTTTCCGTAGCCCCCAAACTTACAGACATAATTGATACATCAATATATCGGGAATTCTTCCGGCTCGGACGCTATTTAAAATCGAGAAAATCGGCCCTCAAATAGCTGAGATATAAGGAAAAAACCGGGACAAAAGTCCATTGCTACGATTTATATAAGGCTGTAGTAATTTGGACCTACAATGGGTCAAAATCGGGAAAATTATTTTTTCAACCGATTTTTTTTTTTTACCACAAAACAATTTTGAAAAAAAAAAATTTAATTTTGAAAAACAATTTGAAAAAAAAAAAATTTAAATTTTGAAAAACAATTTTGAAAAAAAATTTTTTTTTCAATTTTGAAAAACAATATGGATATCTAAAGATAGATATTTCAAAGTCCATTGCTACGATTTATATAAGGCTGTAGTAATTTGGGCCTACAATGGGTCAAAATCGGGAAAAATATTTTTTAACCCGAATTTTTTTTCACCAAGAAAATTTTTTTTGTTATAATTTTTTTCACAATAAATTCGAAAAAAAAATTATAAAAATTTAAAAAAAAAAAAAATTTTTTAATTTACCTAAAAATATTTACAAATTTTATTTTAAACAGATTTTTTTTTTTTACCACAAACATTTTTTTTTACTAATAAATTTAAAAAAATTAAAAAAAAGATTGGAATAAAATTTAAAAAAAAATAATTGGAAAATATTAAAAAAAAAATTCGAAAAAAAATTGAAAACAATTTGAAAAAAAAAATTTAATTTTGGAAAAAAAATTGTATAATATTAAAAACAATTTCGAAAAAAAATTGAAAACAATCTTGAAAATTAAAAAAAAACAATTTCGAAAAAAAAAAATTGAAAACAATTTTGAAAAAAAATTAAATTTGAAAAACAATTTGAAAAAAAAAAAAATTTTCAATATAAATTATTTTAACATACCCTTGGTGAAGGGTATATAAGATTAGGCACAGCCGAATATAGCTCTCTTTCTTGTTTTACTTTTAAATGAAAAAAATGTTTTCTTCATTTTTTATAATGAAAGGTTTCTAATGTCACGCCAATTCCTAAAAATGGAGAGGTTAATAACCCTGAAAATTACAGTCCAATAGCAATTTGTTCTAAAATTTCCAAAGTTATGGAGAGTATGAGTCTGGTTAAATATTTGAAGTCAAACAATTTACTGAACGACCTACGGGAGACTTTCTAGCCTTCCTATCGGAAAAATGGTGTGGTTCCCTTAAACGTTGTGGCGAAAGTAAAGTGTATGTCTTTTATCAAAACTTAGAGTTTTCTCCGAGATCGCACTATACGAGATCGCACTATATGATATTCAGGAATACCACATGGCTCCGTTCTTTCTGCTACTCTATTCCTTTTTTGTCTAAACAACCTTCTACGTCAAACTTCCAACCCTATATATTCTTTTGAAGATTACAGCAACATTTGGCATTCATATTCATTTAGTTATAGACCAAGCCGGTCGGAGATTGGGGCAATGAGGCAAAACATTAATGATTCCCTTAATCGAGTCCTTCTGACAATATCTGAATGGGGTCGTGCGACTCAGTGTTTCATATTGACACAAAACAAACAACAGACCATTTCGATTCATCTGTATTTATAGGTGGTGTAAATATTGTGGAATCAGACGCTTTGGATATTCTGGGCATGAGAATACAATGTGATGTTCGCTGGTCTAAACACATTTTTCAAGTGTCAAAAGAAGTAATCAAGTGTCTTGGTTTTCTGAAACGGTGTGGGAATTACTTTACTCCATCTGATCTCCTCACTATTTACACCACCTATATCCAACTGAAAATGGAATACTACTCCAATATATGGGCTGGTGCTTCTAAGTCTATTTTGGAGCTTTTCGACCGAGTACTGGAGAGTGCGAAGGTGATTATTGGTGACAGTAGGTTGGATACCCTATTGATTCGCTGGAGCACCGACGCAATGTCGGCTTCGTTTCACTGTTCTATGAAAGTAGAGAGCTTGTTCCTGATACCCGCAGATTTTTACTTAATACACGTTTTTCATCCAGAACACATCCTTTTGTAGACGATTGTTCAGTGGATCGCACAACACACTACAGGGAAAATTCGTTCTTTAGCCGTACTCTGGAACAAACTTCCCGCTGTAATTTTCTATGTAGGAAAGTTTAAATCGAATGTCTATAAACACTACTTCCTCTTTCCTCCCTCCCAAAAACTATGTTTCTGGTTTCAAAACAATGCTTTGCATAAGTAGGGATCATCACCTGAGTTCTGGTCCAAGAAAAAAATCTTCAAAATGTTCCCTAATGCCCACAAAACTTAACATACTTGCCTTTTTTTAAATACTAACTAATCAAAACATCACGATTTATTTTTATTGTTAAAACACAAAACAACAAGACACCAAAAATAATAACAATATATACAAAAATACTACTTAATAAGAGTATAAAGTTAATATGAACAAACAATGAAATAAAAAATTTAATTTTAAATTGACTTATAACAAATAAGTTAAAAAAAAAAATACTAAAGAAAACTGAATCATTAAGTGAGTCAAAGCAAAATGCAGTAGAATTATTTTGTTGATAAAAAACCAAATTAAATTTAAAAAAAAAATAGTATGCATTTTGCTGGAAATAATTTGATTGACAAAACAAAAACCTTAAGAAGTAAATATAAATTCAAGGTCTAGGTTAAGAGGAAATAAAACAAATAAAATATATGTATATCTGTTTTAAAGAATTAAACATAAAATTATTGTATATGTTTGGTTTTGCATTCACAACACATTTAATTATATATTGTTACAATTAATCGAAAATCTTAAAGGGTTTGTAAAGCATATAAATACGTTTTTTATTCAAATTTAAAAGTCTCAAATAAAAACCGACGTTAGCTTAATGTCTAAGCTTTTAATTGAATGAACGAAATTATCAAAAAGTTGTCATTTAAAGTATTTTAAACATTTTTATCATAATTATCATGAATTAATATCAATCATACTTACCAGATATTAAAAAAAGACCCTTTAAACGTTAATTTGAATGTATTTAATAAAAACCGAAATTAACTTAAGGTCTTGGCTTTTAACTGGATTAATTAAATTGCCAAAAAGTTTTCAATAAAATTATTTTATAAATTTGTATCTTAATTTTCATGAATTAATATTAATCATACGCAATAGATATTACAAAAGCACCCTTTTAGCTTTAATTCAAATGTTTTTAATTAAAACCGAAATTAACTTAAGGTCTTGGCTTCTAATTGGATTAATCAAATTCTCAAAAACTTGTCATTTAAAGTATTTTATTAATTTGTATCTTAATTATCATGAATTAATATTAATCATACGCACTAGATACAAAAACTACCCTTTTTAGCTTTAATTTAAATGTTTCTAGTTAAAACCGAAATTAGCTTAAGGCCTTGGCTTTTAACTAAATTAATGACATTTTCAAAATGTGTTCGCTAAACGTATCTTATAAATTTGTATCTTAATTATCATAAATTAATATTAATCATACGCATTATATATTAAAAAAATATCCTTTTGGCTTTAATCTAATAGTGTTTAATAAAAACCGAAATTAGCTTAGGGCCTTAGCTTTTAATTGGAATAATAAAGTTATCAAAAAGTTATTACTTAAAGTATATTAAAAATTGTTATCTTAATTATCATGAATTAATATTAATCATACGCATATTAATCATCAACACTACCATTTTTGCTTTAACTTAAATGTTTTTAATTAAAACCGAAATTAGCTTAAGGTCTTGGCTTTTAATTGGATTAATAAAATTATCAAAAAGTTTTCAATAAATTTTATTTTATTAATTTTTATTTTAATTATCATAAAATAATATTAATCATTCATACGCACTAGATAGTAAACAAAAACTGTTTAACTTTAATCTAAATGTTTTTAATAAAAACCGAAATTAGTTTAAGGCTTTAGCTATTGATTAAATTAATCAAACTACCATAAAGTTTTGGATGAAAATAGTTTAGAAATAAGTATTCTTAATCACTTATAAATTAATATTAATCATACGCACTAGATATTACAAAATATTTTAAACCAAAAAGTGCAGTTACTGATTACTTTTAATCAAAAATCAATGCTCAATAATTGCTCTAAAAAGAAAATAAAGTAAATCAATGAATGTTTTAATAAAAACATTTTTTGTTTTTAGTTTTTAGTAAAAAATATATTCCAAAAACTGATGTATGTTTTACCAAAAACTGCTTCTTTTATCGAAAAACATAAAAATCGTTTATGTCAATCATTGCTTCTTATCTTTATATTATTTGGCATTAATTGATTAATTCTGATCACCACAATTGTTAAGTAACTAGCTTCACATGGTGCGCTTAGCTACCCCAATCGTAGTAAAATAAAAAGTGTGAAAGGATTTTATAAAAAAAATAAATTAATATAATCTGTGATCACTCATATTTCTCACCAAAATTTGATTTTTATAATGAAAATTTCAAAATATCTAAAATTGCTTACAATTCGTAAACTAAAGGGCCTAGAGCGAAAATAATGGAAGTCTGTGATCACTCTGTTTTCCATCAAATTTGAGATCAATCATATTTCCTATCAAAATTCAATTTTCATGAAGAAAATTCCAAAATGTCTAAAATTACTTATAATTCGTAAACTAAAATCAAACTTCATTTTTATAGCGAAAATTCCAAAATATCTAAAATTCCTTACAATTCGTAAACTAAAGTGCCTAGAGCGAAAATAAGGGAAATCTGTTATCACTCATATTTCCCATCAAAATTCGGTTTTCATGAAGTAAATTTCAAAATATCTA
Source organism: Calliphora vomitoria (assembly GCA_942486065.2). Taxonomy (NCBI): domain Eukaryota; kingdom Metazoa; phylum Arthropoda; class Insecta; order Diptera; family Calliphoridae; genus Calliphora; species Calliphora vomitoria. The sequence continues at coordinate 15,266,355 of OW818030.2, read as the reverse complement.
AAATTGCTTTTAATTCGTAAACTAAAGGGCTTAGAGCGAACATAAGGGAAATCTGTGATCACTCATAGTTCTCATCTAAATTCGATTTTCATGAAGAAAAATTCCAAAATATCTAAACTTGCTTTCAATTCGTAAACTAAAGAGCATAGAGCAAAAATAATGGAAACCTGTGATACTCATATTTTCCATCAAAATTTGATTTTTATAACGAAAATCCCAAAATATGTAAAATTGCTTTTAATTCGTAAACTAAAGGGCCTAGAGCGAAAATAATGTAAATCTGTGATCACTCATATTTCCCATCAAAATTCGATTTTCATGAAGAAAAAACAAAATATGTAAAATTGTTTTTAATTCGTAAACTAAAGGTCTTATAGAGAAAATAATTGATTTTTATAACTAAAATTAAAGAATTTCTAAAATTGCTTATAACTCGAAAAATAAAGGGCCTAGAGCGAAAATAATTGAAATCAGCGATCACTCATATATCCCACCAAAATTTTATTTTTATATCGAAAATTCCAAAATATCTAAAATTACTTATAATTCGTAAACTAAAGTGCCTAGAGCGAAAATAATGGAAATCTGCGATCACTCATATTTCACACCAAAAATTGATTTTCATAAAGAAAGTTCCAAAATATCTGAAATTCCTTATAATCGTAAACTAAAGAGCCTAAAGCGAAAATAATGGAAATCTGTAAAATTGCTTTAACGAAATAATAAAAATCTGTGATCACTCTGTTTCCCACAAAAATTCGATTTTCATGAAGAAAATAACAAAATATCTAAAATTACTTATAATTCGTAAACTAAAGGGTCTAGAGCGAAAATAATGGAAATCTGTGATCACTCATATTTCCCATCAACATTCGATTTTCATGAAGAAAATTCCAAAATATCTAAAATTACTTACAATTCGTAAACTAAAGGGCCTAAAGCGAAAATAATGAAAATCGATGATCACTCATATTCCCAGCAAAAAGTGATTTTCATGAAGAAAATTCCAAAATATCTAAAATTGCTTTTAATTCGTAAACTAAAGGGCCTAGAGCGAAAATAAGGAATAATCAAACTTGATTTTTAGTTAAGAAATTAATTCATACAAAGTTTAAATACTTTACAGTTCTCCCTATATTCGAAATTAACTATTTACTTTCTTTAATCCCGACCGTTTTCAGACAATTTATGTAATATGATTCGGACAAAGTTTGAAGAATCTTGCAATAATACTTAGTTCTCAAGATGTTTCGATCATTCCCATTTTTGGTTAAACCTTATGCACTGATAACAAATTGAATCATGTAAAGCTTGAAGACTTTCAAAGGTATAGTTCTCCAGATATTTGAATATAACTTTTTACTTTGTATGGGTGGTGCCACGCCTATTTATCTAATCTCACCTATTTTTAAGCAAGAAACACACAATGGTAACGAAGTAAATACTGAGAAGTATTGCTGCTTTTACAATGATATTCCATAACAAATATTTACTGTGTATGGGAGATGCCACGCCCACTTGAAATTTAAAAATAAAGAGAAGCTTATTGCTTCTTCCAAATATAGAAGAATATACAGTACAAATTTCATCGGTCGAGAACTTTCTGAGTTAGAAGGGGTAAAAATTTGACATTTAGACCAAGCAAGTGTTTTTTCAAAATGTGTTCCAAATAGTTTAGATAGCTATTTTTTCAATCTTTCAAAAAAAAAAAAATAATAAAAAATGTTTGAAATTTTTTTTCCGAAATTAAAAACTTTTTTCTCAAAGAAAAGCTTAAATATTTTCCTTGAAGACTTATTTGGTCGCTTAGTGCGATGTGAGTTGGATATCTAGCAAAATAAATGTTTTGTAACTCAAGTCATGTCAAAAAATGTCATGTTTCAAAAGTGGTGACACATTTGTTACATTAAATTTGAAATCAAAATGTATTTGTAAAGCAAAATTATACTTTTTTAAGTATTATTTCACAGTGTTTTATAAAAACCGAAATTAGGCTAAAGTCTTGGCTTTTGATTGGTTTAATAAAATGATCTTAAAAGTGTTGAAAAAAATATTTTAGAAATGTTTGTGCTTAATTTCCCATTAATTAATATTAATCATACGCACTAGATATATGAAACACATTTATTTAATTAAATAATTCCCTAATAGATGATTTTCTGACCAAAAGTTAATTTATCATAATAATAATAATAAGAAACGTTAATCTGGCTTTATTATTATCTCAAATAGCTCACTTATTTTCTAACATATAACTGATAGATATTTTTCTGGCATAAAATAAATGATGTATCAGAAAATCTAACAAAATCGTTAATGATCAATAACTTAATATACTAGCGTTAAAGCAGGGAGAGGTACTTAATTTGCATACAAATCAATCTGTGATCAGCCACAATAAATATTAAATAAAAATCCAAATTATCCAAAAGATTTTCCTAAATATTTGTCATAAGAATTAAAAATAATCATACGCACCGCTGCTAAAAAATATTTCACTTTATAAAAGGAAATTTGTGTTCACTTTTCTGATAGAGAAAAATTGTTTATTTTTATGAAAAACCCAAAAAACACATAGTTCTGACCAAATGTATCTAAATAGCTTAAAAAGTCACATATTTAGTAGCTCTCTTTTAAGTAGTTTTTCTCGCAATCAGCACCACTGTGCACCAAGAAAAAGAAATCAATCCGTGATCCCTCATCATTTTAATCAAAAATCATTAAGCAATAATTCACTTTTCTTTAAAATTTTTTTAACTAGTTTTGGTTTTCTTTATAATTATAAAAAAAAATAATTTATTTCAAAAAATATTAAAGAATTTGTTATTGATCGCTTGTAATACCAAATATTTATTGGCATATTTCTTGCGATCAGTCCCACCGTGCATCAGTAACTTTATAAATAAGTTTTAAATTTAGTTAAATCCATGATCACTTATCATTTTGAGCCAAAATCTTTAAGAAAAAAAATAGATTTTCTATTTAAATTTGCTCAAATAGTGTTTTTTTTTTATAATTGCAAATTAATCTTTAATTTATTTAAAAAATTATTCAAAAATTAGTGTTTTAATCAGTGTTTAAAAAGCTACTATAACTAAAAATTTTTAACTATTGCTACAACTACTGCTTCAGAAAATTTTCTATAGCGGTAGCAATAGCATTTGTCTTTTTTCGTTTTCTCGTTTTTTTCTATAACTACTGCTACCTTCAAAAAATAAAACTCTTAACAGAGCAGTAGTAATAAAACATGAATTGTAAATAGAGTAGTGCATAAAAATACAAAAAATCATTACTACTGCTTTACATCGAGTTTTAATTTTTATTATTTAGAAGTAGCAGTAAGGTAGCAATAAGGTAGCAGTTGACGTAGTAGAAGAAGTAGCAGTTGAAGTAGCAGTTGAGGTAGCAATAGAAGTAGTCAAAAAAGAGAATCTTCAGCCATAACACAAAAAATGTCAAAAATAAACATTGTGTGTTGTTTTTGTTTTGAGAGTGTTTGAAGAAATAATTCGTTTTTATTCATCTCAGATGTTCGTGTTGCTAACAAAGTTACCATTCACACAAACAAGTTATTTCTTACGTTGCCATATTATTTGCCATATTAATGTTCTACATAATTATAAATGAATTTTCGTACATTTAACAATGAAAAAATTTATTAAATGATAGAATTAATTTTTGTGGGTATTTTTTCTCTTCAGGGCTAACATTTTGTTGTGTAAATTTAATTTCTTAAAAGAAAAACTAAATTAACAAAATCCAATAAAATTTGATTTTATTGTTATTACTAGGTTTGAGAAAAAAAAAACTTTTTTAAAAATTGTTTAATATTTATCTTTGAATTGATCTCATTCCTTTTTTTATTAACTACTACTTTTTTAAGATTTGCTTTTAATTTAATATTGAATTTTTAAAAACATTTTCTTTGTTAAATATATTATTTAGCACAAACAAACAAATATACAAACAAATAAATATACATACATTCATTTTGTTATATATACTGAGATGAAAGAACGTTAAAACCATTATTATTTCAAGTAAATAATACGGCAACGCTTTGCAACAATGTTTATGTAAAAATATGGTAACTATGTTAATACAAACAAATTAAGAACTTTTGTTTACATTCACAACAACAACACACAATATACATTTTTGACTGAAGATTTTTATTTTTGACTACTTCTATTGCTACCTCAACTGCTACTTAACTGCTACTTCAACTACTACTTAACTCCTACTTCTACTACTACGTCATCTGCTACCTCAACTGCTACTTTTATTGCTACTAAATTTTAAAAGTAGCAGAAGTAATAGAAAACAAATGACTCTGCTACATTAAAAGTGTGTCTTTTTTTAAGGTAGCAATAGAAAACAAACTGATCTGCTACTTTTAAATTTTTCTTTTATTGCTACTACTACAACTACTGCTACTAAAATGTGAAGGTAGCAGTAGTAGTAGTAATTGATTGACTCCGAGTTTTTATTAATTTTTTAACTAGACTACTTGTGTTTTTCGATGCTACTGCTACTTGTAGTCTAGTTATTTAAACACTGGTTTTAATAACAATATTAATTTATTTGAATCATGCTGTTGTTCACAGTGGTATTTAATTTATAAAGCCTAAAAGTATGCAATAGTTTTTTCTTTTGATTTTTATATACAAATGTTTAATGAAATAAATTTAGTGCTGAAAACAAGATTTGCAGCGAAACCTTCATGACTGGCATTCTGAAAAATAAAAAAAAATAAATAAAGAAATTATAACAAACAAAAACCAATAAAAGCACAAAAACAGTAAAATCTACCAAAGATGAATCTTGAAAAAGGAAAAATAAGTTTTTTTACTGATCCCCAGAAGGGTCTAATATAGCTTTTTGAAACATTTTTTACACAGGCTGTCTGCCTTTTAGAGATATTACTGTTATTATTCTGTATATAGGAAAAACTTACTCTCCGATCTCTGCCAGCCAATTTCATTATTCTCATTTTCATTGACATCCTTCAACCACTCAAACAAGGGACTATAGTACTCCAACAAGCCATTGATATTCAATTCCTCTGAGTCCACTAAAACCTTAAGAACCTCTTTAAAGCCCACCGAAGAACCCAAAGACATGGCTTTGCTAAAAAAATAAAAAAAATTTACAAGATTATGTCAAGATCCATATTAAAACAAAAAAATCTTACTAAATCTTTTCCCCCACTATATGATGTCCCGTTAAATCACACATATCCAAAGGCTTCTCAGGATCGCCCTTAACATATTCCCCTGTGATAGAGCAAAAATGCTCCAACAATTGATACTGCAAGACAATGCTATAAATTTGTGTGGTATATTGATCATCCACCTCCATGAGTAACTTGGCGGGAGCATCAAAATCAGCATTTGATCTAGAGACGGGAGGCTCGGCCCCAGTATAATCTTCGGTTAAACGCCAATAAGCACAGTTATCATTGATATCTATATGTTTGTCTATAACATCCAAACGATAACGTTCCAAAATATAAAACACCGGTATCAAAAATATATTGCGAAGACCCTGGTAAATGAATCAACATTCAGATATCTGTTCCCTTTATATAGTAAAGATATTTATGACACTTACATGCACATATAACCTATTAATTCTAGCCTCTTTTGTGCTATATGAAGAATCCACTAACTTCAATCTCTCCAAATATTTTGGCGAAGAGGCGGCCAAAGAGAAAAATTTACCCAAAGCATCACTTAAATTTGGTATAGGTTCCTCTTGATATAGCGTAGTAAGATTTTCATAGGCCCGATAATAGTAAACATCAGAGACAGCCTCAAACATATTGAAAAATGTGGGCTCACTGATCAAAGGACAATAGGATAAGTTAACATGATGTAAACCATAAAATGACCAAGCCTTATGCCAACAATGATCATCTTCCAAATCGGCCTTGGCCTCACAACTCTCCTGCCAAAAGTTTCTGAAATAAATAAAAAACAAATATAAGCAATACAATTTCTTTAAAATATTTTCTTCCTCCCACTTACTCTTCCAATTGCGGCATGCCCAAGGACCTAAAGAACTCCTTGGCATTCCAGAAATTAATCTGGGCATTTGTTACGCCTCTCTTCAATAAGCTATCGGTAATATTGGGCAATTTAGTCATATTGAAGGGTACATCCATAGACCAACCCGGCTCTCCCAAATGAAATGCATTGCCTATAAAGATTTCCGCTAACTGCTGGGGAAATGGCTTATGGAGTTCGATCAATTCTGGGCCATATTTTAAACGCAATTGACCTCTAACATAAGCATGAAATTGTACGAATAAGGGCTTCAAATCAGACATAAACTTCTCCAAATGTGTGGATATGGTGGAACTGCTTTCGCCGATATCTTTGTGCCAGAAATCAGATGGTTTGGAAAAGCCTAAAATAATGAATGAAATTACATTTTTAATTTGATGTAAAAAATAAATAAAAGTAACCGGTAATTATAGTGGTTAACCACTTTAACTCTCTTGGTAGCTAATCATTTAAAGTTTAAAATTCATTATTTTTATAATTCCATATAAAACTTAGATAAGTAACCAGTGGGTTATAAAACGAATAATTAATATATTTTTAAAATAATTAATAAAATCATGTAATTTTTTTATTTTCCAATTTAACATAAAACTAAGAAAAGTAACCGGTTATTTCTGGAACGAGTAACCACTTTCATTTTAATAAAAACTATAAAATAAACTAATTAATACTAGTTTGAAATAATATAAATCCTTTTTTTTAAGTTACAGCGTAAAATTAAAAAAAGTAACCGGTTATTTTAATAAATAACCTCTTTAAACTTATTGATATATAACTAATTAAATGCTGAATTTTATGATAAATAACTATAAAAACAATGAAAACCTTTTAAGAATTGTTTTAGGGAAATAAAAAACCAACTACTTGAAAAAGTAACCATTTAAATAACAACTAAAAAATCACGAAATTTATAGAAATATAGAGAAATTTCATAATTTAGTATACATACAAATAAGTTATGTTAACATATATTGAACTAAATCTAAAAGTAACCGATTTTTTTAATTGCATAACCAATTTAAATTTCTTTGTAACTAACCATTTAAAGTTTGAAAGTAATAAATAACAAATGAAATTATAAAAAAATTATTTTTTTTAAGCAATATAAAACTAACCGGTTATTTTTAAAACGGGTAACCGCTTTCGTTTAAAATAACTATAAAGTAATTTAAATTATATAATTTTACAATAATCTAGACTAAATAACAAATAAAATTACATAATTTTTCAATTCAACATAGAGCAAATAAAAGTAATCGATTATTTATTGAACGAGTAACCGCTTAGGTTATAATACAAAACAATAAAATGATCAATTTTTTATCACTTTCAAAAAATATAGACCAAACAACAAATAAAATTATGTAATTTTTTAATATAATAAGAAATCTACAAATAGTAACCTGTTATTTTTTAAACGAGTAACCACTTTCGGTAAAAAAAAAACTATAAGTTATATAAATTATATCAGTTTACAATAATCTAGACTAAATAACAAATAAGATTACATAATTTTTCAATTGAACATAAAACTAATAAAGTAACCGATCATTTTTTGTACGAGTAACCGATTAGTTTATAATAAAAAACAATAAAATACTCTATTTTATATCACTTTGAAATAATATAGACCAAATAACACATAAAATTATGTTATTTTTCAATACAATAAAAAATCCATGAAAAGTAACCGGTTACTTCATGATCAAAATTCTAAAAATATACACAAATTATAATAAATAACAATTTAAAATAATAAAAACCTGTTACGCATGATTTTAAGCACACAATAAGCAACTTCTTAAACAAGTAACCATTATTATTTTATTCTTAACTATCAAAGAGACTACTAATGGACTAAAATGGTATAATTTTTATTAACACCAAAGTAATACATATTTATATTTCTTACTCAGAATTAACATCTTACAATATTTATTAAAAAGTAACCTTGCATACCGGGTACCCACATATGGAAAGTAATCATTTAGGTATAAAATTATTAAAGTTTCATTATCAAATTTTCTTTTTGCAACATGAAAAACGTATAGAACAAAATTTGTAACAAAAAATTCAAAAGTAACCATTAATTACAATGGGTACCCATTTTAAAAAAGTTTTTAAAACTATCATAATTTTCAATTGTTAAAATCACATTTAAATGCAAATTTTTAATTATATTGAGAAACAATATCAAAAGTAACCATTTATTATAAAGGGGTATCCACTATAAAATCCCTTCTAAACCGACTATATGCTTTAATATTAGTACAGAAACTTAAGATTTAAAATTTTTTAATAATATTAAGAACAAATAACAAAAGTAACCATTTATTATAATGAGTACCCATTTGAAAAAACTTTCTAAAATGGCTATTAACATTTATTTAAATCAGCAAAACAATGATTTATATCTTAAAAAAATAAATATTAAACAAAAATAGCAAAAGTAATCATTAATTACAATGGGTACCCATTTTAAAAAAAGTTTCTAAAAATATCTTAAGTTGTAATTGTTAAAACCACATTTAAATGGTAATTTTTTAATTATATTTAAAAACAAAATCAAAAGTAACCATTTATTAAAACGGGTACCCACTTTGATAAATTTTATATATCGAGTACCTGGTTTAAAATTGGTAAGACCTCATTAGAATTATACGTTTATTATTAAATTCATAAGAAAATACCAATAGTAACCATTTATTACAATGGGTACCCATTCTAAAAAATGACTAAAATTTTTAAATCATTGAAAATAGGCTCAAAAATGGTAACTAATTATAAAATCAGTCAAGCTACTAAAATTATTAAATGATTTATTAGATCATAAGCTTCAATTGCACTTTTTTTGTTAAATTCATAAGAAATCAACAAAAGTAACCATTTATTACAATGGGTACCCATTTACAAAAAGTTTCTGAAACGAGTATAAACTTCCAAACTGTCAAAACCTCTTAATAATATAACATTTTCTATTTATTGAAATATAATAGCAAAAGTAACCATTTATTAAAACCAACTTTGATAAAGTTTATAAAATTGGTAAAACCTCATTAGAATCGCACTATTTTTATTAACTTCATAAGAAAAAACCAAAAGTAACCATTTATTACAATGGGTACCCATTCCAAAAAACGATTTAAAGTTTCAAAATCATTTAAAAAATACTGTAAAACGACTATTTACTTTAAAATCAGTAAAGCTACTAAAGATTTAGAAATGTTTTGTTATATTCCGAAAAAATTCAAAAGTAACCATTAATTACAAGGGTACCCATATTAAAAAAATTTTATAAAATTACCATAAACTTTAATTGTTAATAAGAATTGCACTTTTTTTTATTAAATTAATAAGAAAACAACAAAAGTAACCATTTATTACAATGGGTACCCATTTACAAAAAGTTTCTGAAACGAGTAAAAACTTCAAAATTGTCAGAACCACTTAATAATATTAAATATTCTATTTATTCAAACATAATAGCAAAAGTAACCATTTATTGAAACGGGTACCCATTTTGAAAAAGTATTTGTATAGAGTAACCACTTAAAAATTTTACATTTCCAATTAAATTAAACAAAAAAAACCAAAAGTAACCTATAAAAATGACTCTAAATTATTCTTCAATTTGGATTTCTTTCACTCACCATTCATTTTCGCCGTCTTGCGATACAACTCCACAAACTTCTGAAAATCTTCCCGAGCCGCTACACCCGTCTTACGACGCCACTCCAACCAATAGTACTCAATCTCATTGACATCATCCGTCGAATGTAAAATATTTTGTACCTCTGGTATCAATCTCAAATCACAACGATCTTGCTCCTTATACGCACACAATTTAACATTCTTATAAATATCACTCATATTAGTGGTGACGGCATACAGCAGTTCCAAATCTTCTACGGGCAACACTTCATAGCCCACTTCAGGTATTAGCGATAACTGTCTCTTAAGATCTTTATTCTCCAAAGGAATTCTCTTAAATTTCGCCACTTTTGTGGAAATACTGTGTATAAAACGCATTATTTGCTGGGTGGCTATTTCAGACTGCAGCATGGCTATAAGATCATTGGGACCCTTAATCTCATTTTGCCAATTGGCCATGACTTCTTTGTTGTAGAGAGCGGCCAGGCGATGATTGACGGCTAACAAGAAGTTGGACACTTCTAAATCATTTTGCTCGACATCAGCTTGAGTACTCACCACTAAAAGGGCTACTAAGGACCATAATAATAGATAGCGTAGGTCCATGTTGGGAAATAATCTAGAATTGTATGGACATTGATATTAGAGGTCTTTTTATTGGACTTTGTATGTTATATTTAAGTTAGAATTTTATATTTTGAAAATTCATATCTCTCAAGACGTTTAAGACAACAATGAGGTGTTATTTTCTTTAAAAAAAATTAAATAAACTTGGTAAAATGTACATAATTTTTTGAGTAAATATTTATTTTATTAGTTTACTGAAGCATAAAGTATTTAATGAAATCAAATTGTTGTTTTTACTTAAGCGTATTGGTATAGAAAAGTTTAAAAATTTAAACACCTGCGGATTATTTAAACAGTCTTAAATAATTGAAATATTTATGGAAAAAACTTAAATCTGTTCTTAAATTGGTTAAGATTGTTGCAATTTTCATAGAAATCCCTTAATGAATTTTTACTTGTCTATAGTTATTTATTGAAATTATTGTTTAATTTAACTTTGAAACAAAATAAAAATATTGTTTCTTTAAATAACATATTACTCGAACTTCAACAAAGTTATTATTGATTGATTGATCAGTTCTAAAGTTATTGGAAAAAACCAAAGATCTATCAAAAGAGGTGACCGCAATATTTAACCATTTTGTTTTGTTATTTAATATTTATTATTGCGGTTACTCAAGCAAATTAGTAGCAAAATTAAGATCAAATACAATTTATTAGAACATGTGAATTCTGAAACTTATTTACAGCCTACACCACCGTATATTGCGTTTGTAATGATGTTGGTAACGCCCAAAAATATTTGCCCAACATCCACCTTAAAGTATACCGATCGACTCAGAATAACTTTCTGAGCCGATTTAACGATGTTCGTATACTTGGTACTTTTTTCAGCGCAAGGAAGAAACTGGTTGAAATCGGCCCATTTTTTACCTAGCCACCATACAAAAGTCGTCCCGAAGTTGAATTTTTTGTCATAAATATAAGATTTCATGACGATCGGTCCATTATTGCTCATAGGTCCCATATAAGGCCTACCGAAAATCACTCATGGAAATAAATTATTGTCATTTACTCAGTGTAGGGTGTTATACGGTCGGGCTGGACACCCATACTTTCACTTGTTCTACCCTTCAAAATGAATGACAAGGGTATATATAAGTTTGTCTTTCCATTTGTAATTTCTACATTTTTCATATATTCTGGATCGTTATATATAGCAAAGTCGATATAGCCATGTCCGTCTGTATGTTGAAATCAACTTTCCGTAGCCCCAAAATAACTTACAAACATAATTGATACATCAATATATCGGTCGGTTCTTCCAGCTCGGTCGCTATTTAAAATCGAGAGAATCGCCCCACAAATGGCTGAGATATAAGAAAAAAACAGCACAACCTCGACTTTTGGCCTATTTTTGATCTATATCTGGATTACTAAGTCATTAATATAGACAATATGGATATCTAATGATAGATATTTCAAAGTCCATTGCAACGATTTATGGGTCAAAATCGGGAAAATGATTTTTTAACCCGAATATTTTTTTTAGAACAAAAAACTTTTTTTACAATTTTTATTTTTACTAATAAATTTAAAAAAAATTAAAACAATTTTGAAAAACAATTTTTTTTTTTTTAAATTTTGAAAAACAATTTTATTTTTTTTTTTTTTAAATTTTGAAAAAATAATTTATTTTGTTTACCTAAAAAATTTAATATTTTTATTTTAAAGTATAATTTGGTGAAGGGTATATAATATTCGGCACAATTGGAAAAAATTAAATTTTAAATTTTGAAAAACAATTTGAATTTTTTTTTTAAATTTTGAAAAACAATTTGAAAAAAATTTTTTTTTTTAAATTTTGAAAAAGAAAATTAATTTTGTTTACCTAAAAATATTTAAAATTTTTATTTTAAAGTATAATTTGGTATATAAGATTCGGCACAGTCGAATATAGCTCTCTTACTTGTTTTATTTAAAATAGTTTCAATTGTATTCCGAATTAAATTATAAAAGTATTGAGCAACTAATGTTTCAACAAATTTCTCCGAAAATTACTAAATCTTTCATTCAATCATATTGTTACGAATTTGCAATAGCGATTTGAATTTAACAGTCTGTAACGACTGCCTGCAGTATTCATCATGTTTATAAACACGTCCATCAGTAGAAGCTTCTAATTACTTATCAACAATGTTGATAGCATGCGGTTATTAGCATTGTTTATAAGTATGGCAACACTAAATGTTTAAGCTGCTAACATTAACATCGAAAGCTCTAGAATTCGAACATACTAGTTTGTCCGTTAAGATCATTGTAGAAGATTCACGAAAGATGGCGCGTGTATAAATAGTGGCAGAGGTTGCAGTCGTCAGAATTCGAACATACTAGTTTGTCCGTTAAGATCATTGTAGAAGATTCACGAAAGATGGCGCGTGTATAAATAGTGGCAGAGGTTGCAGTCGTCAGTGAGTTTATCATAGGCGCTGTTAGAGTTAACATCAACTCTCTTGTCATTTAAGCTTGTACATTATAAAGTGTGTGAGCATTTCTGCGAATTGATAAACGTGTATAAAGACACTAAGTGAATATTTGAACTGTTGTTGTACATTTTAAATAAATAAAGAGTTGTTACAATTTTAAACTACTGAACGGCTTTTTTTTTTGCAATCGAAAGTATCCGGTTTATTTAAAGGAAATAAACCAACGTTTTAAATAGGTTAAAGCCTAGTACTCTGTTCATATTTACGAAAAATTATGGTTTTTTCATCCGAAAAATTTTATATGCAACAAATGATCAGCTGTTGGTTTTAATTTCGTGCGAAAGAAGTGCTGCTTATGTTATTTCGTGTGGAAAATTAAGGTTGCCAGATGTATTTCACATGTTTTCCACAATAAGAACAGAGTACTGCTTTTGCGAAATTATTTCGCATATATTTCATCCCAAATATTTTATATGTAGTTTGACAGCAGGTATTTTATGTTGTCAAATTAATTGTTCAATCATAGCACTTTATGTTGTGCAATCTTAGTTTTAATAGTAACACTTTTTTCAAGTTTAATTTTTGCTTCAATCGAAAGTATTTAAGTAGATCAATTTTAGCTTCAATCGTAGGTGTCGATGTTGTCCAATTTAAGAATGACCTACTGTTAAAGCTGATGTCGAACTACAGAAAGACCTCAACCGTTGGTCATTCTGTAGTTAAATTTAAGCTTCAATCATAGGTCTTTATGTAGTTCAGTTTAAGCTTCACTTGTAAGTATAGTTCAGTTTAAACTTCAATCGTAGGTCTTTATGTAGTTCAATTTCAGCTTCAATCGTAGGTCTTTATGTAGTTCAATTTTAGCTTCAATCTTAGGTCTTTATGTAGTTCAATTATAGCTTCAATCTTAGGTCTTTATGTAGTTTAATTTTAGCTTCAATCTTAGGTCTCTATGTAGTTCAATTTTTGATTCAATCATAAGTCTTTATGTAGTTTAATTTTACCTTCAATCGAAGGTTTTATCTAGTTCAATTTTAGCTTCAATCGTTGTATGTAGTTCAATTTAAGCTTCAATCGTAAGTCTCTACGTAGTTCAATTTAAGCTTCAATCGTAAGTCTCCATGTAGTTCAATTTTAGCTTCAATCTCAGGTCTTTATGTTGTCCAATTTTAGCTTCAATTATAGGTCTCTGTGTAGTTCAATTTAAGCTTCAATCGTATTTCATTATGTAGTTTAATTTTAGCTTCAATCTTACGTCTCTATGTAGTTCAATCTCAGCTTCAATCGAAGGTCTCTATGTAGTTCAATTTCAGCTTCAATCGTAGGTCTTTATGTAGTTCAATTTCAGCTTCAATCGTAGGTCTCTATGTAGTTCAATTTTTGGTCTCTATTTAGTTTAGTTTTAGTAGGTCTCTATTTAGTTAAATTTTTCCTTCAATCGTAGGTCTTTATGTAGTTCTATTTTTGCTTCAATCGTAGGTCTTTATGTAGTTCAATTTTTACTTCAATCTTAGGTCTTTATGTAGTTCAGTTTCAGCTTCAATCGTAGCTCTTTATGTAGTTCAATTTTAGCTTCAATCTTAGGTCTCTATGTAGTTAAATTTTAGTTTCAATCATAGGTCTCTATGTAGTTCAATTTTAACTTCAATCTTAGGTCTTTATGTAGTTCAATTTTTGCTTCAATCGTAAGTCTCTATGATGTTAAATTTTTGCTTCAATCTAAGGTCTCTATGTAGATCAATTTTAGCTTCAGTCGTAGGTCTTTATGTAGTTCAATTTCAGCTTCAATCGTAGGTCTCTATGTAGTTCAATTTTTGGTCTCTATTTAGTTTAGTTTTAGTAGGTCTCTATTTAGTTAAATTTTTCCTTCAATCGTAGGTCTTTATGTAGTTCTATTTTTGCTTCAATCGTAGGTCTTTATGTAGTTCAATTTTTACTTCAATCTTAGGTCTTTATGTAGTTCAGTTTCAGCTTCAATCGTAGCTCTTTATGTAGTTCAATTTTAGCTTCAATCTTAGGTCTCTATGTAGTTAAATTTTAGTTTCAATCATAGGTCTCTATGTAGTTCAATTTTAACTTCAATCTTAGGTCTTTATGTAGTTCAATTTTTGCTTCAATCGTAAGTCTCTATGATGTTAAATTTTTGCTTCAATCTAAGGTCTCTATGTAGATCAATTTTAGCTTCAGTCGTAGGTCTTTATGTAGTTCAATTTTAGTTTCAATCGTAGGCCTCTATGAAGTTCAATTTAAGCTTCAATCTTAGGTCTTTATGTAGTTCAATTTTAGCTTCAATCGTAGGCCTCTATGAAGTTCATTTTATGCTTCAATCTTAGGGGTTTATGTAGTTCAATTTTAGCTTCAATCATATTGTCCAATTTAAGCTTGAACCGTTTTTATGTTGTTCAATTTTAGCTTCAATCGTAGGTCTGTATGTAGTTCAATTTTAGCTTCAATCTTAGGTCTTTATGAAGTTCAATTGTTGATTCAATTGTAAGAGTTTATGTTGTTCAATTTTTGCTTCAATCGTAGGTCATTATGTAGTTCAATTTTAGGTCTCTATGTAGTTAAATTTTTGCTTCAATCTCAGGTCTCTATGTAGTTCAATTTTAGCTTCAATCATAGGTCTTTATGTAGTTCAATTTCAGCTTCAATCGTAGGTCTTTATGAAGTTCAATTTTAGATTCAATCGTAGGTCTCTATGTAGTTCAATTTTAGCTTCAGTCTTAGGTCTGTATATAGTTCCATTTTTGCTTCAATCTTAGGTCTTTATATAGTTCAATTTCAGCTTCAATCTTAGGTCTCTATGTAGTTCAATTTTAGCTTCAATATTAGGTCTCTATGTAGTTCAATTTTAGCTTCAATCGTAGGTCTTTATGTAGTTCAATTTTAGTTTCAATCGTAGGTCTTTATGTAGTTCAATTTTATCTTCAGTCTTAGGTCTTTATATAGTTCAATTTTTGCTTCAATCATAGGTCTTTATATAGTTCAATTTCAGCTTCAATCTTAGGTCTCTATGTAGTTCAATTTTAGCTTCAATATTAGGTCTCTATGTAGTTCAATTTCAGCTTCAATCTTAGGTCTTTATGTTGCCCAATTTTAGCTTCAATCGTAGGTATGTATGTAGTTCAATTTTAGCTTCAATCGTAGGGACCTACGATTGAATTTAAGCTTCAATCATAGGTCTTTATGTAGTTAAAGTTTTGCTTCAATCGTAGGTCTTTATGTAGTTCTATTTAAGCTTTATTCATAGGTCTCTATGAAGTTAAATTTTTGCTTCAATCTCAGGTCTTTATGTTTTCATCTTTATGCTTAAATCGTAGATCTTTACGCTATCCAATTTTAGTATCAATCGTAGGACCTTATGTTATCCAATTTTAGCTTCATTTATAAATGTTTAAGCCTTCGTATTGTTAAATTTTAGCTGCAATCGTAGGTCCTACTGTTGCCCAATTTATGCTTCAATCGTAGGTCTTACTGTTGTTCAATTTAAGCGCCAGTTGTAGGTCTGTATGTAATACAATTTTAGCTTTATTCATAGATCTTTGGTTTGTTTAATTTTAGCTTCAATCATAGGTCTTAATGTTATAGAATTTCAGCTTAATTCATAGATATTTATGCTGTCCAATTTTAGTTGCAATAGTAGGTCTTTAATTTTATTTCTTCTGATATAAAATGTATGTAATTTTCGCTTATTCTCACGACATATTAGTGCACTCAAAGATAATGTCACATATGTGTAATAGTAGTTGTGAAGCCCTAGATTTTCCCACAAGAACTTGTATTAGTTTTTCGCAATATGCAAAGGAAATCCGTCATTGACACAACCGAAACCGCAGTTTAGCCAAGAAACCTCAAAGTTTCTATTTACATACATATAACCACAGTTAAAGACACAATTTTAGAGTTTTCATCATAAGTTAAATGAAATTCAAATAAAATACTGAAAAAAGAAACTAATTATTACAAAGCCTAACTAAATACACCTGTTGCTAAAACACAAATTGTCTTAAATCGTAAAAAACCAGTTGAAATAAAATAAAAACACATAAATTTATAAATATAGTTGGTTACGAACAAATTATGCCATAATTCATTAATTATTATTATTGTTTTTTTGTTATTGTTTGACCAACAGTTTTTTTTTTTTTTTTTTTTTTTGTTTTGCTTTAAAATTTGAAATTTACATTTCAAAACTTTGTGTTTAAAGTGTAACAATGTTATGCAGAAATAAGCCGAAATGATACACAAAAAGATATCTCATTAACATAAATTTCAGTTCAAACTAATGCGAAATCATCTAAGACAAGCGAATTTTTAATGATGAACATAAAACTGAATTTAAATTCTTGTTTTTTTTTTTTTCAATAACAAAATTTCAACACACTTATTTTTCTTTATACAAATTACTAAATCACTTTCGTTTACACATTCAAAACACTTGTAAAGTTGTTGATGAGAAAATTCACTTTAATAATGGTTAAAAAATCTAGTATTATTAACAACAATTGTTGGTTTTTTAACTGGGTACATAGTTTTCTAGGCCAATGGTTTAAATATTCTCTAGTAGTGATATTCAAACGTGACTAGAAGTTGTTAGTTGTTTTGTTAATAATAATCTTTTTGTTTATTTTACCGAGAGCTTAGAGTATTTCTTTTTTCTAGTTTTTCTTTCAAATATTTCAATTAGTTACCTCGCTTAAGCGTTTCTAAACCAAGACTAAAATTATATATCAACGCTTTAACAAATAACAGCCAGCCAGAGTCATTCATTTGTACGTTTTCGTTGGTTTAACCGTAGAAAACCATTACTTTTAATGATGGTTGGTTGCATCCATTCATAATCTACTTGTTGGTCTTTGTGTACTCGCTTTTTTTTCAGAAATCTTGATTTAATTTTCTCTTTTTAAGCCGGCATTTTAACAATACAAGTGTGTTTGAGAAGAAGTTTTTGTAAATATTGGCTTATTAAACAAATGAGTATTTGCTAGAGGTTTTCAAAAGTAGCTCTTAAATTGTATTAAGAGTTAATATTTAAATTAACATGAAGAGAATAAAGACTTTTGAATATAATAAAATATTGTTAAAACAGGCCGAATACGAAATTCTTAAAAAAGTTCATATTTTTTCAAAAAAATGATGGAAAAATAATAAATAATAATAATAAATAATCATTATTAAAATGATAATTTTTGTAAAAAAACACGTCTAGTATTAATTTTTACATCAAAAAATTAGTTTTAGAGGTTTTATAAAAAAGTACTAAAAAGGGTAGTATTTCTGCTACTATTTTAGTATTAGTCTAAAATAGTATTTTTAAGGCAAATATGAACTAAACAATAAATTATAATCAAAAATGTAAAATTAAAAAAATAGTACTGGAAAAGGTACTTTTTGATACTATTTGAAAATGTAAAATTTTGTCAAAAATAGTCGTACTACTCCAAAAATGTATTTTGAAAAATGATCTAAACTTGAAATTATTTAAAAAAATATAAAAATTTTCAAGTTTTAAAAAGAGTAGTAAAAAGTACTTTTTGCTACTTTTATTAATATTAAAATTTTTTGTAAGAAAAACACTCCCAATATTAATTTGTACAAGAAAAGTAAGTTTTAGCGTATTTTTTAAGACTCAATATTTAAATAAAAATTAAGATATAAAGATCTTTAAAAATATTGTTAAAACAGGCCGAATACCAATTCGTTGCAGGTAAACTTAATAAAGTTCATATTTTTTCAAGAAAATATTGGGAAATAAACCTAATAGAAACAGTATTGTCTTAAAAAGTACTATTTTAATATTATTATAAAATGTAAATTTTTGTAAAAAAAAACACGTCAAGTATTAATTTGTACATAAAAAATATAATTTTAGAGAATTTTAAAAAAGTACTAAAAAAGTAGTATTTCTGCTACTATTTTAATATTAGTCTAAAATAGTATTTTTTACGCAAATATGTACTAAACAAGAAATTATAATCAAAAATATAAAATTAAAAAAATAGTACTGAAAAAAGTACTTTTTGATACTATTTGAAAATGTAAAATTTTGTCAAAAATACTCGATGTATTGTATTATTTTTAAACATGAATTTATTTAAGAAATATAAATATTTTCGAGTTTTACAAGTAGTAGTAAAATAGTACTTTTTTGCTACTTTTATTAATATTAAAATTTTTGTAAGAAAAACTCTCCCAATATTAATTTTCATACGAAAAGTGAGTTTTAGCGTATTTTAAAAAAAACACTTAAATAGTAGTATATTTGCTACTATCGTTCCAAATAGTATTTTTTACCCAAATTTTATCTTATCAGGAAATTATATTAAAAAATATTATTATATTGATGTTTAAAAAAATAGTAGTAAAATGAGTACTTTTTAATACTATTCAAAAAATTCAAAATTTTATGAAAAAAGTACTTTTTTGAAAGGAAATTAATCTAACCTGAAATTATAATAACAAATATTAAATTTGTTTGAGTTTTAAAAATTGTAGTAAAAATTTTGTTTTTGGGATATTATTTTAAAAATCAAGAAATTATATTAACAAATATTAACATTTTGGTGTTTAACAAAATGGTAGCAAAATAAGTACTTTTTTGTTTCTATTTAGAAAATTAAACATTTTTAAGAAAAAAAAAAAACTAGTTTTTTGACGGAAAATTATTATTATATTTAAAATATTAAATCAAAAAAGATTCAAAAAGAGTAGTAAAGTAGTAAATTTTTGATACTATTTTAAATAATTAAAAAAAATACATTCAGTATACATTTTTACACCAAAAACTTTGTTTTAATGAATTTTTAAAAAGTACTAAAACTGTAATATTTTTA
Source organism: Calliphora vomitoria (assembly GCA_942486065.2). Classification (NCBI taxonomy): domain Eukaryota; kingdom Metazoa; phylum Arthropoda; class Insecta; order Diptera; family Calliphoridae; genus Calliphora; species Calliphora vomitoria. The sequence goes on along the minus strand of OW818030.2, from coordinate 15,246,750 downwards.
CTACTATTTTAGTTTTTTACTAAAATAGTATTTATCAAGCAAAAATTATATAAACATGAAATTGTATTAAATAAATATATAAAATTTTTCTTGTTTCAAAAATAGTAGTATTTTTTGTTACTATATTAATTCAAAATAGTATTTTAAGACAATTATAATCTAAACAAGAAATTATAATAAAAATATATATAATATAATTTTTGAAATTTAAAAAGTACTAAAACTGTAATATTTTTACTACTATTTTATTTTTTTACTAAAATATTATTTTTCAAGCAAAAATTATATAATTATTTAAGACAATTATGATCTAAACATGAAATTATAATAAAAAAATATATAAAATTTTTTAAGTTTAAAAATTGTAGTAAAAAAGTACTTTTGCTACTATTTTAAAATGTAGATTTTTGTACAAAAAAACAATATTAATTTCTACAACAAACAATAATTTTTAGATTTTATAAAAAAAAATAACTAAAAAGTATTGTTTTTGCTACTATTTTATTATTAAATACTGTTTTGCCATTATTTTGAAAATGTAAATTTTTGTTAAAAATACGCTTAGTATTAAATTTAACCAAAAAAAATAGTTTTAGAGAGTTTTCGAAAATTCTTAAAAAGTAGTATTTTTGCTACTATTTTTGTACTATACTAAAATAATATTTTTAAGGCATTATGATCTAAAAAAGAAATTATATTCAAATTTACATCTTTTTTAGAGTTTAAAAAACAGTAGTTAAAAAGTACGTTTTTACTACTATTTTTAAAATGTAAATTTTTGAAGAAAAAAACTTCGAATATTAATATGTACATCAAAAAACTAGTTTTAGGGGATTCAAACATTGAAGTAAAAACGATTTGGAACAATTTTTTATCATCATTTCAGATCATTAAATTTATCGCTCTTATGGCCAATAAAATTGTAAAGAGACTTGAAGTCATTAGAGATTTTGAATTCAAATTGAATGATTTGTTTCTTAACATCAAAGTTTAAAAAAATATTCAAAAGCTAGTGAACATTAATTTAAAATCAATATCGGGATAATTGAGTAAAAACAAATTGGAATGAGTTTTAAAGTCGTTTTCGTTGTAGGATTTGGATTCGTGATGGAAATCCATATTCGTTCGAACAGTAATGCAACTTTTAGAAGTAGAATAAGTAAGAGTGATATATTCGGTTATGCCGAATCTAAACCATTCTTCATATTTAGAGGCAATTTTTGAGAACAAAAAATGTTTGATGAAAAAAAAAAATTGGTGAAAATTATGTAAACATAATTTTAGATTTTCGCCCGATTTTCTCGATTTTTGTAAATGATTTCAAAGTTAAAATTCTATTGTTTCGAGTTCAGAATGGTGGATACCGAGCATTTACAAGTTGAGTAGTCTCATAGAATAATTTGGTAATGGAAAAATCCTTCAAAAATAGATAATCCCAATTTAGATCCTTTTTTAAGATTTCTTCAATAATTTTATAAAAATACGACGTTTTTTAATGTTTTTTTATTTTAATACTGTTTTTTTTTTCAATACAAAAAATATTTTTTAAGTGCTTAATAAAATCTTTAAATAGTTTAAAAGAGTTTGGTAGGAATTACTGCCCTATAAGGAATTTATGCTGAAACGCATTCTGCAAGAAGAAAATTAAAGAAAATATAAAAAATTAGTTACCATTTTTCATTTTCACAAAGAAACAAATAAAACTTACTATCCGATTTGGTCCAACCAATATGAACATTGTTCTTCTTGTTCTCGGCTTCCAACCACACGCGCAAGGGTTCGAAATATTCAGCAATAGCCTTGCCGGTCATAGTACGTTCACCATTGAAGGCTTCCAATGCATCGGGCCAGGGTTTGGAGGCACCCATGGACAACATTTTTCTAAAAAAGGAAAGAATTTTATAATAAAATTGTTAAATTGTTGAGAAAATTTTAACTCACTCGAAAGATTCACCAGCAGCCAAGCTACCATAGATATCACAGTTATCCAAAGGCAATTCAGGGTTGGTGGGATCGTATTGACCGGCCTTAATGCAAGCAGACTTGTAGAATTGGAATTGAATGATGAAAGAGACCAAATATCTCAAATATTCAACATCGGCGGAGACATGGTATTTGGCAGGGGCATCGAAATCTTTTTCATTACGTACTACTGGGGGTTCAATACCAGAGTATTCTTCACGCAACTTCCAGAAGGCACAATTCCAGTTGGATTTGTCGACTTGGCCGCGGAACAAAGCCCAACGGTATTTGTCCATGGTGAAGGCAAAAGGCAAGAAAACGATTTTGTCCAAGGCCTAATAAACATTATAATAATTTAGTAAAAAATTTGAAAACGAGTATACAGGCAAATCCCGGTATAACGAACGATATGTTGTCAGGTACATTCGTTAAATCGAAAAATTCGTTATATCGAGATTGATTTTTTGAATAAGTTTTAAGCGGTGTGACATTAGGAAACATGACTATTGTCTAAAATTTTTTCATATTTTGTAGTTATTGTTCATTGTTCTTCGGTAGGCACTACCAAGGGTTAATAAAGCGTTCACTGATACGGATCTCGGTTCTAAAAATGTTTCTACCATTAAAAATATCCATTATATCAATGAAGATAATTTACAAAAAACATTTTGTTCGAAACAAGTGGCGTTTGTTTGCCTTTTAAAGATTCTTTATTCCACATTTATAACAGCAGACCAAAATTGTTAGTTTATCCTTCGATAACTTTCTTCCAGGATCATTTTCCAATAGATATCAGATTTAATCGCATTGAGAATAACATCAGGAGTTAGATTGTGCTCTACTATAATTGTATGCTGATTCTTTAAGAAGCCTTATACCGTATTTTTTTGAATACAGATATCACTTGTATGAAATCCACCATTATAAGGCCTCTTTGTATTTCTATGGCTCTAGATATCAAAGCAATTCCATTAAGCTCCGGTCGAGTAATCAACCATTAAACTCCTTTTCCACAAGTAGATACACATCATTCTTTAGAGATAGATGATTATTTGAGCCATTCTTGATAGATTGATATAATTGTCAATGTTAAAAATTTTATTTGTCGTTTGATTTTGTTTTATTTTTCTCAACATTCGTTAAATCGAGTACAAAATTGTTGAAACGTTCGTTATATAAGGTAGTTAATGTTTAAAATGTGGTTGTACGTTATATCGGATTTTCGTTAAAGTGAGATTCGTTATACCGGGATTTGCCTGTAGGTGTTTTTTCAAACTTACAGTCAAGAACAATTGATTAATGCGAGCCTCATCGTCACGCACATAGTCCTTCAACAAACCAACACGTTCCAAATGCTTAGGGGTGGAGACAGACAAAGACAAAACATCACCAACAGCTTCATGGAAACCGGGATTGGCACCAGTACGATAGACGAAAGGTTGATGCTGGTATTGCAAGAAATATTGAATATGACCCAATTCGTGGTGGACAGTGAAGAATTGATCCTGTGTAACACGGGTACATTGCTTAATGCGTACATCATCGATCAAATAGAAATCCCAGGCGGAGGCATGGCAAACCAAATCACGGCCATCGGTGGGTTTCTCCAAGATACTCTTGTCCCAGAAATCTCTATAAAACACAAAAAAAATAGAAGTTCAAAATACTGAATACCTTAATTTCTTCTAAACAAACTTACTGTGGCAATTTCTTCAAGCCCATGGAGGTAAAGAAATCATCACCCATTTCGAACATTTTCAAGGGAGTGTAACCCTGTTTAACCATTTCGCTGCTGACATCAATCAAAGGTTTGCTGGGGAAAGGTGAGACAATATCGGCAATATCAGACCATTGTTGGGCCCACATGTTGCCGAGCAAGTGCATGGGCAGGGGACCAGTTTCGGAGACAACATCATCACCGTAGTGTTGACGCAAACGATAACGCACATAACCATGAACTTGGTGGTACAAAGGTTTAATGTCTTCGAAAATATCTTCCAATTGTTTTTCGATGGTGGAGTCCTCATATTCATCCAACCACATCTCAGCACCGGATTCGTAGTCTGGAAAAGAGAAAAATAGTAAAGAAATATTAAACAATTGGAAGTTAAAATGTATTTAGATTTGATATAATTTAAGGATAAGTCATTACTAGATGGAATTTTCAGTCTCATTTTAGTCTTTTGGCACTTTAGATCTAAAAATATAATTCTTTTCGAATCCAGAATCTGAGAAATATTTAGATTCTTTTTGCAGCTATAAATGCTTTGGGTCTTTGTTCAACTTATTGATATTCGTCCTTAACCAGTTCAGTATTCAGTGAAATAATGTTTTTCAATCAGAATTCAGTATTTTTAATGGCGATTCCTACAATACTCTTTTAAAAATGTTAACCTAAAGATCTTCAAGACCTTCTTGATGCTAACTTAATCCAAATCCAGGAACTATAATGAATACGAGTCTCATAATTTGAACATAATCATTAAATGCTTGACAAAGAATAAACCAGAACTGAACTAGAACTGAACTAGAACTAGAACTGAACTAGAACTGAACTAGAACTGAACTAGAACTGAACTACAACTGAACTACAACTGAACTAGAACTGAACTAGAACTGAACTAGAACTGAACTAGAACTGAACTAGAACTAAACTAGAACTGAACTAGAACTGAACTAGAACTGAACTAGAACTGAACTAGAACTGAACTAGAACTGAACTAGAACTGAACTAGAACTGAACTAGAACTGAACTAGAACTGAACTAGAACTGAACTAGAACTGAACTAGAACTGAACTAGAACTGAACTAGAACTGAACTAGAACTGAACTAGAACTGAACTAGAACTGAACTAGAACTGAACTAGAACTGAACTAGAACTGAACTAGAACTGAACTAGAACTGAACTAGAACTGAACTAGAACTGAACTAGAACTGAACTAGAACTGAACTAGAACTGAACTAGAACTGAACTAGAACTGAACTAGAACTGAACTGAACTAGAACTGAACTGAACTTGAACTAGAACTAGAACTGAACTAGAACTGAACTAGAACTGAACTAGAACTGAACTAGAACTGAACTAGAACTGAACTAGAACTGAACTAGAACTGAACTAGAACTGAACTAGAACTGAACTAGAACTGAACTAGAACTGAACTAGAACTGAACTAGAACTGAACTAGAACTGAACTAGAACTGAACTAGAACTGAACTAGAACTGAACTAGAACTGAACTAGAACTGAACTAGAACTGAACTAGAACTGAACTGAACTAGAACTGAACTAGAACTGAACTAGAACTGAACTAGAACTGAACTAGAACTGAACTAGAACTGAACTAGAACTGAACTAGAACTGAACTAGAACTGAACTAGAACTGAACTAGAACTGAACTAGAACTGAACTAGAACTGAACTAGAACTGAACTAGAACTGAACTAGAACTGAACTAGAACTGAACTAGAACTGAACTAGAACTGAACTAGAACTGAACTAGAACTGAACTAGAACTGAACTAAAACTGAACTAGAACTGAACTAGAACTGAACTAGAACTGAACTAGAACTGAACTAGAACTGAACTAGAACTGAACTAGAACTGAACTAGAACTGAACTAGAACTGAACTAGAACTGAACTAGAACTGAACTAGAACTGAACTAGAACTGAACTAGAACTGAACTAGAACTGAACTAGAACTGAACTAGAACTGAACTAGAACTGAACTAGAACTGAACTAGAACTAAACTAGAACTGAACTAGAACTGAACTAGAACTGAACTAGAACTGAACTAGAACTGAACTAGAACTGAACTAGAACTGAACTAGAACTGAACTAGAACTGAACTAGAACTGAACTAGAACTGAACTAGAACTGAACTAGAACTGAACTAGAACTGAACTAGAACTGAACTAGAACTGAACTAGAACTGAACTAGAACTGAACTAGAACTGAACTAGAACTGAACTAGAACTGAACTAGAACTGAACTAGAACTGAACTAGAACTGAACTAGAACTGAACTAGAACTGAACTAGAATTGAACTAGTGCTGTTCCGATATTGAATGAGGATTTACAATTTTTGATCAATTTATTGACTTCTTAAGCATTTGTTGAACTCAATTCAGGATCAACAATTTTGATTCTTGTGTTTAAAAGTTGGAGTTTTTCAAATCTAGGATCTTAAGATTTCGAAAGGTTTCAACTCTTGTTCATTATATAGCTAGTTCAGAAGAAATACAGTAACTACAGTTCCATTACAATAATCTCGAATTACATAATTCCTTCCAACTTTTCTTGTACTTAAATAATGAATTGAAGGTTTCTTATTATTTTGGATTGAACTTTATCAAAGAACGGAGAATATATTCCTTCTATCCTCACTATAATATAGTAATTTCAAATTATTTATTTCCATCTTTCCTCAGTCTTCAATAGGGAATTCAAGGTCTTGTATTGAATATTCTTAATTTAAGAGACATATTCCAAGGTTTGTATAAGTCATTTATATAAGTTTTAATTCAGCTAGACCCTTAATATCTCAAATCACCAAGTATTCTTAATTTCTTCTCAATATTTCCAAATTTAAGTTTATATATCCCTGCCACTTATTTTAAAAACATTTCATGATTCTTTTGACTCTATATTTCCCTTTCTTACACTCACCATTCAATTTAGCAGCCTTGGTGTTCAACTCAATGTATCTCTCAAAAGCTGTACGGGTGGGAGTACCAGCCTTATCGTAGAACTCACGCCAGTAGTATTTCAATTCCTCGGGATCACGGCTCTTGGTAATGACCTCTTCAATTTCAGGATCCAAAGACAAGTCGCATTTCTCCTTGTCCTTATAATCGCAAACGCGTACCTTGGCAAAGTTCGATTCCATCGAGGACAAAGTATCCAAAAGTTCAGCATAATCCTGTTCGGGTAAAGCGGCATAACCCAATTTCGATAACATTCTGAATTGACGTCTCAAATCTTCCGATTGATAGCTGCGCCAATTGAACTTTTGAATATCCTGGGAGACCTCTTTCATGTACTTGGCCACCTCGGCGGAAATTTCATTCTTCTTGCGTTCATTCTCATCGGTAATGTTGGAGCCATAAGCCCAAGAGGCCTCTGTTTCCAAGTTGGTGCGCTGGGCTATTTGGAGATTGAGGTTTTTCAAGTACTCGGCAGCGGTGATTTCCTCCTTGACGGCACAGTGGCACAGCTGTGTGAAGAAAAGGAATTAATAGTTTAGATTTGTAGATTAAGGAGCAGGTTTGTGTGGTTGTGTAGAGGCAACTTACCGCAAAGCTGGCCAATAGTGTGACAACTAACAATTTCATATTGACTAAAAGACTCTGTAATAAAAATAATACAAATATTTGTTTTATTAATTAATTGAATGTGACATTATATTGTTATAAAGTGAAGTGTAGTAGAACGTTTAACTCATAGATAAATACACATAGATCGGTAACTCTGCTGTCATAGACCTAACTCAGTTGTCAAAAACGTAAGAGGTGGGAATGTATTAGTAAAAAAGCTATGTGTGATTATTTTGGGTCATTTTTTTGATAGAGTTATTTTTCTAGTTTCCGTTCTATGTGTATTTCTCTATAGTTTGACTTTTAATTATGTGGATTTGATGTCATTATCTAATGCATTTCTATTATCGTAAACTTTAATTAAATTTAAGTGGAATTGTTTAACAGTGAGGGAAATTTTATATTGTTATCAGATAAATGGGAAATAATTAAGAAATTCTTAAAATTTCCTTTATGAATAACGAAACTCTTTTAAAGTAATCTGGTTGATTAGCTCTCTCTGGTAGATCTATTAGTGAAATTCCTGTTTTTTATATTAAAGAAAGTAATTTTATTTTATTTGAAAGTTAAGAAAGTCTTTATTTACAAATTCTCTTAAAAGAGCCAAGCACTTAGTACAAGTTTTAAATTTACTTTCAAAATACTCGAATATTTAACTGCACTAGTTTATAAATTATTTATTATTGCAAAAGAATTGAAGTCAATGTTTTTGTTTTTTACGAAACCAAAACAAAGCCTCAATAAAAAAAAAATACAAACAAAAGTTTATTAAACCTAAAAAAAACTGAATAAAAACAAAATAAAAGTTTTGTTAAACCAAGTTTAGAACAGAATTTAATATTGAATTTCAATGCCATTTTAGACCTCAACTTTTTCAGTTGTTCAATTTAAATTTTCGTTGTTTTTTGCAGAATAAACAAAACCTGTTGTTAACAAATTAAGAATTTAAAGCACGTGAATATTTTGTTTAAATATATTAAAATAAAAATGGTCAAGCTTGAATTGAATACCAATTATGGCCGCACAAAGGAAAACAATTTAAATTAAAACGTAAATCACTACCAAAAAAAGTAATAACCATAGAGTAATGTACATAGAGGGGAAACTAGAAAAAAACTCAAGCCAAAGAAATTACTCAAAATTATCACACATACGAGTGTTGTTTATGTTTGCACATAGTTTTTTTACTAATACATTCTCACCACTTAGGTTCTTGACAACTGAGTTAGGTCTTTGATATTAGTGCTTCCGTTCTATGTATGTATATTTCTCTATGGTAATAACTTTTTTTAATTTAAATCATTATAAAATTAACAAATTATATTTAATTTGTTAATAAGTTAATATGAAAATGTTTATAATAATCTCTAACTCCAATGATTATATGGATTAAAAAAAGTTATTCCCCAGCTCTAATTTAATATGAATTTCATAGATTTAACAAGAATTTAATTAAATTTCTTTCATCATATTTTAATTCTATTATTGTACTTTATAATAACTTCAATTAAATATTATCTTGTTATGAGCTTGATTTAAAATACTGCATTATTATAGATTAAATTTCCTGGTCACTTTCTTTCAATATGAAACAATCGCATTTTTTTTTTTTTCATTAAGATTTCTTTTAATTTTATTTCTTTTAAAATTGATAAGATTGTTGCTACTGGTCTTAAATAAATTGTTTCTTGCTTATTTTTAATTTAAAGATAATATATAGTTTCTTATTAATTTATGATCATTTGCTGTTTTAAAATAATATATCAGGCGCTAAGAAGGCGTGTGTTAAGTTTCTTTCAAATCTTATCAATCTTAGAAATATCATAAATCTTTAAACAAGTATTGTAAATATTGGCAATTAGATTTTTTTATATTTTCTATAAAAGAACTTGATATTTCTGGAATATTTTTTCCAAACATTTTTGCCAAAAAATATAGTTCAAAATCTAACATCAAGTTAAGATATACATAAGTGTGATAAGGGGTTTTTGGTACTTAACAAAGTCCAAGATCTATAACTTTGGTATTTTTCCACACTCTAAATATAAAAATCTTTGATAGAAAGATAAGGATGTGAAAGAGGGAATCACAAGATATAAATCAGCTGATTTCAGTAATATTTCAATAGAAAAACAAACAAGAGAACATGTCAAAATGGTTGCGGCTTGCACAAGAGGGACAAATATATACTAGTTGCACATTGAAAATTGTATTTTTTTCTCTCGCTCTGCAAATCACAACCATTGTAGAACGTCAAAATAACCATAAGTTTCGATATTACTTTTTTGACAACTGTCATTTGTTGCATATCTGTAATAATCTGTCTATTACTAAATCATTAATTTTTCTATAGATACTATCTGAACCCGTACCGCGTTGCTGGCTCTTAGAAAACATCTGTTTTTTATTGCATCTCGATCTCGATTTTAATATACTGTGCAGAGACCTGCACCGAACTGCTGTTAGCCGGCTGAGCCGAGCCGCCGATATATTTTAAAAGCCGCCGCCGCTGAAATTTTTGCGGCATAAATCGGCCTGAAATTAGCCGCCGTTTTTGATTAAAGTTCCATATAATTTAAAAAATATTTCGGAATTTCACTTTTTAAATTTCTAGTTTTCTAAAAATTTTAATAATTATTCTTTTGTCGGCAGCCGGTTTTGAGCCGCCGCCAACATTTTTTAGAGTCAGCCACCGGCGCCGTGAAATTTAGTCGGCTCAAGTCTCTGATACAGTGTCGGACAAAGTCAGTGATCGAACCTTCTATGTTAATACATGTTGTGGCAGTCCGGCTGGTTCCAATGAATTTAAAAATTCAGTAGGATAATCGACGGCTTATTCTTCATGCATTACTGTGTCAACCGATTTGTATTTTATTGTTTTGCCAGGCAGTTTTAATTGTATTTGCTTATTGAGCTGATTTGTTGGTGCCAAAATTGCATGTTCTTTTGCATTTGGCAGTAGTTCGGGAACGAAATCTAATTTGTGTGCGGAATCAATTGGAATTTTTCCATTTCCGATGTTCAACAATTGTTTTGAGAATGTTTCGGCAGAAGGGTATTGCCGATAGCGCTTGGCTTCTCTAGCTTCATTTCCAGTGAAATAAATTTGAAGGAACTTCACATCATCATTGGAAAGCGGGAGCAATGATTCAATTCTGTGATACATTTGGCCTTGAACTTTAAAGGAGGACTTGAAGCAGACGTCATTTGAAAGCTAGAGATGCTCTTTTGGATATTTTGAAGGAAGTGCTTGGAAATAGGATTGGCGCCGGAAATGTAACTTAGAAGCAGCTCAGGCGGCTCAATAACTGGTGGCAGAATCCCGAGGATTCCTTAGGGAACTTCAAAACGCTGCAATGTATGATTTTCCCGACCCTATAAAGTATATATATTCCGGATCCTTATGGATAGCGGAGTCGATTAAGCCATGTCCGTCTGTCTGTCTGTTGAAATCAATTTTCTGAAGACCCCAGATATCTTCGGAATCCAAATCTTCAATAATTCTGACAGACATGCTTTCGAGAAGTTTCCTATTTAAAGTCAGCAAAATCCGTCCATAAATAACGGAGATATGAGCAAAAATCCGAGACAACCTCTATTTTTGGCCTATTTTGTATCTATATTTCAATTACTAAGTCATAAATATAGACAATATGGATATCTAATGATAGATATTTCAAAGTCCATTGCAACGATGTGTATAAGGCTATAGTAAGTTGGACCTACAATGGGTCAAAATCGGGAAACATATTTTTTAACCCGAATTTTTTTTTTCCCCCAAAAAACATTTTTTTGTCATACATTTTTTTCACTAATAAATTAAAAAAAAAAAAAAAAATTAAAAATTGGAAAAAACTTTTAAAAAACAATTTAGGAAAAAAATTTAAAAAAAAATTTTTTAATTTTATTTTAAAGTATAATTTGGTGAAGGGTATATAAGATTCGGCACAGCCAAATATAGCTCTCTTACTTGTTATATATATAGATCTATTATTTGTAACTTTGAAAAGTTATAAAATTGACAAAATTGGAATATTTTTGTTCCATATAGTTAAAAAATATCATGATATCTAATCCCGGTTCTTTATTATCCTAGCTTTCTTTCCATTTTTCAAGTTTTGCCTTTAAAAAGTAATTTACGTCTATATTCTCAAATGCTATCCTATTAAGAAATATCCTGTCATCAGTTCCAATGTATCAAAACAAATATATATTTTAAGCTTTCTCAATTCAATTCAGGATCTTATATTTTGTCCTGTTATAAAAAGTTCCACAGAGGGCCACAACTAACTCTCTCCATTCGGCCATTTTGATGCTACTTTTTTAATTTCTCTCCAGCTTATGCCGCTTTGTGTTGTTTCAGATTCTAGTTGACCATTCCAGTTGTATGAAGAGCGTCCAAATCTAAGGGTATTGCCAAGGGGTTTTTAATCTATTGCGGCTTTTGTTGTGTCGTCTGGTGGTCTGAGGAGTGTGTGACCATTTACGCTATTTACGATTGAGAATCTAGATGTGAATAGATCGCAGGTTTTGAAAATGGTGATCTTTGTTCTCCTCGAGATTGCAGTAGACTTGCACATAGGTCTCTTCTTCGTTTTAACCTTTGATAGAGAAACCTATGAAACACTAGTATTCCCAAAACTCAATTAGCAATTTCTTTATAATCTTAAGAATATATACAAAATAGAACAAAATGTAGCGCCCTATCGAGGGACTTCTTGAAACAATAGTGGGATGATCCCTTTTAAACTAAGAACACCAAAGCTCTATGGATTTGATCTGAATCTCCTAAGTTTAATCTTTAACCACTCAATTGATTTTGGAATTTAAGGTAGAGGATTATTTTCAAACTCTTGAAAGTTCTATTATTAATGAATTATTTTAAGGTTGAGCAAATAACTACCTAATGATTAAAGACTTCTACTTAAAGCATTGAAACCTCAATAATATGATATTTGCAATTGTCTTAGGATTCGAATTTAGAGATAAGTGTTTGAATATATTTCTTTTAGTGATCTCAAATATCCTTATAGAAATGTTATTAATTTTTTAAATTTTAAGAAGACATTATTGCTTGCTAATCCATTTTTATATCTCAGAAAGGTAAAGAATAAAGTGAAAATCCTCAAAAACTATATCCCAACTCTTCTCCAAGAACTTAGTCATCACAGTCATCTGAGATAAATCATCAGATGATCAAGATAACAGTGGTTAATATTTTTTAATGAAATTCCCATTGAAAAGTAATATTTACAATGGAAATATTCAGAAATGTAACTAACTTATACTATAAATTGAATGAGAGTTTTACGACATTTTGTTTCATTCGTAATTCAGCTCTGGGTGGAGGAAGAACTTGGTGGAGACCATAAAACTCAGGAGTTGAGTTCGAGAATTCCGGCTTCCTATTCGAAGGTATAGGTCCATGTGCTAGTTCCTGAAGGAGACTCTTAAAGGGCATCTTGGGACAAAAGGTTGTCCATAATTAGTTTTGGCGTTTTTTTTTCAGCCAAATAATGCTCTGTTTACGTGCAGAGTAACTTAAAACTAAACAAACAAACATTTTGTTTCTGAGTTGAAAATCCAAAAATTGCAACCTATTGTAACTATTTTTGAACTTGTTGGGGTCTGAAGGAATATAAAATGATCACTCTTGAAGAATAATTCACAGCATCATGACTATGTGCCGTTGTTGTTTCTAGAAATCCTTAGTAGGATAATGGATTAGAAACTCCATATAATTGCGTTTAAAGGAAGTCAAAATGTTTACTATACCAGGCTTGTCTGGAAGTTTATAAGTAACTTTTTTGGAAAAAGAAACCCATTTGGAACATTTAGCCATAGAGAAATACATATAGATCGGAAACTCTCCCGACAAAAAAGGCCTAACTCAGTTGTTAAAACCCTAAATGGTGAATGTATTAGTAAAAAAATTATATGAAAGCAAAAACCATGTGTGTGTGATGATTTTGAGTATTTTTTTTTTAGTTTTTTTATAGTATGTGTATTTCTCTAGGCTTTTAGCAAGCTCTCAATGTTTATTACATGTTGATCACCTGAAAAGGATGTTTCCATATTCACACGCATTTTACAAACTTTATCAGCCAACAATTTTAAATTCCTTTTCTGTATATTTTTGTCAATTTCAATCTGTGACCAGCCCTACTTTCACTACATATATTAAACAACAATGTTTTAACATGATTATTTATTTGTTTTCAAAAAAATATGCGGCAATTTTCATTCCCAAATGAAGTCGGCAGCAAATTTTTTTATTATTATCAACAATCTTTAAACAATTAAAAATAAAAACGTAGAGGATGCATTTCACATGTACATAAATATATTTTTTTTTCACAAAACCGCAAACAATTAAAGAAATTAAGATGTAATTAGATCAAGAACAATTCCACACACAATTTAAATAAAACCATAAACTTAAGTTTCAGTTACATTAAATTTGAGAATTATTTTTAAATGAGAAATTTTAAGAATACAAGTATTAAGCACTTTTTTCACTTTTAAGATTGATTTGAACTTAATATAGTTCACAAAATTATTTAATTTTATTTTATAATTAACACTTACAGTCGTCAGTCTTAAACGCTATGGTTAATGACACTGAGAAAACGAATAATGCGCGCCCACTGATCAACGCACTGAAACTGAATTTTTCTAAACAATCGATGGGTTATTTATACAAATACTCGTACAAATGTCAATCACAAACGATCGCACGCACACTCAAGCAGCATATAACATGTACAAATATCACTGGGAGAGTTATCTCAAATTTAATTATTCGTTTACTCTTATTATGCTCTTGCTTTTTTTATTATTGTTGTCTGTTTCTTTTTTTTTTTTTTTGAATTGAGTAGGGTAAAAACAACAAGTACTTATTATTGTTATTATCAATGGAAAATCTATATAGAAAATATTAATTTAGTATTTCTAATAATCAGAGATAGTTATTGTTAGAGAGTGTTTGTATGTTAGAAAGAAAAAGCGGGAAAAAGAGCAAAGGGGTTTTAATGATAGTGAGATCTTTCCCCTGTCTTTACCTGGCTACCTGTATCGTGTTTGTTTTCTAATAGAGTACTTTTTCTTGTTCTATTATTTGACATATTGTAAATATTAAACAAGTTAAAGATAGATATTTTTTTTTAATATTTATGCCTCACTTTCAACAGGTAAAAATCATGACAATTTAATCCACAGGAAGAATGCTATGAAATATTAGAGGGATGTACGTAATGCGTACCATTCGTGATTTTATATTCTTAGTAAATTTAGCTGTCAACGCAGAAACATTAATCGAAAATAATTATAGGATCGGAGTTGAAAAGTCTGGTAATTCCCCAGCGAATATTTGCGGCCTAAACAGGTGTCAAACTAGTTCCGAAGAATGATTCCTGAACAGTGTCCAAAATCCTTGTTTTATTTACTCACTTTCAACAGGCAAAAATCATCAACTCAGGATCATCAATCTGGTAATTCATCAGCAAATGTTTTCGGACTGAGCTGGAGTCAAACAAGTTCAAAACATTGGTTATTAAACAGTGTCCAAAATCCTTGTATTCTTTATGATTTGGAATGGAACACTCTTACTTTTTGAAGGAGGACTGGTATATATTTTTTGAGGGTTTTCATTTTATTCTTTAACTTTCTGAGATTCCCAAAAGGATTAGGATTACAAACTCGTGAGGTTTTAAAGATTTAACAAAACATAAGTTCTTCTAAATCATACAAGATGGCGCGAAATTAGTCACCCTGTCGGAAGATGTTATAACTTTTGCAAATGGCGTCGAACGTCAATCAAATTTGACATTTGTGAACTAGACAGCTGCAGAATACAAACAGACAAACAATGGAGCGCTATTCTCCGCAAGAGCGTGGAATAATTGTGTCGATTTTTTGCCAATAATCGGTCGGTGGTGTTAGCGCAGCGTGAATTTCGTCGTCGATATTCAATCTCAAAAACCAAGTGAACGATTTTCAGTCGAAAATCATCATGAGCGAAGAGGCTCATTTTCATTTAAGCGGCTACGTCATCAAATCTTTATTTCTGGGGCACCTAAAATCCGCGTGTGATGCACGTTGCGCTGTTCAAGCGGGAGGATTGATTGGACCGTATTTGCTTGAGGACGCCATCGGGATACGGCAATACAATTTCTGTTTCTGGCGAACGTTACAAGACCATGATAAACGATTTCTTACTGCCAGAATTGAATGAGAATTGAACCGCACACACAGCAGGGGCCATAGTGGATATTGTGAAGGAAGCATTTCTTGGTCGCGTAATCTCCCGTTTTGGCAATTTGGCATGGCCAGCAAGATCGCTGGTACAAATAAAGATTTACACCACTCAAAAAAAATCATTTTTATTAAGTAAAAAAGTTACTGAAACACAAACTTTGATGATCACTTTCGCGCCACCTTGTACTATCTTCATCATCGACCTCTTCATCATCATCAAATTTACAGTAATTCACATTACTACAGTAGCAACATCAGCTGCATTGCCTATCTCAACTTTATAACTGTAATGATCTCCAGAAATTATCTTTTCCTGGATATCTTTTAAGTCGATGAATGAGGCAAAACAACGTTATAAACTTTAAACCGCTCCCTGGTAGCACTTATGGTTAAGGAAGCAGTGTTTAAGAAAACAGGTTATTAGCTATGGGTCACAATGTGATTTATCTCGAAGAATATAAAAAAGTCAGTTGTCGTCTCCGTTTATTAGTTTTGATGCTTCGTTATGACAAAATTGTTAATGCTTTTGCTCGGACTACTTTGTCGTGACAACAAACGTCATTAATTGTTATGATAAATATTTGTCAGGTATAGACTGGGAGTTAAGATTTAGAGGAAGGAAGATTAGACTATTATACGATCAATGATTCTCAATGCATGTAATTGTATGTGGTATCAATGATGTTGGTTTATAATTTTCTGAATTTCCATTTGAGTTAGGCATTCTGCCAGTCAAATCCGAAATGATCTGGACAAATCGTTTATGTCATTATCGAGAAAGATCCAGAATCTGTTAACTGGGATTTTTTTTAAATTTAAAAAGTCTCGGAATTGCAAGAAGCTGATATGTCGAAAGTCAGGCGGCTCTGTCAAATCCAGATTAGTGGACGACTGCCCCATATGGGATAATGGGACTACGCAGGGTTAGGCAGTGTTGATCACCAGCACACTGCAATGTGTATGGGATAGAGATATCGCGGATGAAATTGCGGGACAAGGTTTGTTACTGGACTTGCGGATGAGGAAGAGAACGGTGATGCCACCGATTATTCACTACTTTAGGATACTACTGATCAATATTGGGTTTTGGAAAGTACTAATCAATTCATGGGAAACTGGCCTGCATGGTGTCATTGTAGAGCTAAATACGGCAATGCTACTCCAGCGAACGCAACTTCGTAGAATGTGCGAGGATGTGTATTAGCTGGAAAATTAGAAAGTATTACTGTTATTGCCCAAGCTTACAATGCCTATGACATAAATGGCTAGATAAACAATTCCAACACGGCATAGGCGTTATCAGTGTTTGTAAACAGGATAATTGGGTGCGTTCGTAAATGCAGTAACAGTGCATCACTGCCATCACTTCTCTACGTCAAACGTTTTTTAATGCATATTAATTGGTAAACAATTCCAACGCGTCCGAGGTCTAGTGTTTGCCAACTGGATAATTGAGTGCATTTACGAACGATTCCATATTTTCTGTTTCCTTAAGACATTTCATAGATCCAGTCAAAGGATCTTTTCATGGTTATCTAATTTTCTGTAGGTTATCACAATGGAATCAAGGGTTTCTTAATTTTATGTGATCCTCCGTTTTATAGAGACTGAGAATGCTCTTTGGACACTGATTGTTTATCTAAATTTCTCGAGATTGGTGAAAAATTGTACATTTCCAATATAATTTCAATGATAAAATAAAATTCTACTAAGGTATTTCCAAATGTTGATTATCAAAACAAATACAGTGTTTAAACTGAGGAACATCTTTAGTAGTTTCTTTTTTGGTCTCCAATGTTATTCCATTAAGAACTCACACTCAAATTCTTATGTTATCTAATGTTAATGAATTTTAGGAGATTATCTAATTTCAGTTTTTAGCAGCTTTAAATAAAGGGTATTTCATTAAGCGCTTCCTATTTTTATATTTAAATTAAACGAAAGTATATCATCGAAATTTTGTATTCGTTTGAAAGTCCTATTGATGCCATTATGTATTGTTGGGTGGCGCGAATCCGAAATGTTAAATTTTACATGACTCTGGCTCATAAATCAGGCTGAATTTGACGGATGGCATGAGTTATGTTGGTTTTGAAGACCGCTGTGGTTTGCAGCTTAAGAAAATGTATAATGGGGTCAAATCGCATGAGCTCGGTGGCCAGTTCAATTCACGTGAGATGACTATGTCCTCAAATCGCTCATGCAAATTGTCTAATGTGACATGAGGTGTGTGGCACGTAGCGACGTCCTAAACGGAATAAATTACAGTCAATTCGACAGATGTAGCTTCAACAATATGGCTGATATCAACTGTCAAAATCCGGAAGTCCCTATTGGAAGACCCTTTATTTTTTATATTTTCATCATGGGTGGCAAGGGTATATAAAAGTTTGTTATTCCGTTTGTAATGTTTACATCGTAGATCGTTATACAAGATGGCGCAAAAGTACTCTCCTATCAGAAAATGCTATAAATTTTGCGATTGTCCATTAATGTCAGTTCTGTTTTGACATTTGTGTAGTAAACACATGCGAAATACACGTTAATAAACAATGTTACGCTACACTGCTCCAGAACGCGGAATATTGCTGACTATTTATTTGACCAATAATCGGTCGGTGACTTTGGCACAACGTGAATTTCGTCGCAGATTTCCTGGCCGTCCAACGCCTACTGGTGAAACACTGCGACGTTTAGCCGCTCGCCTCGAACAGACTGGCACAACACGAGATGCTGCCAGGCGTAGCCGTTCTGCAGAGAATATTGCTGCTGTAGCCGAGGATGTTATTTAAGCGCCGTCGACATCGACCAGACGACGTGCCACGCAAATGGGTATCAGTCGACGGTCTTTACAGCGAATTTTGGTACAATATTTGAAGATGTTTCCGTACAAAATCCAGACGGTGCATCAGCTGTTGACCACCAATCGCGTCTAACATACGCTCAAGCCATCATTAATCACCACCAAGAGTAAGATGATTTTTCATCAAAAATAATCGTGAGTGATGAGGCCCATTTCCATCTTAGCGGGTACGTAAATAAGCAAAATTTACGCTTCTGGGGCACTGAAAATCCGCGTGTAACCCACGAAGAGCAATTACACCCACTCAAAGTCACTGTATGGTGTGTTGTTTTCGCTGGAGGAGTCATCGGACCTTTTTTCTTCGAAGACGTCGCGGGCCAAACGGTTACTGTGAATGGTGAGCGCTACAGAGCAATGATCAACGAGTTCTTTTTGCCGCAACTTGATGGACGGTGCAACGGCACACACTGCAAGTGCCACAACCGATGCATTTTCCGGGCGCCTAATCTCCCGTTTTGGCGATTTGCACTGGCCAGCAAGACCGCTTGATTTGACCGCTCCAGACTTCTTTTTGTGGGGCGTTTTGAAGTCGCGGATTCATGTCAACAAGTCTCAGACTCTTGCAGCTCTTAAAGACAATATCCGTCAAGAATGTGAGGACCTATCGCCGGAAGTTTTGGCCAAAGTGATGGAAAATGCCATAAAATATGATGTCATTTACATGACAACGTATTCTCGACTTGATGTAAAAAAATTAAAAGACCAAATAAAAATAATCCACAAGAAGAATCAAAGTTTTTCATTTTTTTTTTTTTTTTTTAATTACAGCCAAAAAACATCGGAAGTTTACTTTTGCGCCACCTTGTAGATAGCGGAGTCTATGTAGCCATGTCCGTATGTCTGTCTGTTGAAATCAATCTTTCGAAGCCCCCCAAATAACTTTCATACATGATTGATACATCTATCTATAACGACCAAGAATATATATACTTTATGGGGTCGCAAATGAAAAATGTAGGAATTACAAACGGAATGACAAACTTATATATACCCTTGCCAATCATGGTGAAAGGTATAAATAATACATTAAGACAACTTTCCGTCAGCGATATCTATAAATTTCTATAAAATTTCTATAAATTCAGTCGAATTATGAGTCAATTCTTTGAAATCACTAAACTCGTACAATAAGAACTTTCTGAAGAGTTAATATAATTGATTGTAGATTGAGAAGAGAAATTGTAAAGATCATAAAGAAGGAAAGTTGATTTCAACACGGATATGGCTATATCGATTGCGCTATCTATAACGATCCAGAATATATTATTTATGGGGACGCAAATTAAAATTACAAACTTATATGCCACTCATAATGAATACCATACAAATTTAAGAGGTTCCTTCCTCGTTTATATATACTCTGCTTTTGCGTGTGGGTTTTTGTTTACATCGTACACAGTTGTCTGTGCATAATGATCGCCTTAATGTGAAACTAATTAGTCCGACTGTCTCGCTGACAGACTGATTATTGTGCTTAAAAACAACAGAAGTAAATGAACTGATAAACGAAGATTAAAAATAAAAAACAATAATTTGCATTTAAATTTCAAATGAATGAATGAACGATCGATTGATCGTGCAATGAAAGCAAACAGAAAACACAAGAGATTTATGTTATTGAATCTGGAACGAGAGAGGATTATAATGGACAGTATTTTTTTAATAAATAAAAACAGAGCAAATTATAAATTAAGGCAAAAAAAAAAAAAAAAATAGAAACATATGTAAGGAGAAAGAGAAAGTTTGTTAAAAAAAATAATGTGATTAAATGTAGAGACATGTGTGCTGAGTAACCAGATGGAATGGATCGATCGATGATTGTTTAAATGTCAATTGTAAAAAACAGCATTTTATTTATTTGATTTAAATGCTTTTCTTGGGATTATTAAAATTTTTTGATATTTCAGTTAATAAAAAATTTATTGTCTGATATTCAAGTTTTTATGTACTTACAATTTAATTGAAATTTTCTTAAGCAAAATTTATATTTTTATTTAATTTCATTTGTAACGAAACCGGTTTGTAAGTTTACGAGTATTTTTAAAACCATTTCATTAATAATTCCATTCAATTAAAAGAATTACACCCCCAAAATGTAGCAGGTTTTTTAAGTTCACACAAAATTAATGGGATTCTGTCTTAATAACTTTTAACTCAGGTGCTTAATGGAGTCGAACAGGAGTGAGGCACTTCTGTAAATAAGAAAATAAGAATTTCAATATCAATATCATTTTATATTTTAAACAATGCTTACTTTCTGTCATGCCCCAGCCAATAAATACTCTTTGTTTGCGATTCTCTTCCTTAAGCCATTCACGCAAGGGCTCAAAATATTCCAACAAAGCAGAAGGATCCATTTTTTTGTCTCCCGTAAATTCATTTAAAACCTCAGTCCAGTGGCGGCTGGCACCGGCCGCCAGAAAGTGTCTATATTAATTAAAAATATTATAAAAAAAATTATTCTATAAACACCTTCAATTCTTTCTCACCTGAAAGCCTCTCCTGCTTCCTTGCTCTTATAGATATCACAATTATCCAAAGTCTTATGATTATCGCCCTTAACATATTGTCCCGCCTTAGAGCACATGGCCTTATGGAACTGAAATTGGAATATATGAGCAGCAAAATAACGCAAATATTCAACATCAGCATCTATGTGATATTTGGCAGGGGGATCAAAATCTTTATCAGTTCTGGCTACTGGTGGCTCAATACCCGAATACTCAGATCTCATTTGCCAGAAAGCACAATTCCAGGCGGATTGATCGATTTCGTTTCTAAACACCACATAACGATATTTATCCATGGTATAGGCGAAGGGCAAGAAAACAATTTTCTTCAAAGCCTAAAACCAAAATAAAATATTATTAAAAGTCTCCTTACAAACTCCCTCTAACACCCACCATCTTAAACAACTCATTTATGCGACTTTGATCATCCAATTCTGCCACGGCAGACAAACCTATAGCATGCAAATGTTTTGTAGAAGACACCGACAAAGCAATAACATCTCCCACAGCCTCATGAAAACCGGGATTTGGTGCTCCTCTAAATGGTGTAGGCTGATCTTCATATAACAAATAGTATTGTATATGACCCAATTCATGATGTACCACATACAAGTAATGTGTATCCACCTCAGTGCACATTTTAATGCGTACATCACTGTTCTCAAATAAATCCCAGGCCGAAGCATGACATACAATTGTACGATCCTCCGGCTTTTCTAAAACACTTAAATTCCAGAATGTAGCTGGCAGAGCACGCATACCCAAGGACTTGAAAAACTCATCACCCAATTCAAACATTTTCTTTACCGTAAAGTCTTGCTTTTTCATTTCGCCGGTTACATCCACAAACGATATATTGGGATAGGGTTTCAACAGTTCGATGACTTCATCCCAATTTTGAGCCCACATATTTCCCAACAAATGTATGGGTATATTGCCCTTTTCGGGAACCACATCAGAGCCATAATGCTGAGCCAAACGATGACGTACGTAGCCATGAATTTCACGATAGAGCGGTAGAATGGCTTGGAAAACTTCATCTAAATGTTTTTCGAAGTCGGGATCTTCATAGAAATGGATCCAGTAGTCGGCATAGGAGGTAAAGTCTAAAAGTAATTGAAAAAAAGATACATTTTTTAATGATAATATAATTTCTAAAGAACATGTTTGATGATCGTAACAATTTTATAGCAAATTTTCACTGATCGCAAAATTTTTATAGAAAATGTTCAATGATCGTACAATTTTGATAAAAAACATTTGTAATTGTAAAATATTCACTGATTGTATCTGTATTATGGAACACTTTCAATGATCCTAAAGTTTTTACATACAATTTTCAATTATCGCAACATTTTTACAGAAATTTTTCAATGATCGCAACATTTTTATAAAAAATATTCAGTGATTGTAAAATTTTAATAGAAAAGTTTTGTAATCGTAAAACTTTCATTGATCGTATCAGTATTTTAGCACATTTTCAATGATTTTACAATTCTGATAGAAAATGTTCAATGATCGTAACATATTTACAGAAAATTATCAGTGATCGGAACATTTTTAAAGAAAATCTCCAATGATAGTAAAATTTGTATAGAAAAGTTTGTAATCGTAAAATTTTCAGCAATAGTAACAGTTTAATAGAACATTTTCAATGATCGTAACATTTTTACTCAAAATTTTCAATGATGGTAACATTTTTATAGAAAATATTCATTGATCGCAACATTTTTATAGAAAATGTTCAATGATCGTACAATTTATATAGAAAAGCTTCGTAATCGTCAAATGTTCAGCGAACGTAACAGTTTTATGATACATTTTCAATGATCGCAACATTTTTATAGAAAATTTTCATAGTAATTTTTATAAAAACAATTTTTTTTTTTCAGTTTTATAGAACATTTTCGATAATCATTTAAAATTTCTACAGACAATTTTCGAAGATCATTTAAAATTTTAGAGACAAGTTTAATAATTTTAAAAGTTTCTGAAGAAAATTTTTAATGATCGTTTAAAATTTCTACAGACAATTTTCGATGATCGTTTAAAAATGTTAGAGACAATTTTTAAAGATTCTTTAAAAAATCTTCGATGATCGTTGAAAATTTCTAGAAAAATTTTTATAAATAATTTTCAGTAATCGTAAAAAAAATATCTAGAGACAAACAATTCTAGAGAAAGTATTCCAAATCGTAAAAATTTTCTACAGAAAATTTTCAATGATCATAAATTTTATATAGAAAATGCACAAAGTTCTTAAAAAATTTATAAAAAATGTAAAATTTCTACAAAAAATGTTCTTTGATCGTAACATTTTCAATGATAGTAACAATTTTGTAGAAAATTTGTAATGGTCTTACATTTTTTATGGAAGATTTTGAATGATCGTACAATTCTTATAGAAAATTTTTTCAGATCGTAAAATTTCAATGAAATTTTCACTGAAAATGTTTGCTGATCATAATATTTATAGACAATTTGTTGATCGTACAATAAAATTTTCAAGGATCGTAAAATTTTTACGATCACTTTTCAATGATTGCGAAATTCGTATAGAAAATTTTCAATGATCGTAAAAATTGTGTAGAAATTTTTGAATGATTGTTCAGTATTAATATAAATTTTTCTTTGATCATTAAACAAATTTCTTGATGATCTTAAAATTTCTATAAAATATTTTAAAATATTCTAAGATTTTTATAGAAACTTTATGTAATTGTCTTCCTTACTATTCATTTTCGCCGCCTTTCCACTTAATTCCACATATTTAGCAAAATTTTCCTTCATCGGTGTGCCAGCCTTATCGTGCCACTCTTGCCAATAATGAGCCAATTCTTTGGCATCACGACTATTCGACAAACGCTCCTGAATATGAGGTTCCAATGACAAAGAACAATCTTTAGGATCTGTATAAGAACAGACTTTAGTGCTGGCATAATTCGATTGCATGCTACTGATGGCATTCTGCAAAGCCAGGAAATCTTCCTCGCCCAAGACATCAAAACCAGGATCAGCTAAAATTTTCGCCTGTCTCTGTATGCAGGGATCATCTAAGTGGTCATAGCGTAAATTACGTATAGCCTCAGATAATTTCTTATTATCTACGGCATTTTTTGCTGATACAGCGATCATTTCCAGACGATTCGCTTCCGTAACATTTGTATTGTACTCATAGGCTGACAAAAATTCAACTCGTTTACGCTGTCTTAGTAATTCATTTTGTCGCTCGAAAAATTGTCGGGCTTCGGGATTGTTGGCCGAACAGGTGTCAGCTGCTTGGGTGTTAAGGCTCAGCTGGAAAAGGGAAAGGTGTTTAAATATTCAGTTATTACATTATATATGTATGTATTTTTGTTTAATTTACCTCTAAGCAGATAAGCAGGGTTATAAAACCTGTCCATAGTTTGAATTTCAGCCGCATTTTACTGTATCTGGCACATCCACCTCTTTGAAAGTTTTGTTGAGAACTGTTTGTTGTTTTGCTAAAATTTTAAATAATTAGCTTTGTGTTATCTTCTGTTCGTTTTATTATTTGTTTTTCTGCTAAGATGAGCTCTTTCGTTATCAGCTGAGTTGGTTGAAAAAGCCGATCGATGAGTGCACTTTTTTGTCTAATCTATTGATGATTGTGTGGAATTTAAATATTTGAAGAAAGATGAAAAATATATTTTTGATTTTTTGTTTATTAACCTATTCAATTGCATATTTACATTAATTCTTACAAATAACTAAATTTACGATTATTATTTAATTTATTTGTTTCGGTTTTGGTTCAAAGTTCTTTGCAAATTTAACTGTTATTGCATGTTTGCTTTCAGTCGATACAACAGTTTTCAAAGGATAATACTGTGGATATTAAGTAAATAAATGTATAAGCGACATCTACCGTTCGCTAGTAGCTTTACAAAGAATTCGGTTACTGGAAACTTTACACTATTTCCAATTGGACATAAAGCATTTTCAGCTAATGAAAACCAAAACTATATTTTTGCTTGCTCTAAGCTACTTTTAATGAAATTTTCTCTTTAGTAAAATTGTTCTATCAACAAATTAATTTTAAAAAAATGAAAACTCGATTAGCAGTAAATTTTTCATTTGATTTGGTTCATGTTCCAAAGTCGCGTTCTGATGCTTAAATCCTCATTTATTATCAGTGTTCCTAGATCGTTCTAAAGTCGCTGAAAATTTTATTATAAATCAAAATTTAGTTGTAATGACTAAAATATAAGTTACTGCATTTAATAAACACACTAATCATTTTTTTTTGGTATTCAATATGTGTCTCGTTCGCGATCGTAAGTGTATCTGGCATAAATTGAGATCGTGACAACAGCTTGTATATTAATAATACTGTGTTAATAGCAGCCTTAATTATAAGCATAACAACTTTCATATTTTTGCCTGCTCTCTTTTAGTTTAGGATTTATAGGACTTTTAAAGTAATATAATAGTAAATATCTCCTTTTGCTAATAAATTATCTAATTATCTTATAATATAAAATAATAAATAAATAAAAAAATTTAGGTAGTTATCAAATTTTGAGTTGAACTTACTTGACTAATCGGTATTACTAATATAACGGAAAAATATGTCGCGTGACAAATCATTCTAAAAGTTGTAAAACAAAAACCAATATAAACATTGCAACAAGACTACTCCAAATTGATGTTATCCCATTTAAATTTAAAAAAAAAAAATCATGTTCCAATTCGCTGATTTTTTGCATTTTTCAAGATGCAGTCGAAAACGAGTTCTATTTTTTGTCTCGTTCGGGAACCATGTTTATTGCTAATATATTATAAATTTGACTAGTGAAAAAGGTAAGATATACAAATTATATATGTTGTATTATGTCTTCTTTTCAAAAATAAAATTTTTAAGAATTAAGAAATTGGTAGAAGACTTTTTTCAAAATAAAAAATTTGATTTTTTTGAAAAATTTTAATTTTTAAAAAGCAATAAAAGATTTTTTATGAATAGTTTTTAATGAAATTTTACACCTATATAGACACTTTTGATCAAAATACAAAAGTGAAAAAGAAATTTATTATACCCTTCACCTTCGTGAGAAGGGTATATATAAATTTGTCATTCCGTTTGTAATTTCTACAATATAATTTTCCGACCCTATAAAGTATATATATTCTGGATCCTTATAGATAGCGGAGTCGATTTAGCCATGTCCGTCTGTCTGTCTGTCTGTCTGTCTGTCCGTCCGTCTGTCTGTCTGTTGAAATCAATTTTCTGAAGACCCCAGATATCTTCGGGATCCAAATCTTGAATAATTCAGACATGCTTTCGAGAAGTTTGCTATTTAAAATCAGCAAAATCGGTCCACAAATGGCTGAGATATAAGGCAAAAACCAGGACAACCTCGATTTTTTACCTATTTTTTTACCTATATCTGGATTACTAAGTCATTAATATAGACAATATGGATATCTAATGATAGATATTTCAAAGACCTTTGCAACGACGTATATAAGACCATAGTAAGTTGGACCTACAATGGGTCAAAATCGGGAAAAAATTTTGAACCCGAATTTTTTTTCACCAAAAGTTTTTTTGGCTAAATATTAAAAAAAAAAAATTTAAAATTTAAAAAAAAAGTTTTTTAAATTTAAAAAAAATTAAAAAAAAAATCGAAAAAAAAAATTTTTCAAAAAATTAAAAAAAAACAACTGGAAAAAAAATTAATTTTGTTTGCCTAAAAATATTTAAAATTTTTATTTTGAAGTATAGTTTGGTGAAGGGTATATAAGATTCGGCTCAGCCGAATATATCTCTCTTACTTGTTTTTTTTTATTATTGAGATACCCACTATTCCCAAAAAACTTTTCAAAAATCCCAAAAATGTTATCTTTTAGATGTTTTACTCTGTTGACGGTACAGAGTCCGTGCAATAAATTCCTTGTGCAAAATATTAACGAATATATTGGGTCATACATAAGAGGTTTTAATTTTTTGAAAGCAGCTATGAGATTACAGAAAATTTGGCATAAAGTTGAAATTTACCCATGGCAGAACTAACAAGGTACAATTAATAGAAAGTATGTTCTCAATTATACATTCCTTATAACGTCAAACAAAAGAAAATTAGAAAAAAAACAAAACGAAATGTCTAAAATAAAAATAAATTAATTTTTAGTTGTGTAAAAAAAAAATATTTATGTATTTAAATTTTTTCGCGAAATATTTAATACAAATTAAAATTTGTCCAAATAAATGTGTTGGTTTTAATATAATGTGCAAAACATCGCGGAAGAAAAATAAAAAGTGATGAGAGTAAATGCGTTATTTGACGTTGTAGGGGTAAATATAGACAACTCTCTCTAATAATTGTACCTGGTTGATTCTGCCATGAAATTTACCTAAAAAATCGGTCCACTTCGGAATCATTTTTCGGCTTTGCCGAATCTTCATCAAATTATACTTTAAAATAAAAATTTTAAATATTTTTAGGTAAACAAAATTGATTCTTTTTTTCAAAATTGTTTTTCAACATTTTTTTTCAAATTTTTTTTTAATTCTTAAATTTATTTATGACAAAAAAATTTGTTGGTAAAAAAAATTCGGGTTAAAAAATATTTTTCCCGATTTTGTCTAAATTACTATAGCCTTATATACATCGTTGCAATGGACTTTGAAATATCTATCATTAGATATCCATATTGTCTATATTAATGACTTAGTAATCCAGATATAGATTAAAAATCGTGGTTGTCCCGGTTTTTTCCTTATATATCAGCCATTTGTGGGCCGATTTTCTCGAATTTAAATAGCGAACGAGCCGGAAGAATTCCCGATATATTGATGTATCAATTATGTTTGTAAGTTATTTGGGGGCTACGGAAAGTTGATTTCAACATACAGACGGACATGGCTATATCGACTTCGCAATCTATAACGACCCAGAATATATACATATACTCACTTTGGGGCCTCGAGGTTTCGATCCACCTTAGAATTTAAAGTCCAAATTCAAATCTTTAACTCACCCACGCCTCCTCCATATTTCAATTTTATTAAAATTAAATTGGAATTTGGAATATCGGTTTAGAAGTTATATTTTTATTTCCACTATTTTTTTCATTATCCCCACTGTGTGAAGTTGGAACTCAATTTTATAAAAACGCTTTTGTACAAATGCTGTTGCGACTCAATTTTACAAAGAACATTTTGTGCCACCTATATTGAAATCTACAAAAGTTAAAATATATAAACCTATTTTTAATCGTTGTAATTTTATTAGTAATATCGTAACCGAAATAACTGCGAATATAGTAACCGCTAAGTTACCATTACCGAAATAACTACAATTACCGTTATCACTAAAATGCCGTTACCCAAATAATCTAAGTTAGCATTACCGTTTAACCGCAGCAAACCTTTATAATTTAATGCAAATTTTCATACCATAAAAGTTGTATTTATAAATCTGTTTATCGAGGGAAAACTGTCAGCCGGCGAATACCCTTTGTCCAATATGAACATAAAAATATCTCAAAACAAACTTTAACATTATTAAACTCTATTAATAATTATATCACTTACTTGATTTACCATAAAGTTTTCACAATATTTAACAATTTAAATTATATTCTTTAGTATTTGCACGAAAATAATTAAATTCTTCTGCTAATTTTCAGTTTTCCTTTATTAACTTTTTCACTCTAGTTCATACAACCCTGTATTTACTAAACAACATTAACAATCCGATACAACCCTGTGGCACTGCCTTATCTACTTGATACATTTTCTTATAGAGAAACGTCAGCACAAAGCAAAATCGCCAACTAAAAAACCACAACGAATTGTAAAACATAATAAAGAAAACAATAAACTACATGATAATGAAAGAATTGAATAAGACAAAAAATCCCAATTTGATGAAAATTCCATTTAGTACATTTTGACAATTAGTCGTGGAATGTTGTCGGTTCGAATTTGCGGGCGTTGTTTTTGTGAGGAAGTTTTAAAGAAAAATGCGCGTAGAATTTCTTTTAGTGTGTGTGTGAATGTGTTTTTAAGTGCGTTTAATTTATAAATTGTGTAAAATTCTAATAAGGTTTTTGCAACAAATAAATTGCCCAGGTTTTTAAGTGTTTTAACAGCATCACAATTGTGGCAAAATTAATTAAATTAACAACCAACAACAAGTTAAAGTTGTCCAAAAAAATTACTGCTATTAAAAGAAAATAGCAGAAAACAAAATATATAAATGTAAATTGTTGTTTGCCAGAAAGTGCTACAGCAAAAAAAAAAAAAATAATAAAGTAAAAAAAGAAGTTTTTGTTGTATAGTAGTGTGAGTTTTTCGGTCGTTTCGTTTGCCGTGTGTGCGTGTATGTCAGTCAGTCAGTCGATTTGTGTGTAAACAACAAAAACAAACATATTTTGATGAAATTTACAAAATAACAAAAAAATCTTTACAAAACAACAAAAATATACATAATTTTGCTGCCTTTTTTTATATTGTTTGTGTAATTTTACTTCGTCTGTGTGTTTTGTTGTTTTTACGAAAGTGTTATTTTTTTTGCTGTTGGTTGTTGTTGGCGTGTTGTTGCTGTTTTTCCTCTTCTTCTCATGTAACTGACCAGATTTCTACGTCACTCGCTGGGTCTTATGGAAATTGCATTACAACAGCAATTATTTAGCAGCAACATTAATAATTCATTCAATTCAATTAGATGCGAAACAAAATGTAATTATAACGTTTGATTTCTTTTTTGTTTTGTTTTATTTAATTAACATTAATTTAGTTTTTCTTTTGTTTATAATTGTTGCTTCTAGTTTAATGGTCAGCTTGTTTGTGTTGTTGTTGTTGTTATAGGTTTTATTTATTAGTTTTTAATGCAAATTTCATTCTTCTTTATTGACATTCAATTAAATTCCATTAGGAAAGACATTTAATTTTATTGAAAAGTGTCATGGTCACAGTGGGCACGAAAGTCATAAAAATAGAATTAATCAAGCGGAAATCTATATATCTTTTTTAATTTACTTGACATGGCAAATAGTTAATAAATTTTATAAATGAAATATAATTGAATAAAACAAACGAAATATACCAAAATAAATATGTTAAATGTAATAAATGCCATACTGCTCCACAATTGGTTCCATTTCCATAATATTTGAAATAGCAATTGAAGAGCCATTTAAATTTTTTAATTAATTTGTTGTAGAGATGACTAATTTTAACATAAAGAAATCTTGTGTGGCCAAATTGTTGGCCTATTGAAAATTGTGTGAACTGATTGATAAAAGATTTTATTGTAAGTGACAAACAAATTTTTTTGTTTTCGCATTTTTTTAATTTAGAGCTGAACACAACATATTAAACAAATTCTTTATTAAAATCCCAAATATACATATATAAAAATTTTACAATAATTCAATGGGTTAAACATAAATCTGCTTCAAACGGTTTAATAAATTATTGGTAATATGAATTAAAAATGTGGGATTGAACATTGTAGTGTAAACAACAGTGATTTCTTTTGTGAAAAAATTTCAGATTTCGTACCAAACAAGCGTCATATGCGGGAAGTTTAGCTTTAATTTAAAAAAAGTGGCGCTGGAGCATATCGATTGCTTACCAAAGCTTATGGTGAATGTGTTCTATTGGATTCAACGTGGAAGAGGTGGTTTGTGCGGTTTAGAAGCTTATGGTGAATGTGTTCTATTGGATTCAACGTGCAAGAGGTGGTTTGTGCGGTTTAGAAGTGGTGATTTTGACAGGGAAGACAAAGATTGCCCAGGTCAGCCAAAAAAGTTTGAAGGCCAAGAATTGGAAGCGTTACTCCATGAAGATTCTTGTAAAACTCAACAAGAGCTTGCAAAATTGTCGGGGCTACTCAAGCAGCAATTTCAAAATGTATGCGAGCAGCAGGATTTATCCAAAAACAGGGAAACCAAAGTCAAATATCCATGACGCTAAGGTAATTCTGTATTCGGTGGGAGCAAAAGGGTCCTATCCATTATGATCTGCTGTAATCTGTCTAGAAAATCACAAGGAATCTGTACCTAAAGCAACTGATTCGCTTCAAGCGAACATTGGCCGAAAAAACCCCACAATATGCGGATAGACATGAAATCGAAATATTCAATTATGACAACGCTAGTCCACTTGTTGCAATACTTGTTAAAAATGATTTAGAAAGAAGTGATGAAGTTATGAAGGGATGTTTTGCCTCACCTGCTTATAGTTCAGACTTTGCACCGTCCGACTACTATTTACTTCGATCGATGCAGAACGATCTCTGGAATAAGCTTCACTTCAGAAAAGATTATTCGAAATTGGCTTGATTCGTTCTTGTTCTCAAATAGGAGCATTACCTACAAATGTTTCAAAATAAAATCTAAAAATATGAAAAATTCCCGCACTTTTAAGTTAAATACAAAATTATATTGTTGGTATACAAGTTTATATAGAAAATATTGTCACTATTTTGCGGGGACACAAGTTTATATAAACATTTTCGATAGTCTGTTGATGGAACTGAAGATTCTATAGGAAATATTATAGCAATTTTGATGGGACTAAAGTTTTTTAAGAAAAGTGTATGCCAATTCTCTTGTTTCTGTAGAAAATGCCCCAATATTGACATTTCTTTACAACATTTCTTCACAATACTGTTGTAATTTAAGTTTAGCTTAAAAATGTTGTCTTTATGTAGTCGGAACACAAATATCTATAGAAAATGCTCCCTAATCCTGTTGCGACTAAAGTTTGTAAAGAAAATTTAGACCAATTCTGTTGGGTCTCAAGTTTCTGTAGACAATTTTTTTCTAAATTTGTACTAAAGTTTCCAATGGAATTCCTTTCTAAAGAAAATTGTTTGCAAATGTAGTTAATACTCAATATTGAATAGAAAATGTTGGTCTAATAATAGAGCGGGAACTAGAAAAAAAACTTAAACAAAAAAAATTACACATACGAGTGTTGTTTTTCACCACTTAGGTTTTTGACAACTGAGTTAGGTCTTTGACAGGGGAGTTTCCGATCTATTTGTATTTATCTATAATTCGAATATTGTGGCAGTTATGTTTTTATAAACATTTTTGGTGAAATTTTTTGCGAGTCAAACTTCTATGGAAGGAACATTTTGTTCCAAGTGACTCAAGTTTTTTAAAGAAAATTTTATGAACATTATATAGAAAATGTTGTTCCAATATTGTTGAGATACAAGATTTAAAATAAAATTTTGTCCTTAGGTTTTTGACAACTGAGTTAGGTCGTTGAGAGGGGAGTTTCCCATCTATGCGAATTTATCTATGGTCCTAATATTGTGGGATTTATATTTTTATAAACATTTTTGGTGTAATCTTATGGGAGTCAAACTTCTGTGGAACATTTTTTGATGTAACTCAAGTTGTTAATGAACATTTTATAAACTTTACTTTATATAGAAAATGTTGTTCCAATATTGTTGAGATACAAGATTTAAAAAAAAAATTGTGTCCTAATATTGTTGGGACTCAAGTTTCTAGAGAAAATGTTATGCTAATTTTATTGTTACTCAATTTTCTATAACAAACTGTTTTCCATTTACGTTTGGAATCAGTTACTTTGATAAATGGAATCAAGTTTCTTTGATAAATTTTATCCCAATGTTGATGGGACTCAATTTAAAAAAGAAAATGTAGTCATTGAAGTTATCTTTATATATAAAATTCTGCCCCAATCTAGTGTGAGTCACAGTTCTATAGAAAATCTTATCCCAATCTTAATAGAATTCAAGTTTATATAAAAAAAAATTGTACCAATATTGTAAAGTAAAGATTCTATAGAAAATGTTTTGGAGAAGTCAAGATTTTAAAGAAAATGTTATCACAATGTTGCTGAGACTCAAGTTTCTACATAAAATTGTTGACAAATTCTGTTGAGACTCAAGTTTATATAGGAAAAGTTGTCCCAATCATGAGGGTGTCAAATTTATATAGAAAATTTTAGCTTAATCTTATGAGAATCTAGATTATATAGAACATTTTGTCCCAATATTGTTGGAGGCAAGGTGTTATAGAAAATGTTCTGCCAAACTTGTTGCCAAGTGATGTTGGAAGTCAAGTTTCTATAGAAAAAGTTGACTCAATATTGAGGGAGTCAAATTTATATAGAACATTTAGCTTAATTTTGTGAGAGTCTAGATTATATAGAAAAGTTTTTCCCAATATTGTTGTAGACAAGGTTCTATACAAAATGTTCTGCCAAACTTGTAAGAGTCAAGATTATATAGAAAATTTTGTTCCAATTTTGTTAAGACTCAAGTATCTATAGACAATATTGTCCCACTCATGTGGGAGTTAGTTTGTTTAGAATTGTTTTCCCAAAGTTGTTAGAATTTCAATTATTTTCTTATTTACATTTATTCTAAGCGTAGTTTAATTAACTTTTTATTTTATTGTTTCTTTTTTCAGGTCTTTTTATGTGAAATTCGTGGGTGTTTATAAAATTTTCAAAGCAAGTGTTTAAGAAAAAAAGTGGTTTATGTCTAAAAAAACAAAAAATTAATATTAAATGAGTAATTGTATAAAAATAATTAGAAAAAAAAGCCAGAAAATCGTTAAAAAGAAAATAAAAAAGTAAAAATAATAAAAAAATTACAATGAAAAAGATTTGAAAGCTACAAAGAAATAAAAATCAAAAGGCCATTAAAAGTAAAAACAAAAAATTATAAGAAAATAAAATATAATTAAAAAAAATTAAAATAAAAAAGTGAAAAAAAATCAAACAAAAAGTGTTTCTGCAAAAAAAAAAAAAACAACCATTAACAAACATGAATAATTATCAAAATCAAACACCACCACCGGTGTTGAGAAATCATCATCAACACCAGCAGCTGCAGCAGCAACAACAGCAGCAGTTGCATCACAACAATCATCATTTCTCATCAACAGCAGTAGCAGCCGCCACAGTGGCAGTACCCTCAACAATACAATTGACACCTTCGCATCAACTACATCAACATCATCATGGGCATCATCTACAACAGCCAACAAATCATGGTATGATGCAGCAACATCATCAGCAGCAGCAGCAACAGCATCATTTTACAACACCTGCTGCACCATTGCCACCGCTACCACCAACACCACAATCACTAACCGCTGTGGCTGGCAACGCAACGACAACAACATCAGCATCATTGTCATCATCATCATCATCAGCGCAAACAAAACTAGCAACACCTCAGCAACAACCACAACCTCTAATCAGCAATTCGTTGGCCATACGTCAAGAAATACAACGTTTCGAAAGTGTTCATCCATCGATTTATGCCATCTATGATTTAATCGATTTACTACCCATAACGGATGCTCAAATCGCTCAACAAATAAGAGATCATGTTGTCTGTATTGAAGGTGAGTCTTACAAATTTCTTTTTTCTTTCATATTTTATTATTATAATTTCAATATAAGAAAAATCACAATAAATGTGATTTGAGGTTTTCTTTATTGCATTTACATATTTCCATTTTGTATTTGCTTATCAAATTTCAATTATGCTACTGTGAGCACAAAATAATAAAAAAAAAAAAACAAACATTAAATGATGTTTTAATAATATTTCAATATTTATTACTTTTACTCTTTGCCATCAAGTGAAAGTCTTTTAAATTTCATTTTAAAAACACATAGTTTTTTCTTTCATTACAAATCTTGATTTATTTTTATAGTCTTCCTTTTAATGACCTTGCATTTTTTAGTTTTTTTTTTTTTGTTTGCTCTGCTGTTTTGCTTTTTCTCATTCAAGACCGGAAAAATTCATATATTTTCTGCTGTTTTGCATTATCGCAAAAATATTTTCAAAGTAACACACCCTACAATTCAATGGCATTATATTATTTACATGATATGCAAATTGAGAGCCAACAAAATTGGAATAAAATTTTCTATGGAAAAAAGAGATTTAACAAAATTACTACAAAATGTTTAATAGAAAATTGAGAGCCAACAAAACTGGCACAACATTTTCTATAGAAAATTGAGAGCCATAAAATTTAGTAATGAAATTTGGTTCCAAACTTTTACTAAAGAAATTTAGTACGAAATTTTTAGTAAAGAATTTTTTTTACTAAAGAAATTTTGTACGAAATTTGGTACCAAATTTTTACTAAAGAAATTTAGTACAGAATTTGGTACCAAGATTTTACTAAAGAAATTTAGTACGAAATTTGGTACCAAATTGTTACTAAAGAAATTTAGTACAGAATTTGGTACCAAATTTTTACTAAAGAAATTTAGTACAAATTTTTGCTAATGAAATTTAGTACGAAATTTGGTACCAAGTTTTTAGTAAACAAATTTAGTACGA
This sequence comes from Calliphora vomitoria, assembly GCA_942486065.2. Taxonomy (NCBI): domain Eukaryota; kingdom Metazoa; phylum Arthropoda; class Insecta; order Diptera; family Calliphoridae; genus Calliphora; species Calliphora vomitoria. Next base: position 15,211,521 of record OW818030.2, on the reverse strand, counting down.
AATTTGGTACCAAAATTTTTCTTAAGAAATTTATTACGAAATTTGGTACTAAGATTTTACTAAAGAAATGAAGTACGAAATTTGGTATCAAATTTTTACTAACGAAATTTAGTACGAAATTTGGTACCAAATTTTTACTAAAGAAATTTAGTACGAAATTTGGTACCAAATTTTTACTAAACAAATTTAGTACGAAATTTCGTTCCATAATTTTTTTTAAAGAAATTTAGTACAAATTTTTACTAATGAAATTTAGTACGAAATATGGTACCGAATTTTTACTAAAGAAATTTAGTACGAAATTTGGTACCAAATTTTTACTAAAGAAATTTAGTACCAAATTTTTACTAAAGGTATTTAGTACGAAATTTGGTACCAAATTTTTACTAAAGAAATTTAGTACGAAATTTGGTACCAAATTTTTACTAATGAAATTTAGTACGAAATTTGGTACCAAATTTTTACTAATGAAATTTAGTACCAAATTTTTATTAATGAAATTTAGTACGAAATTTGGTACCAAATTTTTACTAAAGAAATTTTGTACGAAATTTGGTACCAAATTTTTGCTAATGAAATTTAGTACCAAATTTTTAATAAAGAAATTTAGTACGAAATTTGGTACCAAATCCCTACCAAAGAAATTTAGTACGAAATTTGGTACCAAATTCTTGCTAATGGAATTTAGTACGAAATTTGGAACCAAGTTTTTAGTAAAGAAATTTAGTACCAAGGTTTTTCTAAAGAAATTTAGTACGAATTTGGTACTAAGATTTTACTAAAGAAATAAAGTACATGCGAAATTTGGTACCAACATTTTATTAAAAAAATTTAGTATGAAATTTGGTATCAAATTTTTATTGAAGAAATTTAGTACAAAATTTGATACCAAATTTTTACTTAAGAAATTTAGTACAAAATTTGGTAACAAATTTTTACTAAATAAGAATTTAGTACCAAAATTTTTACTAAAGTAGACTTTAGTACGAAATTTGGTACCAAAATTTGACTAAAGTCAACTTTAGTACGAAATTTGGTACCAAATTTTTATTGAAGAAATTTAGTTGATTGTAGAAATTTTTTTCTAAAGTAGATTTTAGTACGAAGTTTGGTACCAAATTTTTACTGAAATAGAATTTAGTACGAAATTTGGTACCATATTTTTATTTTAAAAATTTAGCATGAAATTTGGTACAAAATTTTGACTATAGAAATTTAGTACAAAATTTGGTACCAAATTTTTAATAAAGAAACTTAGTACGAAATTTGGTACCAAATTTTTACTAATGAAATTTAGTACGAAATATGGTACCAAATTTTTACTAAAGAAATTCTGTACGAAATTTAGTACCAAATTTTTACTAATAAAATTTAGTACAAAATTTGGTACCAATTTTTTATTAAAAAAATTTAGTACGAAATTTGGTACCAAATTTTTACTAAAGAAATTTAGTACAAAATTTTTACTAAAGAAATTTAGTACTAAATTTTTACTAAAGAAATTTAGTACGAAATTTGGTAACAAATTTTTACTAAAAAAATTTGGTAGCCAATTTTATCTAAAAAAATTTGGTAGCCAATTTTTACTAAAGAAAGTTAGTACAAAATAAGGTGCCAAATTTTTTCTAAAGAAATTCAGTACGAAATTTGGTACCAAATTCTTACTAAAAAAAATTTAGTACGAAATTTGGTACCATATTTTTACTAAATAATTTTAGTACGAAAAATTGTGATTAAATATCTTTAAATCAATTCAAAGTGTAGGAGGGTGTTTCACTAAGCGTTTTTGCCCAGTACTACTGCAGTACTTTCATATTTTATTCTTTAGAATTCCAGTTTATTATTTCTTTATTTTTCTTGTTGGTATTTTAAAATACATTCTTGTTGAACATTAATAGTTTTATTTTTTGCTCCCTAATACTGGCACTTGCTGATAAATGAAATTACATACTTACATTGTAAAACATATGAGAAAAAATAAAATTGCAGACAGCGCCATTTAATAATACAAAGATTATATTTTTGCAAGCGTCACAAATTCCATAAAAAAAAAAAACTGAACTGTACAAAGATTATGATGTGAGTTCCTACAAAATGTTTCAATACGTTAAATAAATTTTGGCCACAATCAATAAAATGTCTCTGTATTTCCTGTGTCAATCCAACAAACTAACAAAAATATGGCTAAATATTTCATAAAAACTATTAACCAAAGAGGTTTATTTCTTTCTTTGCCAATTTATTTGTCTTTAGCTGAAAAGCAATTTAAAAACAACAACCCACAAAAACTGCCCCTGTCAGCCATCCCCCATGGAAACTATAACAAACAAAAAAAAAAAAAAAACACTTGAGCACATAGACGACACACACTTGGAGTCATTGACATCAATAATGCATGAAATTGCAATAGGCCTCGGAGGTATTGAAACTAATACGCACAAACAAACAGCATACAACCAATAGTCATGGAAAGAAACGTAAAAGAAACAACATAAAAAAGAGCAAAACTAAAAAAAAAAAAAACTAAAAAATCAACGAGACAAAGCAAAAATGGTGAAAAAAGTGACAATAAAACACTTTACTGGTGGCTCTTAAAACAATACAACAAAACAACAGCAACAGCAAACGTTTAGACAATCAGTCAGGTGTTGCACATAAACCATATGACAACATCGGGGCATGGTGCAGTAAACGTATGAAGAGTAAGAGCATGGCACTCATACAATTTCTTGATGGGTTTTTTTCTACTCGATTCTTGCTATCTTGTTGTTCATTCATTTAATGATGATTGTCTACTTTGAAATGCAAAGCACAGGTCGAAATAGGTTTTCCTCTTTTTTTATTTGGTAAAAAAAAAAGAATATCACCCAAAAAATATCGTAAAAAACTAAAATTACACATGACATGTTAAGGTTGTTAAAGAATCAGACAGCCTTAGATGTTATATTTAACCAACGGAAGTTTAACTTCCATTAACTACACCTTAAATACTGTCGTGTTTGTTTTACTAGATTGATTTGAAAAAAGCTCCTCCCTCATAGACACATTAGGACACCATGGACTAAAGAAATTTACATAAAATTTTGTAAAAAAATATCTAAAGATATTTAGATCTTTTAGTAAAAATTTGGTACCAAATTTCGTACTAAATTCTTTAGTAAAAATTTGGTACCAAATTTCGTACTAAATTCTTTAGTAAAAATTTGGTACCAAATTTCGTACTAAATTCTTTAGTAAAAATTTGGTACCAAATTTCGTACTAAATTCTTTAGTAAAAATTTGGTACCAAATTTCGTACTAAATTCTTTAGTAAAAATTTGGTACCAAATTTCGTACTAAATTCTTTAGTAAAAATTTGGTACCAAATTTCGTACTAAATTCTTTAGTAAAAATTTGGTACCAAATTTCGTACTAAATTCTTTAGTAAAAATTTGGTACCAAATTTCGTACTAAATTCTTTAGTAAAAATTTGGTACCAAATTTCGTACTAAATTCTTTAGTAAAAATTTGGTACCAAATTTCGTACTAAATTCTTTAGTAAAAATTTGGTACCAAATTTCGTACTATATTCTTTAGTAAAAATTTGGTACCAAATTTCGTACTAAATTCTTTAGTAAAAATTTGGTACCAAATTTCGTACTAAATTCTTTAGTAAAAATTTGGTACCAAATTTCGTACTAAATTCTTTAGTAAAAATTTGGTACCAAATTTCGTACTAAATTCTTTAGTAAAAATTTGGTACCAAATTTCGTACTAAATTCTTTAGTAAAAATTTGGTACCAAATTTCGTACTAAATTCTTTAGTGAAAATTTGGTACCAAATTTCGTACTAATGTCTACTTTAGTAAAAAATTTGGTACCAAAGAAGAAATCTTTAGTAAAATTTTGGTACCAAATTAGGCACCAAATTTCTTTATTTAAATTCTGGTACCAAATTTGGTACTAAATGCTTCTGAAGTAAAATTTTGGTACCAAAATTTTGGTTTTCATTGAACATTTTTTCCAAACAGAACAGTTTTGAAAGCTTTTCTTCTTGGATACAGTGTTTCTTTTTTCGATTAAAACTATCTTATATCGTATGTACAACATTATGAAAATCCATCGATGGTAGCTGTGGCTCAGTCTATCTATTCATTGACTGTCATTCATTATCAATGTCAAACTGTTTATTTTATTTATTTTTGAATTTTTCTCTTTGTCTATAAAATTCAGAGGCGAAAGAACTCTTCTACATGTAACCCGGTATGTGCAAATAATCGTTCATTCTAAAACCATATTTATCAGTGCAAAATATGAAGAATGAACTGAACATACAATAGCATGCATGTATAAAACAATAATCTGTCATATTAAGTTTTTGAATGCATGATAAATTGTTTCAAACTAAAAATGGTTTTAGAATTTGAGAGCGTAAAAAAACCATAAACATGACATTGATCAATATTGAACAATTTGTTTTTTCGACTCGTAACTCATTCAAAACAATTTATTATACACTACTACTGAATAATTTTTTACAAAAAGACCATTAAACGTTTAGTAAACAATTTTACCCCAAAAAAACTTCCTACACCCAACATCCACAACACAGATATTCTGGTTCATTCAAATCTATATCACATCATCAATTGTGTTTAGATGAAACAATAATGAAAACAACACTCTCAAACCTCAATTCCTCCCCTGTTGCCCCCCGATCTCGACAATTGTAAACACAGTCATAAACGCCTCTTTAAAAATGTTTAAAAGCTAAAACAATAAATCGAAGAAAACATAAAAAAAGAAAACATTCATCTAGACATTAGAAAAGATATTGTGTACAATTGTTAGAAGTTAAAAATAATAAAAACAAAAAACTATCGACAAACCGAGCAGAATTAGACAGCTAAACATTTTTCAATTTATTTTTAATTTTGTTGTAGTTTTTTATTTTTTATTTTTAGAAAATTGCACATGTTGCTTTGAGTAGTAGTATACATGACTGTCTGTCCACCCATCCGTCTGTCTGTTTGCCGGTTTGTTGTTTCTATTTTCAACATTTGAAGCCCCCTGTCAATTCGTTAAAATGTGTGAATGAATGAATTCTGTGATGTCTGTCTGTTGGTGTTAAAGTGTGTGTGCTTGTGTGTATGCGTGCCACAGCAGCGTATCTGTTTGGCTTTTGTAGTTGTTTTTAAGTTTTGTACTTTTGCTTGTTAATTGATTGATTGGTTTTCTATGTTATAAAATGGGGAGCATACAACTCGCATTTAAAATGATAAAAATCATTAACTTTAATTGATAAAAGTAATAAAAAAACTAAATTTACAATTTTAAACAAATTAAATTGTTCAACAAACACTTAAAAATAAAATTGGAAGGAATTGAAATTTTTAATAAAATTTTAGTATAAAATTCTTTAGTAGTATAATGTTGGTACCAAATTTGTAACTAAATTCTGTTTTAGTGTAATTTTGGTACCAAATTTCCTACTAAAATCTTCTTTTGTAAAAATTTGGTACTAAATTTGCAACTAAAGTCTTCTTTAATAAACATTTCGTAGCAAACTTGGCACTAAATTTTTCTTTTGTAAAAATTTCGTACTAAATTTCATTATTAAAAATTTAGTACCAAATTTTTACAAAAGAAGATTTTAGTAGGAAATTTGCACTACATTTTTTTAGTAACATTTTCGCAACAAATTGATAATTAATACTTCTCTAGTAAAATTTTGGTACTAAATTTCTTTAGCAAAAATTTAGTACTAAATTTATTCAGTAAAAATTTAGTACTAAATTTCGTACTAAATTTCTTTAGTAAAAATTTAGTGTCAAAATTCGTCTTTAGTTAAAATTTAGTACCAAAATTCCTACTTAATTTCTTTAGTAAAAATTTAATACCAAAATTCGTACTAAATTTCTTTGGTAAAAATTAAATACCAAATTTCGCACTAAATTTCTTTAGTAAAAATTTAGTACCAAAATTCTTATTAAATTTTTTTAGTAATAATTATGTACGAAATTTCGTACTAAAATTATTTAGTATCAATTTGGTACCAAATTTCATACTAAATATCTTTATTAAAAATTAAGTATCAAATTTGGTACTAAATTTCTTTACTAAAAGTTTAGTACAAAATTTTGGTACCAAATTTCGTACTTAATTTCTTTAGTAGAAATTTCGTACGAAATTTCGTTAGTAAAAGTTTAGTACAAAATTCGTACTTAGTTTCTTTGGTAAAAATTTAGTACCAAAATTCGTACTAAATTTCTTTAGCAAAAATTTAATACCAAATTTTGTATTAAATTTCGTTAGTATTAATTTAGTACAATATTCTTACTTAATTTCTTTGGTAAAAATTTAGTACCAAATTTCGTACTAAATTTATTTAGTAACAATTTGACACCAAATTTCGTACTAAATTTCTTTAGTAAAAATTTGGTACCAAATTTCGTACTACATTTTTTTAGTAACAACTTGATACCAAATTTCATACTAAATTTCCTTCAGTAAAAATTTGATACCAGATTTCCAACTAAATTTCTTTATTAAAAATTAAGTATTAAATTTTGTACTAAATTTTTTAAAGAAATTATGTTCTTTAGTAGAAATTTCGTACGAAATTTATTTAGTAAAAGTTTAGTACAAAATTCGTACTTAATTTCATTGGTAAAAATGTTGTACCAAATTTCGTGCTAAATTTCTTTAGTAAAATTTTGGTACCAAATTTCGTACTAAATTTCTTTATTAAAAATTAAGTATTAAATTTCGTACTAAATTTCTTAAGTAAAAAATTAGTACAAAAATTCCTACTAAATTTATTTAGTAAAAATATGGTACAAAATTTAGTACTAAATTTATTTAGTAACAATTTGGTACCAAATTTCGTACTAAATTTCTTTAGTAAAAATTTAGTACCAAATTTGGTACCAAATTTCGTACTAAATTTATTTAGTAACAACTTGGTACCAAATTTCGTACTAAATTTCCTTCAGTAAAAATTTGGTTCCAAATTTCCGACTTAATTTCTTTATTAAAAATTAAGTATCAAATTTAGTACTAGATTTAGTGGCAAAATATTTAGTACCAAAAGTTTATTACAGAAATTTAGTACCAATTTGTTTCAATATAGGAAATTTTACACAACATTTAATCTTGTTCTTGTCCATAAATCTCTTTAAATTAAACTAATTCATTCATGCGACCACCTCTTGTTTATTTTTGAAATTAGTGTTGAACTTTCGTTTATTAATTGGCTGACATTGTTTGGTGTGTATCTGATTATACACTTATTTTTAGCTAGAGTATCTAGCACATTATTTATTTTGTAATTCAATAAAACCACCAACAACCCCTTTAACAAATTCCTGAAATTAAACCCCTGCTTTAGCCCTCACTCTCATCACTCATATACTTGGCCTGGCATTAAATTACTTTAGCAAAAAAATAAGAAAAAAGTGGAAGTTTTCTACTTGAACAAAATAAAAGCTAATGACCATTACTACTCTAACAAATTGCTATTGCTCGTAGTGATGTTGCTGCTGCAGCTTTGAATAAATATAAATAAAATCCGCACACAACATCAAAAACAAAAAAAAAAAGAAAAGATTTGCTGACAAATATAAATTGCATTTGCAACTGCAACTGCAGTAGTTAGTGTACTGAGGAAATGAGACACTGAATGCGAAATGAAGGTTGAGCAAGCGGAGCAGGATGATGATTTTAATATTTGTTGTTGCTGGTGGTGTTGCAAATAGAATCAGACACGTACGTTTTTCAGCCACGAAAAATCACAACAATTTCATTTTTTGAACTTTAGGGAGAGAAACAATGTACTTATTTACAATGTATTATTTCCTCTTGTTTTGTTCGGTTGACATGGTGATGAGGATGACACCAGTATAGAAATACTACAACGGGTTTGATTATACACCGAAACTGAAAATAAACCAGTATGAATGAAATTTCATAAATACCCGCACACAAACTGAAATGCTTTTTGTTTTTTTGTTTAAAGGTACATAGATAGAGTTACTCTGCGTTGTGATACACAAGAGCAAGGATAATTGAACTCAGACGGAAAGGATGAACAGACAGACAGACAGAAATACGAACAAGCAGACATACCGACATATAGACAAATAATACAGCCACAAGACAATATAAATCGGAAGGAACAAAATCAAAATAAAAGCAACTTAACTGCATGTTAAAATGCAACCAAAAATAAAACAAACAAAAATAAACCAAATCCATCGATGTGTAGTTGGAATACGGCAAAGGATAATCATGTACCATAGAGCTGGAGAGCTTGCTTGTTATTTGATTTCAGCGTTTTTTTTTGTTTTCTTCCAGTTTTTCCCATTTTTTGTTTATATTTTCCTGCATTACGTACGAAATTTTTCCCCATTTCACTGAGATGAAGTGTTAATGTTGCAAGTGATGTTAACGATGCTACACATGAACATGTTTTACTCACCAAAAAGGGATGTTTTATCCTGATGGTAGATTTTCAACTTGAAGCCATTCTATACTTCTTTTCTGGAGCAGGGGGTGTTCACATGAGACATGCAATCTTCCTTACTGCAGGGGCAATTAAAAGTGATTTATTATAATGTTTAGTTATAATTTAACAGTTACTTTTGGAATGTAGACGTATATTTTCACAATAAAGATGAGAAATTATTAAATATTCAAAAGTTTTTAAAACGAAATTAAAAAGTTTTTATGGAAGTTCAAATAAAAGGCCATAATTTTCGAATTAAATATATTTTTAAAGAAGATGTTCATCAAATTTGAAGACAATTTTTATGGAAAACAAAAGTTATTGATAACTTTTCTATAGAAAACAAAAGTTATCGATAAATTTTCTATAGAAAACAAAAGTTATCGATAACTTTTCTATAGAAAACAAAAGTTATCGATAACTTTTTTATAGAAAACAAAAGTTATCGACAACGTTTCTATAGAAAACAAAAGTTATCGACAACGTTTCTATAGAAAACTAAAGATATCGATAACTTTTCTATAGAAAAGTAAAGTTATCGATAACTTTTCTATAGAAAAGTAAAGTTATCGATAACTTTTCTATAGAAAAGTAAAGTTATCGATAACTTTTCTATAGAAAAGTAAAGTTATCGATAAGTTTTCTATAGAAAAGTAAAGTTATCGATAAGTTTTCTATAGAAAAGTAAAGTTATCTACTACTTTTCTGTAGAAAAGTAAAGTTATCGATAACTTTTCTATAGAAAAGTAAAGTTATCGATAACTTTTCTATAGAAAAGTAAAGTTATCGATATGTTTTCTATAAAAAAGTAAAGTTATCGATATGTCTTCTATAGAAAAGTAAAGTTATCGATATGTCTTCTATAGAAAAGTAAAGTTATCGATATGTCTTCTATAGAAAAGTAAAGTTATCGATAACTTTTCTATAGAAAAGTAAAGTTATCGATAACTTTTCTATAGAAAAGTAAAGTTATCGATAACTTTTCTATAGAAAAGTAAAGTTATCGATAACTTTTCTATAGAAAAGTAAAGTTATCGATAACTTTTCTATAGAAAAGTAAAGTTATCGATAACTTTTCTATATAAAAGTAAAGTTATCGATAACTTTTCTATAGACAAGTAAAGTTATCGATAACTTTACTTGTCTATAGAAAAGTAAAGTTATCGACAACTTCTCTATAGAAAAGTAAAGTTATCGATAACTTTTCTATAGAAAAATAAAGTTATCGATTACTTTTCTATAGAAAACAAAAGTTATCGATATTTTTCGGATAGAAATTTAATGTTATCGATTACTTTTCTATAGAAAACAAAAGTTATCGATATTTTTCGGATAGAAATTTAATGTTATCGATTACTTTTCTTTAAAAATCATCACTTTTTGAAAACCCTTTTACTTCCAAAACAAAAAAGAAACAGAAACATATCTTTAAAATTCATTGACTTCAGTCAACACTTACGACCTTTTGGGCAATACCACTTAAAACCCCCCCTGAGCTTTCCCTATTCTTTTTTTTTTGTTGAAAAAAATCAAAATTTTTCTACATACAATTTGATGATTGCTTTTTATCAATTCGGCAGTTTTTTCATTGCAACTCCCTGACACAGGAAATCATAGCTGTATTTCTATTTTTAGATTTAGTTGCTGTTTTTATTGTGTAATGGCACACAACTCCTCCACAACATGTCTATGACCATTACGATGATCATCGAAAGGAGAACGAACGTACACATAAAAAAAGAACTGAATAAGCAAGGTTTCATTTAATCAAGTTTGCTGCATCGCTCTTAAGGGTTGTTTAGTTGGGCCCGTCTGCCCAAATTGGGGGGTTGTTTGGTTTAAATCTATTGGAAAACATTTAAAACAAACGCGTAAAAATGGCATTCTATTTTTTGTTGTCTATTTCAGGAGGGGAATTGTAGTAGTTTTTTTTTTTCTTATTGTAACATTGATTGGTTTGTTGCTTCAATGGTCAAATATGGTTTTGAATGGTAATGACGATGATGATGACGATTGCGTTTTTTTTTTGCAGAATTCTCTCCCTTGAAGTATTGTTAACGATTGATTTAATGTTTGAATGGGGAATTTTTTTTTTTTACTATTGTACAGATTTCTCGTTACTTTTTTGCTGCATTTTCCACGAGTGTTAAGTGGTATTTGTTATAGAATGTTTCCCTTGCCATGTGGAATTTTTGGCAGGTCATGGCAATATTTAAACTTCAAATATCCTCTAAAACAGATTAACAGCTTAAATTTAAAATTCCTTTAAATTTAAGAATAAAAATGTTTCTTTTTTACCCTTATTTTTCTTGTGCTACATTCTAAATAATTTAAATAAATAAAAATCAATATTAAGAGTATCCTGGGAAACAGGATAAAAAAACCTTAAAGCTTTAATGGGTGGTTAAATGTTTTAGTTACATTCCTTTAAATTGTATTTATCCCTGTACCAATCAACCACCCTTAAAAAAGTTTTAACAGCAAACTGATTTGCTTCAACAAATTTTGTTGCCAAAAAAAAAAAAACACATTCGGTAAAGCCTCATAATGAAGAAAGACATCAGGCCTTTAATGAGGGACCAAATGTGGAAATAAAACGAAATTCTAGTCTCAGGAGAGCATTTTTTGCTTTTGGCACATTTAGAGAAACGTACTATGATGATAATGACAAGTACATATTTGTTTTGGAGTTTTCGTTTTCAAATGTACAATAAATAATTGACAGCTGAGTCCTATTTTTATTTTTCTAAAGAAATTCAATGAATGTGATTGATGGTTAAAGCTTAAACATACGAGTTTTGTTTGGAAATTGAAGTTAAACAAAAATTTTAGGTAAAAGAAAGTTTAATTTTAAAGCAAATATTTACGAAAAAAAAAAACTTTTACAATCAGAGACAACAACAGCATTAATTTTCCATTAAAACAAATATTTATGACAAATTTATTTTCTTTATATTTCGACAACTTTGTTTTCAATGCAATATTTGAAGACAACTTTAAGTTTTATCGATATTTTTTTAATAACCTGAATTTTGTACAGACATGCGGTTTTTTTAAATAATTTAACTTTTATTGTGAAACATTTATACAATATAAATTTATTCAAAGTATTAGCTATGACCTTTTCCCATCTTTCTGGCAACATATGGATTACGCGCCAAAAGAATCTTTTGAGGCCAAAAACGAATCAAGCCAATTTCGGATACTTTGTTCAGAAGTGAAGCGTATCCCAGACAGTACGTTCTGCATCGATTGAAACAACAAGGTCTGGACTATAAAGCTGGTGAGGAAAAACTTCCAACAACCACTTCATTCTTTTTAACAGGTATTGCAACATATCACCTTGAGTTGTCATGATGTACTATTACGATTTCATGTCTGGCCGCATATTCTGGTAATTTTTCGGCAAATGTTCGCTTCAAACGAAGGAGTAGCGTTCGGTACAGTTTCCATGTGATGATCTGGCCTGATTTCTGCAGCTCATAATAAATAGGACACTTTTGGTCCCACCAAATATAGAGCATTACCTTAGCGCCTTTGATATTTGGCATTGGTGTCAACTCGGCTGGTTGGCCGGGCTTCACATAGAATCTCTTACCATTTTCCATCGCATTTAATGATTCGGTGCAACCTTCATTTTCTTATATAGCGTTTAGCAGCATTTCAGTACCCAATTTCCCTGCTTTTGGATGAATCCTGCTGCATGCAAATGTTTTGAAATTGCTGATTGAGTAGCTCCCAATAATTTTGTCAGCTCTTTTTGAGTTTGACAACAATTTTCATGGAGTTATGCCTCCAATTCTTGGTCTTCAAACTTTTTTGGCTGGCCTGGGCGATCTTTGTCTTCCCTTTAAAATTACCACTTCTGAACCCCACAAACCGATGAAACACATTATTCACCAACCTTTTTTGGCTGGCCTGGGCGATCTTTGTCTTCCCTTTCAAAATTACCACTTCTGAACCCCACAAACCGATGAAACACATTCACCATAAGCTGCGGTGAGCAATGGGTGTGCTTCAGAGGCACTTGTTTCAAATTAAAGAAGTAAAGCAAAACTTCCCGCATTTGACGCTTTATTGGTACAAAATTCAACATTTTTGAAGCAAAGCAAGATCTTTGTTTTTATACTACGATGTTCAATAACTAAGTGAGAATAAATGACAAATATGTAACCTTCAAAATGACATAAAAGTAATTAAAAACAAAAATCGAGTTCAAAAGATACGTCATTTGTTATAAATCCCACCAAATAGATTAACTCAACATCAATCCTACCCGATTTTTCACAGACTTTCAATAACGATCGTCACACGCTCAAGAAAAACAGATAATTGAGCAAGAAAACATCTATATGATTCGTCTGACGATAAATTTTATTAATATTGTCGTCATGTTTCAATGATTTTGTCATCTCAATAGCGATCGTCATACGCTCAAGTACATAAATGCTAATTGTGCAAAAAAACATCTCCATGCTTTGCATTCTGGTGATCAATTGATCTAAATCTTTAAATTTCTATAAAAGTTAACAATTTCTATAGAAAAGTTATCGATAATTTTCAATTTTCATAGATTAATTATCAATAATTTAAATTTTCATAGAAAAGTTATCGATAACTTTAAATTTCTATAAAAAAGTTATCGATAACTTAAATTTTCATAGAAAATTTATCGATAACTTTCAATTTCCATAGAAAAGTTATCGATAACTTTAAATTTCTATAGAAAAATTATCGATAACTTTCAATTTTCATAGATTAATAATCAATAACTTAAGTTTTCATAGAAAAGTTATCGATAACTTTATATTTCCATAGAAAAGTTTTCGATAATTTAAATTTTCAAATAAAAGTTATCGATAACTTTCGATTTTCATAGAAAAGTTATCGATAACTTAAATTTTCAAAGAAAAGTTATCGATAACTTTCAATTTCCATAGAAAAGTTATCGATAACTTTCAATTTCCATAGAAAAGTTATCGATAACTTTTAATTTTCATAAAAAAGTTATCGATAACTTAAGTGTTCATAGAAAAGTTGTCGATAATTTTTTATTTTCATAGAAAAAATATCGATAACTTTAAATTTTCATAGAAAAGTTACCGATAACTTTCAATTTCTATAGAAAAAATATCGATAACTTTCAATTTCTATAGAAAAGTTGTCGATAACTTTCAATTTTCATAGATTAATTATCAATAACTTAAATTTTCATAAAAAAGTTATCGATAACTTTCTATTTTCATAGAAATAATATCGATAACTTTCAATTTCCATAGAAAAGTTATCGATAACTTAAATTTTCATGGAAAAGTTATCGATAACTTTCAATATCCATAGATAAAATATCGATAACTTTCTATTTCCATAGAAAAGTTATCGATAACATTCTGTTTCATTAGAAAAGTTATCCATAACTTTCAATTTCTATAGAAAATTTACGAATAAACTTAATTTTTGTTAAAACATTTTTCAATTTGTACTTTTTTATACCCTTCACCTTCGGGTGAAGGGTATATATAGATAGCTGAGTCGATTAAGCCATGTCTGTCTGTCTGTTGAAATCAATTTTCTGAAGACCCCAGATATCTTCGGGATCCAAATCTTCAATAATTCTGTCAGACATGGTTTTGAGAAGTTTCCTATTTAAAATCAGCAAAATCCGTCCATAAATAACGGAGATATGAGCAAAAATCCGAAACAACCTTTATTTTTGGCCTATTTTTGATCTATATCACGATTACTAAATTATAAATATACATAATATGGATATCTAATGAATGATATTTAGAAGTCCATTTTTTTGTCATAAATTTTTTTCACTAATAAATTAAAAAAAATAATAAATTAAAAAAAATTGGAAAAAACTTTTTAAAAACAATTTCGAAAAAAAAATTTTTTAATTTTATTTTTAAGTATAATTTGGTGAGGGTATAAAAGATTCGGCAGAGCCGAATATAGCTCTCTTACTTTTTTTTATATGTATTTCCTCTAGATTTTCTTGAGACAAGAATGATTGGTCTTGTTTTTTTTTTAATCAGTCTACTAGTTATTCCCATCATTAATTATACGATACTCTAATTTCTGTCAGCTTATTTCCCAAAAACTCAACTTTTCAATGAGTTTTAAATTGAAATGTTGATTTTGCCTATTAGTCCTTTTTCTTGCACTACTCCTGCGTTAACCACAGAATCTTTAACTAATCCTGCTAAACTAAAGTTTGTTGTCTGTCTTGCATGCTCTTAAAAATTGTGTCATACTTTGGTGGCTTTTTGGATAAAGAAGCAATCACAAAGATCCTATTTTTTTTATATTTCTAAGAAGATCAACAAAAAAGCTTTTTGCCTAAACAAATATGTCTGTCAACTTAACAAAGGCTGCTTAATAAAAAATGAATTGAAGAAACAAAAAGACCGGAAGGAAAGGAACTCTTTTGTCAATGTTTTGTTAAATATTTTTAGCTACTGTTTCAATTTCAACAGGAACAGTACTTTATAATAAATTCATTACAATGACATTTGAAAATATTTAAAGAATTCATCACCTCAAGTTCTTTTATGTCGCTTTTATAGTTATAAAAGTACATATTATTAGTTTTTTGGGTGAGTGAATATTATAAAAGGAGGTCGTTTGGTTGGGTGTTTTATAAGGAAATTAAACATTATATGGAAATTGTATTGTTTGAATGAAAGGATTGTTATTTTTTTGCCTTGAAAAACAAGGTATGTGTAGAAATTTATGTGTTATTTAGCGGTTAAGGTTGTGAGCAAGATAACACTTTCATATATAATACAATGTATGTTTTATTAAAAGGGTGTAAACGCAACAATTTTGTTTAAATTTAAATTTGAGAAAAGCAATATTTTAAGTTCTAGGAGTTTTTGAATGTTTTATGAAATTTTCATTTCTAATAACTGTTTTTGAGGGTTTTACTCAATAATCTCTGGTGTTTTTTTATAAATTTAATTGGTTTTCATACAAATTATGCCGTGTTTTGTCTTTATAAATCAAATCTGTATCATAATGAACACAATAAAAACGAAAATCCTCACAGAAAAAACGTTCCTATAGTGAAAAACTGGTTTGGAAAAAATCGTGTGTAAAGAAATCTCAATGTTTGACTAAATTTTTAATGTGTTGTTGTAGTAGAGGCCTTAGCTGTTGTTGTTTTTTTTATAGTATCTTAGCGAAATTTGAGCTCATTTTAGCTGTTTGATGTGTGTGAGTGTGTGTGTCAGTCTGACCGTCTGATGTTTATTTATTTTTTGTTTGTGAAAGAACTGAGAGTTTAGCTACAGCAGCGGCAGTCAGTCAGACAGTCAGTCAGCCGCTTATTTAGTTTTGAATTCTGATTTTTGAGGAAATTACAATAAAACTGGTTTCGTCGTTTTTTTTTTTGTTTTTTAGATAAATTATATTTTGGTTGGCTTCTATGTACCGCTTCAGTTAGAGGCTGTACTTACCAAATCTAAATGTATATTATAAACAAAACAACAAATAAACAATACAAAGTAAACAACTTCTAGATATGTATGTAAAAAAGGATTTTGTTAAACAAAATTTGTGCGTCAGTTTAAATATTTGTTTTTCCAATTAAACAGATTTTTTTTGGAACGTTTTTGAAGGACAAAAGGTTGAATATTTCAAATAATTTATAAACAAAGGCATAAATTATGAGAGTTACTAAGAATGTTTTAGTTTGTAACAACTGAAATATTCAGAATGTTTTGATATTTGAGAGATGTTTGCGTTTTTACAGGGACTTGGAAAATATTAAAAGTCTGACGATCAATCGAATTCAAATTGTCGCGATCGCCATACGATCAGGTTAAAATCAACTAAATGTTGATTAAACATCTGCATTATTCCCTCCTGTCATGATGATTTATTATGAATTTTTGGTGTGAATAAACTCAAGTCAGTCTGGCGATCAATTGGTCTAAAACTGTTGCGATCTCAATCGCTAATTGCGTGAAGGTCGTAAAAATAGTTAGCTGTACACCAAAACTTCCAAATGAATCGCTCCTGCCATGAATAATAATGGATTAATTTAACATCAATCTGATTGAAGCTATCGTAGGTCTTTAGGGAGTTAAATCAATCGTAGGTCTTCAGGGAGTTAAATTTTTACATCAATCGTAGGTCTTTAGGGAGTTAAATTTTTACATCGATCGTTGGTCTTTAGGGAGTTAAATATTGACATCAATCGTAGGTCTTTAGAGAGTTAAATATTGACATCAATCGTGGGTCTTTAGGGAGTTAAATATTGAGTTAAATATTGACATCAATCGTAGGTCTTTAGGGAGTTAAATATTGACATCAGTCGTAGGTCTTTAGGGAGCTAAATATTGACATCAATCGTAGGTCTTTCTTTAATTAAGCCTGAAAATGATTAACATGACATGAACTGTTATTACTTTTGCGAATTCATCTTGTGACTAAATTTCAAATTGAGGCAGGTCTAGTCTATTTAATATTTCACAAACATTCAGCCGTCACAGGCAGTTTAACGTTTGAAATAGCAAGAAAAGTATAGATAAAATTGTTTACATTTTTGTTGTCATACATTGTATACAAACAATTTATCTCTTTATAATCAACAAACTAATTCATATTTTATTATCATTATTAAACAAACCATCATAAAAACTATTATAAAGTCTTTAAATAAAAGCCTCACACTTAAATAATCTCTAATATGATTTAGTATGTTTAACAAAATTTCCCACGTTATTTCTATTGTTGATATTCTTTACTTTCATCTTATCGCTATTGAAATTTAAATTAAATTTAAACAAATAAAAGAAATTCTTTTCTTACTTTTTAACAATAAAAAAAAAGAAGAAGCCTGATATGTTTATGTGTATATAATTTAAACATAATGAGAATTCTATAAATAGTTTTGTTTGTGCAATGGCTGAAGTGCTGTTCAAGGTATTGTAAGCATAACGGTTTTATGTCAGGATGGCCGAGCGGTCTAAGGCGCCAGACTCAAGTGTTACAACTTGCTTTGTTCTAACAAAGTGTTTCTCGAGCGTTCTGGTCCTCTCTGAGGGCGTGGGTTCGAATCCCACTTCTGACAAGAAATTTTTTTTATAATTTTTTTAAATAATAATTTTTATTTTAATCTTTTGTTAGAAAATTTATTTTGTTTAAATTTCAAGAACCTGGGTTCGAACCCCACTGAATAAAAAATTATTTTACATTTATATTAATAAATTTAATGACCTTGGCATAGAAGTTTTTTTATGATTTTTTTGAATTAAAAAAAATAAATTTATTTTTATTTTTATATTTTTTGTTACTTAATGTTTTTGTATGATGCTTTATAACATTTATTAAATTTAGTTTAACAAATTTTTGAGACCAACTCCCTATAAATTTCGCAGTCATTCTGCTTTTTTCCCCCTTTTTAAAAAACTTCAAATTTCTATGTTCTATTAAGAACATATATTCTTTACTTTAACATATTTCAACATCATCCACTCATATAACACATCTGGCTTTCACACCACATGTCAGGATGGCCGAGCGGTCTAAGGCGCCAGACTCAAGTGTTACAACTTGCTTTGTTTCAACAAAGTGTTTCTCGAGCGTTCTGGTCCTCTCTGAGGGCGTGGGTTCGAATCCCACTTCTGACAAGATTTTTTTTTTTTTATATTTTTATTAATTTTATTTTAATTTTAAATTTTTATTAAATAAAATATACAAATTTTCAATAAATTTTTTAAATTTTGTTAAAAAATAAAAATTTGTTAAAGTTTATTTTCCTCTTGAATAATTCTTATTACATTTATGAATGCCACATGTTTTATGTCAGGATGGCCGAGCGGTCTAAGGCGCCAGACTCAAGTGTCACAACTTGCTTTGTTTCAACAAAGTGTTATCTCGAGCGTTCTGGTCCTCTCTGAGGGCGTGGGTTCGAATCCCACTTCTGACAAAAATATTTTTATCATTGAAAGAAAAAAAGCTATATTAAGAAAATAATAAATTTGAAAATAACTTGTAAACTAGGAATAACTAAAGAATCGGTTAGGGAATAACAAAAAATGGCTACAAGAATATAGGTCTGACTAAAAATCCTCAGTAGCACAAAGGCTTCCAGAAAGAGGCTTGGAGCAAGTGTAATTGAGTGACAAGTTACGAAGACATAAAAATCTATTAAAAATTAAAGGATCAGTCCTGTATTTTAGGACTAGATATTAAAACTAAAAAAGTTTGAATTCGGGAATTTTATAGTTTTTGCAAAATTTTTATTTATTCTGCGATATTACAGTTAATTCTTTATTTGTATTAAAGGTTTGCCTGTAGTCGATGACATGTCAGGATGGCCGAGCGGTCTAAGGCGCCAGACTCAAGTGTTACAACTTGCTTTGCTTCAGCAAAGTGTTTCTCGAGCGTTCTGGTCCTCTCTGAGGGCGTGGGTTCGAATCCCACTTCTGACAAGAACTTTTTTTTGGAGGATCTCAAACTTTGTAAATAATTTATATAACTAAAACTTCGGGCTATTTTTAGCCGCAATTTAACACAAAATTTATTGTACTAAAAAAGTGTAGGTTCGACTCCTAACACTGACATATATTTTTTTGTTTTTTCTGGTTTTACACATTTTTTTTATCATTTGATAATTTAATTTATATTTGATTAAAAAAGTCTTTAAAAAATCATTATTACCAGATATTTTTTATAACAAAAAACTCTTTACAGTTTTATAATATTTCAGCAATTCACTCTTGACAGCTAATTTATTTTTAATGGCGTTTTTTGTGCACATTATAACGCAAACTCTGAACACAACAGTTGTACGATTATTTAGTATTATGTATAACAATTGTAACACTTTGTATGTGTTTTTTTTTTCCTTTTTTTTAATGGAGCTGCTATTGTCATATTAACTGTCATCTTCAGTGAAAAAAAAACAGTGTCAGTGTATTTGCACACATTCATGTGAGTGTCTCTCATTCATAGAATTATTATTATGATGATAATAATAGTTAGTTAAAGTATAATTTTACGATTATATAAACATTTTCAAGATTTCATAATTGCCATTGAAACGGATAAAGTTGAAGTGGCCATAAACCAACAATCAAATGTGTATTACCTTTAGCTAAAGCTTAAAATGATAGTTGCTACTGATTTAATAACAATTTAAAGACAGCTCTGCCTCTCTCTCTCTCTTTCTGTGTCCCGGCAGATGTAAAGAATCTACAAAAATTATTAATTGACATTAAAAGAAAACCGACACACGCAGTGTTAGTGACTGTTTTGTTTGCCTAGATTTAAAGAAACACCGTCTCAAATTATTGTGAGCGGTACTTTTATGTTGTTTTTTTTTTATAGTACATTTTTTTTAATATATTTTTAATTCTAAAATTTTACCACAAGAAAATCATGTGTGTGATTATATTTCCTAGTGAAGGCTGGTTGGCTGGCGACCGACTGGCTGTGTTGCCAATTTTCATTACATGTAGTATCTAATAGCATCTCTCTAGTAGGTTTTGTGTTTCACTAATCATTAATTTTAATTATTTTCTTTTTTAATTTCAGAATTTTCCATTACTATCATTCATGTGTAACCACAATTAATTTATTGTTATGGTTTTTGTGAAAATTTATAACTGATTAATTAGGTTTTGTTTTACTTCTTGAAATCATTTATCTTATGAGAGCATTAATCAATCGCCTTTAAGGTGATAATTAGGTTAAATGAAGTATATTTAATGAAAATTTAAGAACCCAAGAAACTTGTTATAAAATCAATGGAAACATTAGCAAAACTGTTCATAACAAAACATGCAAGAGCAAGGCTTCGTAGGAAGGATAGACTATTACGAAAATTGTCTATACCTTTCAGGGTTTTTCTAAATATTTGTGAAACTAATTGTAGATAAAAACAAATTTTAAAGAAAACTAATTTTGTAAAATTGTTTCAAAAAATCTTAGAATTTTTTTGTTCAAAACAAAGTTGAAAAAATTCTATTTGAAATAAATCCTTTGCTAAACAAAACATTTTTTTTAAACAAAAAACTCTTGTCAGAAGTGGGATTCGAACCCACGCCCTCAGAGAGGACCAGAACGCTCGAGAAACACTTTGTTGGAACAAAGCAAGTTGTAACACTTGAGTCTGGCGCCTTAGACCGCTCGGCCATCCTGACATACGGAAACTCTTGTCACAACATTGAACACAAAAATAGAAAATAATCTCTTGGCCATCCTGAGATATGCGAAAAAGTCAGTGTCAAAATAATAAAGTTCTGAATTCAAAATAATAAATTATACTTCCCAGAGTTTCATTTTTACTTTTAAGTTGATCTCTCAAATCATCTTAATGAAAGCTTTATATAGGACGCTTATGATATTTCTGTGCTGATATTTCTGCCTTTGAAACCGATTTTTCATCGTTATTCATGTTTTAAATGATTTCATTTTATACAAAAAGTTTCTTGTCAGAAGTGGGATTCGAACCCACGCCCTCAGAGAGGACCAGAACGCTCGAGAAACACTTTGTTTGGGACAAAGCAAGTTGTAACACTTGAGTCTGGCGCCTTAGACCGCTCGGCCATCCTGACATATGGAAATACTTTCCACAGCATTGAAAACAAAATAAAACGCCCTCCTGCGATCAAAAAAAATTCTCACAGTTTCGAAAATAGTCCAAAATAATAACTAAAACTTTCTCGATTTCCCATAATTCATAAGAATGATCACAGTCTAGTCAAATTTTTATTTTGATGTCTCATACCTTCTTAAATGTCGCATATGTATGATGCGACCTTTATACAATTTGTATTTATACCCTTCACCTTCGTGAGAAGGATATATATAAGTTTGTCATTCCGTTTGTAATTTCCACAATATATTTTTCCGACCCTATAAAGTATATATATTCTGGATCCTTATAGATAGCGGAGTCGATTAAGTCATGTCCTTCTGTCTGTCTGTTGAAACCAATTTTCTAAAGACCCTAAATAACTTACAAACTTGATTCATACATCAATATATCGGGAATTCTTCCAGCACAATTGCTATTTAAAATCGAGAAAATCGGCCCACAAATAAGTAAAAAACCGGTCCAACCTCGGTTTTTGGCCAATTTTTTATCTATATTTGGAATTCTAAGCCATTAATATAGACAATATGGATATCTAATGATAGATATTTCAAAGTCCATTGCAACGATCTATATAAGGCTATAGTAATTTGCACCTACAATGGGTCAAAAACGGGAAAAATATTTTTTAACCCGAATATTTTTTTTCCACAAAAAAATTTTTTTCACAAATAAATTTTAAAAAAATTTTGAAAAAAAATTATAAAATTAAAAAAAAACTATTTCGAAAAAAAAATTTTGAAAAAAAATTTTAATTTTTAAAATTTTGAAATAATTTTTGAAAAACAATTAATTTTGTTTACCTAAAAATTTTTGTATTTTAAAGTATGATTTTGTGAAGGGTATATAAGATTCGGCACCGACGAATATAGCTCTCTTACATGTTTCTAATACAGTTGTGATAGCTTGACAATTCGGCCATGTCAAAAAGATTTGAAAAGAGTTAAGTAAATGAGGTCTCATTATTATTCTAAATAATGGTTAAAGTCTAGTAAAATTTCTAATTTTATTTTGAAGTAAGCTTTTGAAAATGATATGACGTTTCTGTACAGTTTCAGAATCCTTTGGCATCGATGTTTATTATTTTTATTTATATTACCAATTGTTCGGTCTAATGTTTCCATTTTGATACAAAAAGTTTCTTGTCAGAAGTGGGATTCGAACCCACGCCCTCAGAGAGGACCAGAACGCTCGAGAAAGACTTTGTTGGAACAAAGCAAGTTGTGACACTTGAGTCTGGCGCCTTAGACCGCTCGGCCATCCTGACATATGATCAAATACAGGCAAATCTTTAATAGAAATAAAGAATTAACTATAATATCGCAAAATAAATAAAAATTTGGCAAAAATGTATAAAATTCCCGAATTCAAATTTTCTTTATTTTCAATATCTAGGCCTAAAATACAGGACTGAGCCCTTAATTCCCTTAATTCAACTACATTTGCTCCAAGCTTATTTCTGGAAGTCTTAGCTACTGAGGATTTTTAGTCAGGCCATTTGTTGGGATTTATATTACAGACCATTTTTTGTTATTCCTTAACCGATTTTTCAGTCATTCCTAGGTTTTTTATTTATTTGCTAATTTAATATTTTCAAAGTTAACTGTATTTATAGTTGCTGTATTAATATACATATAGCCTGTTTTCTTTTTAATGATAAAAATATTCTTGTCAGAAGTGGGATTCGAACCCACGCCCTCAGAGAGGACCAGAACGCTCGAGATAACACTTTGTTGGAACAAAGCAAGTTGTAAAACTTGAGTCTGGCGCCTTAGACCGCTCGGCCATCCTGACATAAAACATGTTTAACTTTTAAAGTTAATAAAACTTATTCAAAATACTAAAAGTATTTAAAAAAATATATTTTTTAACAAAATTTTTTGAAACAATCATTCATTTAAAATAAAAATAATTTAAAATATTTGAAATTTATTAGAAAAAAATATATAAAAAAAGTTCTTGTCAGAAGTGGGATTCGAACCCACGCCCTCAGAGAGGACCAGAACGCTCGATTTAAACACTTTGTTGGAACAAAGCAAGTTTTGACACTTGAGTCTGGCGCCTTAGACCGCTCGGCCATCCTGACCTGTGTTCACACCCTGTAACGCACAAATTAAACACCAATTAATTGTAAAACTAATAAATCTAATAAATAATTAAATTTTCCAGCAATTATATCATATCTGTATGATGTCTATATATGATATTTTCTATTGACTAACAGACATTGAAATATGCAAATAATTTTCATGTCATATTATTGTTACAATATTTAACAATTCATGAATTTCAAATTTATCTGTAGGTTTTGTGTGCATATTACTCTTACAAAGGATGTGATTTGAATAAATAATTTATAAAATATTGTATTTTACCTCGTACTCATAGGTGATAGCAACAATTTTGTGTTTAATATTTATAGCAGCAATGAGAATTGCAAGGCAAGGAAAAAATTATTTCAGTTTGTAGGAGGGGTTTGGTGTTGGGTTATTGGTTTTTCAAATTTATGCTTGAATAAATCACAATGCATATTGACAAGTGATAGAGGAGTATTAACTTTTTTTTTATTTTTGCTGTGTTCAACTTCTATGAATTCCAGTGAGAATGCAAATGTTGTGGATACTCCTACAAAAAAGAAATATGTACAGATATAATTGTTAATTGCAGTATGTGTTGGAGGCAAGAGTAACAGTTTTGATAGGAGTTCAAGGGCTTGTTAGAAGGTATATTGATACATTGGGGGTCAAGTTCAATTATCTTGAAAGTCAGCTCTATTGGCTTTAAAACGTTTAGTCTAATGAATGGTCATGCATGTTCGGCAAAACCTGTTTACATTTTTAGTTCAGGTTATAGATTCTCTAAGATTCTGAGAGTTCCATTGAATGGCCAGAATTACTGTCCCAATATTAAGTGTCTTGACCTTTAACCTGTCAAAGGTATTTGATGGAGGAAATGGAAACGGTTTTAGAGAAGTTCAAAGGCTGGTTAGGAGGGAGCGTCAAGTGAAAATATCTCGCAAGTCAGCTGTATTGGCTTTAACGACAGTTAGTCTCTAAAATGTTCGTTTACGTTTGACAAAACTTGTTTACATTTGGCTACTAATCTCTGGTATTCTAAGCATTTCATCCAGTCTCCTGAATTGCTCACAATATTGTCACAATATTAAGTCTCATGTGCTCCTACCAATAGCTTGACCTTTTACAAAACTCTACAGAAAATGACCTCTGACCTGTCATAGTTGATTACAAACAAATACATACTTAAGGAAGCTCTTTAAAAACACTCTATAACATCACCTTAATAACTAAGTATTAGATTCATAATTCAGCAGTCAGTTAACTGAATAGTTTCCCTGCAAATCTTTAAAATTCTAACCATACCTCGCTTTAAAGAATGCGGATAATGTCTTGTTTCGAACAAAAAACAAAATACAATTAAATTAAATACACATTTTATAAATTTATTATATTTTTTCATGAACTTCTTTCAGCAGAACTATAAAGAAATTAACCATAAATAAATTACAAAAAGAAGAAAACAAATTTTTTCCAACTAATAACTTTTACAATAGTTTTTCTCCTGTGGTTTTTCCATACTCTTCTCCACCAGCTAGCTAACTAACTGACAAACAGAGTCATGTGGTTGCCGCTGGTGGATGACTGATGTGAACAAAGCAGTATACATGGATGGCTTTGACTGTTTTGTTTATCAGTAAAATGTATAAACAAAACCAAACACAGAGTAGTAAATAAGTTAGTGGTCATTACCATGATGATGGTACCCAACCGTCCGAACGTCCGTCCGTCCGTTATGCTTTCATTGTATGCTATAGAAGTTATTAAAATCATCAACATCATCAATACCTGGCCACCAGATAAGATGTATATATTTCCATCTAACACCGCATTAAAGTAGAAAAAAAGAAAGCAAAATAAGGTTAGATGGCTAAAAACAATCGCTAGATTCTTTTTTTCTTTTATAGAAAAGTATTTTATGCCTGTACACCACATTAAATGATTTTTTTTCCATTTTCTTTCCATAAGCATTAATACGTTTATGGCTAGAAAAACATATTTATTATTAATACAAAAAAATAGGAAAAACCTGGGAGAAAACCAGTTCAATATTATAGTAAATTAATGAAGTTTTTCTTTATGGGTCAGAAAGGTAGGACAGTTTGTGTGCCATGGAGAAATGCACAAACAAAGTTTGTTTAAAACTAACAAAAATGATAATAAATATAAAAAACTTAGCTAATATTAAATATTAAAAGGAATATGGAATATTGAAGAGAGATTGAAGAACAGTTAAAGCACAGTTTAGTTCTAGTTCAGTTCTAGTTCAGGTTCCAGTTCAGGTTCTAGTTCAGGTTCTTTTTCAGGTTCTTGTTCAGGTTCTAGTTCCGGTTCTAGATCAGTTGCTAGTTCAGGTTATTGTTCAGGTTATTGTTCAGGTTCTTGTTCAGGTTCTAGTTCAGTTTCTAGTTCAGTTCTAGTTCAGTTCTAGTTCAATTCTAGTTCAGGTTCTAGTTCAGGTTCTAGTTCAGGTTCTAGTTCAGGTTCTAGTTCAGGTTCTAGTTCAGGTTCTAGTTCTGGTACTAGTTCTGGTACTAGTTCAAGTTTTAGTTCAGGTTCTAGTTCAGGTTCTTGTTCAGGTTCTGGTTCAGTTCTAGTTCAGGTTCTAGTTCAGGTTCTAGATCAGTTTCTAGTTCAGGTTCTAGTTCTAGTTCAGGTTCTAGTTCAGGTTATTGTTCAGGTTATTATTCAGGTTCTAGTTCAGGTTATTGTTCAGGTTCTAGTTCAGGTTATTGTTCAGGTTCTAGTTCAGTTCTAGTTCAGTTCTAGTTCAATTCTAGTTTAGGTTCTAGTTCAGGTTCTAGTTCAGCTTCTAGTTCAGGTTCTAGTTCTAGTTCAGGTTCTAGTTCAGGTTCTACTTCAGGTTCTAGTTCTGGTACTAGTTCTGGTACTAGTTCAGGTTCTAGTTCAGGTTCTAGTTCAGGTTCTAGTTCAGGTTCTAGTTCTAGTTCAGGTTCTAGTTCAGGTTCTAGTTCAGGTTCTAGTTCAGGTTCTAGTTCTAGTTCAGGTTCTAGTTCAGGTTCTAGTTCTGGTTCTAGTTCAATTCTAGTTCAGGTTCTAGTTCAGGTTCTAGTTCTGGTTCTAGTTCAGGTTCTAGTTCAGGTTCTAGTTCTGGTTCTAGTTCAGGTTCTAGTTCAGGTTCTAGTTCAGGTTCTAGTTCAGCTTCTAGTTCAGTTCTAGTTCAGTTCTAGTTCAGTTCTAGTTCAGTTCTAGTTCAGTTCTTGTTCAGTTCTAGTTCAGTTCTAGTTCAGTTCTAGTTCAGTTCTAGTTCAGTTCTAGTTCAGTTCTAGTTCAGTTCTAGTTAAGTTCTAGTTCAGTTCTAGTTCAGTTCTAGTTCAGTTCTAGTTCAGTTCTAGTTCAGTTCTAGTTCAGTTCTAGTTCAGTTCTAGTTCAGTTCTAGTTCAGTTCTAGTTCAGTTCTAGTTCAGTTCTAGTTCAGTTCTAGTTCAGTTCTAGTTCAGTTCTAGTTCAGTTCTAGTTCAGGTTCTAGTTCAGGTTCTAGTTCAGGTTCTAGTTCAGGTTCTAGTTCAGGTTCTAGTTCAGGTTCTAGTTCAGGTTCTAGTTCAGGTTCTAGTTCAGGTTCTAGTTCAGGTTCTAGTTCAGGTTCTAGTTCAGGTTCTAGTTCAGGTTCTAGTTCAGGTTCTAGTTCAGGTTCTAGTTCAGGTTCTAGTTCAGGTTCTAGTTCAGGTTCTAGTTCAGGTTCTAGTTCAGGTTCTAGTTCAGGTTCTAGTTCAGGTTCTAGTTCAGGTTCTAGTTCAGGTTCTAGTTCAGGTTCTAGTTCAGGTTCTAGTTCAGGTTCTAGTTCAGGTTCTAGTTCAGGTTCTAGTTCAGGTTCTAGTTCAGGTTCTAGTTCAGGTTCTAGTTCAGGTTCTAGTTCAGGTTCTAGTTCAGGTTCTAGTTCAGGTTCTAGTTCAGGTTCTAGTTCAGGTTCTAGTTCAGGTTCTAGTTCAGGTTCTAGTTCAGGTTCTAGTTTAGGTTCCAGTTCAGGTTCTAGTTCAGGTTCTAGTTCAGGTTCTAGTTCAGGTTCTAGTTCAGGTTCTTGTTCAGGTTCTAGTTCAGGTTCTAGTTCAGGTCCTAGTTCAGGTTCTAGTTCAGGTTCTAGTTCAGTTGTTGAGGAAGCATTATTCTGGTACCCATTAATCATTGATGTTTCGAATAAAATTAAGATCGTCGCGAAAGTCGTCCAAATTCTGTTGTTGTGAAATCTTCGACGCTAAATCAGAGAAATCATGTATTTTAGCGTAAAACTGAGAGATGTCGTTCGTTGCATAATGTTCGTTTTATGTTCTTTTCTAAAAATTATATTTATTTATCATAGAGACAGAAAACATATCTTACTTTTTTTCAATATGATTTTTATTCAAAATATTTTATACTAATTAAACTTTATCTCTTTTTAATTTCAGGTATGTTTGTCTTCGTTTTAAAATATTCAGATAAGTACTAGTTTTTATGAAAATATTTTTTATTACGTTAGAAATTTACCAAATCTTGGGAGGGATAAACATAACAAACCCTGAATCCCCACCCATTAGACTTACTAACATAAAATAGCTATAAAACAGTAAAGTGCTAAAAAAGAAATAACACATTGTAATACTTAATATATGGTTACATCCAACATAAAACCAGGTTTAAGTTTTTATGGCTAAATAGGATATAGGAAGATATAAAATAAAAAAAAAAAACATTGCAACTATGTACAATATATTGCTCTAAATACAGTCAATTACAAAGACCAACCATTAAATCACCTAAATATGAAAAAAGCAGACTGGGGAGAAATGTCATCAAAATTAGAGCGACACCTACCTTCCAGTTATGAATAAAACTACAAGTTATATACATCAGAGTAAATGTAAACTAAATCACTAAGCAAGATTATGCTTAGATGATCATAAATTTTGTTTGTAAGCAAGTTATTATATTTTGGGTAACTACTACTACTGCTGCTTGTTTTGGTAGCCAAGCAAGACCTACACTCCGTAGCAGGTTAATAAGTTTGTACAAGTGTGTTATTGGTCATAAAGAAAATTTTCTAGTATACGGGTATAAAATCAAATCATATACTTATTTAATACCGGTTTTGCTTTAGGTATATATTTATTTATTTTTTTTTTAAATATTTCCCATTTTCCATACAACTTTCGCTAATTGGGTGTTGTAAAACAAGCTGTTTGTGTTGTAAATTGGAAATACAAACATTCTTGAAAAGAATTTATATTATAAAATTGTGTAAGAGGTTGGAATACATTAAGAAATTTAAATATTTATACAGATTTTCCATGAAAATCAAAAAAATATTCATTAAATGATAATGATCTTCCAAATTCCTTCATCAAACATAGAAGTTCCTCTAGAAACTGTCATTACTGCACACAGGATTCCTATGTCGAATCGAAGAACTTCAATGATCGTCTTATCTCTGTTAGTGAAGTTCCATGAGATTGTCACCGGAGCTTATTTCCAATGAATAGAATCGAATCAGTGATACTTGAAGTGGTGTTACGATAATGAACTTGAAAACAGAAATTCGAATTAAAATGAATGGTTTAATCAAATTTTAAAGGTTTTCTGTTCGAATTATGGACTATCTCCTCAAGAATTTCCAGCTAATCTCCAATATAAGATACCATTTAATAAACAACATTTTGCAAGTCTCAATGTAACCTTAAAAAAAGGATAGTTTCGCAATAAGGTTTGATGCAACGTAATATCTAATTACAAGTGAAAAGCTAGGGCTTTCAGCTGTTTTTTATAACACATTTTAAGGCTACACAGCTTCAATAATCTTCTAAACATTGAAGCGAGCGACAAACTTGATATATTTTTCAACACATGTGGAAAATATCATAATAATCTTCTGATCATTGCAGTGGCATCGATCTTTATCATCTGTTCGAAGCAGCAGGTCTTACGAAGGTAATGACATTATGTTTCATGAGACTGTATTCCTTATACGAGTAGAGGATCGCTTAACTTCTTCTGAACATTGCAGCGGCGTCGTTCTTGTAAGAGTAAAGGATCCAGTAATTTCATCTCTTCGAAGCATCAGGACTTAAGACTTTAATGGCATTAGAATACAAGCCGAAAATAAAGTCAGATTATTGAAAGAGCTTACTTAAACTTGAGTACACAAGTTGTGGTTTAAGGTTTGGTCTCTGTAAGATTGATGATTTGTTTATTCGGCTCTAAACAGATATCCTAAGAGTCATTCTGACACACAATAACTAAAAGAGAAAGTTCGAGTTGGAAGTTGGTTTGATTGTTGCACGCTGTTGGATTCCAGTATGAAATCGCACATTGTCAAAGCTATCAGACGTTATTCTGACAAACTCTGTAAGGCTCTCTAACACATCGAAGAATGATGCTCAAGACGCTGATGATCCTGGTTATTATTACGCATCTAGTAAAGGAAACGAATTGTTATTCACACTCGTCTCATCCTACAAGTCATTCTGACACTCCCCATACGACAACTGAAAGAGGAAGTCCAAGTTGGAAATCTTCTTGATTGTTGCACGCAGTTGGATTCCAGTATCAGATCTCACATGGTCAAAGCTGTCAAACTCCTTTGAAATGACGTTATTCTGGCAACCTCTCGAATGCTTTTGACTTTGTCAGCCACGTCACTTTCTTCAAAGACATTCTTTCATAAATGTCCAACAAGGAATGAAATGTAAATTAAGAACACTCCTCATGAAGAACGAAGGAAGTTGAATCTAATTTTCGCGGTCAATGTGAATGTATCTGCAATACCAATTATGTAATACTCAAAATAGTTTCATCTTCTCCTAAATTGGGTTCATCTGGAATAAATAGATTGGGAAATGGAGAGACACGTAGACATTTTTTCTATCTCCTAAGAAACTTAACACTGAATCCAGTACCCAG
Source organism: Calliphora vomitoria (assembly GCA_942486065.2). Lineage (NCBI taxonomy): Eukaryota > Metazoa > Arthropoda > Insecta > Diptera > Calliphoridae > Calliphora > Calliphora vomitoria. The sequence continues at coordinate 15,181,455 of OW818030.2, read as the reverse complement.
TGGAGTTCTTGCAAAATGAAAGCTGAACTGTCGAAGGACTTCGACAGTGTGAGCCAATGTAGATGGTATGAAACGTAAATTAAGAACAGTCTGCATCACGAAGAACATAGGAGGTGAAACATAATCTTGGTATTGAAGTGAACGTATCATAAGTCACAATTGTAAATCACTTGAAATAGTTTTTCGATTTCCTTAATTTGTGTTATGCTAGAATAAGCAGATTCGGGAATAGAGAGAAACAGCAAGAAGTTGTTCCCATTTCTAAGGAATTTGATGCTCAATGCAAAGCCTAAGACATTGGAGAGACATGTGTAACAATGCAAAGGAATGAATCGTATTTAACCCTCTAATGCCAATTTATGGTAAATTTGGGCATCTGATTTCAAAAACAATATTTAAAAGTTTGTACAATCAATGGTTTACCTGCCAGGTGGGAAAAACTAAATGAGTGCCTTAAGGCACCCTTAGGGCTTTAGAGATTGAAACATAGTCGGGTTTCAGTTAGTATAGTTTGTCAGTTTTTATTGAAAACAACTTTTCTAATTGTTCATCACTCAAATCAGATGATTTGAAAAGTTTCTTCACTCGACCAGCAAGTTCTTAAAATTTTATGTAAAAAATTGCAAATCAGAGTAAAGAAAACCAAACAACATTTTGCTATAGGAGGAACATTTTGCTGTGAGGCCGCAAAACTAGCCTGTAATGTCCAAGAGTGCCTGAGAGATCTTTTAAAACGTTTCAGAAACTGTTACAAGAGTTGTTGAAATGAAAAATCAGTGTCAGTTTTGGAAAACCTCTTACCAGTTACGGAATTGATTCGTGAATGCATGGTCATTGCAAATAGGGGTTCCTTCTCCTTTCCTATTAAACTTTGTAATGAATTCAGTTTCCCGAACATGGTAGCCACATAACTGGACCGCGCCTGCCTTAGAGTCATCAATTATTTGAATTATCCGAATTTCAAAGCTAAACAGAAAAACTGGTATAATGAAGGTTTTATTTAATATTGTTACGTTTTAACCTTTTTAAAACGATGGTTTGTTTCCTTTAAATAAACCGGATACTTTTGATTGCAAATAAAAGCCATTTAGTAGTTTAAAATTGTAACAACTCTTTATTTATTTATAATGTACAACAACAACAGTTCAAATAGTCACTCAGTGTCTTTATGTTTATTAATTCGCAGAAATGCGCACACACTTTATAATGTACAAGACAGTTGATGTTAACTCTAACAGCGCCTATGATAAACTCAACTCACGACTGCAACCTCTGCCACTATTTATACACACGCCATCTTTCGGGAATTTTCTACAATGCTCTTAACGGACAAACTAGTATGTTCGAATTCTAGAGCTTTCGATGTCAATGTTAGCAGCTTAAACATTTAGTGTTGCCATACTTATAAACAATGCTAATAACTGCATGCTATCAAGATTGTTGATAAGTAGAAGCTTCTACTGATGGACGTGTTTATAAACATGATGAATGTTGGAGGCAGTCGTTACAGACCGTTAAATTCAAATCGCTATTGCAAAATCGTAACAATATCTTTTAAGATTGATGATAGTGGACTATAGTTCCTAACTGGTAAATAGCTTCTTGTAACTTATTAGCATTTTACTAAAAGATAAAGAAATATAGACTCTTTCATCAAACTTGTCTCCTCAAGGTAACAGCATTGTTATTTACGAAGATATTAATAACCTTTAAGTTGTAATGTTCTGCTTCTCGATAGCAAATACTTTGTTTTGAAATTTCCAAGACCTTAATATGCTTTTGATGTGTCATGTCTATTGCAAAATCAAGTCTATTGCTAGGTTTTCATCATTAGCAGTTGAAAAAACAGTTTAACAACTTTAAAGTAGTGACGTTCTTCTTCTCGAATTACAATATTCTCATTGACTTTGAGTTTCACGCTTCCTGAGTGCGTTTTAAGATTCAAAAGTGGTGATTTTTTTCACGGAAGACAACAATCTCTCAGACCAGCTAAAAAAGTTTGAAGACCAAGAATTGGTGGCATTACTCCATGAAGATTGTTGTTAAACTCCACAAGAGCTTTCAAAATCATTGGGAACTAGCAAGTAGCAATTTCAAAACGTTTGCGAGCAGCAGTATTCATCCAAAAGCGGTGAACGAATTGAAGCCGAGATACCTTGAAAGACGAATTTGCATGACCGAGAGCTGCTTGAACGCTATAAAAGAAAATCATTTTTGTACCGAGTCTAATGACTCCAAAATGAAAAATGGATCCATTTCAATAAACCGAAGCGTAAGAGATCGTATGTGAAGGCGGGCCACGCAGCCTAATCGGCATCAAAGCCAAATATCCATAACACTAAGGTATATTTATTATGAGCTGCTGAATGATAGCCAGACCATCACAGGGAACCTGTGCCGTTTTAAGAGAGCATTGGCCAAAAACGAACAGAATATGTGGCAGTTCTTTTGGCTCGGAATCCATATGTTGCCAAAAAGATGAGAGAAGTTAGAAGATAGCTAACAACGGCCAATACTTTGAATAAAATTATATTGTACAAATGTTTCAAAAGCATTCCGAAGTCATAAACCCAATTGAATGCACAAAGATTTACGATTGAAGCCCAACTTATAACACATAAAGATCTAAGAATGAAGCTCGACTTAGATTTCATAAAGAACTTCGATTGTCGTTCAGCTTTGACTACGATTGAGGCTCTACATAAAGACCTAGGATTGAAGCTAAACTTTGAATACAATTGAGCCTCAACTTAGACCACAATGGAAACTTAAATTAGACTACATAAAGATCTTAGATTGAAGCTCAACTTAGACTGCATAAGAAAGATACAATTTTACTACATTTGAAGCTCAACTTTGACTACGATTGAGCATCCATCGAGGCTTCGATTGAAACTGTACTTAGACTACATAAACACCTTAGACTGAAGCTCAACTTAGACTACGTATGAAGCTCAACTTAGACTACGTATGAAGCTCAACTTAGACTACGTATGAAGCTCAACTTAGACTACATAAAGAAGCTAAAATTTTACTACGATTTAAGCCCCACGTAGACTACGATTTAAATTGAACTTAGACTACATAGAGTCCTTACATTGAAGTTCTGCTTAGTGTACAATTGAAACTTAACCTCGAAATTTTACTACGGAAGCTCAACTTAGAATAAGATTGAAACTGAACTTAGAATACATAAATAGACCAATGATTGAATCTCAACTTAGACTATATAAACCCTTAGATAGAATCTCAACTTAGACTACGATTGAAGCTCAAATTATACTTTATAAAGACTTATGATTGAAGCCTAACTTAGACAACATAAACAGCTAAAACAACATTTGATTGAAGCTCAACTTACACTGCATAAACACCTAGGTTTGAAACTCTACTAACGACGTACAAATGAAGTTGAACTAAGCTTCAATTGAAGCTTAATTTAGTCTACAATTGTAGCCTAACTAAGGCCATATACGGCTATAGCTAAAGTGAGGATACATAAAGATAACGATTGATGAGGCATTTAGACATCATAAATTAGACTTCATAATTAGCTGACGTGGTCTTACGATTAATCTTATTTTGCAGGATCTTCTGCATTATTAGTTGAAGACTTTAACAACTTTACAGTAGCCATGTCTTCTTCTCCCATTTCGTCTTATTTTCGTTGATCTTCAGAATCTTGGCTGCTTTTCGAGATTACCAAAATCTTATTTGCAGCCGAGGTGTCACGTCTAATCATGATCTTATTCGTTTGCATGATGATGAAGAAGTCACATTATATGGAGTCAACTTCCTTTCTTCGTACAGACTTGTTGCTATATTGATGTTGGGAATATCGGACGATAGTTGCGGAAAAATCAAACTGATGGATTACAACTTTTTTGGGATGCTTGAAGAAACATATGGAAAGTGTTGGAAGAATGGTGAAAATTCCTTTAGGCAGTTTTACAGTCTATTTTTTCCCAACAAAGCAAAGCTTCATCATTTTCGAAATTGCGCGATGTTTGAAGAGCTAGTGAAAAAGAATTGTAAGAAGAATTTTGTGTAGCACATTCAGTGGTCTTATAGGATCAACTTCCACATATTCCTACCAAAAAACTATATTGCCATGTGTAAAATATACTTGCGTTTAACTATACTTTTATTATCGCAAAAACTTGCCACAATTTCCCTTTGAGGTTGGTTACAATGGTTTTCCTAAGACTTAACGTAAATTGAGGTTGTATGTTATAAGTGCAGTTTCTTTTAGTTTAATTTGTTATTTTTTTCGGCTTTTCTACAGTTTTGTAGCCGTTTTACTGTTCTTGACAGCTTAACAGTTAATTTAGCTGTCATATGTGTGTTTTGTAGTCGTTGGTTTTTTTTTTTTTTTTTGTTATTTCTTCCTGTGGGTCATATGATAATTTAATGTTATTTTTTTCATTGTGGTTTGGGAAATATGATGGTTGGCTACATGTTGACTGCGTAGTTTGTAACTGGTGGAGTATATATGTATATGATGATGGCAGTGTTGTGTTGGTGGTGGCAAGTAATTTTTGCACTTGCGGTTAATGTTTCATTATCTTAATCTTGTGTGTTTCGTACGGTGTCTTTGTAGATATCTTTAGTGTGTAGGAAAACTCATAAAATTTGTTATGTTTTAATGAGTGTTGCCGCCATAAATGAAACAAAACTTACAGGGTACTTAATATTCCTTGACTGACCCATTGCTGACGGGTCACGTTTCACTTATTACCCACCTAAAGACATTCTTATTACCCACCTAAAGACATTTAATGTGTTAGCAGGAATTAGAAGGTGTGTTGGGAATTGTTAAATTAAAAGTCATGAGACTTTGGATTTCTAAGTATTAACAATGTCTTTATTACTTCTATGGCAGGGCCATCTTTTCATCTAGAGCAGGGAAAATTAGATGGGTTTAAGGTTAAGAGAAAAGGGTGAGAGATTGTATATAAACAAATGTCTATAGGTTTGCTTCCTGGAATAGTAGCATCATCCTTCTGGAGATAAATTGTATTTTAGTTAAACAGGTTTGCTATAGAGCAATGGTCGGCGGAAAGAGTATATGGAACCTGGATTATGTACATTCTCTCTCTATTGTCATCTGAGCAGCTATTCTGAATCTGAACTTCGTTAGATTCGCATTATTTACAGATAAGTAACGGACTTTGTTCGTCCCCTGGTGGCTATGAGTGCCGACCACTGCTATAGTGTCATGGTTCTAAAATTTCCTCTTCATGTTACTTGATTAGTAAGTAATCTGAACTATTTCCTGGTTCATTATTTTACAAAAATTTCTTAATGAAAAAAAAATGAAAAAACCATTCTCCTGAAACATCATACTATCACACCATGATAAATCAATTGTCATCATTGTCACGTCATCCTCAAAGCACTCATATGAGGGATGTCATCGTTTGCAATCATTAACAAATATGACAACAGTCATCTCTCAATCCCCCCACAGCAGTAAAAATCATAATTATTATTATAATAATCATTATTATCTCGGTGATGATGTTCCCAAAAAAAAACACACATAACAATGATAATTATGATGACAAATGTTAATGATTTTGCGTAAAATAATAAACATGTCAAAAACTTTTTCACATTCTAGAATTTCAGGAAACAAAAGCACTAGGAGTGGGTGTATTTTTGTTTAATATTTCTTTAATTAAAGGAATTTGAGCAGTGGTGGGTGTATGGATGTTTATTAAACATAAAAGTCTTTATAGCAGAAATTATTTGTATTTATAGTTGGGGAAATCTAGCAATTAATTTAATGTTGTATTAAATAAAAGATAAGTAAACAAAAAATATTAAAACTTTTCATATTTACAAAGGATTTGTAGTAATTGCATCATAAATAAAACGTAGACAGCTTTAGAAACAACTTTCTATAATTTTACCATTGTTTTCTTTAATCAAATTTCTTTTACAGCTAAATTTTAATTAAATTTTCTTGATTTTTTTTTAAGATTTTCTCTTCTTTTATTTTTGATTTATTCTTAGGAATAAACATTTTCTTTTAAATTATAAATTGCAAATCGTTTATTATAGTACTAGTTCTTCACTCGTTGCCACTCTGCCAACTAACCGTTATATGTCAGGATGGCCGAGCGGTCTAAGGCGCCAGACTCAAGTGTCATAACTTGCTTTGTTCTAACAAAGTGTTTCTCGAGCGTTCTGGTCCTCTCTGAGGGCGTGGGTTCGAATCCCACTTCTGACAAGAATTTTTTTTATATGTTTTTTTTAATTAATAAAAACAGTTTTATTAATAAACAGAAAAAAATTTTAAAAGAAAAATTATTTGAATATAATTTTTTTTTTAAATATTTTGGGGCAAAATGTTTTGATTAAAAACTTATTTTGGTGCACTTAAAATATTTAGGAAACAAATTTTTGCCAGCATATATTTTAGGTTTTTTGGGACAGAATTATTTGGGTGTAAACGGTCAAATCAGAACAAACATTGATAACCGAAAATGGCGTCATTGTTTTTGAAAATTCTTACTATAAATAGCTCTTAAAGTTTTCTTGAGTTTCAAAATATTGTCCATGGAGATCTTTCAACATTTTCTTGAGTTTGAAACAACGAAATATCCGAAAAGTATAAAAGTATAGAAGTTCATATAAAAGTATAAAGGTATAAAGGTATAAAAGTATAAAAGTATAAAAGTATAAAAGTATAAAAGTATAAAAGTATAAAAGTATAAAAGTATAAAAGTATAAAAGTATAAAAGTGTAAAAGTATAAAAGTATAAAAGTGTAAAATTATGAAAGTATAAAAATTTAAAAGTATAAAAGTATAAAAGTAAAAAAGTATAAAAGTATGAAAGTATAAAAGTATAAAAGTATTAAAGTATAAAAGTATTAAAGTATAAAAGTATAAAAGTATTAAAGTATAAAAGTATAAAAGTATAAAAGTATAAAAGTAAAAAAAGTATAAAAAGTATAAAAGTATAAAAAGTATAAAAGTATGAAAATATAAAAGTTTAAAAAGTATAAAAGTATGAAAATATAAAAGTATGAATGTTTAAAAGTATAACAGTATAAGAGTATTAAATTGTAAGAGTATAAAAGTATAAGAGTATAAAAGTATAAATGTATAAAAGTATAAAAAGTATAAAAGTATAAAAAGTATAAAAGTATAAAAAGTATGAAAGTATGAAAGTATAAAAGTATGAATGTTTAAAAGTATAACAGTATAAGAGTATAAAAGTATAAAAGTGTAAAAGTATAAAACGTATAAAAAGTATAAAAGTATGAAAGTATAAAAGTATAAATGTATAAAAGTACATATAAAAGTATAAAAAGTATAAAAAGTATAAAAAGTATAAAAGTATGAAAGTATAATAGTATGAGTGTTTAAAAATATAACATTATAAGAGTATAGAAGTATAAGAGTATAAAAGTATAAAAACTATAAAAAGTATAAAAGTATAAAAAGTATAAAAGTATAAAAAGTATAAAAGTATAAAAAGTATAAAAGTATGAAAGTATAAATGTATTGGGTGTATGACTTAAAAATTAGGTTTTTAATACTTATATGTTATTTTGAAGAGTACATATCTGTTATTTAGTTATTGAACATTATAGTGTAGTAAAGAACAAAGTTTTTTTGATTCGATAATGTCGAATTTTGTACTCACGAATCTTCATGATTTTGATACGCAGGACAGGCCAACCAAAAAAATTTGAAGGCCAATAATCGGAGGCATTACTCCATGAAAATTGGTGTTAAACATTGGAAGCTTCTCAAACAGCAATTTCAAAACGTTTGCTAGCAGCAGGATTCTTCCAAAAGCTGGGAAATTGGATACTAAACTTCAAGCCGTGAGACCTTGAAAGATGAATTTTCATGTCCGAAATGATGCTGAACGCTATAAAAAAATAATTTTTGCACCGAATCATTACTAGCGATGAAAAATTTATGCATTTTAGGTTCGGTTTGGTTTTGGCCTAAAAAAGTTTTAAACAAATTTAAATTTTGTTTTAATTAATTTTTTTTTTAACATTAATTCCTACCAGCTGACATGTTATTAAAATGCTCATCACTTTTACATTTTAAACAGCTTTATTTTTCTATTTCTAAGCTCAAGTTGTTTTAACAATGTTTTTCGAATAATTTTGTCTCCAACAAAATCGTCTTAAGTACTAAATACATATAACAGAAAAACAACTAAAGAAAACAAAATTAAAAACATGTTACAACATGCTTAAACATGTTTAAAAAAAACCTATTTTCCTTATATGCTTGCAAGGAGTTTTTCTAAACGAAGTTTTTAGTTAAAATTTGAAAGTTTTGTCTCATACCTTAAGGAAAAGTAGAGAAAATGTTTTATTCTTAAGTGGTTTTAATGTTTTTCCGGTTGTAAAAACAAGGGGCAACAATTTGTTCACTTTTTCAATGTTTTCAAGAAAAAGACAATAAATATTTTAAGAATTTTGGTAAAACAAAATTAAACTAAACAATAACATTAGTTTTTTGCTTTATAAAGGTCTTTAAAATTATTTTACCCTTAACTTGGAGTAAATAAAGGGTCTTACAATGTTTTTTTTTTTTTTGTTTTGTTTTTATACCCTTCACCTTCGTGAGAAGGGTATATATAAGCTTGTCATTCCGTTTGTAATTTCCACAATATAATTTTCCGACCCTATAAAGTATATATATTCTGGATCCTTATAGCTAGCGGAGTCGATTAAGCCATGTCTGTCTGTCTGTTGAAATCAATTTTCTGGAGACCCCAGATATCTTCGGGATCCAAATCTTCAATAATTCTGACAGACATGCTTTCGAGAACTTTCCTATTTAAAGTCAGCAAAATCAGTCCATAAATAACTGAGTTATGAGCAACAATTCGAGACAACCTCTATTTTTGGCCTATTTTTGATCTATATCTCGATTACTAAGTCATTAATATAGACAATATGGATATCTAATGATAGATATTTCAAAGTCCATTGCAACGAAGTATATAAATAAGGCTATGGTAAGTTGGACCTACAATGGGTCAAAATCGGGAAAAATATTTTTTTACCACAAACAATTTTTTTTCACTAATACATAAATTTAAAATTTTTTTTTTAAAAATTTGGAAAAAATTAGAAAAACAATTTTAAAAAATTTTGAAAAAAAAAAATTTTAAATTTTGAAAATTTTTTTTTTTTAAATTTTTGAAAAAAAAAAATTTAATTTTGTTTACCTAAAAATATTAAAAATTTTTTTAAAGCATAATTTGGTAAAGCGTATATAAGATTTGGCACAGCCGAATATAGCTCTCTTACTTGCTTTTTTCCATTACCCTTCATGAGAGCATATGTCTTCCACAAAGCATCTTCATCTTACACGATTTGTTGAAATTGTTTTCGCGTCTTCCCATGTAGATTTCAGTGTTCTTGACGTATCGTGCGTCTCCATGTATTCTTTAACCGACCAGGGCAACTAGAGACTTGAGAATTCCACTCTTGTTATAATTTCGGGATTTTTTCTGATAGTATGTCCGATCCACCTGCATTTTATTTGAGTTGGTTGGGTTCCTCGTTTGGCTAGAATATTCTACATATGATAATGAATCTTATTGATGAGTACCTGTAGTATTTGCGAGATGGTGTTCGTTACTAACCAGGTTTCACTTTCGTACAACAGAGTAGACTTTGCACATGCGTTGAGTATTCTAAGCTTAGTTCGTCTGGATATTTGTGGGTATTTCTCATAGTGGTTGTAGTCTTCCGAATGCCACACTCGCTTTATTGGGCCTGTTATTTGCATCTGTTCCAGCGCCGACATTCGTTGACACTCTACTGCCTAGATAGCAGAATCTTTCAACGTATTCAACTGGTTGGCATTGCAGCATGATGTTATCCAACATTGCGTGTTAATCTTTCCAAATCTTCTACTTTTGCTTGCATGTTGGAGATCTCACGGTAACACGAGGATTTGGATTATGCGGATGATTAGTTGGAGATCTTGTGCGAAATTGTCGACTTCCGCACAAGATCTCCAACTAATCATCCGCAGAATCCAAATCCTCCTGTTACCGTGAGAGACTCCTTGTGATTCCTCTTCTCTCTGAACATACTTTGCTCATGATGTCATCTATGACTATAGGGAATAGGATGGCTGAGAGGTGGCATCGTTGTTTTACTCCAGCTTTTGTGTGAAATGGTTGACTTATATTCCCATGGTAAAGAACTGAGAGTTCTGCATTCTCGTACACAGCTCTGATGATTCTACTTATTTTCTGGGGTAGTCCTTTTCTTACGATAGGGACTTCCGAACTTTGAGAGTTGATAGCGGCCATATTCTTGAAATTATATCTTTCGAATTGGCTTTCATTTATTATATATCATTCAAAAACACGTGCAAATGATAAAATTGGTTTGTTTGGGGCCCAATTCTGGATGAATGATGATGAATGACCGTCATTTCGAATTTGGGACGATACCAATCCATATTAGATCCAAGAGCGTCCAATGCATCCCGAAAAAGTCACTGGTTGGTTTGGATTTCGGGCTGCCGGAGTCATCGGTCCATATTTCATTGAGAACGTCGTTGGCCAGACCATCAACGTCAATGACGATCGCTATAGGTCGATGATTACCAACATCTTTTGACCTGAATTGGACACCAACGGCATGTGCTTTCAAGAGGACGGCTCTACGTGCCACACAGCTCATGCCACATTGAACATTCTGCAAGAGAGAATTGAGGTCATGGTCATCGCACGTGGAAGTGATGTGAGCTGGCCACCGATATAGTGGGATTTGATACCGTGAGACTTTTTCTTGTATCGTATATGCAAATCAGCCACAAACTACAGCTGCCCTCAAAGTCAACATAGCCCATGCCATCGGTCAATTTCAGCCTGAATAATGAGCCAGAGTCATGGAAAATTTAACATTTTGGATATTCTTCACACAGCGAAGCCGAGGCGATGTTATATTCCATACATAATGGCATTGATAGGCTTTTCAAACGAATAATTTTAATGTTAACTCATACAGACTTTGTTCTACTTTAATTTAAAGCTAGGAAGCGCTTAATGAAAGACCCTTTAGTTTCTTAAAAGGGAAATCTGTTTCAGTTTGTTGAAAAACAGAACAGAACCGAACCCTTTTTCTCTATTTCATACTTGTGTTTTTCAAATTGATTTAAGTTTTGCGAAAAAGTAATTTGTAAATTTGTGTTTATATTTGCTTCCCTTACATTCCTTCTAAGCATTGTTACGTCTGGCAGTTTAATGGAATTTTTATCAAGTACTTGTTAGGTTGTTGCTGCTGTTTAAACAATAGAGTGCGTTTTTTGCTGGTGTTTTAGCTTTAATTGTCTTGTAAATTGTAACCCAAAGATCAAGTTAATTTGTAAAATGATTTTATAAGTGTTAAGCTAAAATCGTAACGTGCAGGAATTCAACAACTTGGGCGAACAAATTGTGAGAAATTTTAATTAAAAAGTCTTCAAGTATTTAACAAGTGCTGGTGGTGTAGCAATGAACAATAATGAGAAAAGCTTAAGGTAAATCAATAATAAAGTTATAGGGAAAACTAGAAAGGTAATTTTTGTTAAAAATATTTGAAAATAATTTAAAAAGGGGGAGTTTTAAAAGGATATCAATAGGTTGAATGAACTGAAGTTTAAGGAGTTTGAAGACTTTTACTTTATGTTCAATTTGGTATTTTATTTTAATTAAACTTGTTAGATCGAGTAATTATTGTACAAATATTTCTCTGTTTTATACATTTAATTATTTAACAACTACAAAATTCACTAAACCATGACCAGATTATGTTATTGCTTACATTGTGCTTTAATTATTACTTAGTTACCATGAGGCTGATAATCATGATGATGTTGCTCTATATTTATACTTTTGTTTATTACAACCCATTAGAACAAAAGTTGTCATCATCAACATTAGTTCAGCTCTAATAAACAATAAGAATTTTGAAAATATTCTTCAAATTCCCTCACTCCCCCGCCCAACAACCTCAATAATCCCCAAAACACTTACAGTCACGTACAGCTACATTTCAACGAGCCAAACAAACAAATGCATGTTTATTCCTGTTCAAAACATGTTGATGACGATCTAAAGTATCGACTGCTGCTAAACTAAACAAACATCTGTTAATTAAATTAACAATTTTATTAAATACTTTTATATATCTATCTAAACAATACATACTCAACAAAATAACAAAATAAAGCTAGGAAAATTGTATCGGAAAGCTACAAAAAAATGTGTCTAAAAAAACACTTGTTGTTTTGAAGTCTTTAGTAAAATAACAAAAATACAAAATTCATAAAATATTCGAAACATGTCGAAACAATAATTGTCATTAGTAAAGGGTTTAAGCAATAAATTTCTACAGATAGCTGAGGCAAAGGCAATAAAAATAGCACAGGAAATACACACCTCTTAAATTCAAGTGAGTTATAGAATTTTCATTCATGCAGTTCAAAATAAACAGAGAGAGAGCATAGCAGAGCTACATAAATATTTTGTTAGTGAAATGTAGGTGGTGATTTACTATGAAATTTATGGGATTTTCTTAAATTTTAAATTAGAATTTTTTTTGAGCACAACTTGTCGTCTGCTGTTTCAACTAGAAAAATATTAAGGGTGGTTCAAAAAGTATGTATTAAATAAGTTGTATTGGCCTTAATGCTTTAAGCAAATAAACAAAAATGTTCTTTAACTAGAAAACGGTGGTTGATGAGCAGAAATGGTGTTGAACCAAATTGTAGAGAATTCTAATGGCTAAACATTTTGTAATAACTTATAACACAACCAAAAATGCAACATAATCAAGATATATTGAAAAATCGATTTCTGTGACATTTGACCTTTGACACTTGACACTGATTATACTTTTAAACTTTTATATTTTTATACTTTTATACTTTTATACTTTTATATTTTTATGCTTTTATACTTTTATACTTTTATACTTTTATACTTTTATACTTTTATACTTTTATACTTTTATACTTTTATACTTTTATACTTTAATACTTTTATACATTTATACTTTTATACTTTAATACTTTAATACTTTTATACTTTTATACTTTTATACTTTTATACTTTTATACTTTTATACTTTAATACTTTTATACATTTATACTTTTATACTTTAATACTTTAATACTTTAATACTTTTATACTTTTATTCTTTTATACTTTTATACTTTTATACTTTTATACTTTTATACTTTTATACTTTTATACTTTTATACTTTTATACTTTAATACTTTAATACTTTAATACTTTTATAATTTTATACTTTAATACTTTAATACTTTTATAATTTTATACTTTTATACTTTTATACTTTTATACTTTTATACTTTTATACTTTTGTACTTTTATGCTTTTATACTTTTATACTTTTATACTTTTATACTTTAATACTTTAATACTTTTATAATTTTATACTTTTATACTTTTATACTTTTATACTTTTATACTTTCATACTTTTATACTTTAATACTTTAATACTTTTATACTTTTATACTTTTATACTTTTATACTTTTATACTTTTATACTTTTATACTTTTATACTTTTATACTTTTATACTTTTATACTTTTATACTTTTATACTTTTATACTTTTATAAATTTATACTTTTATAAATTTATACTTTTATGAATTTATACTTTTATACTTTTATGAATTTATACTTTTATACTTTTATACTATTATACTTTTACACTTTTATACTTTTATACTTTTATACTTTTATACTTTTATACTTTTATACTTTTATACTTTTATACTTTTATACTTTTATACTTTTATACTTTTATACTTTTATACTTTTATACTTTTATACTTTTATACTTTTATACTTTTATACTTTTATACTTTTATACTTTTATACTTTTATACTTTTATACTTTTATACTTTTATACTTTTATACTTTTATACTTTTATACTTTTATACTTTTATACTTTTATACTTTTATACTTTTATACTTTTATACTTTTATACTTTTATACTTTTATACTTTTATACTTTTATACTTTTATACTTTTATACTTTTATACTTTTATACTTTTATACTTTTATACTTTTATACTTTTATACTTTTATACTTTTATACTTTTATACTTTTATACTTTTATACTTTTATACTTTTATACTTTTATACTTTTATACTTTTATACTTTTATACTTTTATACTTTTATACTTTTATACTTTTATACTTTTATACTTTTATACTTTCATACTTTCATACTTTTATACTTTTTATATTGGATTTTTTCAAATTTGTAGCTTTCATTTTGAAACATTTGTACAATATAAATTTATTCAAAGTATTGCCCATTGTTAGCTATGACCTTTTCCCATCTTTCTGGCATATTTTATGAGATCAATATTAAATCTCATAAAATATGTTCCAAATTTGCATACTTTGCCAGACAATAAGCAGTAATATAAATAGTTTTATCACCAAACAGTAATCGCCGTAAAACTAAAGATTTGTTTTACAAAACTTAAATATCTTTAAATCCAAATAAATCTCCAAAATAAAACTGTAAATGTACAATATGTTTATCAATCTAACAAAACTCATTAATCATTTCAAAAACTCTTGACAAAAATCTTAGAATTTTTACAGCAAAAAACAGTGAAATCTCCAGCAACTGACAACTTAAGTTAAATCATACAAAATACAATTCTTTATTAAAATACAAATCAATGAAAGTAACGATATATGTCTTATTTAATAACTTATTCTTTATTAAAAGATTTCACTGTATTTCTTTTGACGATTTTGTCTCTTTTTAAGTAGTAAAACAAAATTTTTTGGGGGCATTAATGCTCTGGTCACTTTGTATGTTGAACACTGACATGTTACAGACAGGCTGGACAGACAATACTTCAGACAGCAAGATAGATAGTCAGGCCATATACAAGTACAAAACACAGTGAGTGACAAACATCAGACACCAAAGCAAAGGAGGTGGTGCAAAAAACATTGACAGATATGCTACAGTGACACGTGACTTATAACAGTGTATATGTATAGTTAGAATAGTGTGACCAATGTGTTAACGTGAACATTCCTAATGATATAAATGTTGCCTATAAGGTTACAGCGGCTTCGTATGTGAGCAGAAATATTTAATACTTATGTGACCCTTAATCATTCGCAGTCACATACTTATTCATTTGTCAATGACCTTTAGGTATTTTGTAGTTAATTAATCATTTATTTTTTTATAAGGAGAGTGAGAATGGAAGAAAATGATTGGCATATTTAAATATTTAAGATAATTATAATATTTTTAGAAGCTAATGTTACAATGTTGCTAATTGTCTCACATTATGCTCCATCATTTTGTATACCCTTCACCATGAGTGACAAGGTTATTTATAAGTTTGTAATGCCGCTTGTAATTTCTACATTTATCATTTGCGACCCCATAAAATATATATATTCTGGATTATTATAGATAGCGGAGTCGATATAGCCATGTCCCTCTTTCCGTCTGTATGTGGAAATCATTTTTGCATAACCCCCAAATAACTTACATACATGATTTATACATCAATATATCCGCTATAGTCCCGGTTCGGTTGCTATTTAAAATCGGCAAAATTTGTCCACAAATGGCTGAGATATAGGCGAAAAACCACGACTACCTCGATGACCAATTTTTTATTTATATCTGGATTACTAAGCCAATAGAATAGACAATATGTATATCTAATGATAGATATTTTAAAGACCTTTCCAACGACGTATACAAAACCATAGTAGTTCAAACCTACAATGGCTCAAAATCGGGAAACATGATTTTTATCCCAATTTTTTTTTCAACCAAAAATTAAAAAAAAAATAAAATTATTTTGGACGTGAGAGTGTCTTACACAGACATATAGAGGGTTATAACTAAATCGATTTGGAATTTCAAACGAATTTTTCATGAATATTTTTCAAACGGAATGAATTTTTTCAAATATTTCCGAGTTGGTCCCACATTTTGTTGCATAACTTTTTTGATATTGAAACAATTTTGCTGATTTTTAATACCAAACTGCTTAGAACAATGATAAACATTTTGAAGAAAATCTCAATAATTTTGTTTGTGTATTATTGAAGTGAGAGTGTTTTACACAAACAAGCATAAGGATTTCATAACAATCTTAGCTGAATATTCTCAAACTGAATGAAACTTTTATATATTCTTTTGGTAAAGTAAAAAGGGTAGTCTAACCTCTATGACAACCCCTCTTGTGCAGGTCTTAAACTATATTCCTCATTCCTATTACCCTCAACATTCCTTAAAATTTTTATATTAAAAAAAAGTATTAAAAAAGAATTTAACACCAATTTATTGTCTAGCTAAATCCCTTTCAAATCACTACCTCTGTCCCCATCTGCAAATAAGTTAAATACATTTGCAATATACGTAATCAACCACTAACTGGCTGGTTTAAAACATGACTCAACAAATAATACTTGTTACAAGGACATCATCACACTAGAAAAAGGCCATGAAAATCTCATATGGAAAACAAAAAGTTAGAAAAAAAATCTCCTGCAAACAAACATACAACATTTTAACATTATATAAAAGCAGGTCTGAACAAAATGATGACATTATTGTATAAACAGGGCATGTAAATCCCAGTTAAACTGTTTTATTTTGAACACAGCATAAACACCATTCCACCAAAAAGAAAAGACACTCCCCTGGTGGCTACATGTTCTTCACTGAAATAAAGAAAAATCTTAATCTGAAAGGGTGGCTGGCTTAATACTTTGCGTTGTGCTGCCAAATATAAAAAATATAGTCCTTTTTTAAATGTTCTCTTTTTTTCCTTGTCCTTTTTGGAGTTGTGTATTATTTATTTTTATAGCTTGCACTGTTTTTTTGAAAAAATAAAACTTTTCCTTCTTTTGGCTTTAGGTAAATTGTTGAAAAAATATTGTGTATTTTATTACAGAATAACCATCTGTGAATACGCTCCTTTTTTTATTATTATTTTTTTTTTTGGGAGAAGTTTTCACAAAGACTTGGTGCCAGGTTTTCACCAAAAAAATATATATTTCTACAGAATTTACACTGTTATATATTTCACTTGTGTTGTTTTGTTTTTCCATATTTTCCCCTGTATTTTTTCTTTATTTGAAACAAAAACTTGTTTTTTTTATTATTGTAAATTTTCACGACCAGACATTGTTGATTTTTAATTTTATGATATCATCATCAAATACTCATGCTATTGGATTTTCAAAAAAAAAATATAAACCAGAAGCAGCTATTTTAGATAGTAAGTTAGGATAGAAATTGTTTGGATAAGGAATTGGTCTACTCTTAAAACGGTTTTAAAGATTTGCTTAAATTTCATTACAACTGGTCAGATTTCAAGGGATTTTCATTAGAAGAGGCAAGTGGCAAAAGCGAAAAGTGTAAAATTCGTCCATACAATAATCAATGGCGATCAGATAACATCCGATTCAGAAAATAAGTATAAAAGTATGAAAATATAAATGTATAATAGTATAAAAATAAAAAAGTATAAAAGTATAAACGTAAATAAATATTTAAAAGTATTAAAGTATAAAAGTAAAAAAAGTATAAAAGTATAAACGTATAAACGTATAAAAGTATAAAAGTATAAAAGTATATGAAGTATATAAAGTATTAAAAGTATATAAAGTATATAAAGTATATAAAGTATATAAAGTATATAAAGTATATAAAGTATATAAAGTATATAAAGTATATAAAGTATATAAAGTATATAAAGTATATAAAGTATATAAAGTATATAAAGTATATAAAGTATATAAAGTATATAAAGTATATAAAGTATATAAAGTATATAATGTATATAAAGTATATAAAGTATATAAAGTATATAAAGTATATAAAGTATATAAAGTATATAAAGTATATAAAGTATATAAAGTATATAAAGTATATAAAGTATATAAAGTATATAAAGTATATAAAGTATATAAAGTATAAAAAGTATATAAAGTATATAAAGTATATAAAGTATAAAAGTATATAAAGGATAAAGTATAAAAGTGTAAAAGTATAAAAGTATAAAAGTTTAAAAGTATAAACGTATAAACGTATAAAAGTATAAAAGCATAAAAGTATAAAGGTATAAAAGTGTTAAAGTATAATAGTATAATAGTATAAAAAGTATAAAAATATAAAAGTATATAAAGTATATAAAGTATATAAAGTATAAAAGTATAAATGTATAAAAGTATATAAAGTATAAAAGTATATAAAGTATATAAAGTAAAAAGTATAAAAGTGTAAAAGTATATAAAGTATAAAAGTAAAAAAAGTATAAAAGTTTAAAAGTATAAACGTATAAAAGTATGAAAGTGTAAAAGTATAAAAGCATAGAAGTATAAAAGCATAAAGGTATAAAAGTATAATAGTATAAAAAGTATAAAAATATAAAAGTATATAAAGTATATAAAGTATATAAAGTATATAAAGTATATAAAGTATATAAAGTATATAAAGTATATAAAGTATATAAAGTATATAAAGTATATAAAGTATATAAAGTATATAAAGTATATAAAGTATATAAAGTATATAAAGTATATAAAGTATATAAAGTATATAAAGTATATAAAGTATATAAAGTATATAAAGTATATAAAGTATATAAAGGTATATAAAGTATATAAAGTATATAAAGTATATAAAGTATATAAAGTATATAAAGTATATAAAGTATATAAAGTATATAAAGTATATAAAGTATATAAAGTATATAAAGTATATAAAGTATATAAAGTATATAAAGTATATAAAGTATATAAAGTATATAAAGTATATAAAGTATATAAAGTATATAAAGTATATAAAGTATATAAAGTATATAAAGTATATAAAGTATATAAAGTATATAAAGTATATAAAGTATATAAAGTATATAAAGTATATAAAGTATATAAAGTATATAAAGTATAATAGTATAAAAGTTTATAAAGTATAAAAAGTATAAAAATATAAAAGTGTAAAAGTATATAAAGTATAATAGTATAAAAGTATATGAAGTATATAAAGTATATAAAGTATATAAAGTATATAAAGTATATAAAGTATGTAAAGTATATAAAGTATATAAAGTATATAAAGTATATAAAGTATATAAAGTATATAAAGTATATAAAGTATATAAAGTATATAAAGTATATAAAGTATATAAAGTATATAAAGTATATAAAGTATATAAAGTATATAAAGTATATAAAGTATATAAAGTATATAAAGTATATAAAGTATATAAAATATATAAAGTATAAAGTATATAAAGTATATAAAGTATATAAAGTATATAAAGTATATAAAGTATATAAAGTATATAAAGTATATAAAGTATAAAAGTGTAAAAGTATATAAAGTGTAAAAGTATATAAAGTATATAAAGTATATAAAGTATATAAAGTATATAAAGTATATAAAGTATATAAAGTATATAAAGTATATAAAGTATATAAAGTATATAAAGTATATAAAGTATAAAAGTATATAAAGTATATAAAGTATAAAAGTATTAATGTGTAAAAGTATATGATGTATAAAAGTATAAAGTGTAAAAGTATAAAAGTATAAAAGTATAAAAGTATATAAAGTATATAAAGTATATAAAGTATTAAAGTGTAAAAGTATAAAAGGATTTAAAGTATATAAAGTATATAAAGTATATAAAGTATATAAAGTATATAAAGTATATAAAGTATATAAAGTATATAAAGTATATAAAGTATATAAAGTATATAAAGTATATAAAGTTTATAAAGTATATAAAGTATATAAAGTATATAAAGTATATAAAGTATATAAAGTATATAAAGTATATAAAATATATAAAGTATATAAAGTATATAAAGTATATAAAGTATATAAAGTATATAAAGTATATAAAGTATATAAAGTATATAAAGTATATAAAGTATATAAAGTATATAAAGTATATAAAGTATATAAAGTATATAAAGTATATAAAGTATATAAAGTATATAAAGTATATAAAGTATATAAAGTATATAAAGTATATAAAGTATATTAAGTATATAAAGTATATAAAGTATATAAAGTATATAAAGTATATAAAGTATAAAAAGTATTTAAAGTATATAAAGTATATAAAGTATATAAAGTATATAAAGTATATAAAGTATATAAAGTATATAAAGTATATAAAGTATATAAAGTATATAAAGTATATAAAGTATATAAAGTATATAAAGTATATAAAGTATATAAAGTATATAAAGTATATAAAGTATATAAAGTATATAAAGTATATAAAGTATATAAAGTATAAAAGTATTAAAGTGTAAAAGTATATGAAGTATAAAAGTATAAAGTGTAAAAGTATATAAAGTATATAAAGTATTAAAGTGTAAAAGTATAAAAGGATTTAAAGTATATAAAGTATATAAAGTATACAAAGTATATAAAGTCTATAAAGTATATAAAGTATATAAAGTATATAAAGTATATAAAGTATATAAAGTATATAAAGTATATAAAGTATATAAAGTATAAAAGTATAAAAGTGTAAAAGTATAAAAGGATTTAAAGTACATAAAGTATATAAAGTATAAAAGTATAAAAGTGTAAAAGTATAAAAGTATATAAAGTATAAAAGTATATAAAGTATATAAAGTATGTAAAGTATATAAAGTATATAAAGTATATAAAGTATGTAAAGTATATAAAGTATATAAAGTATATAAAGTATATAAAGTATAAAAGTATAAAAGTATAAAAGTATAAAAGTATAAAAGTGTAAAAGTATAAAAGTATATGAAGTATAAAAGTATATAAAGTATGTAAAGTATATAAAGTATATAAAGTATAAAAGTATTAATGTGTAAAAGTATATGAAGTATAAAAGTATAAAGTGTAAAAGTATAAAAGTATATAAAGTATATAAAGTATTAAAGTGTAAAAGTATAAAAGGATTTAAAGTATATAAAGTATAAAGTATATAAAGTATATAAAGTATATAAAGTATATAAAGTATATAAAGTATATAAAGTATATAAAGTATATAAAGTATATAAAGTATATAAAGTATATAAAGTATATAAAGTATATAAAGTATATAAAGTATATAAAGTATATAAAGTATATAAAGTATATAAAGTATATAAAGTATATAAAGTATATAAAGTATATAAAGTATATAAAGTATATAAAGTATATAAAGTATATAAAGTATATAAAGTATATAAAGTATATAAAGTATATAAAGTATATAAAGTATATAAAGTATAAAGTATATAAAGTATATAAAGTATATAAAGTATATAAAGTATATAAAGTATATAAAGTATATAAAGTATATAAAGTATGTGAAGTATATATAAAGTATATAAGTATATATATAAAGTATATAAAGTATATAAAGTATAAAAGTGGAAAAGTATATAAAGTGTAAAAGTATATAAAGTATATAAAGTATATAAAGTATATAAAGTATATAAAGTATATAAAGTATATAAAGTATATAAAGTATATAAAGTATATAAAGTATATAAAGTATATAAAGTATATAAAGTATATAAAGTATATAAAGTATATAAAGTATATAAAGTATATAAAGTATATAAAGTATATAAAGTATAAAAGTATATAAAGTATATAAAGTATAAAAGTATTAATGTGTAAAAGTATATGAAGTATAAAAGTATAAAGTGTAAAAGTATAAAAGTATATAAAGTATATAAAGTATTAAAGTGTAAAAGTATAAAAGGATTTAAAGTATATAAAGTATATAAAGTATATAAAGTATATAAAGTATATAAAGTATATAAAGTATATAAAGTATATAAAGTATATAAAGTATATAAAGTATATAAAGTATATAAAGTATATAAAGTATATAAAGTATATAAAGTATATAAAGTATATAAAGTATAAAGTATATAAAGTATAAAAGTATATGAAGTATAAAAGTATAAAGTGTAAAAGTATAAAAGTATATAAAGTATATAAAGTATTAAAGTGTAAAAGTATAAAAGGATTTAAAGTATATAAAGTATATAAAGTATACAAAGTATATAAAGTATATAAAGTATATAAAGTATATAAAGTATAAAAGTATTAAAGTGTAAAAGTATAAAAGGATTTAAAGTATATAAAGTATATAAAGTATATAAAGTATAAAAGTATAAAAGTGTAAAAGTATATAAAGTATATATATATAAAGTATATAAAGTATAAAAGTATAAAAGTGTAAAAGTATAAAAGTATATGAAGTATATAAAGTATATAAAGTATATAAAGTATGTAAAGTATATAAAGTATATAAAGTATATAAAGTATATAAAGTATAAAGTATATAAAGTATATAAAGTATAAAAGTGTAAAAGTATAAAAGTATATGAAGTATAAAAGTATATAAAGTATATAAAGTATTAAAGTGTAAAAGTATAAAAGGATTTAAAGTATATAAAGTATATAAAGTATATAAAGTATATAAAGTATATAAAGTATATAAAGTATATAAAGTATATAAAGTATATAAAGTATATAAAGTATATAAAGTATATAAAGTATATAAAGTATATAAAGTATATAAAGTATATAAAGTATATAAAGTATGTAAAGTATATAAAGTATATAAAGTATATAAAGTATATAAAGTATAAAAGTGTAAAAGTATATAAAGTGTAAAAGTATATAAAGTATATAAAGTATATAAAGTATAAAAGTATAAAAGTGTAAAAGTATAAAAGTATATAAAGTATAAAAGTATAAAAGTATATAAAGTATATAAAGTATATAAAGTATGTAAAGTATATAAAGTATAAAAGTATATAAAGTATATAAAGTATATAAAGTATATAAAGTATATAAAGTATATAAAGTATATAAAGTATATAAAGTATAAAAGTGTAAAAGTATAAAAGTATATGAAGTATAAAAGTATATAAAGTATAAAAGTATTAATGTGTAAAAGTATATGAAGTATAAAAGTATAAAGTGTAAAAGTATAAAAGTATATAAAGTATTAAAGTGTAAAAGTATAAAAGGATTTAAAGTATATAAAGTATATAAAGTATAAAGTATATAAAGTATATAAAGTATATAAAGTATATAAAGTATATAAAGTATATAAAGTATATAAAGTATATAAAGTATATAAAGTATATAAAGTATATAAAGTATATAAAGTATGTAAAGTATATAAAGTATATAAAGTATATAAAGTATATAAAGTATATAAAGTATATAAAGTGTAAAAGTATAAAAGTGTAAAAGTATAAAAGTATATAAAGTATAGAAGTATATAAAGTATTAAAGTGTAAAAGTATATGAAGTATAAAAGTATAAAGTGTAAAAGTATAAAAGGATTTAAAGTATATAAAGTATATAAAGTATACAAAGTATATAAAGTATATAAAGTATATAAAGTATAAAAATATTAAAGTGTAAAAGTATAAAAGGATTTAAAGTATATAAAGTATATAAAGTATATAAAGTATATAAAGTATAAAAGTATAAAAGTGTAAAAGTATAAAAGTATATAAAGTATAAAAGTATATAAAGTATGTAAAGTATATAAAGTATATAAAGTATATAAAGTATGTAAAGTATATAAAGTATATAAAGTATAAAAGTATAAAAGTGTAAAAGTATAAAAGTATATGAAGTATATAAAGTATATAAAGTATATAAAGTATGTAAAGTATATAAAGTATATAAAGTATATAAAGTATATAAAGTATAAAGTATATAAAGTATATAAAGTATAAAAGTGTAAAAGTATAAAAGTATATGAAGTATAAAAGTATATAAAGTATATAAAGTATAAAAGTATTAATGTGTAAAAGTATATGAAGTATAAAAGTATATAAAGTATATAAAGTATTAAAGTGTAAAAGTATAAAAGGATTTAAAGTATATAAAGTATAAAGTATATAAAGTATATAAAGTATATAAAGTATATAAAGTATATAAAGTATATAAAGTATATAAAGTATATAAAGTATATAAAGTATATAAAGTATATAAAGTATATAAAGTATATAAAGTATATAAAGTATATAAAGTATGTAAAGTATGTAAAGTATATAAAGTATATAAAGTATATAAAGTATATAAAGTATATAAAGTATATAAAGTATAAAAGTGTAAAAGTATATAAAGTGTAAAAGTATATAAAGTATATAAAGTATATAAAGTATATAAAGTATATAAAGTATATAAATTATATAAAGTATATAAAGTATATAAAGTATATAAAGTATATAAAGTATATAAAGTATATAAAGTATATAAAGTATATAAAGTATATAAAGTATAAAAGTATAAAAGTGTAAAAGTATAAAAGTATATAAAGTATAAAAGTATAAAAGTATAAAAGTATAAAAGTATATAAAGTATATAAAGTATATAAAGTATGTAAAGTATATAAAGTATATAAAGTATAAAAGTATATAAAGTATATAAAGTATATAAAGTATATAAAGTATATAAAGTATATAAAGTATATAAAGTATATAAAGTATATAAAGTATAAAAGTGTAAAAGTATAAAAGTATATGAAGTATAAAAGTATATAAAGTATATAAAGTATAAAAGTATTAATGTGTAAAAGTATATGAAGTATAAAAGTATAAAGTGTAAAAGTATAAAAGTATATAAAGTATATAAAGTATTAAAGTATAAAAGGATTTAAAGTATATAAAGTATATAAAGTATAAAGTATATAAAGTATATAAAGTATATAAAGTATATAAAGTATATAAAGTATATAAAGTATATAAAGTATATAAAGTATATAAAGTATATAAAGTATATAAAGTATATAAAGTATATAAAGTATATAAAGTATATAAAGTATATAAAGTATATAAAGTATGTAAAGTATATAAAGTATATAAAGTATATAAAGTATATAAAGTATATAAAGTGTAAAAGTATAAAAGTATAAAAGTATATAAAGTATAGAAGTATATAAAGTATTAAAGTGTAAAAGTATATGAAGTATAAAGTGTAAAAGTATAAAACCATAGAAAACTATATAAAACAATATAAAATTGCATAAAACTGTACAAAACTGCATAAAACAGCTTAAATCTGTACAAGACTGAACAAAACAGCATACAACTGTATAAAACAGTATAAAACTGCATACAACATTATAAAATTGAATAAAACAGTACATATCTATATAAAGCTGTATTAAACTGTACAAAACAGCATAAAACCGTGTAAAACTGTATAAAACAATATAAAATTGTATTCAACTGCATAAAATTATACAAAACTGTATAAAAAAGTACAAAACATTAGAAATATTGTTAAATTAAATTTAATTTCAAATTTATTTGAAACTATGTACTTTTCATTTTTGCAATTATTTATTGCTTGGTTAAAATTTATGTTAATTTTAATAACAAACCACAAAACCCAAGCTGTCTTTTTTTATGATGATTTTTTTTACAAAACATATTTATTTTCCAACCATTAATCATCTGCCATAATCATAAAAATTTTGCAATACAATGTACATATATATTTCTTTTACATGTATGACTCAAATTGTTAGTTTTTTGTTTTTTGCTCGCAAAACCAAAATAATAACCATAATTTATAAAAAATGGCTTTTTGAAAAAACAATTGCCCAAAAATGGAAAAGAAAGCAAAAAAAAAAAAAATAAAAAACCCAACTCCACAAATGTGACACTTAACAAATTTTATGGCCTGTCGTGGATTGTGAAAATAAAATTAAAAACAAAAAATTGTCATAGAGAAATAATAGGCAAAACAGACGTCATTGAATACATATTCTTACTTTCTAAAAAAATACAATTGAGATTTTATTGACTAGACTTTAGTAGAATTCTATAACAAACATAAAATATATAAAGTACTTAATAATAGACTTGATGATCAACCTTAACCCGCGTGCTTGGTAAGGGCATTTTTTGTACAAATATTCAGATATTTGTTTTAACTGTCAATGTCAACCAGATGACACCATTTGAGCCTATTGTGCTAAAAACAAAGGTTAAATATTATTTTCTGTCTTTGATTTCGCTTTCAGTGATGTTACAAACACACTGCGACTAGTGTCATATGTCAAATGTGAAAACAACAAAATATTTGGGATACTCAGGGATTGCCTTAAAGGTTAAAGAATAAAGTTTTAATTTTTCTCAAAGTAAAAAGAAAATATTGTGGTTATTTTAAAATAAATGTTTGTATTTGAAACTAGATGTTAGATTATAGTGAGTTTTATCACAGTCTGTGATTATCCCTATTGTCAGTCTTTTAAAAACCTATAAACACATGTTGTATACAAAACAATGTAAAAAATAATGTTTGCCATATTTTCTGATTTTTTACTTCTCTTTTTTTCGGTTCCTCTCTCTCTTTTTAAACACTATTTTTATAGCCTTTACTATGAACATTAAGGGTATAAACGTTTGTCAATACGTTTGTAATTTCTTTAACAATATATAGAACATTCATTTTCTTGGGTTGACAGCCCTTGGTCGAAGATTTTCGAGACATTCCGGTACGTAGAACCGGCTGTCGGAAGCGTCGCTGGCGGAACAGATTGACGAATCCGGCTTTTGCATACTAAATGATGATGCCCCCACACAGATTATGGTAATTGCGCTAGTTCGCCAGATATCACCATAGGGAGTAGTCTGATTAACTGCACAAACTGGAGTGCAGTTGTCTCTCTAGGATCAGACCATTTACCCATAATCATTTGTCTGGATAGACCCAACGATTTCATCATCATTGAACGCCGAATTTACATCAATCAAAAGAAAGCAGACTGACACGGCTTCAGATAATTTACCGACCCCATCTTCAATGGTCTACCTATTCCCTACAATGTACACAAAGCAGATATGAAGTTTCACGAAACTGTCACCGCAGCAGCTGCTCGCTTCACGAATATCCGTAGTTCGACCTCACTTTCCAGCGGAAGCAGCGGGACACGCAGATGAGCGTGATGACATCTGAAGTATCAACCCTGACGACTCTAGGATCGCCTAGATGAACCGCGATATCACAGACAAGCGAAACAATTGGTTGGATCATTTGAAGAACTTAAGTTCTGGAGTTGCAAGTTGTGGTCTACAGTTCTGTCTCTCTCGAACACGACAAAGAAGGATGATAGGGTCGCGATTAAGTTTGTAGATACCACCATATCCGACTCTAAACAGTGCGCGCGTGCTTTTTGCCGACTATTTATTGAGCACACCGATAGAGCCAAGGCGAAAAGAAGTATTGTCCGCAAACTACATGATCCCAGTCTCAAACACACCACAACTTTACAAGCCAACTGAAGTTGCAGAATTGAAGGCTTCTGCAATAGGACCTGATGGAATATCCATGCTGATGCTAAAACACCTAGGCGAGTGGGGAGTCGAGTACCTGACAATGGTTTTTAACCTGTCAGTAAGGAGCGTAATAATACCCAATGCCTGGAAAATGGGTCAAGTGATCACGTTGTTAAAACCTGGGAAAATCGCGAGCGAGGGACAATCGTATATGGCTCTTGTAGCGAAGACACTCGAAGCTCTGCTCCTCCCTCAGCAGACCGCTCAACTCCCAGCAACTCGTCACCAGCATGGATTCCGTAAGATGCACAGCATTATCCGCCATAGTCACCCGGATCCCACAGGGCTTAAATCAGCAGAAGCCTTGTGAACGAACTGTCCTAGTGGCACTTGACCTGTCGAAGGCCTTCGACACTGTTATTCACGCCACACTCTTCGGGGACATCCTGCAGTCCAATATACCCAACAATACGAAGAGATGGATAGTGAACTATCTTAGAGTTTATCTTTGGAGTGCAGGGAAGAATGCTCAACAAGGATTCCCTTAGGGTGGGGTCCAGTCTCTGCATCTGTTTAACTCCTACCTCTCTAAACTCCCAGTGCCCCCGCAAGGTGTGGAAGTAATCACTTATTTGCGGACGACTGCACAATCTTGGTCACAACATTTATAAGCTTTGAGGTATCGTAATTGGTTATCTCCATGAAATCCACAATTTCTTCACTGCACGTAATCTGCATTTATCATCAACGTAGTCATTGGCAACACTCTTCACTACCTGGACGAAGAAGGTAAAACTCAACATAGGCCTCATGGTCGACGGCATACAAATTCCGACAGTGAATCACCCGAAAATCTTGGGTGTCACTTTTTATAACCTTTTATGCAATCACGCATAAACTGCGAAATAGGAACAAGGATCTAGCCGCCAGCACTTGGGGTATGGACAAAGAAACCTTGCTAGCTACCTATAAAACGATTGGTCGGTCAGTTGTCATCTACGCTGCTCCAGTGTGATACTCAGTGGAGAAATATTTAAAGCTGACGAAATGCAGCTTTAAGGACCGTCATAGGCTGCCTTCAAATTACCTCCGAACACCACCTTCACGAGGAAACTAAGGTTCTAACGGTCAAGGAACACAACGTCATGTTGACGCAATAGTTCCTTCTGGGATGTCACTGGAGAAGTCATCGAAAGATCGAGATCACACAGTTGGTGTCTCCCCCGAGGCATGTCAGACAGGACCTACGTAAACACGAGGAGAGCATTCAGAGGTATGAGCACGATCCATTTGATCGAAGCTCGTATATGAAAGCTTTGAACGACATTCACAGATACGTTATCTATTCAGCGGTAGCAGGATGCGGTATGAATGTCGTACTTGTAGGTAGCCCACCACGAGAAGATTCTGCTGCGTAAAACAAGAGTGGTTCTGGCACAACTAAGATCAGGATAGAGCAACATGCTTAATGCCTTTTGGTCCCGTATATACAGTGCCGTCCTCATGACCAGCATGTTACAACATTCAGAACCCCTTTATTAAATGTTGTAAAATTGTTTATGCTGCTACAACAACAGCAAAATTTTCAATAGAAAATGTTTGTAATCAACTTTCAGCTGATATCTTTGAAACCAAAAGATTTTGTTAGTTGAAATCAACTTTCCGCAGTCCCCAGATATCTTTGAAATCAAATCTTGTAGTAATATATCAAATGGAATATCTTGCTACTGAAAATAAATAGCTGGTACCCAGGACTAACTCGATTTGATATATCTCGCATAATGATTTAGTGTAGCTAGACAATATGATAGGTATTCCAAAGGCCTTTCCAATGACTATGAATTTTTTTTACAAAAATAAAAAAAACAACGAATAGGAAGGTGAAGGGTAAAGAATATTCGTTACTGACTAATATAACACTCTTACTTCTTATTTTCTTTATTGTATTTAATTCTTCTTCATGGTTAGTCAAGTATGCAATTATTATTGTTGTATAAAAATAAAAAATTATTATGTGTTTTTTGATTATTCTTGTGTTATTGTTGTTACTGACATGTTTTGACTGTATTTAATTTATGGCATCACATTAAATTATCACAAAAAAGAAATAAACTTCAAGAGCAGGACAGTTAAATTATGAAGACGAGAGATTGTTAATGAAAGGATAGAGCATAAATGAGAGAGAGAGAGAGGTGGGTTCAAAGATTGAAGTAAAGAATTGAGTGAAAATTGCCTCTTTGATTAAAAATATGAATAAGAAATTGAAAGTAAATATGGAATATTTGGTGTCATGATTAAGATCATAGAGAAATACACTTAGAGCGGAAACTAGAAAAAAGCTCAAACAAACAAATTACTTAAAGTAATAATACATACGCGCGATTGTATTGTTTACACATAGATGTTTCCACTAATAGATTCTCACCACTTAGGGTTTTGACAACTGAGTTAGGTCTTTGACGGGAGAGTTTCCGATCTATGTGTATTTATCTGTGATTAAGAACGTTAACAAATAGAGCTTTTAGAATATTAACAATATTCTTTTTCATAGTTGGCGATTCACAATTACAAACCAGTTCTAAATTGCCAAAAATAGAAACATCTAATTTATTCATTTAATTTTATTCATTCATTTAGCTGTCATCAATTATTTTCAACTCTAAAAAAAAAAAACTTGTGGGCCGCCGCTAGTTTCTTGGGCAGTCAAACATAATATTTATCTTTTATATTAAAAAATTTCAAATGTTGTTTTTCACAAAAATTTGTTTATAACATCTTTCACAAATAAACAACAGCACAAAATTTCGCAATCTGTAAAATGTCACTGGCACATTTGTGCTGCCGCTACTAGTCGCCACAAAAAACTATAAAAATCATGTATAGATTCTTAACATTTTGCTTGTTTAATTCATGCATCATGTAGTGTAAAACATCTTGGGTATGTCCGTCCTACCATCCACCCCTCTGTGGTGTCTGTCCCCACAACGTTTATTTGTTCTATTTTTACGCACTTTGCAACGCACACAAGACATTGTGCGTCACAGTGTTTTAAAAATAGAAAAAACTATATTTTACTACTTAAACAATTTTGAAATGTAATTTCTTTAATGACTGAAAGGAAATTTTTAAATAAAATGTCTCTCAATTACCAAGTAATTTACTTAGAAAATGTTACCTCAACTTGTTTGAAATTATTTGTACACTTAGCAAAACCAAAATTGCTTTCAAAATACATTTAACTAAAGAATTTATTGGGTTTTAAGAAAACCTGCTCTACAGAATTTTTATTTAAAAAAACGTTTACTTGTTTTAACTAAACACTTTGCATACAAATTGTGCATTACTTTATTCAGCAATAAAATTTCAATTTATCTAAAAAATTGTTTCTATACATCCAAACTAAATTTAAATATAATTGAGTCACGTGATTATGACCCAACGTGCAAAAACCAGAAGCGCAAATAACCTTCCCCCCCCATAAAAATTCAGTTCAATAAACTTAACGCACTCCAAAAAAGCAGGTGGAACTGATGTTAGTGGCTGTTTGGCTGCTTTTATACAACCGTTATTAAGACTTCTCCTTAAGGGTCTAAACAATATAAAAAAAAATACTAGTGTCTGTTCGCTGTCTTTTTTTTGGCAGAGTCACGTACTAAAGTTACCAAAAAATTTACAAAATTTTTTTTGTTTATTTTTTTTTACTCAACCTGAAAATATGTTTTAAAATTGATTGTTTATAACCTCTTCATATGATAATGACATGTTGTTTTCCATAAATAGTCTGCCTTTAAAAATTTGGGGGCAAGAGGGGCTTCACACCGATAGACACAACAAAAAATTTGCATATTTTTTGGCGACTAAAACCAATTTTATAAAAGCTAACAATTGGTTAAGAAAATTTGCAATAAATGAGGATTTTAAGCAAAACAATAAACAAATTGAAAAATAAATAAATGTCTTTAAACATTTTTTTATAGAAATTGTATGAGACACTAAACTTTAGTGACTAAAGTAATCACAGGCTTTTGCTATAGAAAATGTTTGGAAACAAAGGCGACACAAACATTTTTTAAAAAAAATTCAAGTTAACGCCGGCGACACAAAAATTTTCTAAAGAAATTTTATGAAAATCACGGCGACACAAAAATTTTCTAAAGAAATTTCATGTTTATAACGGCTACACAAAACTTTCCTAAAGAAATTTCAAAAAAATGACGGCGACATAAAAATTTTCTAAAGAAATTAAAAAAAAATGACGGAGACACAAAAATTTTCTCAAGAAATTTCAAGAAAATGACGGCGACACAAAAATTTTCTAAAGAAATTTCAAGATAATTACGGCGACACAAAAATTTTCTAAAGAAAATTCAAGTTAACGCCGGCGACATAAAAATTGTATAAAGAAATTTCATAAAAATGACGGCGACACAAAAATTTTCTAATGAAATTTCAAGAAAATGACGGCGACACAAAAATTTTCTAAAGAAAATTCATGTTAACGCCGGTGACACAAAAATTTTCAGAAGCAAATTCAAGAAAATATCGGCGACACATAAATTTTCAAAAACAAATTCAAGAAAATGACGGCGACACAAAAATTTTCTAAAAATATTTCATGAAAATGACGGCGACATAAAAATTTTGTGAAGAAATTCATGATAATTCAAAAACAAATTCAAGAAAATGACGGCGACACAAAAATTTTCTAAAAATATTTCATGAAAATGACGGCGACATAAAAATTTTGTGAAGAAATTCATGATAATGCCGGCGACACAAAGATTTTCTAAAGAAAATTCATGTTTACGACGGCGACACAAAAATTTTCTAAAGAAAATTCAGGTTTATAACAGCGACACAAAAAGTTTCTTAAGAAATTTAAAGAAAATGACGGCGACACAAAAATTTACTGAAGAAATTCATGATAATGTCGGCGACACAAAAATTTTCTTAAGAAAATTAATGTCAGAGCCAACGACACAAAAATGTTCTTAAGATGCCGGCGACAACAAAATGTTCTACAGAAAATGCATGTTTATAACGGCGACATAAAAATTTTCAGAAGCAAATTCAAGAAAATATCGGCGACACATAAATTTTCAAAAACAAATTCAAGAAAATGACGGCGACACAAAAATTTTCTAAAAGTATTTCATGAAAATGACGGCGACATAAAATTTTGTGAAGAAATTCATGATAATGCCGGCGACACAAAGATTTTTTAAAGAAAATTCATGTTTATGACGGCGACACAAAAATTTTCTAAAGAAATTTGAAGATATTGACGTCGACATACAAACTTTCTAAAGTAAATTAATATTAAAGCCGGCGACATAAACATTTTCTAACGAAAATTAATATTAAAGCCGGCGACTTAAACATTTGCTATAGAAAATTCATGTTTACGACGGCGACACAAAAATTTTCTAAAGAAATTTCAAAAAAATGACGGCGACATACAAATTTTCAAAAGAAAATTAATATTAATGCCGGGGACTTAAACATTTTCTAATGAAAATTCATGTTAACGCCGGCGACACAAAAATTTTCAGAAGCAACAAAATTTTCTAAAGAAAATTCATGTTAACGTCGGCGACGCATACTTTTTCAAAAGAAAATTCAACAAAATGACGGCGACACATAAATTTTTAAAAGAAATGTCAAGAAAATTACGGCTACACAAAAATTTCCTAAAGAAATTTCTTGAAAATGACGGCGACATAAAAATTTTCTGAAGTAATTTCAAGAAAATGACGGCGACACAAACATTTTCTAAAGAAATTTCAAGATAATGACGGCGACATACAAATTTTCAAAAGAAAATTAATATTAAAGCCGGCGACATAAACATTTTCTAACGACAATTCATGTTAACGCCAGTGACAAAAATTTTCGGAAGCAAATTCAAGAAAATTACGGCGACACAAACATTTTCTTAAGAAATTTCAAAAAAATGACGGCGTCACAAAAATTTTCTGAAGAAATTCATGATAATGTCGGCGACACAAAAATTTTCTAAAGAAAATTAATATCGGAGCCAACGACAGAAAAATGTTCCAAAGAGGCCGGCGACAACAAAATTTCTTAAGAAATTTCAAGAAAATGACGGCGACATAAAAATTTTCTAAAGAAATTTCAAGATAATGACGGCGACACAAAAATTTTCTAAAGAAATTTCAAGATAATGACGGCGACATACAAATTGTTTAAAGAAAATTCATAATAACGCCGGCGGCAAATAAATGTTCTAAACAAAATTCATGTTAAAGCTGGCGACACAAACAGTTTCTAAAGAAATTTCAAGAAAATCACGGCGACACAAAAATTTTCTGCTGAAAATTCATGTTAAACGCGGCGACGCAAACATTTTCTAAAGAAAATTCATGTTAACGCCGGCGACATAAAAATTTTCTAAAGAAAATTCAAGTTAAAGACGGCTACAAAAAAAAAATGTTTCAAAAAAATGCATGAGTTCTAAACAAAATTCATTTTAAAGCTGGCGACACAATCAGTTTCTAAAGAAATTTCAAGAAAATGACGGCGACAAAAAACTTTTCTGCTTCATGTAAAACGCGGCGACGCAAACATTTTCTAAAGAAAATTCATGTTAACGCCGGCGACATAAAAATTTTCTAAAGAAAATTCAAGTTAAAGACGGCTACAAAAAAAAAATTTCATAAGAGAATTCATGTGACGCCGGCGACACAAAAATTTTCTGAAGAAATTTCATGAAAATTACGGCGACATAAAAATTGTCTAAAGACAATTCATGTTAACGACGGCGACAGAAAAATTTTCTAAAGAAATTTCAAGAAATTGACGGCGACACACAAAATTTCTATTAAAAATTCATGTTAAACCCGGCGACACAAACATTTTTTAAAAAGAAATCATGTTTGTAATCTAGTCAACACCAGTGAAACAACATTTCTGTAAGTATTTTATTGTTTTTTTATTTTGTTTAATTCCTTCTTTAAAATTTAATTAAAAGTCAACTAAATTTATTATCTGATTTAATTTTGTTTATGTTTATTGTGCAACCCCCTTTCCCTTTTCTTGTTTTAAATAACTTCTAACCTTTTCTTTTAAATGTTTTTTTTTTTTTTTTTTTGAGATTGTAATAAAAGCAACAAAATCGACTTCTAGACAACTTCAAAAACCAAGTGCATTTGCAAAAGAAACCAAAAATAAAGCCACACAAAGCAATTGTCTTAATGTCAACAACACTTTAAAACAAATATTTTTATTTCATTTCAGTTTGTGAGCCAGTCCCCCCTCCCAAATTTTATACGTTTTATGAACCAACCCTTTAACATTCAAGGAAAGCTTATTTATTTAATTTCTTTCTCTTTTTAGTGGTGGATTTTTAATGTCTAATCCTGTTAGAGTTGAAAGATTCCACCAAAATATATTTGAAGAAAACTAAAATAATAAATACTTGAGTTAATGAATAAAGTATTAAGTTTTTTTTTTTTTTTTTTGCTTTGCCACATATTCTTTTTATTATTATTTCTTTTATATTTTTGTAAAACTTGAGTAAACAAAGTTCGTTAGTTTCTGCAAAATGAGTTTGTGTTCAGCGAAGTCTTGAGATAATATTTTCTTCACAATGTTTTTAGTTTTTCCTTTATATCATCTTTTTGGAAGGTTTCATTTAGTTTGGTAGTTGAGTTTAGTATTTGCGGTTTATTTCAAATTGTAGACAACAGATTATCGTACACACTCTCTCGCCCAAGTAGCAAAAAAGTTGATAAAGTCGTTTATAAAGTTTTGGTTGTTGCCAGTTTAAAAGAAATACATATATTTAAAGGAAGTTTGTTGCAAAGTATTTTAAGAAACCACATAGTTTTTAAATGTAATAATATCAATATTTAGCACCTAATATTAGGCAACATATAAGAAATTCATTTAAAATTGCTCCTAACAGTAGGCAACAAATTGTGGAACATTGCAAGCATGCTTGCTTTAAGATACTTATCTTAATATTTTTAGGATTCCATTAAAGTAATTGTTTAACTAAAGTGCAGTTTAAACGACTTCAATTATGTTATATTATAGGTAGCATACTTTTAGGAGTTTTGCACTTTTATGACAAATTTTGTTGTATTCATTAACTGTGAAATACATAAATATTAATATACATTTTTTTAACAAAAATTTTGTAATAAATATTTGTTTCTATTTTTTTGTTTTATTACCCCATATATTTTTATATTTTTTGTCATTTATAGCAATTTTTTGTGCTGCATGTTTGTAGTATTTATTTTACAGTATTTGCCGGATTGTTGTTGTCTTATTTATTTATGTTGCAGCCATAAATAATTGCAGACAATGTGCCTCCCTGGATTTGACCAAATACACCTTTACGTTGTATTTGGTTGGCATTTTTTTTTTTTACTATTCCACTATTTTGTATTTCAATATATCGAATGTCATTGGGTAGCAGTGTTTTAAATAAAAAATAGATAAAAAACGAATAAACAAAAACGACTTCAAAGTACAGTATATAACAAAAACATTTTCTTAACGCCGGCGTTAACATATATTTTCTTTGCAAAATTTTGTTAACGCCGGCGTTAACATATATTTTATAAAGAAAAATGTTTATGTCGCCGGCTTTAAAATTCATTTTTTTTAGAAAATTTGTATGTCGCCGTCATTATCTTGTAAATTCTTTAAAAAATGTTTGTGTCGCCGTCATTTTCTTGAAATTTCTTTGGGAAATTTTTATTGTCGCCGGTATAAAATGAATTTTCTTTAGAAAATTCTGTTGTCGCCGGCTTTAACATGAACTTTCTTTAGACAATTTTTCTAACGCCGGGTTTAACATTTATTTTCTTTCGAAAAATTTTTTGTCGCCGGCGTTAACATTAATTTTTCTTTCAAACATTTTATTATCGCCGGCCTTTTCATAAAATTTCTTTAATAAATTTTGTGTCGCCGTTATAACATGAATTTTCTTTAGACAATTTTTGTAACGCCCGCGTTAACATTTATTTTCTTTCGAAAATTTTTTTGGCGCCGGCGTTATTGTGAATTTGCTTTAGATAATTTAGTTAACGCCGACGTTAACATGAATTTGCTTTAGACAATTTTTGTGTCGCCGGCGTTCGCATGAATTTGCGTAAGAAATTTTTTCTGTCGCCGGTGTAAACATGAATTTTCTTTGGAAAATGTTTATGTCGCCGGCTTTAATATTAAGTTTTTTTTAGAAAATTTTTGTGTCGCCGTCATTTTCTTGAAATTTCTTTAGAAAATTTTTGTGTCGCCGTCATTTTCTTGAAATTTCTTTAGGAAATTTTTGTGTCGCTGTCATTTTCTTGAAATTTCTTTAGAAAATTTTTGTGTCACCGTCATTTTGTTGAATTTTTTTAGATCATTTTTGTGTAGCCCGTGTTAACATATATTTTCTTTAGAAAACTTTGTTAATGCAGGCGTTTACATGAATTTTCTTTTGTTTCGCCGGCGTTGACCTGTATTTTTTCAGAAAATATTGTTATCGCCGGTGTTAGTATAAATTTCTTTTCGAAAATTTTATTGTCGCCGGCGTTAATATATATTTGCTTGCGAAAATTTTTTTGTCGCCGGCGTAATTGTGAATTTACTTTTGAAAATTATTGTGTCGCCGGCGTTAATATGAATTTTCATTAGAAAATCTTCGTGTCGCCGTCGTTAACATGAATTTTCTTTAAACAATTTTTGTTTCGCCGGCGTTCGAATGAATTTTCTTTAGAAAATGTTTGTGTCGCCGGCGTTGACATGAATTTTTTTGTAGAAATTTTTTTTTTTAATTTTGTTGTCACCTACAATTACTTTATTTAAGTTTTCTTATGTAGGGTATTTTCTTTTTATTTAAAAAAAAAATATTTTTTCTTTTTTTCTATTAAAACCCTTTTACCTGTGTTTTTCATTGTGTTCAATGATCCCAACATCCTTAAGGATTTGCATAACACGTACTCTCTCTCATACATTTTAAATATATATCCTACAATTCTTGTTTATATTTAAATTATTGTCATCTGGGGGATTTTCCCAATGTCTACGATAACATGTTAGCAAAATACCGAAGAAAAAAAAACAAAATTTTAAACTTGATTGAATCCTATAAACTAAGGGCTAAAATATTTGAGAATAATAAATTTTGAAAATGAAAACTTTCCAATGAAAATTTATAGGATTTCAAAATGCTAGTAAAATAAAGTAATTTATGGTTTTAATATTAAAAAGATTAGAGATGTGTTAGGTAAAGTGAAAAACGTATATTTTGCTGCATACTTTAGGGAGCAGTAAAGGAAATTTTTAAAAAGTTTGGTGAAGTAAAAATCATACAAAGGAAGGATACAATATAAAAAGTAAATATATATATTATAAAGATATGAATTTTTTTTTATTTTTTTATTTAGTATTAATAAATCTTTAATAAGCAAGCTTTTCATATATTCACATATTATTTTTAATGAAATTTTTCTTTACTTTATTTCTCTTTTAAATGTTCTTAAAAAACTGAAGCATATTTTTAGGAACTTTATAAATTTATGCTTTAAGTATGTTCTTTTATTATTATTTCAAATAATATTAATATATTTTTGATAGACTTTTTGTATAGCACACCTCATACTTTCTTCTTTGTTCACAACATTTCTAAGTAACTTTTCTTCAAATCATTTCAGTATTTATTTTTTT
This sequence comes from Calliphora vomitoria, assembly GCA_942486065.2. Lineage (NCBI taxonomy): Eukaryota > Metazoa > Arthropoda > Insecta > Diptera > Calliphoridae > Calliphora > Calliphora vomitoria. The sequence goes on along the minus strand of OW818030.2, from coordinate 15,143,438 downwards.
CAAAGCATAACCTTAAGGTTTTAACATACATACTCATAAAAATGTATGGAAAAAAAACGAAAACATATTTTACTGTTTATATAAAAACTACCGCAGTTTTCTACTCCATATAGGGAGTCGTTTGCCATGGTAAATCCTCTTAAGACATTAAGGATCTACATTGTACATACGTCAAATGAAACCTACATATGTTTTTCTATATTTTCATATGTATTTTGTATATACATATAAATAAATCAGTGCCTTATAAGTAAGTTTTGTAGAAGAAAAAAATATCATAAAAATCGTATGTTGCCTTAAGAGAAAGTAAAGTCTTGGCAACATAACCAACACATTCACAGCCTGAGGAGTTGCAAGTTTTCTTCTCTGACGGTCTGGATGACTGACTGACTGGCTGATGAACAATATTAAGAAATGATTTTGAATATTAAGATTTAAAATTGAAATGAAATTTTATATTTATACACACATATATGTTAACAAAAGGGAGACAGGATTATTACATTAGATAATATGTTAAAAAGCGAGAAATGTGAAGCATACTTTAAGGAACATTTATGAAATTATTTTATAAATAACATTTAAAGTATTAATTTTCAGTAGAAAATGTTGTTAACACCGTTTATTACTTGAATATTTTGCTTACGTTGTTTACTGCATGATTTTTGGTATAGAAAATTTTGCTAACGCCGGCGTTAACATTAATTTTGAAAAGAAAATTTTATTAACGCCGTCGTTAACATGAATTTTCTTTCGAAAAATTTGCTAATGCAGGCGTCACTTGAATTTTCTTTAGAAAATTTTTTTAACGCCGGCGTTAAAATTAATTTTATTTAAAAACATTTTTTTAACGCCGGCGTTAACATGAATTTTATTTACACAGTTTTGTTGTCGTTTGCCCTAACATATATTTTCATTAGAACATTTTTGTTTAGCCGGCGTTAACATGAATTTTACTTATGCCGCCTTAACATGAATTTTCTTTAGACAATTTTTCTAGCGCCGGCATTTTTATGTCGACGGCATTAAAATAAATTTTCTTTTAAAAAAATTTTCTAACGCCGGTGTTAACATGAACTTTTTTTAGAAAATTTTCGTGTCGCCGGCGTTAACATGAATTTTCTTTAGACAATTTTTTGTCGCCGGCGTTAACAGGAATTTTCTTATAAAATTTTTAATTTGCCGGCGTTAACATGAATTTTCTTTACATAATTTTTGAGCCGCCGGCGTTAGCATGAGTTTAAACTTTTGCGTCAACGGCGTTATTTTCTTTAAAAAATTTTTGTTTCGCCGTCGTTAACATGAATTTTCTATAGAAAATTTTTGTTTCGCCGCCGTTAACATAAATTTTCTTTAGAAAATTTTTCTAACGCCGACTCTAACATGAATTTTCTCTATAAAATTGCTGTCGCCATCATTATTATGAATTTTTTATTAGCAAATTATTGTGTCGCCGGCGTTATTATGAATATTCTTTAGAAAATGTTTGTGTCGCCGGCGTTAACATGAATATTCTTTAGACAATTTTACTAATGCCGCATTTAACATGAATTTTCTTTAGAAAATTGTTTAAGCGCCGGCGTTAACTTGAATTTTCTTTACAAAATGTGTCTAACGAATATTCGAATAAAAATTTTGTCGCCGCCGTTAACAAAATTTTTTGAGTCGACGGCGTTAAAATTAATTTTCTTTGAAAAACTTTTCTAACATGAATTTTCTTAGAAAATTGTTTAATGCCGGCCGTAGTTAAGATGAATTTTCTTTAGCCAATTTTTGTGTCGCCGCCGTTAACATGAATTTTCTTTAGAAAAATGTTTTTAATGCCGGCGTTAAAATAAATTTTTCTAGCGCCGGCGTTATTTTGAATGTTATTTAGAAAATTTTTGTGTCGCCGGCTTTAACATGAATTTTCTTTAGACAATTTTTGTGTCGCCGTTGGTAACATAAATTTTCTTTAGAAAATTTTTCTAACGCCGGCATTTACACAAATTTTCTTTAGAATTTTTTTTTTCGCCGGCGTTAACATGAATTTTTTTATAGAAAAAGTCGGTGTTAAAACATTCTTTATTTTAAAAATGTTTGCTACCTTAATTAAAATCACATTGTTGCATTCATTTGTTTATTGATTTTTTTATGTTATTCTTTTGTTTGCTATTTCCAATTATTAATTATCATTTTCAATTGACCACATTTATGTATGTTTGTACTTTTTCCACTAAATTAAATTTATAATATAAATTAATACTCTTAAGTCCTTTATGAAAATCCCATTTAAATTTTATTATTTTTTTAACTTTTATGGATTATTTGTGAATTTTTTGTTTATTTTGTTGGCCAACAAACCTGTATGTTCAATTATCAATTAAATTTGTTGATTTATATATTTAATTCCAGCTCTAAAGCTGTAAATGTGTATAAATAAATATTCATTTTCAATTATATTAATTGCTACACGGCAGCAGCAGGAGTTTCAATAAAATAAAACCTGCTTTTAACCTCAAACTCTGCCACAATAAAATACAAAATAAATATTTTATATAAAAAAAAAAACATAAAGTTGTAAAAAATATTACACAAAATAATGTACTGTAAGGTGGTTGAGTTTTTGTTTTCTCTTTTCATTTCTATTGAAATGTTTGAAACAGTCTGCTCCCTTTTCTCCCCCCTGCTCTCTTTTGCTTTAATGCTTGAAGTTTTCATTCATGCTGTCAGTATTTAGTGAAAACCATAAAAATATTGTTTTTTTAAGGATTTTTTTTTGGTTTAATAAAAGTATATGTTTTGTTAGTTTTTTTGAATAGTTTACTACATGTAAATTTGTTAAAAGGGCCATAAAATGGACAAGCTATTAAAAGAAGGGTTAGTGGCTGATACATGATAAAATGAATAGAAACTTATTTTTGCTATATAGAGGTTGTAAAACATTGTAAACCATAGAAATGTTTTTTATATATTTTTTTTAAACCATAAAACTTTTTTTGTATCTTTTAGGGATATTTTAGAGGGTTTCAGTGATTTAGTACAGCAATCATATTGAAATTGTTGCTTTTTATTAGAATTTTGTGGATTTAAATGCTTTAAATAATTCATAAAGACTTTAAATTTAAAATTTGTGAATAAATTTGCTAAAATTTTTAAAAATTAAAATTTCCCTAAAAACGGGAAATTTTCTTAACTTATGATAAATTTAAAATCTTTGATGCCAAACAGAAGTTCGGTGAACTGTAAATCGTCTTATATATGATTTAGTATCTGTTTTGATCGAAATTTTTGACAAAATATTCAAAAATAAAAATTTCCCTTAAAAGGGAAATTTTCCCATGTTGGGGAAATTTGAAAACTTTTAACGGCAAGTGAAAGATTAAAGGCCTGTAACATTATTCGTATATGATTGAACAAGGTTTTCATATTTTGATTTAACAAATTTTTAAAAATTTTAAAAAAATCTAAAATTTGTAGCCAAAATTTAAAAAAATGTAAAATGTTACACTTTTTTATAAAGAAATTTTAAATTTTTTTATTGAAATAGTTTATTAATGCTTAAAAATTAGTTTTGAGCGAAAATTTGGTCTAAAATATTGAAAAATAAAAATTTCCCTAAAAAGGGAAATTTTCTCAAGTTGAGGTAATTTAAAAATTTTTGATTGCAAATTAAAGTTTAGAGACCTACAATATAACTCATATATAAGTTACTTATAATATAGTATTTTGGTAAAACAAACTTTTAAAAGTTTTAAAAAAATAAAAAATGTTTAACAAACACTTTTAAAAAATAAATTTTTTGCCATATTTATTTAGAAATGTCATGATTTCTTCATTGAAATAGTTCTCTTAAGGCTTTTAAGTTCAATTTGGGAAAAAATTTTGGAAAAATATTGAAAAATAAAAATTTCCCTAAAAAGGGAAATTTTCTCAAGTTGGGGTAATTTGAAAAATTTTAACGGCAAATGAAAGATTACAGGCCTATAATGTTAATCATATATAATTTAGCTAAATTTTAATATTTTTATTAAATAAATTTTTAAAAATTAAAAAAAAAAAATTTAATTTTTAACAATTTAAAATTGATAAATTTTTTATATAGAAATGTTCCATTCTTTAATTGAAAGGTAAATTTTCTCAAATTCAGGCAATTTCACAATTTCTAAATAGCATATTAAAATTTATATAATATATATTTTATGTATAATTTATTATATATGGAAACAAACATTTTAAAGTTAAAATAAAAAATTTTTAACAAAAAACTTTTATAAAGTAAATTTCTTGCCATATTTATTTAAAAATGTCATGATTTCTTAATTAAAATAGTTCTCTTAAGACTTTTAAGTTCAATTTGGTAATAAATTTTGGGAAAATATTTAAAAATAAAAATTTCCCTAAAAAGGGAAATTTCCTCAAGTTGGGGTAATTTCAAAATTGTTGATGCCAAATGAATCATCTAACTTTCAAGATAATTAATTATATATTACAGAACTGTATTACAAATTTCGTTTAACAAAAAATTTAAAATTAAAAAAAATCTTTTTTTTTTGAAGAATTGAAATTTTTCTGTCTACTTTGTTAATAATTTTCTAGAATTTATCGCTTAATAGATTTTTTTGAAGCAATTGAAAAACAGTTTTTTGTTTGTTGTTTTTGCTACATACATTTTTAAAACTTTTTGTTGCTATTATCTAAATAAAAATTTCAAAACTAAATATTTCAAAAATATTGAAAAATAAAAATTTCCCTAAAAAGGGAAATTTTCTCAAATTGGAGAAATTTCAAAATTGTTGATGTCAAATGAATCATCTAACTCCCCAAATACTGAACTATATATTACTTAATTACAAATTTCGTTTAACTAAAAATTTAAAATTTCGAAAAAAAATTTAAGAAATTGAAAAAATATTTATTTCTGTCTGCTTTGCTAATAAATTTTAATGATTTTTCTCTTAAATTATCATAGCTTTTATGTAAATAGAAGTTTGTTACAAAATTTTGTAAAAATATTGAAAAATAAAAATTTCCCTAAAAAGGGAAATTTTCTCAAGTTGAGGTAATTTCAAAATATTTGATAACAAGTGAAAGTTCTAATTCCCCAGATATTGTGTTGTATTTTACATAAACATAATAAATGATTTGTTAACTAAAAATTTAAAAAAATTGATAGAAGCAATTGAAAAATATTTTCTAGTTTGTTTACTTTGCTACATAAGATTTGTTGTAGAAATTGTTGTTGCTATTATCTAAATAACAATTTGTAAACTAAATATTTCAAAAATATTGTAAAATTAAAATTTCCCTAAAAAGTGAAATTTTCTCAAATTGGAGTAATATGAAAATGATTGATGTCAAATGAATCATCTAAGTCCCTAGATACTGAATTATATATTACAGAAACTTTATTACTGATTTCGTTTAACTAAAAATTGAAAATTTCGAAAAAAAAATTTAAGGAATTGAAAAATATTTATTTTCTGTCTGCTTTGCTAATAAATTTTAATGATTTTTCGCTTAAATTGTCGTTATTTTTATGTAAATAGAAGTTTGGTAACAAAACATTGTAAAAAGATTGCAAAATAAAAATTTCCCTAAAAAGGGAAATTTTCTCAAGTTGGGGTAATTTCAAAATTTTTTATGGCTAGTGAAAGTTCTATTTCCCCAGATCTTATGTTGTATTTTACAAAAACATAATTAAGGATTTGTTTAACTAAAAATAAAAAATATTGAAAAAATAGATTTTTTTTGAAGCAATTGAAAACTATTTTCTTGTTTTTTTTCGCTACATAAATTTTTAAGATTTTTTGTTGCAATTATTGTTAGTACTATCTGAATAACAATTTGAAAACTAAATATTCTAAAAATATTGAAAAATAAAAATTTCCCTAAAAAGGGAAATTTTCTCAACTTGAGGTAATTTGAAAATTTTTTAAGCCAAAAGAAGTACTTTCTACATAAATTTTTAAGATTTTTTGTTGAAATTGTTTTTGTTATTATCTGAATAACAATTTGAAAACTAAATATTTCAAAAATATTGAAAAATAAAAATTTCCCTAAAAAGGGAAATTTTCTTAAGTTGGGGTAATTTGAAAAATTTTAAAGCCAAAAGAAGCATTTAATTGTTTAGTTACAATATTATATATTATAAAGACAAAATAAAAGATTTTGTTAAACAAAAAAATTTGTATTATTTTATTTTCCCTGCTCTTTTAAATAAATTTCTCATCTGTTTTCTTTTAATTTGTTTATTCTACCTCTAATATTATATATTATTATTTAATGCTACACTTTCCTTAAACCTAAAATACCACTTTATCTTTTTGCATATTATCGATGAAACGATCCACTGTGGTCTCCACCACTTTACCGCTATGTTTGGCCATTTTCCAAAAGTAAACCGCCACATCGGCCAAGAAATTCTTTAGCAAATCCTTAATGCCATTCTCCTCTAACACCTTTTGATAATCATCATCTTCCATACCGGTTTCCTTAGGCTCATTTAGCAACAAAGAAGATTTATCGATCTTGAAAATAGTTACAGTTTAATATAGTGATCTCTATTTTTTAGTTTTTTTTTTTGGTTGTTTAATTACCTTCCTCAAAGATTCCCAGTACAGTTCATCTTTTCTATCTAAACTTTGCTCCTGTTTAACCAACTCCAATTTTTGCACAAATGATTCTATGTCTTTATAACGCTGGGTCTCTGGATTTAGGGAGGTCTTCACTTTATTAAAGAAACCAATTTGATTTTTAAAGATATTATTAAGGAACTCTTCAGTTTCCAAACGAACTTGTTTTTCAAACTCTTCTTTGGTTTCATCGGTGATTAAAGGGGAAGGAGGTCTTAAGACACCTGCTAAGGAAAGCTGTAATATTTTGGTTTTTAGCTTTTACATATTTCTTTTTAATTTAAAAACTGATTTAACACTCACTTGTATGGCACATATTATAACGAATCCACTATAAAATTTTGAAGCCAGCATTTTTCTTTAAAATATTGTATGTATTTGAATTTATTTTTATAGTCCTTCTTAGTTAAGCTCTAGCTTGAGACTAATCATTTCAATTACCTCTAAGTCTTTGGCTTTTTAAAAATATTTCCTATCTTGTCTGGTCTCCCCTGATTGTTTCAAGTGCTAATGATTTTCTCCCTCGTTATCAGTTGAAGGTCAATTTTATTATGATTTAGTGTCTGTGTATTCTATAGTAAAAGTAAATTATAATTGAACTTTTTCTTTACTCAATTGATAATGACCGTTTGTTTTGTTTTGTTTTTTTGCCATATAATTAAATTAAATAATTATTTATTTAGCTCGCTTTCAGTCTTTCAAAACTGATATATAATTTTACAATCATTCATAAACTAATCTGCCCCCATAATTTGCGTTGTGGGGTTTCTATTTTTAATTATTGTTATTTAATGGCCTGATGCTATTAAATACCATTGCTTTTTTTCTATAATTTAATTTAAACATTTACCTAAAATGTGCCTTAGTACGCAGAATAAGTGTACACACTTCTTGGCACCTTTTTCGATATCTAATGGGAATTTTAACAGTTGTTTAGTAGCTTGACAGTGTTTAGTTTGCCTGGCTGCATATTTCTTTGAATACATACTCGTATATTTTCTAAGCTATTTTATGCAAAGCTAATAATTTATTAGCATAACATTCCATAAGTAATTTTTTATTTATTTTAATCGTCAACTTTAATAAAAAAAAATAGCATTTATAGTCTCCGCAGTATTTACGTTTGAATTTAATTTGTAATAAACATAAATTTATGTAAATTTTTTAAGTTTAACCATAAAAGCTATAAATTTTGAAATAATTTATAGCCTTTTCTTAATAGAAATATTAATGAATTATTACATTAATTTGTAAAAAAGACAAATATTTTCCTTTTTTGGGCACATTTTTTAATTTCTTCTTTTTTCTTATAAAATATGCATTTTTTTAAAAACAAATATCTGTTTTCATTACAGTTATGTCACCTCTTTAAATTGTTATCCATTTTTTGAAGAATTTCAAAAGTTGAGAAAATTTCCCTTTTTAGGGAAATTTTTGTTTTTCGATATTTCTATTAAATTTTAATAACAATTTATTTAAAATCACTTTAGTATATTTTAAAACCAATAAAATAATAAATATTTTCTATTTTAAACAAGATTTGTTAATATTTTCAAAAAATTTCCAAAATTTATTAACAAATTTTTGGTTTTGTGTAGAAAGTTTTAAAATTTATTAATTTTTTTCATAAACTAATATTAGTTTCTGTTATAAAAACTAATAACCTTTAAATTGCCATCACTTTTTTGCAAATTACCCCAAGTTGAGAAAAATTCCCTTTTTAGGGAAATTTTTGTTTTTCAATATTTTTACCAAATTTGAATAACAATTTATATAAAACAATCTAGTATATTTTAAAACCAATAAAAAATAAATATTTTCTATTTTAAACAAGATTTGTTAATATTTTCAAAAAATTTCCAAAAATTATTAACAAATTTTTGGTTTTATGTAGAAAGTTTTAAAATTTATTAATATTTTTCATAAACTAATATTAGTTTCAGTTATAAAAAACAATAATCTATATATTGGCATTAGTTTTTTGCAAATTACCCCAAGTTGAGAAAATTTCCCTTTTTAGGGAAATTTTTGTTTTTCAAAATTTCTACCAAATTTTAATAACAATTTATTTAAAATCACTCTATTATATTTTAAAACCAATAAAATAATAAATATTTTATATTTTAAAAAAATTTCCAAAATTTATTAAAAAAATTTTGGTTTTGTGTAGAAAGTTTTAAAATTCATAATTTTTTTGCAAAAACTAATATTAGTTTCAGTTATAAAAACTAATAAACTTTATATTGGAATCACTTTTTTGTAAATTACCCCAAGTTGAGAAAATTTCCCTTTTTAGGGAAATTTTTGTTTTTCCATATTTCTACCAAATTTTAATAACAATTTATATATAATCACCTTATTACGTTTTATAACCAATAAAAATATAAATAATTTCTATTTTAAAAGAAGATTTGTTAAAATTTTCAAAAAATTTCCAAATTTTATTAACAAATTTTTGGTTTTGTGTAGAAAGTTTTTAAATTTATTCACCTTTTTCATAAACTAATATTAGTTTCAGTTATAAAAAACAATAACCTATATATTGGCTTCACTTTTTTGCAAATTGCCCCAAATTGAGAAAATTTCCCTTTTTAGGGAAATTTTTGTTTTTCAAAATTTGACTCAAGTTTTGAAGGCAATTTATAGAGAAAGACTGAATTAATGATTTTAAATAATAAAATTGTGAGTTTTAGCCTTAACTATTTACTAATGATGTAGATTAAACAATTAGTTTGGAAATTTTCTTTAATATTTTTAAAAATTTTAAAGAATTCTTTAATTTGTTCATTATTTTCTAGTGCTAAATAATTATTAGCTCAAACCTTTAAAATAACATAATTTTCTTGCATATTCTACAAGCTTAGAAAATTTCCCGTTTTAGGGAAATTTGTATTATTCTTAATTGGAAGAGCTTTTTTAAGGCAATTTAGTTAGAAACATTAAATTAAATGTTTAAAATAATAAAACTTTGAATTTTATATACGATTCATCATGAATTTGAAGCTCAACCTTTAAAATTGCATAATTTTCTTTCATATTTTACCCTTTTTAGGTATTTTTTTTTTTAATTTTCCTTATTTATATTATAAAATCCTTAAACCATTCTTATGGCATAAATTTTAAACAAATTGCCAAAAGATTTGAAAATTTCCCTTTTTAGGGAAATTTTTAATTTTGTAGATTTTGCAAAAAAAAAAAAAAAAATCAATATAAGAACAAAATATTCGAATTTTATTCAAATTTTAACAAATTTGTATTAAACTGTTTTATTTTTATACAAATTTGTCTTTAATTTTTTAAAATTTTATTATTTTTTATTATAAAATACAAAAATCTTTGGCTTCAAATTGTTAAAAAGATTATAAAAATTTATTTTTATTTCATAAACTTTTGGTAAATGAAATGAGTTTTTAATTTATTACCTCATTTTGTTTTTATTTCTCTCTAAACATTTTAAGAAACATAAATTTTTTATCTTCATTTCAATTTCTAAATATTTCCTCTATCGTAATTCCTCTTTTTATTCTTTACAAAAATTCTCTTTTCTCCAAGATCAATAACGAATCAATTTCATATTTCATTTATATACATTAATATTTAAGTATGCAATTAAATTGTACATTTTTAACCTGACCCCTAAAAGTATGCAAACGGTCATCATTAAATTACAGCTACGTGCATAAAATATAAGGATGATATAGCAAAAAAAAACCAACAACAGCAATAACTAGCTATCATCAGCCGCCTGACTATACGAAAAGCCTTGAAAATGTATCCTCCTCCTCCTCCCCCAAACGCCTTGTGCATATGCAATGTAATATAATCACCACTCAAAATTGCATTGCATACTTAGTTGGCATATTGAATTGTCTCTGTACTTTTTGCTCAGGCGTTCGTTTACGTTTTCATGTGTATATTTTATATTTTCATCGTATTTGATGGCTACAATATAAACGGATTTTGTGATTATCTTATAAAACCCTGCTGGCACGTTACATTTTCCTCAGGTTGAGGTACTATAAAGGGTGTAAATATTCGTGTTGTGTTACATACGTGTTTTTTCGATATTGCTGTTAACCATTATTTGCCATAAAGTTTTATGTTAAATTCCAACCATGTTGTTGTGTTTAAAATCCAAATGAAATTTTAATACGAAGACAGACAAATTTTATTTTTATGCTTTTTTAACGTTATAAGTTTAAGTACCTTGTAGGTTTTCCGCATGAGCAGAATATAATCAAGTAAAGTACAATATGCAGGGGCGTGAAAGAAGAATTCGATTTTGTCTGGTGATCTAAAGAATACTACATCTTAATTAAATTTGTGTCTCAGCTAATTCAATGTATTAAAGTGTCTTGACTACCTTAGTGTCTTTGCTGTAGTGCAGTTTATAATCTACCTGAGTGTCTATAGTACTTCATTGTCTTTACTGCTGTGTCTTAAAGAGCCTTGACTAATTCAGTGTCATTGCTTTAGTGCGTTATTTTAGTTGCAGTAAATTGTTATACTGAACTTTTTAAGTGACTGTCTCAACTAATACAGTATCTTTGCTGCAGTGACTTGAGTACTTCAGTGTCTTTGCTGATGTGCCTTAAAGTTTCTTGACTACTTCACTGTCATTGCTACAGAGCAGCATTTTAGTTACATTAACCCCCATTTTCTCAATCTCTGATTATTTTTTATCGTGACGATATACTGACAGTTGTCATACAAAAATTATCTTAATTGGATGTATATCGTTATCCAGAGATTGCGAAAATGGGGGTAAGTAGAGTTCTGTGTTTTTAACAGATTACAGCCAAATAAATGACTATGTGAACTACTTCAGTATGTTTTGTGCGGTGTCTTGGCTACTTCAGTGTCTGTGCTGTATTAAAGTGGCTTGGTTACGTTTTTGCTATACTGTAGTTATATGATCTGTACACTATTTATTTTATATTTAAACTTAAAAAATCATGTCTGACTGTCTCAACTATTTCAGTATATTTGCTGTGTTACCTTAAAGTGCCTTGACCATTTCAGTGTCTTGACTACTTTAGTGTCTTTTTGCTGCAGTAACTTAGCTACCCCAAATAGTCTTCTCTACACAACCCTTTCTTTCTGTTTACGCCCCTGTTTACTTACATGATTTCAATAAAACCAAACTACGTATATTCCATGATTTTTCGGTTAAAGTGTCATTAAATAATGCCACAAACGACTAGCGGTTAGGTAAGTTTTTAATGTCGTAGGTTTCTGTTGCAGCAACTGCTGCTGTTTGTCGCAGCCACTTCCCCTTGCAAGCAAGTGCAAGTGTAATGCGGCAATGTTTGCTGAATGGTTGAATTTGAGATGGGTGGTTTATGTTTGTTATTTGCTAGAGATATGTAGTATACTTTACACAACATATGTATGGCCATTTAAGCGTTATAATAGTATTTAAAAAAAAAAAAAACGGGTATACATTTAGGCGTTTTCGAAACACGAAGTTTGTTGTTTGTATGAGGTCGCCTACCTCCTAATCTTTGTTTAATCCATAATAAATGTTTAACAATTTTGCCAAAAACAACAAAACAGTAATGTGGTAATGTAAATTTAAATGAGATTGTTCACAGGAGCAGGCTGATGATATGGAGTGTAACAAATTTGTATTACAAAGTTGAAAGAATATTTTTAAAGCTTAAAATTTTGGTTTAAATGTAAGTAAATTTATTTTTTTTTGGTGGCCGTTTAGTTAAAAATTATATTTTTTTTTAATTTCTTGAATAATAAAAATTTCCCAAAAAACGAAATTTTCTCAAAATGCGGTAATTTGAATAAAATGTACGTCAATTTAAAGATTTAGATAAGTTTTATCATAAAATATTAATTATTTAAAAGAAAACTAAAAATGTCTGTGAAATGTGAAAACGGACTAAAAATTTTTAATTATTTTTAAAAAATTTAAATTTTGACCAATTATTTATAGCTACTTGTTGTTATTTAGTTCTATTTTAGTTGTACATTGTTTCTGAGTAATATGCCATTAAAAAGGTTTCTAAATCATTAAAAATAAAAATTTGCCTAAAAAGGGAAATTTTTTTAATTAAAGTAATTTCTAAAAATTTTATTCCATTTAAAGACTTCATAATGTTTTATAATAATATAACATTTATATAAAATTAAATGGACATGTTCACTGAAAATTTTTCAAATTTCATAAAAAAATCTAAACAATTTAAATTTTTTTTTTAAGTTTAACATTTTTAATAATTATTCCTAATTATTTGTAGTTTTTATGTTGTAATGTTGTGTAGGAAATGTTTTTAAGTAACTTGCCATCAACAATTTTTCAAAATCTTGAAAATTAAAAATTTCCCTTAAAAGGGAAATTTTCTCAACTTGAAGGAACTCGCATCAAATTAATAGCAAATTAAGGATTTAAATAAACTGTAACATTAAATAATATTTAATTTATAGAGCATTTAAAATTCCCTGCAAATTTTTTAAATTTCTTGGCAAATTCAAAATTTATGTCCAAAAATTTACAACCATTTTTGAAAGCTTCATAGTTTTGCATTTATTTGATAAAATTTTTATTTATTTTTAATCCTGATATTGTCTAAAATGTTTTCTAAATGATTTGGCATTAAAAGTTTGGAAAAATTTTGAAAAACAAAAATTTCCCTAAAAAGGGAAATTTTCTCAACTTGAAGTAATTTGCATCAAAATGATAGCAAGTTAAAGATTTATATAAACTGTAACATTAAATAATATTTAATTTAAAGAACATTTTAAATTTCAAAAGAATTTTCCAAATTCCAGGAAAATTTTGAAATTTTGGACAAAAAATTATTTTTTTTTTTTTAACATTAAAATGTTTGCCTTTATGCATTTATCATTTTGGTTTTTTTTCAGGTCTTATATTGTTTTAAAGGTTTTTAAATGATTTGCCATTAAAATTGTTTCAATATATCGAAAAACAAAAATTTCCCTAAAAAGGGAAATTTTCTCAACTTGAGGTAATTTGCTTCAAATTAATAGCAAATTAAAGATTTATATAAACTGTAACATTAAATAATATTTAATTTAAATAATATTTTAAATTTCAAAAGAATTTTCCAAATTCCAGGAAAATTTTGAAATTTTGGACAAAAAATTAAATTTTTTTTTTTAAAGATTAAAATGTTTGCCTTTATGCATTTATCATTTTGTTTTTTTTTTCAGGTCTAATATTATTTTAAAGGTTTTTAAATGATTTGCCATTAAAAATATTTCAATATCTTGAAAAACAAAAATTTCCCTAAAAAGGGAAATTTTCTCAACTTGAAGAAATTTGCATAAAATTGATAGCAAATTAAAGATTTGTACAAACTGTAACATAAAATAATATTTAATTTAAAGAATATTTCAAATTTCCTAGAAATTTTCCAAATTTCATGAAAATTTTAAAATTTTGCTCAAACAATTTTAGACAATATTTTGAAAGATTAAAATTTTTGGCTTATGTATAAAAATTTTAATTATTTTTGGGTCTAATATTGTTTAAAAAGGTTTTTAAATGATTTGCCATTAAAAATGTTTCAATATCTCGAAAAACAAAAATTTTCCTAAAAAGGGAAATTTTCTCAAGTTGAAGGAATTTGCATAAAATTTAATTTTTTTAGGTCTGTTATTGTTTGAAAAAATTTTAAAATGATTTGCCATTAAAAATATTTCAATATCTCGAAAAACAAAAATTTCCCTAAAAAGGGAAATTTTCTCAACTTGAAGGAATTTTCATCAAATTGATGAAAAATTAAAGATTTATATAGATTGTTAAATAAAATAATATATAAAGTAATGAAACTTTAAAATTTCCTGGAAAATTTTAAAAATTTCAAGAATAAATTGTGAAAAATATGTGAAATGTTAAAATTTTAGTTTTTATCTATCAAATTTTACTTTATTTAAAGTCTGATATTGTTCAAAGTATTTTCTAAATAATTTGCCATTAAAAATGTTTCAATATCTTGAAAAATAAAAATTTCCCTAAAAAGGGAAATTTTCTCAAAATGGGATAATTTGAAGAAAATTAATGCCTTACAAATGCTATACATACAATATAAACAAATCATGTAAAAATTTAAGAAAAATATTGAAATTGTTAAACAAATCTTAAAGTTTGTTAAATTTTTTAATAGTTACTTAAGAGTATCTTTGAAATGAGCTTTATTTTAAGATTTTTATTGATTTTTAACTCAACTATTTTTTCTTCTTTTCTTTTTAGGTAAGTCTGCTTTAAATATATTCCTGTTTTATACGTAAGTTTTCCTTAATTGAATAACAAATTTACTAAACCTTTGATTCCCTTTAAATCTCTGTTTACAATTGTCATTATTGCCTTAAATGTTTTTTATTACCCACTACCATTCTAAATCATTTGTATGCAGCCATATACGAGTATTATTGCGAAAACAAAAAAAAAAATCCTTTCAAATTCATTTTACAAATTACCCTCAGACACAAAAACTTTTCCACACTTTAGTTCCTATGACAAAATACAAAGTAATGTTCTCACTCCTGTTTACATTTCAATAAATATCAATTGTTTAAACAAAAAAAAAAAAACAAACCTCTAACATGGACACCATGTTACTCTGGCTCACTCATACTGAAATCATACACCCCACTTCCTGTCATCCTTCCTTCCTTCCATTTTTTTTAAAATACTTAGCGCAAATGTGCTGCTGTCTGTCCCTCTCTATTGTAACCAAGGGGAATACAACATTTTCTATATATGCATTTTATTATAAGTATGGCTGTGTTTTATTTTTGTTGCCTTGTTTTATATGTTGACCAACTATTTAACCAAAACATATTCAGTAAATGAATAGTCGTTCATATTTATTTGCCAATACAACAAAGAACCGAACGTTCAGCTTGGTTTATGAGTTGGCTCATCAACATCATCAGCAGTCCTCATGCCATTTCAATAACCTGCCTGCAAAATTTTCAAAAATGTTTTACACAATATTTTATGGTCTCTTTGGGTAACTCAGCCAGCCAGCCAGGCGCCCTTGCGCCCCCGCCATAGTGCAGTACTTCATCCATTTGCTAGTTATTTAACAAACAAATAATGCTTATTATACACAATATTTTATGGTCTCTTTGGGTAACTCAGCCAGCCAGCCAGGCGCCCTTGCGCCCCCGCCATAGTGCAGTACTTCATCCATTTGCTAGTTATTTAACAAACAAATAATGCTTATTATATGGTAAATTTACACTTTGTCTCTTTGTTTCTAACCGCAGCAAAGAGTTGAAAACACTCGCAGTAAATTAAATAGGGGAACGGAAAATTTTATTGTAAATAGCAATACTTTGAAATCTTATAGTATAAATAGCAACAACTTGCAGACTTTCAAAATTTTCACACTAAATAAAATTGATTTTGAAGATTTTCACTGCAAATGGCAACATTTTGAAGACTTTTACTTAAAATAGCAATATTTTGGAGACATTCACTTAAAACCCCAACACTTTGAAGGCTTTTACTATAAATAGCAACTTTTGTAAGACTATCACTACAAATAGCCACATTTTGAAGATTTTCACTTTAAATAGCAAAATCTTCCAAATCCAAGGCTTTCACTATAAAGTTCATTATAAATAGATTTTAAAGACTTTCACTTAAAATAGCATCTCAAACACTTTGAAGGCTTTTACTACAAATAGCTATATTTTGAAGACTTTATCATTAAATACCAACATTTTAATGCCTTTCGCTAGAAAAAAAGCAACACTTTGATGACTACTACCAGTAATAGCAACATCTTAAAGACTTTATTATAAATAGCAACATTTAGAAAGCTAAATTTGACTATAAATAGTATAATATTTTAAATAAACAACATTTCGAAATATTGCTATAAATAGCAAAATTTTTAAAACTTTTCTATAAATCGCAAAATTGTGAAATTCTTCTCTATAAAGGGTTTTCAAACAAGATGTGTTATTTTGAATCACCCGGTATTTCGGTACCTGTCACTTTTGAAGCTTTTATTCTTGGACATTTGACAAGTAGAAACTATGCCATTACTAAAAATTTAACGATATACGCTTCAACAACCCATTGAAATTATTAAAATTCACTACAAAAATTGTGAAATTTGTGGGTCGTCGTGAAGCACCTTGACGAACCACAATACAGAAATTCCAGGAAACATTCGAGCTGTTGGGACAACTTAGTGATGGGAAGAATAAAACCCGTGCACGTCGCTCAAGAACAACTGAGAATATTGCTGCTGTAGCCCAAAGTGTTGAAGAAAACTAAGGTTTGTCCATTCCTCGTCCTATACGCTATCGAGAGATGATTAATGATTTCTTATGGTCGGAGTTGGATAATATTGATCTGGACAACGTTCACTTTCAACAAGACGGCGCTACGTGCCACACAAGCAACGAAACCATTGCTTTTTTACGGGAAAAGTTTCCGGACCGTGTTATCTCTCGAAGAGGTGATCACAATTGGCCACCTAGATCTTGTGATTTAACACCTTGCGACTTTTTCCTTTGGGGCCACGTGAAAGATAAGGTCTACGCCAATAGCCCAGTATCGATTCAAGACCTCTAAGATAGAATTCGTGAGGCTATCGAGTACATAGGGCAGCCACTTTGCGATTTGGTTAAACATGAAACGGATATGGTCCTGTAAGCGTGGTCGTGGTGGCCATTTGGCTGATGTTGTTTTTCATTATTAACGGCAAACCTTCCTCTTTATTATGAAATAAACATCCGATCATTTATCTCAAAAAATGCCATTTTTCTTTGAATACCAAAATAATACCTTTTGTTGGAAAACCTTGTATATAGAAATAAATTGTGGTTTGTTCGGATGCTTAAAACTTGAAAGCGACAGGACCAAATTGAATACAGCACGCAGAAAAAAAATATAGTTGTGCATTGTTACTGTAACCATTTCAACATTTATTATAGTCACAGTAACTATATATATGATTGTGGTATCTTAATTTACGATTAACATGATTGTATCAACCATATATATGGTTATAGTAAACATGTCATCATGTGAATCGTAAATTAACCATATTATTGTTACCACAATCATATATATAGTTACTGTGACTATAATATTGTTAAAAAATGTTGAAATGGTAACAGTAACAATGCAGAACTATATTTTTTTTCTGCGTGTGTCTTTTGCGGATTTGTTCGTTATTGCTACTCGAAGGTTTTATCAACAGGTGGTCCTGTAGGCAGTGTGATAGTTTTGTTAAATGACTTTCTGATATTTTTATATATAAAGGGAGTCTCAGTAAGAATGCACAATAAAAACATGTATTTTTTAAGATAGTTGTGATTTTTTATGGGATTGTAAAGATGACATGCTCCAAATAAGTATGAAATAAAATATACGTCAAATAGACACCACGGCTCTGATAACTTTTTTACAGAGATGTGGCTGTATCAGATGTAGCTGTATCTGATGTACCGATGATGCTTTGGATATCGGATTTGAGCTCTGAAATTGTTTCTATTTTATTCGCATAATCCCGAGATTTCACAATTAGTTTTCCATGGATTGCTGAAGGATTTTCTGAGCCCCAAATTCGACAATTTTGTGTATTCACGAAGCTATTCTGATGGAAATGCGCTTCATCGGAGAAGATGATTTTTTTTTTTTCGAAAAATTGGCATTGACTTCACGTTGCTCCATTGCCCATTGAACGAATTGCCGGCGCTTTCCATGGTCTGTTGGTTTGAGCTCCTGAGTAAGCTAAATTTTGTACGTATGAAGGTGTAGGTGTTTTGTCAAAATTCGCTGCGTATAGCTTCGTGAAATTTTAAGTTGTTGAAATCTATACCGAATTGATGTTTTTGGGTTCTCGGCGACACTGGTTTACAGCAGCAATGGTTTCTCACTCACAGGTGTCTTACTGTCTATAACCAAACCAGTTTCTTCAAATTTGTTGGGCACTCTTCGAATGGTTGACACATTAGATGCACTAGTGTTGTAAATAATGCGTACTTTTGACTATTCAATATATTATTTTGGGTACTCAATACTTTAATTTTTGTTTTTTTAATTCAAAAACTAAAAGAAACTATATTGCTATATTCGGCTGTGCCGAATCTTATATACCTTTCACCAAATTATACTTTAAAATCCAAATTTTAAATAAAAGTTTTTCAAAATTTTTGTTTTTTCTATTTTTTTTTTTTTAATTTTTAAAATTTTTTTAATTTTTAAAATTTTTTTTTTTTTAATTTATTAATGAAAAAAAATGTATGCCCAAAAAAATTTGTTGTAAAAAAAAAATTTGGGTTAAAAAATATTTTTCCCGATTTTGACCCATTGTAGGTCCAAATTAGTATAGCCTTATGTATATGCATCATTGCAATGGACTTTGAAATATCTATCATTAAATATCCATATTGTCTATATTAATGACTTAGTAATTCATATATAGATAAACAAGTAAGAGAGCTACATTCGGCTGTGCCGAATCTTATATACCCTTCACCAAATTATACTTTAAAATAAAAATTTTAAATATTTTTAGGTAAACAAAATTAATTTTGTTTTTCAAATTGTTTTTAAAAATTTAAAAAAAAAATTTTTTTTTTTTCAAAATTGTTTTAAATTTTTTTTTTTTCAAAATTGTTTTTTTTTTTTTTAATTTTTTCCAATTTTTTTTTTTAATTTTTTTCGAAATTTTAAAAAAATTTTTTTTAAAATTGATTAGTTAAAAAAATTATAAAAAAAATGTTTGTGGTAAAATAGATATCCATATTGTCTATTTTAATGACTTAGCAATCCAGATATAGATAAAAAATAGGCCAAAAATCGAGGTTGTCCCGGTTTATTCTTTATATCTCAGCCATTTGTGAGCCGATTTTCTCCATTTTAAAATAGCCACCGAGCCGGAAGAATTCCCTATATATTTGTGTATCAATTATGTTTGTAAGTTATTTGGGGGCTACAGAAAGTTGATTTCAACATACACCACTAAGGTAAAAATTCTCAGCATTACTTTCCAAATTTTTGTAATAAGTTTTCACAATTATAGCGCGTTGTTCTTTCATAAAGCGCTCATGGCCAAAACTGGGCAACCCGTTTTGTATGGTCCATTCAAGGGAGAAGAATACCAAATCCCGCGAATTCTCTTGACTTTAATCGATTTGCCGTTCTAGTTAAAACGTTTTCAGTTCCCGAGTTCGATCGTGACGGTCAATGAAGAAAGTCGTTAAGCGGAGATTGATTTCTATTTATCGTTTATTCGAAGTAAAATAATTTATGTTTCAACGCATTCATAGTGTTGTGCATTTATTTTGTAATTAACATTTATTTTGTTATTGTTTAAAAGAATTTACAAGAGAAAGAGACTCTTAAACAAAAAAAAAAAAAAAAAATAATAATAATAAAAAAGAAATGAGTGAGCGTAATGCTCAAGATGCAAATAATGACTGTGTAAACAATAATGATTATACTAAAAACACAATTCAAAATACTGAGAATGTGAGAAAGAGAAAAAGCAAAATGCAGTGCGAACAAATAGCTAAGCAACAAAAAAACAATTATTGGGCAATTCTTGATAATGATACAAACTGTGATCAAGAATGTTTAAAGATATTTGAAAAACATGTGCAAGAGCACGAACAACCAACAACATCTTCACGTGCTATCTCAAACAATACTACATGTAATGAAAATAACAATGACAAAGAAAACACAAATAATAATAACCAATGTAAAAAAAATGAAAACAATAATACTAAAATCCCACCTCTAAATATTTTTGATGTGGAACCCAATGAACTTATCAAATTTATTAGAGATGGACTAAAAATAAACAAATTTAAAATTAAAGAGTGTAATAATAAGAAAATCTCTCTCTTTATGTTATCTATGGATGACTATGTTAGAGTTAAAGCTTATCTTGAAAAGAGCAAAACTAAGTTTTTTACATATACCCCAAAAGATGTTAAAACAAAGACTTATTTACTAAAAGGCTTATGTGCCAATATTGATGAAAACGAAATTTTAAATGAGCTATATAAATTTCAGAATGCAAATTTGAAATTCGTGAAGGTTAGCCCCTTTACAACGAAGAAATCAATATCTGAGAAATACTCACTTCCAATATATCTGGTACAAATAACTAAAGAAAGTAAAGTTAGCGAACTTAAATCAATTAAATGTATACTTTATCGATGTGTACATTGGGAAAATCTAAGAAAACCGGAAATACCGCAATGCAGAAACTGCCAGAGTTTCTTTCATAGTGCATCTAATTGCTTTTTACCTCATAGATGTGTTAAATGTAACGAAAAACATGATATTGGTAAATGTTCCCTTCAGAATATTCCTGCCAATGAAAAAGAAAAACTATATTGTGTGTTATGCAAAAAATACGGCCATCCAGCATCATATAAAGGATGCGAAAGATATAAGGAACTACAACAAAAGCTGCGTTCTAAAAACCAAGAGTTGTCTCAAATGCGAAAAAATAATACTTCAATACCAATAAGTACTAATATGAGTTTTGCTAACGTAGTTAAAGACAATAACTTACAAAATGTAAACAACACTAACTCCATTCAAAACGTTTTGGAACAACTAAACCAATCCATGCAAAATTTATCCAACCAAATTATAAATTTAAATAAACAATTGCAACTACAAGTTGCTAGAATAGACACAATTTTTTCTATCTTAGAAGCTTAAGTAATCAAAATGGCAGAAATAATCGAGAAAAATCTAAATATAATTGAAATTAATGTTAACTCTATAATAAAGTTAAGTAGAAGATATGACTTAAATAACTTTATAAATAAATGTAATGCAGACTTAGTATTACTTAATGAAACAAAGTTGAACCCTAGACATAAACTAAATTTTAAGGACTATATTATGATACGTAAGGATAGACAAAATGACAAAGCAGGTGGTGGTACTGCAATTTTAATAAAAAATTGTATCAAGTTTAATAAATATGCCAATAATACTATTAATTCGTTTAAACAACTGGAAACTTGCATAATAAAAATACCATTATTAGCCAATCGTACATTGTTTGTTATTTCAGCTTATTATCCCTCTGGGAATAATAGCGGTCCTTTTAAGACAGAATTATTCCAACTTTTTCAATCCTTAGATTTGCAAAATCCAAACCACTTTTATATACTCGCCGGAGATCTGAATTGCAAACATAATGACTGGGGTAACAACTCATCCAATACAAAGGGAAATATGTTAAGAGAGTGGCTTCTATCTAATGAAATTATGTTCAGATGTGTACTATACGCCTCTGTATCACCTTCATACCCTCGTTGTGGTTCATATTTGGACATATGTATAGCTGACTCCCGTTTGAATATTCAAATGGAGAATAATACAATAAATTGTTTAAAAACATTTGACTATGATAGTGATCATAATGCTGTACAAATTAAGGTGTTGAGTGTTTCTAATGATCATCCTTTAAGTTTCTTTAGGGAAATGCCTAATTTAAAATATAATTTCAAAAAAACCAACTGGAAAAAATTCAGAAATAATATGATATCTGAACTATATGACAATGGAAAAATACCTAATGATAGAAATCTTAGCAATCCTGAAATAGATTTTTATTTACTTAGATTAAATAATGCCATAACAAGTTCAATAGAAAAATCTGTTCCTAAGTTCAAGGACAATAGTTCTGTAGACAAATTTTTAAATCCAATTATTAAAAAACTTTATTCGGAGAAAAGCAAAATAGTAACTATCATCAAAAGATTTAATAGATTAGAATGTGCTTTGTCTCAGACAGATTTTAATTTTCTTAAAACTAAATTAAAATTAATAAAAAAACTTATAAATGATAATTTTTCGATTACAGTTAATAACCATTTTGAACGGAAACTCAGAGCCTTAGACCACAAAAATTCATCAAATATGTTCAGTGAGGTTAAAAAACAATTTAAGACTAATAACTCTGACATAAATATAATTAAAATTGCTCCAGAGAATGAAGTGTGGATAAGAAATGCTGGGATTAATCCTGAAGATTTAGAAAGAGAAAATGATAGTAATAAATTTATTGTAAAAGATGATGAACAAAAATTAAATATAATTGGTATCTTTTTGGAAAAAATTCACTCGTACAAGGAAATTGATGAAGGAAATAGTTTACAGGTTGAAATTGATAATTGTTTCTCCAGATTTTTGGAAAATAAAACTGAATATGAATACAATAAATCAACTTTAACTACATTTAGCTTCCACAAAAAGTCCAATGAATTAAATGAAGATTTTTTTACAAGTAAAGATATACTCATTTACACTTTCAAACACTTAAGGAAAAAGCTATCATCAGGTATTGATAAAATTCCCAATGTTATTTTAAAATATATTCCAGAGGAGATCATTTATGAATATTGCACTCTCTTTAATAATATGCTTAACAATGCATATTTCCCTATGGCATGGAAAACGGCTAAAGTGGTAGTATTACCAAAGAAAGATAAAGATAATAGTGACCCCAAAAATTTAAGGGCAATAAGTTTGCTCCCTAATATTTCCAAAGTTTTTGAAACTTGTATCAACAATAATTTAATGTTGTTTTGTAAAAAGAACAACCTAAACAATGATAAACAATTCGGGTTCAAACATAAACACTCAACAGTTCATGCGATACATTTGCTAGTTTCAGATATCTACTGGAATTTAAACAAATCCCTGTGCACAGGTGCTTGTCTAATAGACTTCGAAAAAGCGTTTGATAGTATATGGATACCTGGTTTAATATATAAATTATTAAATTACAAATTTCCTATCCATTTTATTATTCTTTTACATAATATGCTAAATAACAAAACCTTTATAGTATGTGATAAAGATAAGATTAGTACAAAGATATTTACTATTGTTAATGGTCTACAACAAGGAACTGTTAACTCTCCTGTTCTTTTTAACTTATTTATATTTGATCTCTTAAATAAAATTGATAATATAATTGGCTTTGCTGATGATATCATTGTATATCATGCTGATAACAATATTTCAAGAATCAATGAAAACCTACAAAATAATTTTAATGTAGTACAAAAGTATGCATTTGACTGGCAAATGAATATCAACTCTAGCAAATGTGAAACAATTCTTTTTCGCCCTCCTGTAGGGAAGTGTAATTTTAACATCAAAAAGAACTGGAAATCTTTTGGCATCAAGGATAATAACAATGTAAATATACCAAATAAAGATGTTGTGAAATATCTAGGCATTAACTTAGATAAATTTTTATATTTTAATTTTCATGTTAACGCTCAAATAATAAAAGCCAGAAAGGCTTTTTTCATGTATAGGAAACTTTTCATCTCAAAATATATAAATACAAAAGTTAAGATAATTATGTACCAATCACTAATACGCCCAATTTTAGTATATGGTTGCCAAATATGGTTCAACATTTCCTCAGCATATATGGAAAAACTAAGAGTTTTTGAAAGAAAATGTTTGAGAAGTTGTACTTCTCTTTATAGATCACAAAATAGTAACTACTTAAAATATATATCTAACAGGAAGTTATATAATTATGCCAAAGGTAGTAGAATTGACAACTTTATAATTCATGTAATAAGAAACCACATTACAAAAAGTCTAGAATGCTACGACAATAATTTGATTATGGCACCTTATTACGCCAATCATGAATACATCGAGAAAAGTCTTCAAACCGGATATGTACCACCAGAGGCGTTTTTATACCTAGATAGAAATGGTTTTATACAAAACGAAATTGGCATTCCTATATTCTACCATGTTTATAGACGAGCCACTACAAAAAATATTTATGAAAACCAACTGACAGCGGACAATAGCAGATTTGATACTAGTGTATTTTCTGAGGATATAAATCTTAATATTAATGGAAAGTATTGGTGGCTCACTTAATAATTTCCACTCTCTTGTTTTATCCCTTAACTATATTTTGTTTTATCTTATTGTAATATAAAAGTAAGGATTTTTTTTGCCATTTTTTCTTTACAATAAGTTGTATAAATTAACATTTTTTTTGTTAAACTTACATAATTATATAATATTAAAATGATAGTATTAATTTATATAATATACTTGAGATCCCGTTTATGAGACAGTGTATATAACTTAATTTAAGTATTACTATTTGTTTATTTATAGTTTAAGAATGTATATAAATTTTGGTTAAATAAACATTATATAAAAAAAAAAAAAAAAAAAAAAAAAAAAAAAACGTTTTCAGTTCCCAGTGAAACTTAGATTTGCGATGACTATAAACAAGTCACAAGGGTAGACGCTGGAAGTGTACGACATAAATCTGGAAATATCATGCTTTTCTCACGACCAGCTATATGTGGCGTGTTCGTGAGTTGGGAAAAAACATATATAAAAACATATAAAACATATCTAAAACGTATAGTTTAAATATAGGATATAAATATAGGTATTAGACTGCATTCGAAAAGTGCTTCATTTAATCTAAGGACTGAGATTGCAAAAATCTTAACGTACATAAATGTTAATAAAAATGATACTACTAAACTTACAGTTTTGATTTTTCTTATTTGATTGAAGTTATTATTACAATTTACAAAAAATATTATTTTTATAGTTCTAATCAATAGTGATGAATTTATGAACCTTTTCCCGAAACCCTTCCATTAAGGTTTTCATAGTGCTTGTTCGAACACGTTTAAAATCTACCACAATTTTGGACACCTTTTTTGTGCTCTTCGATTCTCTTTTAACAAGAGCCCAATATCTCTCCACTAGCTTTAGATCCAGTCACATTATTGTTCTTGTACCACTCAATACCTTTCTTACCATAGTGACAGGATGCCAAATCAGACCAAAAATAAGTGGACACATTAAGAAGGCGTATGAATGGAAACAGCCTTTTTTGTAAACATTCCTTGATGTAAATTTCGGTATTTATAGAGCCCTTTGTAACAAATGTTTGGCATTTTTGCCGCAACTGCATATTGCTTGCCATACCAAGAACTTTTGGGGAAAATTTTCTGCTTTTGAGTCCTAAACATTTCTACAACATTCCTTCGAGCAACATAAAAATATAATAGCTGCCAAAAATTTGCCAGAACATACGTTTCGTCATCCATTATGCAGCAGGTATATTTATACCCTTCACCTTCGTGAGAAGGGTACATATAAGTTTGTCATTCTGTTTGTAATTTCCACAATATAATTTTCCGACTATATAAAGTATATATATTCTGGATCCTTATAGATAGCAGAGTCGATTTAGCCATGTCCGTCTGTCTGTCCGTCTGTTGAAATCAATTTTCTGAAGACCCCAGATATCTTCGGGATCCAAATCTTCAATAATTCTGTCAGACATGCTTTCGAGAAGTTTCCTATTTAAAATAAGCAAAATCCGTCCATAAATAACGGAGATATGAGCAAAAATCCGAGACAACATATGAAAATTTCATTAAAAAAAGACAATCTTTTGCATGCTTTGACAAAAAAGCAACAAAACGTATGTTTGGATGTGTGTTGGTTTCATTCACCCCTATCGTGAGTCAATATTTCACATGAAATTTGTTCCCTTTTCCCATATTTCGTTCATGAATTTTGTTCACGTGAAAAAATTCCCCATGTTGTGAAATTTTTAGATGGAATTTTGTAAACAATAGACAGCTGTTACGAACAAAATCAACTATTGTGAATGAAAAGTTCATGAGAATTGCACGATAGCAATTTCCCCTTCGAGGGAAATGGATATTTCATGGGAACATAAATTTCACATGTTTTTCACGATAGGGGTGATTATGTAAAACAGGTTTTCTATCAACAGACAAGTTCACCCGATACTGTTTGATAACATTGGAATCAATTTGATAGCAGACCTTTGATTGTTTGGTCAACTTTTTGTAGGACCAAGTTGGGTTATGTTGAAAATATTTAATAATTTTAGTACGACTTTTTTCCTCGTCACTCATTTTAATCAGATTAACAACAAATGAACATAATTGATAAAAAAAATCAAATAATTCTTTGGTTAAAAGTTTTAACGAAAAACTTGTGTTAAAGGTTTTTCGATCTCAGTCCTTATAATTGAAATTATTCTATTGCGTCATCTTAGAACGATCAGATATTGTTAATAAAAGAAAACAAATTTCGATAGATTTTCGGCAGAACGAAGTTTGGGGTAATTTTATTAGACAGTTAATATTGGACGCTACGTAGTCCGTCGGGTTAGCTTTCAGGATATTGAATTTAATTGAATGCGAAAAGTTTTTCATTCAATCTCTAATTGAAATTAAGTATATTATTGCATCATCTGCTTACGATCGCTAACTTTCGATCGAAAAACAAATTTTGAAAGGAATCGTGAATGCTTGAATTCAATTGAATCAAAAAATCTATTTTCGACCACCTAGTTTAAGTTTAAATTGCAACATATTTAAAATTGAAATTGTCTCTTGCTCTTTTCAATTCTCCGTTAGTATAGCCAACATTCTATGTGTGTGTTGTGTATTTGCTGTATAATGTCCTCATATTTTGTCATTGTATTGACAACAACAAATACAAACATACAACACATACACTTAATAAATGTGTAGTTTACAATTATCCCTTCCATCACCCCACTTCTATTGACTGTCCTTTAAAGTATGAATGATTCTTTACACTCTATCTCTCTCTTACTGGACATTATTCGTTTCTCTTGTTTGTTGTAGTCGTTGAATGTTTTCATATAATTTTCTATATGAACTTCCGTTTCCGTTTAAATTTTACAGTACAGTGTGCAGGCAGGCAGGCAGCCCTAGCCGTTCGTTTGGCTATTTAATGTTTCCATTACAGTGTCGTTTTGCTTTTATCTGTTAAAGGCATTCATTTGTCTTTGTTTCTTCCTTGCTCTAGCTTTAATTTATTTAAATTCTTTATAGTTTTCTATTTATTTGTGTTTTAAAAACCATTTGTTTTCTGCAAAAAGGTTTCTATTTATTGTATATATTTTTTCCATTATTTCCAAACATTTCTGGTGTCCTGCTGTATGGCGGCGCCATAAAGTCTTTGTTTTTTTCTCTTCCATTTCAACATTTGTTATGCATTTATTCATTCAATATTCATTGTTTCCTAATAGGATTGTTATTGGTTATATGAGTGTACAACTAGAAAAGTGGAAAATATTTCCTCTTGTTTTTATATCTGTTTGTTTCTATGGTTAAAATGGTACTTGTACCAAAAAGTATGCTTTACATATTTGTATTTTATTATTTATGGTAAACTTAACATTTCTGTACAAGTATTGCAGCTGCAAAATAGGCTTTATGTTTGTTCTGCTGCTAGAGGATTTTGTTCAATTGCTGGCATAAAAAAAGGGGAATTAAACTCTGAAAACATGTTAAAATTTTATTTAGTTCAAATATGTCTTAATGGCCTTAAAATATGCTACAAAATTGTGTATTTATTAGTTGCTCTTGAGCCATTAATTCCTTAAGGTTTTCGTTTACAGCCTGATTTATATTCTTATATTGCA
Organism: Calliphora vomitoria; assembly: GCA_942486065.2. Taxonomy (NCBI): domain Eukaryota; kingdom Metazoa; phylum Arthropoda; class Insecta; order Diptera; family Calliphoridae; genus Calliphora; species Calliphora vomitoria. The sequence goes on along the minus strand of OW818030.2, from coordinate 15,115,339 downwards.
TGTGCTGAAGTTTGTTAGTTATTGCCTGCTGCAATAATTTCCTTGTTTAGTTTGCTCCTTAAGGTAGGCAATAAGTTGGATTATAGAATGAAAATTACACAATTCTTAAACATTTGATTACCAATTTTATCTAATTATATTTAAAAGTCTTTTTTAAATTCATAACTTTAGGAAATGTCATAAAAATTATAGCAATTTAATACAAATTTAATTAATAATAAAAAGTCTCTTCTTTTAATTAACAATATACACCACTTAAAAACCATTGCTTATTTTAAGGCTTTCACATAAAATTTTCTAATCGAAAGCCCAACCATTTGAATTTATTGTTTAATTTGAAACCTTCTACAATTAATGTTAATGTCACTAATTAAAACACCAGTAATGGCTGGCAATACAACAACACCCTACGACTTTATCAAACCAAAGTATACTTTTAGGCAATGCCACAAATAATTTACATTTTTGATTTGTTGGTTCGTTGGTTGCTGGTGTCTGCTAGAAATCAAAGTTAAAAGCCATTAAATTTAAATATATACTGCTTGGTTTAAATCAACTTTAAAGTAAAGCCACAGCAACAAAAGTATATTTTAAGGGGTCACAGCCTGAAAACTCAAAGCAGGAGGAGAGAAACACAAAGTTGTTGAGTGTTTTTTTTTTGATGACATATTGTATTATAATCATACTTTGACTTTACGCAATAATAAACATAAGGCAATGTTAGAGATAATAAGAAAGGGCGAAAGAGAGAGTTATATAAAGACAATTGTCATTCCCTTACCCTAAATATAAATCAACATGTTTGAGGTTGTTTGCAAACTTAAGGCCATACACAGTCAATTATGTCATTTAAACGTTGAGTACTACTCGGAGACAAACAGACAGACAGACAGAAAAACATACAGACTGGCTAAAGGACAGACAAAACGTTATATAATATAGATAAAAAAAATTCTTTAAGGATTTTAGGTTTGAGGCCTTATGCAGTATGGGAGTTTGTATAAAAAGTACTTGTGGTTAAGCACGCTGTGTATGAGTTGCTTTGTATGATTTTTTTTATTCAGCGTACTTTTGCTCTGTTTTTTTTGTCCCCTGTTCAATTGTAAGAGTCATGTGAGTGTTATCAGATTGCTGCTTGTTAAAACACCATGATTATTTGCCGAGTGTTTTGTGCTATTCTATTTTACAATGGTGAAAATGTTAATTACATACAATTCATGCTGAAAATGAGGAGGTTTATATACATGCTAAGAAAAAAAGGGATAAAAGAGTGGAAAAGGACACATAAAACAGGTAGCAAAAAATAAATAAAGGAAACTTTGATAGAAAGTAGTGAAATTTTTAAGATTTAATAGGAATTTTTTTATAGTAAAATTTACAAAATTTAGCTATTTATAGTAAAATTTTTCAATTTTGCTATTTTTAGTAAAATTTTACAAATTTAGCTATTTTTAGTAAAATTTTACGATTTTGCTATTTATAATAAAATTTTACAATTTTGCTATTTATAGTAAAATTTTACAATTTTGCTATTTATAGTAAAGTTTTACAATTTTGCTATTTATAGTAAAACTTTACTATTTTGCTCTTTATAGTAAAATTTTTACTATTTTGCTCTTTATAGTAAAATTTTACAATTTTGCTATTTATAGTAAAATTTTAAAAATGTATCTATTTATAGCAGAATTTTACAAAATTGTTATTAATAGCAAAATTTTACAAAATTTTTTATAGCAAAATTTCAGAATTTAGCTATTTATAGTAAAATTTTAAAATGTTGCTATTTGTAGTAAAATTTTACAATTTTGCTATTTATAGTAAAATTTTACAATTTTGCTATTATAGTAAAATTTTACAATTTTGCTATTTATAGTAAAATTTTACAATTTAGCTATTTATAGTAAAATTTTTCAATTTTGCTATTTATGGTAAAATTTTACTATTTTGCTATTTATAGTAAAATTTTACAATTTTGCTATTTATAGTAAAATTTTAAAAATGTATCTATTTATAGCAGAATTTTACAAAATTGTTATTAATAGCAAAATTTTACAGTTTTGCTATTTATAGTAAAATTTTACAATTTTGCTATTTATAGTAAAATTTTAACAATTTTGCTATTTACAGTAAATTTATAGTAAAATTATAGAATTTTGCTATTTATAGTAAAATTTAACAGTTTTGCTATTTATAGTAAAATTTTACAATTCTGCTATTTATAGTAAAATTTTACAATTTTGCTGTTTATAGTAAAATTTTACAATTTTGCTATTTATAGTAAAATTTTGAAATTTTGTTATTTATAGTAAAATTTTGAAATTTTGCTATTTATTGTAAAATTTTGCTATTTATTGTAAAATTTTACAATTTTGCTATTTATAGTAAAATTTTACAATTTTGCTATTTATAGTAAAATTTTACAATTTTGCTATTTATAGTAAAATTTTACTTTTTTTCTATTTATAGTAAAATTTTACAATTTTGCTATTTATAGTAAAAGTTTACAATTTTGCTATTTATAGTAAAATTTTACAATTTTGCTATTTATAGTAAAATTTTACAATTTTGCTATTTATAGTAAAATTTTGCTATTTATAGTAAAATTTTTCAATTTTGCTATTTATTGTAAAATTTTACAATTTTGCTATTTATAGTAAAATTTTACAATTTTGCTATTTATAGTAAAATTTTACAATTTTGCTATTTATAGTAAAATTTTACAATTTTGCTGTTTTTAGTAAAATTTTACAATTATGCTATTTATAGTAAAATATTACAATTATGCTATTTATAGCAAAATTTTAGAAATTAGCTATTTATAGTAAAATTTTAAAATTTTGCTATTTATAGTAAAACAACCAAGAACTGTATACCCTTCACCATGAGTGGCATTTGCGACCCCATAAAGTATATATATTCTGGATCGTTATAGATAGCGAAGTCGATATAGCCATGTCCGTCTGTATGTTGAAATCAACTTTCCGTAGCCCCAAAATAACTTACAAACATTGTTGATACATCAATATATCGGGAATTCCTCCTGTTCGGTCGCTATTTAAAATCGAGAAAATCGGTCCACAAATGGCTGAGATATAAGGAAAAAGCCGGTACAACCTCGATTTTTGGCTTATTTTTGATCAATATCTGAATTCCTAAGTCATTAATATAGACAATATAGATATCTAATGATAGATATTTCAAAGTTTATTGCAACGATATAAGGCTATAGTAATTTGGACCTACAATGGGTCAAAATCAGGAAAAAGTATTTTTTAACCCGAATTTTTTTTTACCAAACAATAAATTAAAAAAAATATAAAAAAAATTGGCAAAAAATTAAAAAAACAAAAATTTTTTTTTTATATATTGAAAAACAATTTAAAATTTTTTTTTTTCAAAATTTTAAAAAAAAAAAAAATACAAATTGTTTTTCAAAATTTAAAAAAAAATTTAGTTTTCAAAATTGTTTTAATTTTTTCCAATTTTTGTTTTTTTAAATTTTTCTAAAATTTAATAGTGAAAAAAAAGTGGAAAAAATTTAAAAACAAAAATTGGAAAAAATTAAAACAATTTTGAAAACTAAATTTTTTTTTAAATTCTGAAGAACAATTTGAAATTTTTTTTTTAAATTTTGAAAAACATTTTGAAAAAAAAAATTTTCTTTTAAATTTTGAAAAAAAAATGATGTTGTTTACCTAAAAATATTTAAAATTTTTGCGGTTCAGAATTGGTATTTTGACACTGAAAACAAAGATCGCCCATGCAATGAAAATTGCTGTAAAACTCAACTAGAGCCTGAAAAATCATTGGGAGCTAATCAAGCAGCAATTTCAAAACGTTTACGAGCAGCAGGATTCATTCAAAGGCAGGGAAATTGGGTACCATACGAATTGAAGCCGAATCAGTTTGAATTACGATTTTGCATGTCCGAAATGATGTTTGAACGCTATAAAAGAAAATCATTTTTGCATCGAATTATTACTTGCGATGAAAAAGGGATCCATTACGATAACTCGAAGCGTAAGAGATCGTATATGAATCACGGCCAACCCGCCGAATCGACACCAAAACAAAATATCCATGGCACCAAGGTAATTCTCTGTATGTGGTGGGAGCAAAAGGGTCCTGTCTATTATTAGCTGCTGAAAGCTGACCAGAGCATCACGAACACAACTGATTCGTTTGAAGTGAGCATTGGCCGAAAAACTCCCAGAAAATATTCCATCATGACAAAGCTAGGCCACTAGTTAAAAACTAGTTAGAATGAAGTGGTTGGGAAGTTTTGCCTCACGGTCCAGACCATGCCCCGTCCGACTACTATTTGTTCTCTCTGGGATTCGTTTCACTTTGGAACAGAGTACCCGATATTGGCTTCATTTGGCCTCAAAATATGAGCAGTTCTTTTGACTCGGAAGCCATATATTGTCAGAAAGATGGGGAAAGATCACTAATCATAGATAATTAATAAAATTGATGATTTTTATAGTGAAGGTCTTCAAAATGTTGATAATTATAGTAAAAGTCTTAGAAATGTTTTTATTTGTAGTGAAAATCTTTAAAGTTTTGGTATGTCAAGTGAAATACTTTGAAATGGTGCATTTTATACTGAAAGTCTTCAAAAAGCTGCTATTTATAATGCAATGTTGCTACTATATTGTAAAAAAATTTACTAAACGTTGCTATTCGTAGTGAAATTTTCAGAACTTTTAAATTTTAAAGGTTTCTACTTCATTGAAGTTCAAAATTATGTATTAATCTTAAAATCTGTTTAATTAAGTTTTTTTTTGTCTGTTACAATTTGATTGTTTTTTTAAACAACTTCCTTATGCCCTTACGCAGGCAACATATTTTTGTACATTTCATTCTTACAATATGCTATGCTTTCCTTTCCTTTTATTTTGTCTGTGTCAGAAAATCCAAAAACAAGCAAAAGAAACAAAAGACTGTCAAGTATGTTTAATTTTTTTTCCATATTTGTACAATTCTGCAAAAGAAAAGTGAACAACAACATGTTGTTCTTAAGAAATCATAAATTTATTTAAAATCATTTTGAACAAAAAAGAGAAGAAAAAAATACCGGAACACAAACACACATGAATGAATTCAATTGTAAAGCAAGAAGTGTGTGTGTATAAAAATATGAATAATAAAGAAATCTCAAGTAGAGTGAAAATATTAAAATGAAATCCCTGTAATGTATGCTACAAAGTGGTTTTCATTATAAACAGGCAACATTTCGCAATGCCATTGTTGTGTGTGCTGGAGTTTTAAACATGTACAACAGAAATGAAAATTAAAAAGGAGCAGGGAACTGAAAAAAGGGTTTAATATTAAGTATTTTTGCGTGTTATTTTTTTTTTCATGTTTTAAATCACGTGTGTTTTGTACTTAAAATGGTAAACAATGCATAACAAAATACTTTTGATTACCTCCTTAAGATATGCTCCAAATGTTTACTTAAGGTGTTGGCAGTTGCTTTCATTTTCTGCCTTACAATGAACGCGATTTCATAATAAATATTCATGATAATGTTAAATTAATTGCAAAAGGAAAGGGGAAAAAATAACAAATATTATACATGCAAACATAACAAGTGAAGCATACTTTAAGGGTTAAATAAATGAAATTATAAGAAGTATAAGACTAAGTCAAAAGAAAAACAGCTTTAATAAAAATGTTTACTTAAAAAGGATTTTTTGAGAGCAACCATGAACAAATTGTATCAAAACCCAAATTTTGTTTTTTGATTACTTTAAATTGGGACAACAAATCTTGTTAAGTTTTCAAAAATATTTGCATACTTAAGGGATGTTTGGTTTCAGTTAAAAAAAAAACAGCTTAATACACCCTAATAAACGAGTTTATCAGCAGTGGTCAAGTGTTTATAAAAAAATTTCACACAAAGAAATCCAGTTTGAATTTCAATCGACAGAAAAGGGTAATTCATTAGCAAGATGCTGGTTAAGAAAATATCTTGTTTATTTCGACTTTGTCTCTAATGTTCAAGAACATAAGTTAAAAAAACTGCTTTAGTCGACAAAAATTATTGCCTAGTTTTAGGTTGAAAAGGGTTTTACCCTAAATAAATAAACTTAAGAAAAAAAGAATAGATTTTGGAAGGCTAATCATGGGAAAGAAAGATGTTTTAAATTTTAGATAAGCAAAGTTCTCTTCAAGAATTTAATCTATCTCACCCTTGCTATAGTTTGTTTAATATAAAGACTTTCAGTGTAAAAAGCAAAATTTTGAAGACTTTCTTTATAAGAAGAAACATTCACTTGAAGACGTCCAACATAAACAGCAACAATTTGAGGACTTCCAGCTCTTTGTCGGACCGCAATACAGAAATTGGTGGAAAAATTTGAGCTGTTGGGACAACTTAGTGATGTGAAGAATAAAACCCGTGCACGTCGCTCAAGAACAACTGAGAATATTGCTGCTGTAGCTTAAAGTGTAGAAGAAAGCCCAGGTTTGTCCATTCGTCGTCCTATGCGCTATCGAGAATGATTAATGATTTCTTATGGTCGGAATTGGATGCTATTGATCTGGACAACGTTTACTATCAACAAGACGGCGCTACGTGCCACACAAACAACGAAACCATTGCTCTTTTACGAGAAAAGTTTCCGGACCCTGTTATCTCTCGAACAGGTGATCACAATTGGCCACCGAGATCTTGTGATTTAACACCTTGTGATTTCTTACTTTGGGGCCACGTGAAAGATAAGGTCTACGCCAACAGCCCAGCGTCGCTTCAAGACCTCAAAGATAGAATTCGTGAGGCTATCGAGGACATAAGGTAGCCACTTTGCGATTTGGTTATTGAAAATTTCATGAAATGGATTTGGCACTGTAAGCGTGGTCGTGGTGGCCATTTGGCCGATGTTGTTTTTCATTATTAACGGCATAACTTCCTCTTTATTATGAAATAAACATCTGATAATTTATCTTAAAAAATGTAATTTTTCTTTGAATACAAAAATAACAGCTCTTGTTGGCAAAATTTGGTATTCCGAGCCAAAAGAACTGTTCATCTTTTGAGGCCAAGAACGAATCAAGCCAATATCGGGTACTCTGTTGCAAAGTAAAGTGTATCCCAGAGAGAGTGTTTTGCTTCGATCGAAACCATCTAGACTATAAAGCGGATGAGGTAAAACTTCCCAACCACTTTATTCTAACTAGTTTTTAACAAGGTATTTAAAGTATCCAAAACCGGTCAACCGGTTTTTTCATATTTGTAAAATCGACCGGTTTCGGTTTTCTTTAACTTTTCGGTTTTTTGACAAACCGGGTTTTTTAAGACGGTTAACCGGTTTTAACGAAATACTTTGTAAAACTTATTTGAACATATAACTTCAAAATATTTCGACATTTTTAAAAATATTCATTTATTTTTTGGAAAATTTCTGCTTTTGACCGGTTAACCGGTTTTTTAAGAATGACAAAACCGAAACCGGTTTTTTTATAAAACACTGTTTTCGGTTAAACCGGCAACCGGTTTTTTGAATTTGACGGTTTTTTGGACACTCTAAAGGTATTGCATCATGTGGCCTAGCGTTGTCATGATGGAGTATTACAGTTTAATATCTGGCCGCATATTCTGTTCGTTTTTCGGCCAATACTCGCTTCAAACGAAGCAGTTGCTTTCGGTACAGGTTCACTGTGATGGCCTGTCCAGTTTTCAGCAGCTTATAATATATAGGATCGTTTTGCTCCCACCAAATCGCCGTTCCTACAAGGAGCATAGGGTCTCAATAAAATGTTTGAACATCTCTCTATTTTGTGCTAACGCCTTCACTTCTTCCCAACTCTTGCCACTAATGTTTACTTCGGCCTCAATCTGCTTTCTCCATGTATGAGATGGGCTTCCCCTTTTCTGTTACTCTTGCGAGTTCCAGTCTACTGCAGTTCTAGTGATGTCGTTTGGCTGCCTTCTAAGGGTGTGGCCGATCCAACGCCATTTTTGTCTCCTTATTTCAATCGATAGGATTTGTTTTTTCTCAGAGCTTATGATTGCATATGGTTCTGAGCTAGAATACACATAGGATCTTGCGTAGACAGCGGTTCACGAATACATACTTGCATTTTTCGTATATCACGAGCGGCAGTGTTCCAAGTTTCGCCGCCGTAACAAAGGGTAGATTATACGTTGACATTGAAAATTGCAATTTTCGTACGCAGAGATAAAGAGGGTGATCTCCAAATAGGTTTTAGCCGGCCAAATGTTGGAAGTGCCTTCTGCAAGCGATTGTCGATATCCTCAACCGATCCCTCGTACGTAGATATAATGCTCCCATGATAGCAGAATTGGTTGACATCTTCTATTTGGCTTGTACCAATTGCTAATAAATTCCGGGAGGTTGCATTAATACGTTAAGTTTTGTCTTCATGACATATTTTTTCAAACCTGCTTCGTCTGGTCGCTGCGTTATCTGAGTAGCTGGTAGCCAGCAGACACATATCGTCTGTGTAATCAAGATCTTTTAGGCGACCCTGTAATCCCCACAATATCCCCGAAGGCTCTTCCAAGGATCGTGTTCAGAACTATATTAAAAAGAAGTGGTGAAATGACACATTCCTGTCGGACACCTCTCTCACTGGCGGACACCTGTTCCCACAATTTTACTCAGCAATTTGCCATTTCAAGAGGCATTAGGGTATAAGCTTTAAGGCGTATAAGTTTGAGAGGTATTCTCCTACATGTCAATGAACTCCAAATCACATCTTGGTTTATTTTATCGAAGGCCTTCTCGATGTCTATGAAGCATAGCTACAATGGTGAGCATTACCTTGGCGCCATGAATATTTGACTTTGGTATCGATTCGGCTGGTTGGCCGGCTTCACATGCGATCTCTTACGCTTCGGGTTATCGTAATGGATCCATCTTTTATATACTACTTTTTTAAAATAGTAGTAGAAATACTACTTTTTTTAAAAATAGTAGTAGAAATACTACATTTTTTAAAAATAGTAGTAGAAATACTACTTTTTTAAAATACTAGTAGAAATACTACTTTTTTTAAAAATAGTAGTAGAAATACTACTTTTTTTAAAAATAGTAGTAGAAATACTACTTTTTTAAAATAGTAGTAGAAATACTACTTTTTTTAAAAATAGATACTACTTTTTTTAAAAATAGTAGTAGAAATACTACTTTTTTAAAATAGTAGTAGAAATACTACTTTTTTAAAAATAGTAGTAGAAATACTACTTTTTTTAAAAATAGCAGTAGAAATACTACTTTTTTAAAATAGTAGTAGAAATACTACTTTTTTTAAAATAGTAGTAGAAATACTACTTTTTTAAAATATAGTAGAAATACTACTTTTTTAAAAATAGTAGTAGAAATACTACTTTTTTTTAAAATAGCAGTAGAAATACTACTTTTTTTTAAATAGTAGTAGAAATACTACTTTTTTAAAAATAGTAGTAGAAATACTACTTTTTTTAAATCTCATTTCGGACATACAAAATCTTCTTTCAAGGTCTCTCGGCAGCAAACGTTTTGAAATTAATGCTTGAGTAGCTTGCCACGATTTTACAAGCTCTTGTTGAGTTTGGCAACAATCTTCATGGAGTAATGCCTCCAATTAATGGTTTTCAAACTTTTGTCTTTTCGTGTCAGAATCACCACTTCTGAACCGCACAAACCATCTCTCGCACGTTGAAAACGATGGAACACATTCACCATAAGCGTTGGTGAGCAATCGGTGTGTTTCCGCGGAACTTTTTTTATACCCTTCACCATGACTGACAAGGGTATATATAAATTTGGGATTCCGTATGTAATTTCTATATTTTTCATTTGAGACCTCACAAAGTATATACATTCTGGATCGTTATAGATAGCGCAGTCGATATAGCCATGCCCGTCTGTATGTTGAAATCAACTTTCCGTAGCCCTCAAATAACTTACATACATGATTCATACATCAATATATCGGGAATTCTTCCGTCTCGGTTGGTATTTAAAATCTAGAAAATCGGCCCACAAATGGCTGAGATATAAGGAAAAAACCAGGACAACCTCGATTTTTGATCTATATCTGAATTAATAATTCATTAATATAGACAATAGGGATATCCAATAGATATTTCAAAGACCTTTGCAACGGCGTATATAAGACCAAGTAAGTCGGTCCTGGAATTGGACAAAATCAGGAAAAGTACTTTTTACATCGAATTTTTTTTTTTCACCCAAAAATTTTTTTTGTTTTAAATTTTTTTTGTCACAAATAAAAAAAAGAAAAATATTTTTTTTTTAATCAACAAAATTTTTTTTTAAATTCCCCTTAAACATTTTTTTTAAATAAAAAAAAAAAAATTTTTTTAAATAAAAAAAAAATTTTTTTTTTAAATAAAATTTTTTTTTTATATAAAAATTTTTTTTTTTTTTTAATTTTTATTTTAATGTAAATTTGGTAAAGGGTATATAAGATTCGGCACATCCGAATATAGCTCTGTTACTTGTTTAAATTAAAGAAAGCAAAACTTCCCGCATATGACGCTTTGTTTGGCTATAATGTTCAATAACTTCGAGAGAATGAATGACAGATTTGTACCCTTCAAAATGACATATAAGTTATTAAAAGCAAAAACGATGTTCAAAAGATACGCCATCTGTTATCCCGCATTATTAAGTCATATAATAGCAGACATTATTCTAGAAACAGCTTTATTTTGATAATTTTACTATAAATAGCAAAAATTGTGAACATAAATTTAAAATTAGAAACTGTAAAATAAATTAATTTATTTTTCTTAAAAATCGTTTCTTTTTTTTTAATTCTCTGTAACTTTTCACTTTTCCCTTTAACATGTTTTTTTTTCTCCTGTCATTTGTCACATCCGTTTCCTATTAATATAGTTTACGATTATTACCTCAACAATATTCCTGTTTCTGACTCCATAAAAATTATATTTTATTACGCTTTTGCATACATTTGCCAACAAAATAAAACGACTCATTTAATTTTAACATTTGTTTGTTAAAGCCCAAACGAAATAAAAGCGAAACTTTATCTTTTCACTGCTGTAACAAATTTCTGTTGCGTTATAATAAAATCAGTTAAATACCTGGTGGTTTTGTTAAACAACCCTCTAACAATATAAAGGAAAACTTTGTTGTTTTTTTTTTCATGAAAATTACAAATTTTGTCACTGTTCTAGAAGCATGAAAAGAAGAAAAACTTTTATTTATATTTGCTTGTAGCTAAATAACGAGAAAATTACTGTTTGAAAAACAGCAAACTTTTGCTGTCGCCAAAAAGACTTGGTAAAAAAAAGTAGATTATAACATTTCTGCTTTAATACTTTGCTGGGGGGAGAGTTAATAACTTGCTGGCTTTATGTTTTACAGAAATTTTCATAGAATTTTTCTTTTTTCGTTTCGCCCTCTTGAAATAGTTTATAGCGTCTCAGGTAGTTGTGATTAAAATTATGATAAAAATAAAATAAAGTTATTAAACAAGCGGATAAAAATCTACAGGGAATTTGAACAGCTTGGTTAAAAGAAAACAAGTATTTGTCTCCAAATATAATAAGATTTGGTTAAAAGTTTGGCTAAAGAATTTGAGAAAAAAAACACCCAAAAGTATGCAGCCTTTTCTAGTAAGAGTTCTTCATATTCATACTCTTTGAATGCCTTTGTAGCCTTTCTCTTGCATGTTATAACAAATTATCATAATTGCTTTAAACTCTTCCTATTTATTTCCCTAAATTGCATATTTACTTTGATCTTGTCTCCTAATCCATTTACTTTGCTTTATTTCCAAAAGCGGCTTTGCTGTCTGTTGGCATGTACCCTTTAGTTTTGCAACCAAATTTTCCTTTATTCCATAAAAAGACAATTAAATAAATTAAATTCCATTCCATTAAAAGATTAAGTACTTAATACAAATAACATATAATTATTGTAGTTAAACTTATAAGTTGTTGTTTTTATTTCTTATCATTTAATAGAATGATTTAAAATCTTGGCACAACAACAATGACAGCAAACAATAATCTACAAAGAGTTGTAGAGAAATTTATACCACCAGCCCACATTTAATTATGAAAATTGCAGCTACAATTAAAAAAAAAAAAAAAACAATATAATATCAAAATATATGACTACAGTGGCATAGAAAGTTATAGGAGGAATGTTAGAGAAGTAAAACAATATACAATAGGCTAAAAAAGGTTATAAAACTATAAATAGCAAAGATTTGAATAAATTTTCGCTTTAAATAGCTACATTTTTATAAGTTTATATAAGTTTGTCATTCCGTTTGTAATTTCCACAATATAATTTTCCAACCCTATAAAGCATATATATTCTCTATTCTTATAGATAGCGGAGTCGATTTTGCCATGTCCGTCTGTATGTTAAGACTTTTACTACTAATATCAACATTTTGAATACTTTTGGAAGACTTTCAATATAAATAGCAATAGTTTAAACACTTCTCAACATAAATAGCCAAATTTTAAAAACTTTCTCTAGAAATAATAAAATTTTTCAACAATTTCACCATAAATAGCAACATTTTGAAGACTTCCACTACAAATTACAACATTTTAAAAACTTTTTCTGGAAATAGTAGTATTTTACGGACTTTCACTATATATAACATCATATTAAAGTGTTACACTATAAACAGCACCATTTTGAATTTGATAACTATAACTACACAAATTATGAAGACTTTCGCTATAAATAGCAACATTTTGAAGATTTTCAGAGTAAATAGCAACATTTTGAAGACGAAACAGCATAATTTAAGAGACTTTTACCAAAAACTGCAACATTTTGAAGACTTTCACTTAAAATAGCATCACTTTGAAGACCAAAAATAGCAACTTTTGCAGACTTTCGCTATAAATAGCAACATTTTGAAAATATTCACTATAAATTGCTTTTCTTTAGAGACTTTTTAAAAAATAGCAACATTTAGAAGACTTTCCACTATGAAAAGCTTAATTTTGAAGACTTTCACTAAAAATAGCATAACTTTGAAGACCAAAAATAGCAACATTTTGAAGACTTTCGCTATAAATAGCAAAATTTTGAAAATTTTCACTGTAAACATCAACATTTTGAAGACTTTCACTATAAATAGCATAGCTTTATAGACTTTTTTAAAAATTAGCAACATTTAGAAGACTTTCCACTATAAAAGGCTTAATTTTGAAAGCATTCACTAAAAATTGCATAATTTTGAAGTCTTTGACTAAAAATAGCAGACTTTTGATTTAAATAGCAGGATTTTGAGGATTTTCAGAGTAAATAGCAACATTTTGAAGACAAAACAGCATAATTTAAGAGACTTTTATAAAAAATTGCAACATTTTGAAGACTTTCACTAAAACTTTCACTTTGAAGAATAAAAATAGCTATATTTTGAAGACTTTCGCTATAAATAGCAACATTTTTAAAATTTTCACTATAAATAGCTTTTTTTAGATACTTTTTTAAAAAATAGCAACATTTAGAAGACTTTCCACTATAAAAAGATTAATTTTGAAAGCTTTCACTAAAAATTGCATAATTTTGAAGTCTTTGACTAAAAATAGCATTATTTTGAAGACTTTCACTAAGAATAGCAGCTTTTTGAAGAATTTCATTACAAATAGCAAAAAATTTAAAAACTTTCTCAAGAAATAGTAAAATTTTTACAACTTTCACTATAAATAGCAATGATTTTTTATATAAATAACAACATTTGAGAACTTTACCTAGATTAGGTTTAGGTTTCATGGGCATCCACTCATCAAGCAGCTCACTTGGGTTCATTCAAAACTGATCCCATTGTGTTACCCAAGAAGCAAACAGCAGGATATTTATACCACATCCGATGTTTCCAAGGTGAACCAACCTGGTTCTGAGATGAAGGTGTGGATGTGGGTTAGATTCATCATTGATCTAAATACGAGAGGAAGTGTGTTCCATGTACAGGTTTGTCAAGGCCGGGCATTGGTAGAATAGGTGGGACACAGTATACTCCTCATCTTCGTTTTGATAGCTTATACAGTAATCGTTATACCGTAGGCCCATTCTTTAAGCATGTGTTCCAATTATGCAGTGTCCTGTAATACTTAAAAGAAACACTTAGCCTTATTTGCTTACGACGGAATTCTATAAGTATATTTGTCCTGCCGCCATCGTATACGGGCCAAGTCGATCTCGCCATAACACATGTGAATTTATTAGTTTATTTGTTCAGTGCAGCCTCATATAGTCTCTGCTGTACAACCATCTTACATTTTGCAAGGGAAATTCCAAAAAAGGGATCAATCGGCTCCTCAGCCATCATCGCACACCTTTTGGTCAATTCGTATGCTATACAGTTACTCTGATTTCCATCGTGTCTAGTGACCCATATAAGCGTTATCCTAGAATATCTCTCTAGCTCATTTAGGGTTACCCTGCATTCCTCGGTTAACCTAGATGCCGTGAAGACATCCGCTATTCCGCTGACGACAGCCTTGTTATCAGTAAGTATACATATATCTCCAGATATTCAGTAATACCTCAGCCAGTTGGATGCACATTTTTCCTGAAGAGCTGTACAGAAGTTTGGTAGTCTGAAGTAGGATTTTGTGCCATAATTCTCAATAAAGAAACATCCACCAAACCTATTACCCCTTTTAGAGCCGTCAGTACAGGCGCGGATCCAGAGTGGTGAAATAGGAATTCCCCCTCCCCCCCCCAAAAAAACCAACATTTTTTCATATAAAAATTAAGAAATATAGATAAATATAGAACAAATTTTGATTTACCCCTCCCTGCCCTAAATGGTTGACCTGGATCCGCGCCTGAGTCAGTACATACCCTTATGACATCATCAGGGAGTGGGGTAGATTCCGTGCTGCCATATATCCCTATTCGGAATTATAATATGGAATTATATGTCAAAAAATGATTTTACAATGTAGTAGTCGACTTTGTTAAGTATCTACCCATAGTAATTCAGTATCTTGGAGTGCCCAAGGTCCTTACCAGACCACGAGCAGCCTGGATTCAGTCTCACAGCAGAGTTGAGAGCAATTTGTATCACCATTAAATCAACTAATAACCAGTTTCAAATAGTAAAAATAGCTTTAGAAGAAGTAGACCTCACAGCGCCTCTAATCATTATCGCAATAGTCCTTAGAACTCGTTCAACGGCCTTCCGCTGAGAAGCATTCTCCAAGGCATGCCACCATACCAATACTCCCTAAAACAAAATGAGTTTAACAACTGATTTGTAGATCCAATTGTTAACCTTCTCCCCAATACCTCAGTTAGTACCAATAGCCCTCTTGCAAGAGTAGATGGCCACATCCTTAATCCTGTTCTGAATGTTCAGATTCCAGGATAATCTTTTATCTAGAATGATTCCAAGATACTTTACATTATCCCTGATCTCAATACTGATTCCATCAAGTCTAGGGGCATCTAAAGTAATCGATCTTGTACCTCCTGGTGAAGAGAACCAGTTCCGTTTTCCAATCGGAACACTTTACTCACTCAGTGTACTTAATGCAGATTCCATGCTTCTAGATATTGTATCTACCAGCAGCAGGGTATTTATAGCCATGTTCCACAGAAGTGGTGATAGTACTCCTCCCTGCGCGGTTCCACGATTTGCCACTTTTGAGACACCGATGCCACCTTACGTAGCACATATGACTCTGTAAATGAGTATCTTTTCGACTATTCGGAGCATACAAAGGTCAGTCTCAAGTCCCTCCATCGCAGATTTGATAGCATTGGGCCTGACACTATTAAAAGCATCTTCTATATCGAGGAAGGCAACAAGCGACTCTTAAATGGAGTCTACTAACGAATGTAAAGCTGTTTCCACCGATCTACCCCCTTGGTATAGGCATGTTGGGCTTTAGAGATGAGTTCCGTTGGAAAAGTCATTCTAAAGTGTACATCAATCACCCTCTCTAGGGTATTCAGCAGAAAGGCTACAATACTAGTCGGTCTATAATTCTTTCGTTTAGTGTGAGTTGCCTTGCCTCCTTTTGGAATGAAGGCGACTCTACACTCCGTTCAACATGTAGGTATATAGGACCATCTGATATACGCTCTATAGTTGAGCTATGGTACTACTAAGTACTGAGATCGAAAAAACCTTAACTCACGTTTTTCATTAAAAAATTAACCCAAGTATTATTTGATTTTTTTTATCAAGTTACCTTTGTAAAGCATTTCAGTTATTACGTTTAATGTCAATTATGTTCATTTGTTGTTAATCCTGATTAAAATGAGTGACGAGAACAACAAAACCCAACTTGGTCCTACAAAAAGTTGGCCAAAGAATCAAATGTCTGCCGTCAAACTGATTCCAATGTTATTAAACAGTATCAGGAGAACTTGTCCGTTGATAGAAAATCTGGTTCATGTAGAAAGAATGATCCACATTATGCTTTTAAAGCCTATCAATTGAAAGCATTTTCAAAAGAGCTCACAACACATCCGGTAGGAAAGCTGTCCGGTTAGCTCAGTACTCGGACTATTTGGTACGAAAAGTTAAAGCCAATGCTGGTTTAAAAACATACAGGGCTCAAAAAGTTGCTGACAGTAAATCTGCTTAAAATTTAGAGGCCAAAGACAGAACACGGAAATTGATGATGACGAAACGTACGTATGGAAAGTTTTTTCGCAGCTTCCGGGTCAATATTTTTATGTTGCTGATGCTCGAGGGTATGTTGTAGAAATGTTTAGAACCCAAAAGCAGAAAATATTCCCAAAAAAAAATCATGGCATGACAAGCAACATGCAGTTGCGGCAAAAGATGCCAAACATTTGTTACGAAGGGCTCTATAAATTTGGGAGTCACACTTGCAACCAACATCCAGTTTGCCCTCTGTAAATTCATGTTTTCCGTCCTCTTTTTCCATATCATTTCAATAATGACTAATGAATATTATCAATGTGTGTACAAAATATTCATTTTCTGTATATTTATAAATAATCATGCACGCTGTTTAAAGTGCAAAAAAAATAGAGAAATTCACAGCAGAATATCATAGACAAATTTATATAAATATTTCACACATTTATGCAAAATAATATAGAAAAACTAAATATAAACTAGATTTATTTGTTTGTATTAACATTTCCAAAGCAAATAACATGTCATCATCAGCTATGGTGCAGATTTCCAGGTTTTTCTCACTGTATTTTGTGTTTAGCACAAAGGTGAGGTGTGCGAGGTTTGCTTTGCAAACAATAAAGAGTTGGAGATATATTATTTAGTTGAACATTATATATTTTATGCCAAAAACAGTAGAAAAGAGAGGGTTATGAATAAAGTGAAGTACAGTGTGGTAAATAAGTGTGATTCCAAAGTAAGAAGTTCTACTGCAATTGGGAGCTCCTGAATCTTTCATTATTAATTAAACCTAGACAGAATCTTTTAAATATTTTTGGAATTTTAAACCAGTAAAATCTTATTGCAATCATAGTTTTTCCTCTTACTGTTTATAGCAGTATAAGGAAAATCTGTTAACCCTTGCCTTAAATTTCCTATAAATAACACCATTTCCTTTACTAACGTAAACTTCATCGAAAATATTTGAATAGTTCCTTAAAATTATGAAAATATTTATCAGTTTCTTTACAAATCTAAATCATTTTATTTTACAATTCTCTCCTTGTGTCTTTTTCACTTCACCTTTGGGCCCTGGTGTAATTTATAGTTTTGTTGCTTTTTTTGTAGTAATTATGAAAGTGACATTCACTTTTGCAAATGTTTGTTTAACAAAAAAAGGGATTGTCTGTCGCTGAAACCGACAGACCGTTTTGCTGTCTCTTGTGCTATTATTATTTTTTTTTTCTATTTAGATTGTCTGGCATTTAATAAAACAAATTAAAATGTCATATTAAATGATAAAAATGAAGAGATAACAAAGTTTCGAATACTTATGGTTAA
Source organism: Calliphora vomitoria (assembly GCA_942486065.2). NCBI lineage: Eukaryota > Metazoa > Arthropoda > Insecta > Diptera > Calliphoridae > Calliphora > Calliphora vomitoria. The sequence continues at coordinate 15,097,429 of OW818030.2, read as the reverse complement.
AGAGGAAAAAAGGGTTAAATGTTATTAAATAAATTAACATAAACTTCCACAGACAGTTTAAGGAGAGAGGCACTTGGAAAAAAAAAAAAAAACTCAGATACATCATAAATACCTAAAATAGTTGAAAATATTTTTCAACAATAAATGATAGCAACTTAATACACTTTCTTATTTCCTTAAAAAAATTTATCCAAAAAAGTTTCACTACCGTTATTTGCATACAGAATTTAGTTCCACTATCGATTACTTCTTTTTATTATTTAGACAGTTATATTCTTTATTACCTCGTATCTTTCTTTTGGTTTCATTTTATCCAACCTTCTCATCGTCATATAAAAATCCTTGGCCTCCTTTAAAGCAACCACTTTTTGTCTTCGTACTTTTTTTAAGGGCACAATAACGGTCGTTCGCTTCTTTTTTTTTTCTTATTGTTTGGTAATTTTATGTTCCAAATTTGTTAAATTTGCCATGTAAGCAAGTGATTATCCCCCTTAAGTTTTTATACTTTAACTTTTTTACATAAAAAATAAAGCCAAGAATGAAAATAACAAAACAAAAAAAAAAAAAAATGTGAGAACTAAGTACCACATACAATAGCAACAGCTTGTCTTTGGTTTCATTATCCTTTTTTTTTCAGCATTTTGTCATTTGTTTGGTCTTATTTTGTAGTACAGGCATATTGAATTTCTGGTATACAACAAGTTGTATATACAAAATAATCTAACATAAAATGTGTGTGTTTTTTTGGAAGAGGAATAACACAAAAAACCAACAGAACCAACAAACTAGTTTATTGTTTAAAATAAATAGTACTTAGTAGACCAACAAAAAAAAAGTAAGAGCATAACGAGCACACACCAAATATGGCAAAGCAGACGGTATAGTCCTCTATGGTACTCTCATATAGAGGAGAGTAGATGTTCTACTGCTCCTTAGAAAAGAATATGGTCTACTCCTCTAATGAAGAGTAGATGGTCTACTCTTCCATAGGAAAGTAGATGGTCTACTCTTCCATAGGAAAGTAGATGGTCTACTCTTCCATAGGATAGTAGATGGTCTACTCTTCCATAGGAGAGTAGATTGTCTACTCTTCTATAGGAGAGTAGATGGTCTACTCTTCCATAGGAGAGTAGATGGTCTACTCTTCCATAGGAGAGTAGATGGTCTACTCTTCCATAGGAGAGTAGATTGTCTACTCTTCCATAGGAGAGTAGATGGTCTACTCTTCCATAGGAGAGTAGATGGTCTACTCCTCCATAGGAGAGTAGATGGTCTACTCTTCCATAGGAGAGTAGATGATCTACTCTTCCATAGGATAGTAGATGGTCTATCCTACCATAAGAGAGTAGATGGTCTACTCTTCCGTAGGATAGTAGATGGTTTATCCTACCATAGGAGAGTAGATGGTCTACTCTTCCATAGGAGAGTAGATGGTCTGCTCTACCATAGGAGAGTAGATGGTCTACTCTTCCATAGGATCGTAGATAGTCTACTCTTCCATAGGAGTGTAGATGGTATACTCTTCCATAGGATAGTAGATGGTCTACTCTTCCATAGAATAGTAGATGGTCTACTCTACCATAGGATCGTATATGTTCTACTCTTCTATAGGAGAGTAGATGGTCTACTCCTCCATACGAGAGTAGATGGTCTACTCTTCCATAGGAGAGTAGATAGATGGTCGACTCTTCCATAGGAGAGTAGATGGTCTACTCTTCCATAGGATAGTAGATGGTCTACTACTACAAAGGAGAGTAGATGGTCTACTCTTCCATAGGATAGTAGATGGTGTACTCTGTCATTGGAGAGTAGATAGTCTACTCTACCATAGGAGAGTAGATGGTCTACTCTTCCATAGGATAGTAGATGGTCTACTCCTCAATAGGTGACTAGATGGTGTACTGTCCTATTGGAGAGTAGATGGTCTACTCTTCCATGGGAGAGTAGATGGTATACTCTAACATAGGATAGTATATGGTGTACTCTACCATAGGAGAGTAGATGGTCTACTCTTCCATAGGATAGTAGATGGTCTACTCTTCCGTAGGAGAGTAGATGGTCTATGCTTCCATAGGATAGTAGATGGCCTACTCTTCCATAGGATAGCAGATAGTCTACTCTTCCATAGGATAGTAGATGGTCTACTCTACCATAGGAGAGTAGATGGTCTACTCTTCCATAGGATATTAGATGGTCTACTCTTCCACAAGATAGTAGATGGTCTACTCTTCCACAGGATAGTTGATGGTCTACTCTACCATAGGCGAGTATATGATCTACTCTACCATAGGAGTGTAGATGGTCTACTCTTCCATAGGAGAGTAGATGGTCTACTACTCCATAGGAGAGTATATGGTCTACTCTTCCATAGTGGAATAGATGGTCTACTACTCCATAGGAGAGTAGATGGTCTACTACTCCATATGAGAGTCTTCTTTACCATGTCAAACAGTATTACCTATCTTTTGAATGTAGCTCACTTTTCAAAAATATGTTACCACCATTTGAGCTTTATGTGATGACATGAAAATACCAGCATTCTGTTTTTCTCTCTTGTTTACTTTTTTTTTCATACTATAATTTCCTTTTTTGGCAAGACAAGTCTTTTATATTGTGGTTCGAAGGACACATATTGTTTTTTTGTGTTCTTCTTAATTCTTCAAGCAGGATGTCCTTATTTCAACTAAAGCATCATAAAAGAAATCGTTATGTAGATTTTATTGTTATAGTCATATAATAAACAGTTATTAAATGTGATGTTGTATAATATCAGAACCTAAAAATAAGTTGTCCTACACAAGGCCTTATTGTAAAGGTGTTTAATAAAAAGGACTTAAAAGTCCTTGAAATTATACTGTAAATATATATACATTTTAAGTATATATATCTTTTTAAATTTGTAAAGATTATTATGTTTAGTTCTATTACTTTTTTTCTATTTACATTTCTGTTACAGTTTTTGTTTTTTAAATTTTTAGTTATTCTAAAGTAGTTAAAATGTAAATTTTTAGTTCATTTGTTGTAATATTAAAGCGATATTATGAAATTTTTTACATTTAGTTTCAAATTACATCACGTGATTTTTCAGCTGGTAAAGGCCTTGATTTACATTTTTACTATTTGCTTTTAACACTTTGGAATACGGTCATGCAAATTTTGCATTACTTTATGGCACACTCTACTAAAAATTGGAAAAGCATTTAAGTAAAACAATTCATTTATACTATGTATATGATTCTGGTTTTCATACATAAAATGTAGCATTCTTACAATTCCTCTTTAACAGCTTGAAATAGTTTTCTAATTTAATCACTTTTTAAGTATCTCAAATCAATTATACATACTCGCTTAATGACCATATAATTATCATTTGTTGAATACTTGACTTGATAACAAGTAGTAGGGTTCTTTTTACTTAGTAGCTGCTTCAAACAAACTAAATTTCCAATGGAAAAATATTATATTTAGTTGTTAAATAAACACAACTTAAGTTTCTTAGTGAGTCATGGAAATTCTAGAGGGAAAAGAACTCATTAAAACTGAATAGTAATTAATTAATAGCAACAATTTAAAAATAATTAAAACTTTATAATGAAATAAGACGAATTAAAAGTACTTTACAATGTGGAATAGAATATAAGTAAAATGACACTAGAACAGAACTAGAACAGAACTAGAACAGAACTAGAACAGAACTAGAACAGAACTAGAACAGAACTAGAACAGAACTAGAACAGAACTAGAACTGAACTAGAACTGAACTAGAACTGAACTAGAACAGAACTAGAACAGAACTAGAACAGAACTAGAACAGAACTAGAACAGAACTAGAACAGAACTAGAACAGAACTAGAACAGAACTAGAACAGAACTAGAACAGAACTAGAACAGAACTAGAACAGAACTAGAACAGAACTAGAACAGAACTAGAACAGAACTAGAACAGAACTAGAACAGAACTAGAACAGAACTAGAACAGAACTAGAACAGAACTAGAACAGAACTAGAACAGAACTAGAACAGAACTAGAACAGAACTAGAACAGAACTAGAACAGAACTAGAACAGAACTAGAACAGAACTAGAACAGAACTAGAACAGAACTAGAACAGAACTAGAACAGAACTAGAACAGAACTAGAACAGAACTAGAACAGAACTAGAACAGAACTAGAACAGAACTAGAACAGAACTAGAACAGAACTAGAACAGAACTAGAACAGAACTAGAACAGAACTAGAACAGAACTAGAACAGAACTAGAACAGAACTAGAACAGAACTAGAACAGAACTAGAACAGAACTAGAACAGAACTAGAACAGAACTAGAACAGAACTAGAACAGAACTAGAACAGAACTAGAACAGAACTAGAACAGAACTAGAACAGAACTAGAACAGAACTAGAACAGAACTAGAACAGAACAGAACTAGAACAGAACAGAACAGAACAGAACTAGAACAGAACAGAACTAGAACAGAACTAGAACAGAACTAGAACAGAACTAGAACAGAACTAGAACAGAACTAGAACAGAACTAGAACAGAACTAGAACAGAACTAGAACAGAACTAGAACAGAACTAGAACAGAACTAGAACAGAACTAGAACAGAACAGAACTAGAACAGAACTAGAACAGAACTAGAACAGAACTAGAACAGAACTAGAACAGAACTAGAACAGAACTAGAACAGAACTAGAACAGAACTAGAACAGAACTAGAACAGAACTAGAACAGAACTAGAACAGAACTAGAACAGAACTAGAACAGAACTAGAACAGAACTAGAACAGAACTAGAACAGAACTAGAACAGAACTAGAACAGAACTAGAACAGAACTAGAACAGAACTAGAACAGAACTAGAACAGAACTAGAACAGAACTAGAACAGAACTAGAACAGAACTAGAACAGAACTAGAACAGAACTAGAACAGAACTAGAACAGAACTAGAACAGAACTAGAACAGAACTAGAACAGAACTAGAACAGAACTAGAACAGAACTAGAACAGAACTAGAACAGAACTAGAACAGAACTAGAACAGAACTAGAACAGAACTAGAACAGAACTAGAACAGAACTAGAACAGAACTAGAACAGAACTAGAACAGAACTAGAACAGAACTAGAACAGAACTAGAACAGAACTAGAACAGAACTAGAACAGAACTAGAACAGAACTAGAACAGAACTAGAACAGAACTAGAACAGAACTAGAACAGAACTAGAACAGAACTAGAACAGAACTAGAACAGAACTAGAACAGAACTAGAACAGAACTAGAACAGAACTAGAACAGAACTAGAACAGAACTAGAACAGAACTAGAACAGAACAGAACTAGAACAGAACAGAACAGAACTAGAACAGAACAGAACAGAACTAGAACAGAACTAGAACAGAACTAGAACAGAACTAGAACAGAACTAGAACAGAACTAGAACAGAACTAGAACAGAACTAGAACAGAACTAGAACAAAACTAGAACTACAGCAGAAACGACAATTTTTTGTAAATTTCTTGATCATTTCACTTTCGTGAATATTTTGCTTTTAGTTCTTAGTTGGTCATTTGGGTATTTGTCTGTAGTGTTAACGGAATAATAATCATGTAACAAACTTTGTATCTAATGGTTTTTACTTATCGAATCTTATTTAGCGCCAACGATAATTGAGTATGATTACTACAATGTTATGGATTACACAACTTAAAAGCCACTTAATTGATTTGCATATCAAAAAACAAAAAATATAAAATAATTTCATGTAATAAATAGATAATTATAATGTAAAAAATTTGTATTACAGTTTTCGAAAAAACACAGTAAAACCACTCAATAATAGACATAACAATCATTCGCTAATAATGAATTTACTTAGGTTAAAATTATCTTCGTGAGATTAATTTTCATTTTAATACAATTTGATTGCTGGCTGACCTTTAAAGCTGGATTCTACTGTATTAGTTTTTATATTAAAGTATTTGCTCTAAAACTATTATATTTTTATAACATATTTTTCATATTAAATATTCTAATAATATGTCTGTATTTAGTTTAATTGTAATATATTTTTATTATTTGTTAGACATGTTATTTAAAAAATTCTACCGCTTATTTATAAAACCGCAAATGTTTATAATTTTTATATGACAACAGCTAACAAAAACAGAAACTGAATTGAAATATTTCTGAACATGAAACATTAAAACATAAAAAAGTCATAATTAATCTGGAAAATGTATGTTGGAAGAAAAAAAACTCTGAAAAACATGACATGTAAAACAAACAATTGCATATTAAAATATCAAAAGACTTCTTCACATTTTTTGCCATAGAGAGCACCAAGAAAAGGAGGCTTTAAAAGGAGCTGTTATTGTATAAAGCTGAAAACTAATGACCGAAAAATAAAACCAAAAATGTCGCACTTAACTTACTGAATCAATTCTTTATCGACATTGTCAATAATAATCGACTTAATGTTATACAATTTCTGATTTCAAGGTTTTCGTTGATTCATATCTCTGACATTTGTAGACCCATCTTGCTGATTTGCAATAGCGTTTATTCTATAACTTCAAGGAGTATAGATATACAGAATAAATGTAGTGTTATTGGAGGTTTCTTAAGAATTATTGATTTAAACACACATGATTACAAAATGGTATGATTATAAAATGAACTATAATAAATACCACATTTTGTTGCAACATCCTGTCCATACATCAAATATGACACAGCATATTTGCTAAACAATACAATTGCAATTTTTTCTAACAACTAAATGCTGCATTTTATAAAATTTATTTGTAATATTTGTAACAGATCTAATATTTATTTTTTTCCCCCCTTTTTTTTTTTTTGTATTTCAACTCGTAACACACATACAATAGCGACCAGATGAAATTTATAATAAAAGATGAGATGAGATTGTTATTTTAATCTACATACAAAAGATTTTCTATGATATAATATTGTATGATAGTATTTCATACTATAGTACATTCTATTGTGATTTTATTTGTGGATTTTTCCTTCCCTGGCAGTTGCTTTTGCCACTATGCATAAAAAATATCGACCACTAAACCGCGGGGAAATACTTTTTTTAATAGATGTTTTGTTTAGAGCGCACAAGAATATCTGATGATGGGTTTTTCATATTTAGGTTTTTATTTTTGTTCGTTTCGTTGTTTTTATTTGTAGTTTTTTTTACATTGTTTAGTTTTGAAAATGACATCTAGATTGTAATAGAAAATGGGAAAGATGAATACAAAAAAAAAAAAGAAACAACTGAAAATAATGAAATGTAAGACAACACAGGCAACTAAATGAAAAGAAAAAATTGAAGGCAGCTAGTAAAGGTATTAAATATTAAGAACTTTGGAATGAAACTAATTTATTTCAAGTTCGAATCTAGTTCTAGTTCAGTTCTAGTTCAGTTCTAGTACAGGTTCTAGTTCAGGTTCTAGTTCAGGTTCTAGTTCAGGTTCTAGTTCAGGTTCTAGTTCAGGTTCTACTTCAGGTTCTACTTCAGGTTCTACTTCAGGTTCTACTTCAGGTTCTAGTTCAGGTTCTAGTTCAGGTTCTAGTTCAGGTTCTAGTTCAGGTTCTAGTTCAGGTTCTAGTTCAGGTTCTAGTTCAGGTTCTAGTTCAGATTCTAGTTCAGGTTCTAGTTCAGGTTCTAGTTCAGGTTCTAGTTCAGGTTCTAGTTCAGGTTCTAGTTCAGGTTCTAGTTCAGGTTCTAGTTCAGGTTCTAGTTCAGGTTCTAGTTCAGGTTCTAGTTCAGGTTCTAGTTCAGGTTCTAGTTCAGGTTCTAGTTCAGGTTCTAGTTCAGGTTCTAGTTCAGGTTCTAGTTCAGGTTCTAGTTCAGGTTCTAGTTCAGGTTCTAGTTCAGGTTCTAGTTCAGGTTCTAGTTCAGGTTCTAGTTCAGGTTCTAGTTCAGGTTCTAGTTCAGGTTCTAGTTCAGGTTCTAGTTCAGGTTCTAGTTCAGGTTCTAGTTCAGGTTCTAGTTCAGGTTCTAGTTCAGGTTCTAGTTCAGGTTCTAGTTCAGGTTCTAGTTCAGGTTCTAGTTCAGGTTCTAGTTCAGGTTCTAGTTCAGGTTCTAGTTCAGGTTCTAGTTCAGGTTCTAGTTCAGGTTCTAGTTCAGGTTCTAGTTCAGGTTCTAGTTCAGGTTCTAGTTCAGGTTCTAGTTCAGGTTCTAGTTCAGGTTCTAGTTCAGGTTCTAGTTCAGGTTCTAGTTCTGTTCTAGTTCTGTTCTAGTTCTGTTCTAGTTCTGTTCTAGTTCAGTTGTTTTTCTAGTTCAGTTGTAGTTCTAGTTCAGTTGTAGTTCTAGTGTCAGTTCTAGTGTCAGTTCTAGTGTCAGATCTAGTGTCAGTTCTAGTTCATTTCTAGTTCAGTTCATTTTTTGACTTTAATGTTTCAACTATTTTATAACTCTGCACTTTTCATCATGTTTACAGATTTTCTTACTTTAAGTTTTTATATACAATATTTCTTTTTTCTGGGAGGTATATTTGCTATTGTCTACAATCTACTAGATATACAGCAACAAAAAACATTAAATATGATGTTTAGTTTTGAAAGCCAATGTTCAAACACACTGTATTACAGCAAAATATACACAAAAAAACTAGAGCATATTTTACGTTGTTTATCTCATTTACATCGTATTTTTTCGTCTATAGTCCCCTCTAGTAAACCTTGTAGTTTTTTTTATTTTTTGCAAAAATGGCTCATTGTTCTTCAGCAGAAAATCAATAAATTGTTGGAGAACAAAAATGTTGCTAGTTAAACGTTTTAGGTTGCCTTTCAAACTAATGAACTCACTCTTTCCCTGGACCTCACTTCTATCAGTTGATTGTTTGTTTGATAGATGACCTCGTTTAAAAATATAGATCTATTTCCATCATGTTCAGTTTAATTTAAACCCTGATGTACGAAATCCAGCAAGACGAAGACGTGTGTTCCATATTAATCATGCTGTTGTTTTGTTTGTGGATATCTTTTGTTGATAATTTTTGTACATGGTTTTTTCAACTTGACATGTTTGACATTTGCAGTATGATGTAGTGTGGTGAGAGTTGTTGTGAAATATATAGATGTTTATAGTGCAATTAGCCTAAATTGTTGCTGAGGTATGGAAATGGTTCGAATCAATATGAGTCAGGTTTCATAAATGTTAATAGTGATGAGATTTTCCATTTTAATCGTCTGCTAAAACTAATTTAAATTATAATATAAAATAATATCAACTTCTTTTCATTATTTTCAGGTACGTCATTTAAAGAATTATTAAGGGCAAGTAACATTTTTGTATAAGTTAGAAATACAGTATTTAAAATTATGCTCTTTTCCCAAGAAACAACTCAATATGAACAATACACTTTCTGAATCTGCTGTAATAAAGTCTTTAAATAACATATAGCAATTGTAGTAGTTAGTCCCTATACAAAGTGACAACTTAAAGTATCGGCATTCATATATCTCAATCTAAGTACTTCAATCTATTTTCATCTAGAGTGCCTTTAAAAAATCTCATTTTTAATTTAAATTTATCTTTCTTTCGAACATACATTTTGGAAGGTATAAATCATAATTATTACATATTTCAAAAAAAATGTTGGCAATTACTTCACAACATGTTTCTTGCAGTCATTATTTAATATTATTTTATAATTTAAACTTATACATAGTTTATTTCTTTTCAAGTATTTAGTTTCTTTTTAAGTGGTCATAATAGGCTTTTCTAGTTTGCTGTTATTTCTCTTTCTATTTTTTGTTTGTTGTTTTGTTAAATAAGTAATTATTTTATTTAAAGTCATTATTTGTGGTTTTTGGTTACATTATATTGTAAACGTACATTGACACTTCCTATTATTAGTAAGCCATAGGGGGTTTACAAGCGTAAAGCCATTTTTAAGTTGTTGCCAATATAAAGCAATAAATGAGTGAGTAAAGACTTTGAGTGAGTTAAGATAATAGGCAGGTTCGTTGTAAAATAACAAATGGGATAAAATAGAGGGATACGACGAAAGATTCTTATGCAACAAACTTTAGAGATCTAACACTACAACTGAACTAGAACTGAACTAGAACTGAACTGGAACTGAACTAGAACTGAACTAGAACTGAACTAGAACTGAACTAGAACTGAACTAGAACTGAACTAGAACTGAACTAGAACTAGAACTGAACTAGAACTGACACTAGAACTGAACTAGAACTCACACTAGAACTGACACTAGAACTGAACTAGAACTGAACTAGAACTGAACTAGAACTGAACTAGAACTGAACTAGAACTGAACTAGAACTGAACTAGAACTG